>RCSV01000007.1:605660-1211321 GCA_014898285.1 Botrytis aclada
TGAATTTTCCCATTCAAATTTAAGAAGAGTTTCACCAATCCGTGCACCACTATTGACTTGATGAATTTAGCGCGATAAGGCGGGGAGAACAGAGCTCGGAGACTTACTTTAATTGCTAAACACAAACAATCCGAACTAACCTCCTCTAACTTTTTTTTATTTGCAGATCTGAAAAAACATAGAAGCACATCTTTGTGTACCTCCTGAGATTTTAAAATACCTTCCTTCCATACAAGATCTGCAGCTCTCACAATTCACAAAATGCCTCCACCATCAGCTCTCACTATCCCCGCAGTCACGAAGCACACTGCAACTGTCATCATGGCTCATGGTCTTGGTGATAGTGGTGCTGGATGGGTTTCACTCGCAGAGAACTGGCGTCGTCGCCAAAAGTTTCAAGAAGTCAAATTCATATTCCCAAATGCGCCAGCCATTCCCATCTCAGTTGTATGATGAACAAACCATCTTCACAGAATATTCAAGCTAATATATCATTCAGAACTTGGGCATGACGATGCCAGGTTGGTATGATATCGTAAGACGCTCTGATTCCGTTCGTCTTTGCATTTATGTTTCACCTTTGTTATACAGGAGGATTTCGCTGACAAACAACAATGAAGACAACCTTTAGTGACCTCCAGGCCGAGCAAGATGAGGCTGGAATTCGACGCTCCCAAGCTTACTTCCACTCGCTCATCAAATCCGAAATCGAAGATAGCAAGATTCCATCCAACCGTATTGTGCTCGGCGGTTTCTCCCAAGGAGGCGCAATGTCTATTTTCTCTGGCATTACATGTCCAACACAACTCGGAGGTATCTTTGGTATGAGTTGTTATATGTTATTGCATAACAAGCTTCGAGAATTTTTGGGCGCAGATGGAGGCTCCAACAAGCAGACCAAGATCTGGATGGGCCATGGAGATTCTGATCCTCTCGTTAGACCAGAATGGGGTATCAAGACAGCAGAGGTGCTCCGTGAGGAAGGCTATGATGTTGAATTGAAGATGTATCCGTAAGTGCATCTCTAAGATTCGTTCTCTTATGGTTTTATGCTAACTCCATCAAAGAGGTCTCCAACATTCAGCCGATGTTTCGGAGATTGAGGATCTTGAGCAGTACCTCATCGGTAGAATCCCACCAGTTGGAGACAAAGAGAGTCTTTGACTAGAAGAAGCCGATTTTAAAAGTCCGTACAATTTAGCGGTGCTAGTGTGCTTCTTCCTAGTAACATTCATGGCTTGGCGCTGGTTGCAGAAAAGCGGAAACGACAGGACGGGAGATACCAGGACAGAATAATTCCATTTTAGATTTTCCGATTCAGAATATGAATAGGTCACCAATATAGCCGCGGGACGGTTTTTAATAGCTAGAGTGTTTGAAATTTGGTTAGCATGTCAAATGCAATATCCCTCTTTCCTCGATTCTTTAAACGGTTGCTCCGTGCTTCAAAGCCTTTCTGTTCAATGTGTACCTATAGTAACTACATTGTATCTTGTTTGTTGTTTGTATCGTTTTAATTTCCGTCCAAACTCAACTTCTAGGACAAAGGAATCTGTTTTGGGACAGCTAGCATCTCTTTGATGTTAAGACCCTTGGCACATTGATACTTCAGAAATTATTTCCTGAGCTTCCAGTTTACTGAATGATATTGACTCTAGAATGTATTAACTAGACACAGAAGCATAATGTCAAATCCCGGAGCACTTGCATTTGACACGGCTGCAGTGATATACATCAAAGCCCTCCGGAAGAATAACATAACCATTCGCCGTAACAAATGGAGAGCCGACCCCGGTTTCAATCATGACAATCACGATTTTCAAGGGCACATAGCAAGCGGCGGATTCGGCGTTGTCCTCAAGGTCATCAATTCCTCAACCCAAAAGCCCTACGCCCTAAAGCTCCAATGGAACCTCGGCAAATTCGATCTAGATCTTCCAGAGGGTGCTCTCGTACCCCCTCTCACCCCCAGCAGCGAAGCCACCAAGAGCTCATCCCAATCAGTCGCAAGGCTCAGTCTGCGCGCGAAGCGCGACTCAGAAACACGAATGTATCTCCGCTTCATCAGGGGCGGGCATCCGCACATATGCAATCTCGAAGCATTCGTTCAATACGTGCCTGAGTACGGGTATGACAAACCGGTCATGGGTCTCTATTTCGAATACTGCGATGCGGGCACCTTGACGAATTTGGCAAAGGCATTTCGTTCCCACCGGGTTAAACCACCCGAACTGTTCATCTGGCAGATTTTCTACGAGTTGGTTAGCGCGGTTGCGTTTCTGCATAATGAACACCCGGATTATAGCGAGAAAAGCGAACATCAGGGACGCGATGTCATTTTTCAAAATGATATGCAATCGGGGAATGTATTTTTGCAATGGGGGCCCGATCGCGAAAATGGATATCCGCACGTCAAGATTGGGGATTTTGGAGTCGCGTTTACGGGGCCGATAGGGGGACACGTTCCTAATCTCGAGGAGTATGATGAGCCGGGTTCTGATGATGAGGAGTGGGAACCGCAGGATCGGAAAAAGAAGGGTGAGGTTTGGTGGGTGACCGCGGTCGTGTATGAGTTGGCTCGTACGGGTGTTATACTTGGGACGCTCGATAAGGAGAAGGGAAAATTGCTGGATGTGCGTCCGATTGAGAGTCATTTGAGTGAGGATCTGGATCAGATGCTAAGAGGAACTCTCACGGCTGAAATCGATCAGAGACCTTTTTCTGGAGAGCTTTATGCCAAGCTTAAGGGTGCTTATGAGGAGAGAGTAGGTTTGATGTATAGGAAATTGCCTGAGTGGGCGGGAGAAGAGATTTTACAGCATACATTTGATGAAAAACGATTGACGAATCTTCATAAAGGAGCACTGGAGGTTGAACATGCAGAAAGGCAAAAAGCAGATGCTATTAGGAAACTTTTCCAAGAACTCATGGAGGGGTGGATAGAAGAACATAATACGGATGAGCTGGAGAAGTTTGATGATGATGGTGTTACGGCAGATATGGAAAAGAAATTTCATGAGCAGGCAGTGAGAGAAGTGGAAGCGAGGCGGATAGAAGCTTTGGCTGTAGCGGGAGCTGGGGCTGGAGCTGGAGCTGGAGCTGAATAGAGAAGGAGTTTTGATGGTTCACTAATTGTTCTTTGAGAATATCCTAGAATAATTGGTAAACATAATAAGATTCATCGAACTTCGCCTCGCTCAATCTCGCTCTCGTCTGGGTCTTTCCAATTACGATTCATCCCACGATCAAAAGAGGTTACAGACTGGAATCTTGAAAGCCGAGCTTGCCACCCCGTTTAAAGAACTTGCAGTATTGAAATAATATTAATCTCGGTTCAAGTGTAGTATTCCGAGTGAAGAAAATGTTCACTTATTTTCAAAACTCAAAATCGATTCAACGAGTAAAACGTATCTGGAGATCGAGAACCTATCATCCATGAAATACAATTCATAGTACTAGGCAATGTACATACATGTACCCTATAAGAAGACTGAATCAACGATTTCAGAAGGATGAAATTATCAATTAATTAATACTTGTAACTTGTATACAAAACGTTTTGCGCTTAAACAACTCCCACTAAGCCTAGCTGATCATTATTTCTCATGCTTTGTTCATGATCAAACTTTCGATTATATACCTGAGGTTGTTCTTTGCCGATCACTTGAGTCAGAACCTCGCTAGCTGTAATACATATACCAAGCCGTCTCTTCGTGGAAAACTGAGCAGGATTTGTGATTCCTGATTACGTACAATGTTCATGAGAATGTCAGAAACTTTCTATTGGCCTAAAACGATCCCTGGATGTTGTCTCCTAAAGCTAACCCTAACCAGGGAAAACCCTTAACATTAAAGTAATTATCCAAGGTATTCAGGCGTACAAAAAGCAGCTGGCGAAAATTAGAAGGCGCACTGTGCTAATCGAGGTGCTACGAGAAATTCGATCGGAAGATGCTTTAGAAGAGGGCATGCTACTGCTGATGTCCATATTTGTGCTAGTGGGTTGAGTACTAGTGGAGCTAGCGATGGAACTGCTGCTAGTACTTGTACCCGTACTAGCTGCGACCGCCGTCTGAAGAGCCAGCGTGACGTTGGTGGAAATTGGATAATCTATCCACCCATTCTTCTGTACTTGTTGGATTCCAGCGAACCATGCTTTGGCCATTTGCTGATATCCATAATCTGTTGGATGAAGTCCATCTCTCAAGTCGTTTACACTGACATAGTCCATCATGTTGACTGTGGAAACCTTTTGACCAGCGGCAACTTTAGATGCGATAATATCGGGTATCTTAGAATTGAAATCAACCATCGCGGCATCTACGGTAGTGTTTGAAGCGGGGGTAAGCTGAGCAACTATGAGAGTAACATTCGGAACCGCAGAAGTAATCTCATCAATGAGCCCACTTAGTCGATCTGGAGCTGTGGTGACATTATTGAAATTGTTCATGTCGTTCGTACCAGCCATGAGCAAAACCAGATTTGGCTCCTCGGGTAGAGATGACTTCGCATATTCGGCAATTTCGGAGATGATGGCCCCTGGATGACCCTCATTGAAATTGTCACTCATGTTGCCTGCTCGGACCGAGCCCACATACTGAACGGTGTTTCCAGCAGATGTGAGTAGATTACGAAGACCAAGTCGAAAGCCATTCCCATCACTAGATAAGAAGCCATAGGTTATCGAGTTACCGAGAGGTTGCTACGATAGTCAGTATGTGTAGTGATAAGAGAAAAAGAAATCAAAGGAAGGGCTGAAGACTTGAGTCGAAAATGAATGCACCATGACAAAGATCTTGAATAGGGGGCTTACAATTCTGAGGTTACTGCCAGATCTCATGCCATCAGATCTCGTGCCATTGGATCTCGTACTATTAGATGACGTGCTATTGTACCCACGTGTATTAACATTGGGAAATATTAATGCTATAGAAGCGTTAGTCGAGAGAAACGAGAGTGGGTGCCGATGCAGATAAACATACCATTAGTGCATGACAGTAAAATGCTAATGCATATATTAGCATAAAGAAGGAAATGCATCTATACCGCAAATGTAGCAAAACGAGATAGGAAAACGGGGAAGCCATCGTCACTTTTGACGGGGTACCACTGTCTTTATGTGTGGTAACAACAGACGCTTGGGGGTCTTTTTTTCAATGAGGGGTGTTCCACATCATCTATACGTATTGCGCAGCCTAGATGCAGTCGAACATTCAAACAGGGGTAAATTGATCAGACGGCCAATTGAAGGTCTAAACGCTAGCCCAAAGATGAAGCTTTTGTAACCTTTATGGATAAAAGGTATCCCATTTCGTGAGTATATTTCTGCCTCTCGTGAATCCCGCTGTGACTGACATAGACTTGTAGTCATGCGGCACAAACGATACTTGAAGGAATTACAGACATCTAAAGCGCGTAAAGGAGGCTATGGTTTGACGTAAGGATCAAACTATCAAACGTCGTCTCATTAGAAACACCGAGCACTGTGCAGATGGAATTTTTCTGCAGAAGTTTCCACAGATTTTTAAATAAATCTCAACGGTCGGGCGATTCCGAAGAAACACGAAGTCTGCATCCATGAAAGAGCAATGGTGTTGTTTGATCAGAGAAAAGCTTGGATCAGGCTGATTGTTGATATTACGAGGGCGAGAGGTGGTGTGGCCTTTGAGCGTGGCACGAATGGGGTCGGGCTTTTTTTATACATCACGTGGATCGCCCGGACATCTGTGTTTGGAGAATGGAATTCAATGTTGTAAAGTTTGGAAAAAATTCAGAATATAACTAACCCAAAAAAACCAGACAATTTATTGAAACTCTCTATCTATTCTATTTGATAAGCTCTCTGAAAGAAAATTTGTTTCAAACTCTATTTGACTAAATGGCCCCCGCATGCATCGTCCATTGTCCTTCAACTATCATAACTCGAAACCCTTCACCAGCTCTCGGACCTTTTCGAAACACATCAAGACGGCCCTGCAAAAATTGGATTGCTTATGAACCTTCTTCTCCGTTTGTATCTATGCGAATAAGATGAGACATCCTTCATCACCACCAAGTCGAGGCATACGTGTAGCATCGAATGCTTATCTCAGAGGTAGGTTGAGATACGATAGCTTTCGATGTTTGGAAGTATGCTCCATTGAAACAGACAATTGTATCTTTCGGACGTGACGTGCGTCGGCATTCATCGGAATGCATACTGTAGGATTGATCCGAATATATGTGTAGAGATGCGGAGAAAAATCCAATATTTGAGGTCCCAGTATTCTCATCCTTCACAGTCGTCCGATGGTTGGAGGTTCCAGTAAGGATAGAAGTTTGCCATACTAAGCGAAACAAGACGAAATTTCATCGAAATATTCCACGTCACCCCCTTCATCTCTGAAGCAAAGCATACGACTTGCGATTGCACTCAGTTGTCTTGGCAGGATTACACCGATCCATCACCTCCCTTGCCAACTGATTTAAAAACGCTTGAACGGTATCCAAGAACTCTTCTCTCTGTACCAGAAACGAGCCCGAAACACTTCGATTGGAACTTGAAATGTCTTTGTCCGATACTCTTCTGACGACGAATTGGTTCAGACGACGAAGGTTCCTCCGTAACGGATACAGATTCTTCTCCAACATTTTCCGAAGATCACCGGAATTCCCCCTATTTGATTGAAAACATTGTAAGCTAAAGGATAGACCAATTTGCAATCGACGTAGGTGTCCATTTGCACAGCTAGTCTCCACGCAAGACTTCAAGATGTTGGCAATCTTTGAGTGAGAGTAGCTGTTGATTTGAATCGTGAGATCCAGGGTGTGTACGTATTGAAAAGCTGGGGGCGGTTTTATGAATGTGTAGCCCAAGAATCGAATACCATAGTTGCTGATTGATGTCCGATAAGGTAGGAAACAATAAAGTTCGTTCAAGACTTCTCGATAGATCATTTGGTTTGTGTGGAGGATTGGCGGTGAGTAGAGTTTGTGCTCTTCGCAGCGAGATTTCGGGTGATTTGGATCCCAAGCCGATGTCCAGTCGAAGTCTGCCGAAGGGTCAATTGAAGGAATTAGGATTCGGTAGATCATTAGCCTAATCTCGAATGGGCATTTGAGGATGGGAGGGATCCCGCTTCGGGTAGAGGTGATTGAATCCGCAGACATATTGATATCTTTTTCTTGTCTCTTGGAAACAAGTTCGTCGAAATTGTAGAAACGTGAGTGGGATTGATTCTCAAATATCAGAACTGGGTCGTACACTGTCATTATCATGGTTATGCATGTATGACGACTGACTCGATCCGCTGCTCCACCGAAAATTTGGTGATTACCGGTGAGTCTCCGTGGTGGAATGATGAGTGGCCATACTATAAGTAAGGTGGAGAGATGTTTCCCGCCCAGTCGTAAAACGGGAGGGATCTACCACCCCCCGTTACATTGAACAACTCAACTTACTGGATTCGACTTGCTTTGCATGTCAAATCAAAACCTCTCCACTCCACTTCATGATAATGATCTTCAGTACTACACGTGATTAGCATGTGAAGAGTATGATCTTCTCAATCATTGTTGATACGAGATACTATTCGTCCTGTCTTCTCGTGTCCGTGATCAGATTGGGCATCTGTAACAGATCTTCAATTAGTTGAACAAGAATAATCGAATGATTTGCCAAAATACCTGAGGGTTGAGCTCCTTCATGTCAGCACGTTTCATGTTTTGTTTCATCCCAAAATTCTCATCAGTCATCTCGTTGCCATCAATCTCGAAAATCCCCTCACATCTCAACTTCACCATTCCCGAATATCACTCGACAATCAGGTCCCGACATCAATTCTCCTCAAAATGTCCCCCGACTTCCCCAACCTCCTCTCCCCCGCCTTCCTAACGTTCTCCACCTGTCCTCTCAACCCCACCGACGATCCCACTTCCACTGCACCTCCTAATGAGACTTCACCCGGAACCCCCCGAAAAACATATCTTTTAGCAACCATTTCCCAGAATATGACGCTCTCCACCACACCAACTTTTATTTGTACAGATTCTGCTAGCGCGTCGTTCGCGCTAACGATTATTCTTGAGTCGCCGTTGACGCCTGCGCAATTGGAGGGAAGTGGAAATGGGAACATTAGTGGAGATGGAAACGATTTCGATATCAAGAAATTGAAGAAAGGACACACAGTTGTGGTGCCGAACCCGAGAAGGCATGGGGTCAGAGAAGGAAAACAGGGGTATATTAGGTGTGTGTGGGCTGATCTTACTGTGAGTTATTTTTGCGTTCTTAAGACCTGATTCAAGGCTGATGAAGAATCGTAGATCATACCATCCTCTTTGGATAAACTGTTAGGAATGAGTGAGAGGTATATTAAAGCGCGTGAAAGTTTTGAAGAAGACAGCCGAGGGAATCTGGTGGCATGTCAATCATGTGAGAAGACAGGTAGTGAGGAGCAACTTTCGAGATGTAAAGGTTGCATCGAAGTTTGGTATTGTGGCAAGGTATGTTTTCCCATTTGGAAAGATGGCTCTTTGAGTGGTTGATAGGCTGACTACGAATACAGGAATGTCAAACTAAAGGGTGGAAAGAACAGGGTCATAAGAGTGAGTGCAAGGTTCTTAAGATTGTGTGTGGCATGAACTTGAACGATTAGATGGTATAGTGTACGAGGGCTTTGATTCCCATGAATCAAGGAAAGCTTTGGTAATTGTAAAGATCACTGTATAATATCGAATAGGCCAGAACTCAACGACAAGAGACAATGTAATATAACAAGACTATAATAAAAGACAAAGAGGATAAGGAAATGCAATAAGAAAACACTTTGAACGTCTCCATTCTTCTCCCTCCTTCCTTTGCTAAGTCAGAAATCCCTCCTCTGTTTTTGTGTGCTGTTTTGTTGAAATAGTAACTCAAGTTCAGATACAATGAAATAAATAAGTACGAAAGATTAAGAGAGACTCAAGTGAGTAACAAATCAAATAACAAGACAAAGAAGAACATCAAAAACAATTGTTCCCAGAGAGCCTTCAATATGTAAGTGATTTTAGAAATAAGAGGATAAAGCCGATCCCCTCATCGTCACATCCAAGCACTGATTACGTGTTTCTGGAACATATGCTTCTTCAGGTCTCTTTCTCGAAGCCAGCCTTTGGAACCGACTCGATCACACCCTGGATGAGTGCACTGAAATGGTGAAGGGTGTTCTTTCTTGATGTGATCTAGAAAAAGCTTCTGTGTGTCGAAACCGTTTAGTCCCACTCGATCGCAGGAAACTCTATCACAGACAAATGCAGAGGAGTTGTGCTCGACCAGCATGTGCTGGGTGAGATCGTCGAGAGATCTAAGATCTTGACTTCGCGTGGAATAGCGACAATTGTAAAGTTTGCAGCGAAATGGAGATTCATATTTGTTGCCAGTATAGTTGACTTCAATCTTGTGATAATTGCTGATGTGCTGCCTAAGGTGGTCCTTCCTCTTGAATCCGTTACTACCTCGATATCTAAGCGTGTCACTTAACAGTTCGGACTATTCCGTAACTCAGCGTTGTGGGTGTACTTACGTGCGACAATGGGGACATGGATGACGGGGAACATCTCTCTTGTGACATGATTGATGCCGGATCAAGTCACTAATTCTCCCGGCTGTCGACTCGCAATCAGGATATCGACACATATATGCAGAATGTCCGCTTCGACGAGCATGATCGTCGAGCTGTGTCATATAGTCAAATAGATCTCCACACTGGTGGCATGCAAGTTTTGCTGCTCCGTGGCATGTTTTTAGATGGTCCTTATCTTGGTAAGAACCATTCAATGCAACGAGGCAGCCTGGGATAGGGCAATGGAAAGCTTCATGATCGGCGATCTTGCAATGCTCCTTGAGATCTTTGAGGGTATAAAATTGCAATCCACAACCTGACACGCAGGATAGTGGAGGATGATTATGAGCCCTGCCTTTACTACAATAGACATTTTGGCTTCTTGTATAAAGTGCAAGTTCCGATATGTCAAGTTCCGATGAGCAAGTAGCGCAGGTTGTGTAGGGGTATGCGTGCCCGTCTCCATAATTGTATTGGCTGCTAGTTGTGAGCAAAGCCAAACTATATGCCAAGAAGGATTTGTACATACAGCATGAGATGAGTCAAGTGGGCTTTATCTTTTGCATTACTTCTCAAACCAAGAGTTTCCGCCCTTTTCCTATGAGTTAGCATTTTTTTTAAAGCCACTCACTCTGCGCCCATGTCAACTGGATTCGCGGCATCCCAATCAACGAATTCTTGCCAGGACTCAGCGGTGATATCTTCAGGCGATTGGTCGTAGATGCCGTCCATCTTATATGCAAGGCGTCGAAAAGGGCTGATGATACCGAAGTTTTGAAAGAGCGGCGATGAAAATATGAAGCGGGATGAGATTTCAAAAGAAAACGAGGTAAATTTTGGCGTAGAGTCTTGTTGGGGATACGCCATAAACATATATTGGTGAGAGAGCTTTGTTACGCTGCTTTAAAGCTACGAAGTCTGCAAAAAAGGGCGTGGTCGACTTTAGTAGGTAATCGCAAGGGTTTTATGCAGCTTGTAGATTCGGTGAGGCGAACGAAGAAATCAGCTTACCCCAGGCTACGACCATTCATTCATGACTGCGATTCTCCTGAATACAAGCATCGAAAATCAAGAAAGAAATGGACATCTAACCATTAACATGAAAGATTAGGGCGAATATAGCCTAAGAAAGAAAGGGACAACGAGCCCTTGAATTTAATTTATGTACAAGAATTCCATAATTCCATAAACACGTGCATTATATTTATTTCATTTACCCCCAGATATCGCCAATATCGACGGTCCCAGCCGTTTCCCAATTTATCGCGTCATCTTTCACTTGATACGCTTCAATCTCATCTGCTTTCCCATCAATTTCCACAACCGCAAACGCAGCTCCAATCGCTGTAACTGCTATGGATTTGAATACTTTCGGATTTTGTGTCGAGTTTGCCATCGCTGATGGATGAGATCCCATCGCCGACCAACCATTAATAGCTCCCGAATACGTATTTGTTTTGATACCAGTACGCGATAGTACGAGTGTTTCTCCCCAGGATTCGAAACCGGTTTCTACATCGCCAGTGAAGTCAACATGTGAGTAAGATGCAGATGATGCGATTGGCATGTTGAATGTGAAGGAATAGTACGATGCGGCATCTAGTTTCCAGGCTCCAGCTAAAGGGTTTCATTAGCTTGAATTGCAAAAAAAAAATCGATAAAATCTATAGAAAACTCACTGGGATATTCCCAAGCTGAAATGGTCATGACGCTACTCGGATTTTGATAGTACAAGTTGATTTGATCTGCTTCATCTTGACGATAAAATGGCTGCAACGCAAGACCAGTGTTATCTACAACGTCAACCATGATCTGGGTCAAATCCCAGCCCGAGGCAGTCAGATTTCCGACCTGCATTTTGTTGTTCGCATCTTGAAAAGCGATAATGGTAGTATTGCTGCATAATCTGCATTGCCAGTACATCACCGCAACACTTGAGTTCTCGGAGACTATGTATTTCTCGGAAGACAAGGTTCCTTCCCTCCATGAATCTGAAGCGACATTATATATGATGTCGTGCAGAAGATTGTCAGAATCCGAGTACAACAAAGTGATTTCCTGTATTCCAGGTTAGTAGGTATTTTACTACCGGAAATATGATAACCTACGAAATCATTTTGTGGCATCGTTACAGCGGCAGCAAACGATGAACCATTCCTAGCGGTAACAACTGGACTTATCGACCAGTTCCCGCTCGATGCATTGTTGTGTGCTTCCAGTATATTGCCTTGATTGTCTTGGTAATACACTCTAGAATTATTGACATTGTTGGACTCGTAGGATATTGCGGCAACATTCCTTTGGAAAGGAGCAACGGTAGAGCTCGCCAACGATGCAATGATCGTTGAGGTGGGTGAATTGCTTGTCGCCGAATTCGTCGACGAAGTCGTGGGCGATGAGCTATTAGAGGATTCCGTGCTACTGGATATCTCATCGACAGTAGCTTCATTCTTCTTCTTAGATGCAACAACTCCTCCAACCACTGCCGCTATGATTACGATCAATCCAATGATACCGGCTAAGATATACCATTTCCACACTTTTCGTTTCCTCTGCGTTTCCTCTGTATACACTATAGCTTCTTTCTCCGTCGACACTGGCTGATTGATCAAAGGTGCATTGTGTAGCGCCGGTGATGATGGAGCCTCCGAGCAAGCGCTATATTGTTGGGCCGATAGATTTGATGATGTCCTGTGTGACAGTGCGATTGGGGACTGGTTATAATTATCGAATGGGAGTTCCGCAGGAAACACCGGCATTCCTATGAACTTCGTCTCTTCTTGATAGTCTGGGCGCCCATTCTCATCTATTTGCCTGCTGCCGTCAACAACTGGACTCAATTTATCATGCTGCTGTGGGCCATAATATTCGAAAGGCTGATTAACAACCTCCAACTCGCTGTGTCCAGACATCAGGTCATCACGTAAGTTGAAACTTTGTTTGGGTACTTCCGAAGAAAAGGGAAGGGGGGGGGTATTCATAAAAAGAGTTCCTTCGACAAAGCTCAGAAGCGAGGAGACAATGAGAAGGGCGAACGACCGTGATATCCTTGATATCCGTTCCCTATCATCGACCCACATAGTTGATCAACTTGAGCGCTTCTCAACAGCTTGGATCATATGTGGACCTTCTCCAAGGATTCTCGTAAAAAAATAAACGAGATATTCCAAGAACTGTTACGGACCCCAACAACTCCTATTGTTCAGTCAAGGAAAAGGGTCTTGGCTAGGAGCATGCAATAATGATGGCAATAGTGATGGGAACTCGGCTCCATGTTCTTGTAAGAGGAGAATCAGCAACTCTGGACATGGCACCGGTAATTGAAGCCGTTGAATAATTTAGCCATGCCAAATTAATTTCGCCTGCTGGAGAATGAGTTATGCTAATTATTTGAATTTCAACAGTGGGATGACTTTGGTGCTTTGAGCCGTAGTAGTTTCAAGTCATCACCCACTACATCCGGTAAAGTGGATATGGGGAACTATAGATCGTTGGGTCCATTGAGCGTAATTCACAATTTTAAGCGCCGGGAATGCTTGCTTGCCATGCTTCAAGCTTTCAACGAAGAACGTTTGACGCCGTATCCGGTCAAAACCCCTGTACCGGCAGGACAAATTTCTAACTCGAGAGTCGCAGAGCACGTTATTAATCCATTCGAATCTGATTACGTGCATTCAGTCGCCCGCATTCCTCAGACTGGGAAGTTACCTAAACATATGGCACATTTGCCACTTTTGTTAACATTGTAAGCTTATTTCGACTGTCGAAAAGATCGTCTCGACATTTCTTGGCTTCTTCGCAGTATATTAACATTGGAAGTCCCCGAGGTCCCCGGGTGGGTTCCATTCTCTCGTGCGAGAACAAATTATCATTGCCCACAACTTTAACCTTAACCATAAGTTAATCGAAATTATATTTTTAGATGAAATAATAACAATAAATGCACGAGATATCACAAATTTCATTTAGGGTATATTCCGTTCCACATCCGTGACTCCACTAAAATACGGGGATTGCACGTGGAAATGATGTGAATGGCTTCTGCTTTCAAGGGGCTGTATGTTCAGTACATGTTCCAAGAGACCATCTATCACACAACATCACATCACTCTTTTGACACCAATCAAGAACAATAAACATCGGTAGATCGAGATAGGAGTTGTGGACTACTAATAATTTCTTCAGTAGCCGAGATTGTTACAGTATGATCGAGAAAACATTCTGTAGCCGATCACGTTACTGACACGTGCTCACAAGTTGCGATCATCTTTTATGTTTACTTACCACTCATTGCGAGGCTCGCATTACGAGTGGGATTGGGCAACCCAATGAGCAAATATGATATTATTCGGGTTTCTATGTATGCCATGTCAAAATAATAAGGTGAGATGGATGTGTGGTGAATTCGGAGTGAGATATACTTCGCTTGCGTGGGCGAAGGACCAAGTTTGAGACCGCAGAAGGAAGTTTTTCAATTGTGGTACCAGCACAATTGAAAGACCACAGTGATAGTCTCAAGAACCCTTTTAAACCTAAATACAAGTGTATTCGTACTGCTCCTATATATTCATTACGGGCTAAAACATCAACATTGAAAGATGTTTATTACGTCAAGTGCGATAGAACCGTAGAGCAGCTCTCTACGGCATACCCTTTGCTGGCTGTATCATGGCATCTTTCAAGAATTAAATCTATTAAAGGGCTTCAGTGTCATCCCCAAACAAAGAAATGCATGACAGTTTAAATAGCAGACTGTTTCAAGATGGAGGAAGAGTTTGAGATCATAGATCTTCCAGATGGATATCATATCTCCGAACTGAGCGCAGATGATCGCGCGATTCAACCTCTAGTGGCAGCAATGCAGCTGACCGTCAACCGAAACGAGAGAACCAGAGGAGGACCCATATTCCATGCGAATCTTAAGCTGTCGGACCCAACAGGTAGGGACTTCGGAATGAACATCGTCTACGAAATGTTTTCCCGCGGCTTACCCAATAAACGACGAATGATGTCCTGCGAGATATGCGAGACTTTCATCAGAGATTTTGGCAATCTTTGCTATCTCTCCGATGATGGAACACTCGTGCCATTTGTCTGGCCAGGCGAAGACATCGTCCCGGATTATTACAGACAAGCAGTAGCCAATGTGAGGAAGTTATTTGTGGGGCGTCCACTCGGAGAAGAGTTCCGGAGTCATCTCGAGACTGCTCAACAATGGTTAGCCTACTACGCACGCAAATCTGGAAGTTTTGATACTTACGACCACATGGACGTTAGTATTCTGGGTTATGTTCGAGCTTACCAAGGACCAACGGAATCGGAGCATCTCGCTGAAGTTCTAGAAAGAATACTTGCAGATAATGACGAGAAGGTAATCTTTCAGACACACGCGATAGTAACGAACGATGTGTTACCTCATGTTAAATTATACCAGCCATGGATTTCGTGGCTCAAGAACGTGGCCATTGCTATCAAAGTACGGGACGGTCTCAGACCCGGAGCTCGAAAGGATCTGATTGCCAAATACTCCTTTCTAGCAGCTGAAGGATGTCTACCTTCATTATACAATGGTGAGCTCGCAAAATTGACGTCTTTTGTTAGGGCTGATGAAGGTATTACATCCATTCAGTCAAAGTGGATGCAAATAGTAAACCCTCAGGACGGCATACCGCCAAAGGATATAGCTCGTACAACGTCAAGATTGATTTCGGACCTAAGTTATAACACGACGTGTTTTTACAGGTTATTTATCAAGGTCGGTCAGATTCCAACATGTGTAAGTCATTTAATTCTGATGAGATCTCATTAGCTTTGCTTTTAATTATGCTGATCATGGTGTAGGCCTATCTCTGGACCGATGCTTCCAAGCCTTCCGCCATACCAAGACCACTATTTCAGCCTCTCGATTCAAAAAGACAAAGCGTCCCAATGACTGTTCAGGATGCTCTCGACAGGGCACCAATCAAGAAAATTTGTTTCCGCAAATTCTGCCTAGAAGTAACTCCGCAAGCATCCTCGATCTCTCTTGATATCACCAAAGAATCAAAACATGCTGAGAATCTTCACTTTCTCACCACAGGCGTAGACGATCCCATCGGAAGAACCAAGCCCATATACACGTTTCAAAGGCCAGGGGAACACACCGCATCATGGTTTAAAGCCTCGCATATAACTTCTCCCGAAGAGGCGAATCTGTGTGCCGGCTGGGTCAAAGTCAAATGCATCGTCTCCTTTCCCCACATGTGGGATTATTTTCAAGCACATCAGAAATCTACTAATCATCAATTCTTCAATTCTATGGCCCATAGAGGATTCGAGCACAAGGATCTGGGAATGAAGTTTCTGCTCGTGCTAGATGGAATCAATGATAATCATGGAAAAGGCTCTGATCTATCAGCTGAGCTGTTGAACGAAGAACTAAGGTGCTTCAGCAGGGAACAGTTGGAGTCTTATAGGGACTCGAAATCTATACGGGGATCACATATCAATGGTCATGTAGGTGGAGTTGCGGTTGAATCTGATAGATTTAGGAAAGTGATGCTAGGGGTAAGGATGAAGAGTGGCGAATTTGTAAGATATGAGGTTGTTAAGTTCAAGTACTATGTGGACCAGTTTGGGGGACGTTGATGGAGCACACAACAATGAATATGGATAGAATTTGAGAGCTAGGAATCGAGGGTGAAAAGTAGACTTCACGCAATGGGCCAAAACAGATAGACGAGGGGATCCCAAATAATACATACAAAATATAAGTTATCCTGACCACAAACCATCTTCACACCATCCACCTCGTGACACCCAAACACAATTCATACTTTGTTGCAGATCTGGTCCATAAGCAGGGTGTGTTTAGGCACCTTTTTCTTTTTCTTTTGTTTTCTCGTAAAAGTCCTCCATGCCAGCGCCAAAGAACATTGCCGCACCCAGGATTCGACGCCGCGGGGCCCCACAAAGTTGGTGGTACCAAAATATAACTTGAGTGTGCCTAATAAGTTTTTTGTTGCATTTCGTAAGCGCAGACTGTGTGGATTACCCTTGGACTGCCTTGTTGTAAGAAGAGGGTTTGAGAGCTTGTGGTCTACAGATACGTGTGGCTTTGTGTGAATATATCTTACATTTTTCCTTAAATGGAAAATTTATGATAGATTTATATGTTAATACCGAGTTGAAATCATCTTGAAATAAGCACGTTTCATATATTATATGGCTGGAAACTTTTGGTTTTCTTTCCAAGGCACTAGAGATCTAGAGTGAACATTTTCCACATGACTCGCTCAGTTAGCAAATTGACTAAACTGTAAAATAAGTTGACATCTATCTAATATCATGCGATGGACAGTATAAAAAGGTATTTCTAAGAATCTGTCATGCTGGAAAGCAAAAAGAAGAAAAGTGATTTCATAATTTCCCCTCCAAAAATTGTCTTCCACCAACGCTTCACCAACTACTCCCAAATCCATACTTTTTATTCAAAAAAAAAAAAAGGCTTCAATCATCCAATCTCCACGCAATTTCCGATATCCACCTCCAATCGACGTCAATCTCCAGCCTACCTCGCCATCCTAAGGCTACAACTACAACACATCACATCACAACTCACTCACCTCCCCAAACCCCCAACAAACCGAACCAAGCCAAACCTCTCATCTCATCTCAGGTCCCCAATAATCAAAAGTTCAAAATTCAGGCCCCCCCCCCCCAAATTCCTCACTCAAATCTCAATCTCCTCTCCAACTCCAACCAACTCCTTCGCCGTGCAATGCAACGCAATGCACCGTTCAAATTCTGCCTACCCACAACTTCTACCTAAAAATGAGGGCGAATTTCCAACAAGTGGGCGCTAAAAGCACACTTGAATCATGATTGAGCTTCTTGGACAATTTGAGAAAAGAAAAAAAAAAAAAAAAGGATGAAAGGAATGCGGAATCGTGTTGCCTTATGAATGTTTGTTTCAGCTAAGAGATTTAATTCTTGGGATATGTATGTAAGAGGAATTGATGTTAGGTGTGGAGTGAACGAAGGTGGTGTGTTGGATACCCACCTACCAACACTCAAGATAGATACACGTGACTTTGTTTTTATGCGGATATGGTAGTAGTTTGCCTTACCTATTCAGGTAATTGGAGAATAGTGGAGTGGAGTTAATACAGGATGATGAAGGTATAGAGAATAGCGAATGAAAAGGATAGGATGCAAATTAATCTCGTAGAAGACTATACATGATGTACTCGCTTGGCAAGAAAGGAGAAGAAGGTTCTGAATGTTTATCGTTTGAAATTTACTATTTATTTGTGAAGCGTTTCCGTTCAGTCATGATATATATGAGCACTAATAATGCCCTGATTGCTATGTACAAATGGGCCCTCGACACCTCACTTGCATTCTGTTTTTCCTCCTCTACTCGAATCTCATACCGGTTCTCACTTGATCAACCGATTATACCTCTTATATAATATATCGTCGAGATAATTAATGCATGACAACTGCGACATGATCATCCATATATTTACTGATATCACCCAACCCAATACTTGCAAGAATTGAGACTGCCCCAAAAGCAATACTGACATAGTATACCCATGGGTATGCAGTAGCATAGGCTTCTTGACCTGCAAGTACGACTTCGTTCCAGATAGTAACATTGTTACCCACCAGCGGCAAGATTTCGTCTAGCAGACTTGCGCCGGTCAATTCCGCAATATGGCTGATGATCTCTAAGTCAAAAATATTATTCGCGTAGCAAGCAAGAGCAATTTTGACAGAAAGTTCGGGAATGAACTTGGTTAGAAAGACGTTATAATAGGTTGTGTAACCAATCGCTCCACCAACCACACGAATAGCGAGCGTAAGTGCTGCGATTGTGGCGATCAAGTCGTCGGGACAAATGATAGTGGTGATGATTGAGGCGGGAACTGCATTAAAATTGGAGAATCAGTAATCATGCACTGAAATTCTTTCAGGGGAAACTGAGTGTGAAAGCCGAATACGCACCTACGATACCACCAATTCCAAGGCCAGCGACGACGAGAATACCATATACTGCGTTGATGTTATTACGGTCAGCAGCGGCAAGGGCACCGCATCCTGCGGTCATCATGCAAGATGAGATAATCATGAGCATACGATTTCCTCCGCGGAAGACAGATAAGAGCCAAAGAACAACACATGCTCCGACGAGAATGGAAAAGCCAACAGGAAGACCTCGAATTCCGACACCAATTGGATCATGCCCGTAGACGTTGAAAGCTTGCGTGGGCCAGAAAAGAAGAACAGAGAAAAAGTTTGCACCCGAGATAAAGGTGATGACGAGAGTGAGAGCTAAGATGCGTGGTTCTTTTCGGAGTCGAGCAGGAAACATGGGATGTTTAGCGCCATAGACCTCCCAAAAGCAAAAGGCGACGATAAATGCAACGCCAAGGATGAGTGGAACAAGTACATGTGCAGATCCCCAAGGGTACTAGATTTTGTTGGTGAGATTTTTGTGTCTTACAAGAGTTCTAAGATGGGAGTACTTACCTGATATCCACCCCATAGAAGACCAGCGACAAAAAGAATCAAACCAACGATTGAGAGGAAACCGCCGACAAAGTCGATTTGAGAAATAATTTCTTTGCGTGAGAGGCCATCAGAGTTAACTCGAGGAGGTGGGAAGTAAAATATTGCGGTTATAACGAGCCCCATAAATGCCCAGAGGCCACAGAACAGTCCCACATATCTCCAGCTCGAATGTGATGCGATCAACTGACCCCAGAGTACAGACGGGGTAAATGGTAGAATAGTGAAAATCAGGACGGCGACATATTTTCCACGCTTTGCTGTTGGTGCAAGTTCGGAGGTTGCGGCAAGTGCTGTTAATTCGTTTATACCAGCGCCAGCACCTGCAATAGCCATACCACCTGTAATGTTCAGTATATTATGATGGAATCTGTAGCACGAAACCTACCAATGAAAACGTTCATGGAGTGTGCCGTGGAACAAACAATCATTCCAATGACAATCAAGCCAGCACCAAAGATGGCGATGTACCTTCTACCAAATAGATCTGACAAAGCTCCTACAAATGGACAAACCGCTGCCAAAGCGAGTAAATTGGACAACACAAACCAAGTCCACCGGTCTGAACCCCCCAAATCGCCATAAATATATGGTGGAATACCACCTAAATACTATCAGATCGAAACTGTTTTTGGTGTAACATGATAACTTACCGAAAAGATATACTGGTATCTGAGAACCTGTCCATAAGAAAGCCATTGCAACTAAAGACATCAATCGATTCATGGTCATCTATGGGGCAATGTTTAGCCACAAATTTTGGAATGTATCTTCTGCATGCCTACCGGTGGTTCATGATCATGGTCTTCACCGTCTCCGTATGTTCGTACGCCATCTTTCTCGTAGTAATGCGCATTTCCTGGGACTCTGGAAACAGTACGAACAACTTCAACATGGTCTGCTGTACTGGCCCCAAGAGGGCCAACGTCCTTATCGAGTGAGCCTGACATTGAATTATCCGAGCGATTCGGAGGAGAGGAATCTTCTTGAGCCATATTGTGATAGGATTGAAAAGAAAGAAGAGAGATGTTAAGAATGGTTGTGCGGTCCTACAGTGAGAAGGAAAGGTTTATGTAGTGAACCGAATTGAAGAAGTCTGGAACAATAGGAAGAAATACCATGGGCATCTTTACCTTCTTATCCCTAGGGGCCATGCTAATCTCCATATATCTCAAGATGCATTCATATACTTTGCTAGGTGCATGACCACTATTCCATAATACCCTTGTCAAATGTGGTTTTCCAAGCTAGCTCAGTGGCGTTTTCCCCAATCTCGAGAAGATCCTCATTTGACCGGTACATTTATTGGCGCATTTGATGGTTTGTACTATCGACCTTAGTCGAGCGATCTGAATTGAGACCTTTCCTCTTTAGCAATCCACCGAGGTATAATTCTTCAAGCTCCCCATCAATTCTGTGGCAGTAATTTATGAAATGCATTCCTTTCGAAAATGAAGAGGAGGGACTTCCCTCTTGGCCCACCAGTGGCCTTCCTAGCGGCCTTTTCTCATGGTGATCGAACGAACTAATCTCCACGTTGATCAACACGGATTGAATCAAGTCGTTCCCATTATCATAAACGGGTCCGAAGGAACACTAACGACGAATGCTGTACACCGCAAGGATATTCTTGAGTTCCTGTGCCTTTCTTTCCAAATCATACGCTACCTACATGCTGCGATTTTGGCCTGTCCTGATTGTTGGACTAGATTTCTGCAATAATGTATCGAGTAAGATTCGTTGGATTGGTGGCCCATGTGTCGATAAGGGGCCCTTGCTGTCCGACAAGGGGGGTGAAGAAGCTATGCACCAATTGAACACCCTGTAACCACGCATCGTCATCAATTGATCTGGGGTATTGAAGTTGGAGGAGTTACATCCCGGAGAAGGGTCTCGAAAAGGCTTCGATACAAACTTGGCTGAATCTTGAGGCACGAAAGATATGTATTTTGACGTGGGATTTTTGACAAGTCTTCTGACCGTCGCTTACAAGCTAGCAGTCCGCTGAAAATGTCCAGTTTTCTTTCATTTTTCGACAGAATTTACAAGTGCCCGAAGCCACAGGAATGACAATCGGCCATCGAAGAAAGGGATCCAAAAATAGGAAGATCCAATGATGCAACGGATTGTCAGCCGTTTCTTGAAAACTCCTCGGTCGAAAATGTGGAATTTCGCGGGGTAAAGACTGGCATGTTACATGTAAGCCTAAAGTGGATTGGAAAATAACACTAAAGTCTTGGGTGCCAGGTTAGTCGTTTATAGAAGATGGGGAACCTGGGGAAAACAGAAACGTCCGAATTCCGTACTTGGGCAGATGAATACGATGCTGCTTTGCTCGAAAAGTCTGTGTGAATGCGTAGTAGGTAGGTAGTCGTTGTATTGTCCGTCGTCTACTTTGTCAATGGGTTTTCGGCTCTGACCAAATGTCGAAATAGCTGTTTTGCGTCAATTGTACAGCACAGTATTTGAAGAACGCATGCAATCCGCAATTGATGTAGCCCCATCACTACTTATTTAGTGTGATGCGTGGGTTTGTCCTCCTTCCCAGTTTTAGCACCTCAAGATCTTCTGATGATAGAGGTCCAGTCTGCCTTCCAAGTACTGCATACTTGACAGATTCTTCGCGGGGTTGAAGAGTTTGGTGCATGTACATGGTGAACGTCGATAGATTTTACGTGTTAGCCTAAATGACTTGCATTGCAAAAAGTGTCACTCTACCCAACTATTTGTCAGTTCCTTGTCCCGAGTTGTTTTTGGCGACCATAAACCGCAAACCAGTGCAATAGTCCAACCTCGGGCACCGAGGTATTGGTCGATTGGTCGAAACCTTCAACAAATCTAATATTTGCTAAGAAGCCAAATAGTCGGCTCGAACCATATAAGCCTAGCGGCGGGTGTTTTGTTGTTTGGTCATGGAAGGAAACTAGACTTGTATTCAGGGCTGAGTTGGTCACGTACTTTGGATGGTACCAGTTTACATGATATATCTCGATAGAATGTAATCCTGGTACTATTTTTGACCAACAATTGATTGATACCGTGTCAGATATTTAGAAGTTGATACTAACCAGAGGGGACATATTAGCAATATCTTGAATCAATCACATATTTCTTGTGGTTTGATGCCCTCCTTTCCCACTGGGGAATTTGTCGAAGCAGAGATCGAATCCCGAACAAGGGATAACTTAATTGAGTCTTCATTTCTCATATATCGGATTGAACATTCAGCCTTGGAAAAGAATGAACGATGGAGGCCCTTAGTATCGAAAAAAAGGCAAAACTTAATTGGTTGAAATTGGCTCAACTATGCTAATAGAATCACAAAAAGGCCTTGCGCAATATCTTGAGATATTTTTTTCTACCAAAAACCGCTTAATCGTCTCAGCGTTGTATCCACGCCATCTCGCACAGCAATAGTGCCTTTCCATACTGAAAACCTCTCGCATTCTTTCATTTAACCATAATTCGTGTATGAATATCCACTACTACGAGACGAGATCAGATCTAAGCCATAGCATGAGTTTTTGTCCATTCTCTAGCAGTTGCAATTGCGGCGGGCTCGTCCTCCTTCCATCTCTTTGCCACTTCTGGAGCTAATGGATCGTCCGGGTTGGGAGCCCCGAGAAGAGCTTGGATCGAGAGGAGAATTGTTCGAATCTGGAGTGCAGGAGACCAGTTACCTGAACAAGTCGGGGTCAGTCGATTGCATATGAGGCAAAGTCTTGACATGGGACATGAAAATGAGGTTACATACCTTTGAGAACGTCTAAACAGATTCTGCCGAGCTTATCAATATTTGGGTGATAGATCTTTGTAAGGAATCTAATCTTTGGAGGAGTCATCGGATAGTCATCTGGTAAAAACAACTCCAGCTTGAAGATACCGCCTGTAAATCACATTAGCCTCCTGAAAGTGCTAAGACTTGTCCGTAGTGTAGCGACCTTCATATGGAGAAGAGGATGGACCGTGTATCGAGACGTCAAAATATCTTAAATTGTCCTCATGGGGAACTGCGTTGATACCTGGAACACTGTATGTTTTCATTAGTTACAGCATGCACGATCCAACCCAAAAGATTCACATACGGCTCTTGCATCAATCTCTCCGTCTCCTTAATGATCCGTTTTGGTAAAGCCGCCATGTTGATAGGGTTCTGTCTTGACTGTCCGTTGAACTTGCACTTGGGTTGAATTACTTTTTTAGCAGTTATCGAGTCCAAGGCTCAACATACACCAATAAAGGTAGGGGTTTTTTTCGTGCTCGTGATGTTGATAAGATAACCTTAGAGGGACCGTATCGTTCAGATCGGGTAGTGGGGTACTTTATCAAGGGAAATTGTTCTGGACGTCTCGGAAGCCAAAGATGTGGGCGCGGGATAAGTTGAGCGATTTATTGATGGATCTACAAATGATTTGCAGTAAGAAGGTCACCGTGATATTGATGTGCTGAATTTATGGCGATAGATAAAGAAAGAAGAAAGAAGAGGCTTTTTCAAAAATTTGATGTTATCTTGATGTACCTATCAGTCTCTTGAAACAGCACAGCCCATGCACAAGGCTGATGGAAAGGCTTGAACGGCAACTCCCGCTTAAGGTTAACGCTAGTACCACCTGGTAAATCTGCCACTGAAACAATTTTTAAAGATCTTCATGCCCTTTGATCATCATAGCCAGATATTATCGTTTTGATCTTCTCCCCCAAAACTGTATGCGGTTAGGTTCCTTCAAGGATTGCAGAATGCCTATACCTTAATTAGATAGCATTTTTAAGTTTACATACTTCAAGCATCAAATTATTCGTCCTGTAGTCATTCCCGTACGAAGTGATTGTATTGATTTGGAGAATGCGAAAAATTTAGTACTGAGATGATGGAAGAGTCGAGAAAGGGGAAGACCATTAGGTCGGCTTTTGATAGCACTACATTTGATGCAGATGTGTCTATACATGTAGACCGCAAGGTCGGATCCGCTACTATATCTCCCTCCGGACGAGACGTTGCTTTAGCCTCGTGAGTACTTCAAAAATCGCATTTCGTGATGTGCTAAGACGTTTCTCTTTTGTCCAGAACCGATGGCTTAGACATAATTGATCTTGATTCCCCTCTCAATCCCCCACGACATCTTCGACATGGCCTACCATGGCTTGTGGCCGACGTTCAATGGTGCCCTTTCGCAGCCCGCGACTATTGGGTGGTTAGCACTGCCAATCAGAAGGCTCTTGTGTGGAATTTGAATATGCAGGAGGACGCTTCTCATGGCGCAATTGAACATACACTCCATGGGCACACGAGAGCTATTACCGACATCAATTTCTCGGCATATCATCCTGACATCTTGGCAACATGTGCTGTTGATGGATATGTACATTGTTGGGATCTACGTAGACCACGGCAACCTGTCCTGAGTTTTTGTGATTGGTTCGCCGGTGCAACACAGGTCAAATGGAGCCGTCAGGATCCGCATATCTTGGCTTCATCCCATGACCGATGGCTACGGATCTGGGATGACAGGAAAGGCGCCGCTCCATTAAGATCTATCAATGCACATGAGTCAAAAATATATGGTATTGATTGGAATCGCACCCGTGCCTCAAGCTTAGTCACTTGCTCTTTGGATAGAACAATTAAATTTTGGGATTATGAGAACGAATCCGATATTCCAGAGCGCACTATACATACTGGATTCCCAGTCTGGAGGGCTCGACACACACCGTTTGGTTGGGGAATTTTAGCTATGCCCCAAGACACTCCTGGAGACCTTCATCTCTATGACCGGCGTATCACGGGTGACAACTCTACCGACACTGTCACGGAAGCAGTTATTACCTTTCCAGGGCATGGAAATTTAAAAGTTAAAGAATTCCTCTGGCGAAGTCGTGGAAGTATCACAGATGAGGGAGAAGACAATAGAGAATTTCAGCTAGTCTCGTGGGGCGAGGACAACCAATTGAAAATGCAACATGTGGACCACGACACACTTGAGGGAGTTGGCTATGTAAAAGGGAAAAAGGTGCATGGAAAGCTCAATATCACACGTAAAGGAGCAGTCTACAAGACCTTTCGCACTACGGAAACATCTGCAAGCGATAAAAAGACCGCCACAATTACAGGTCCTCGACCTGGTAGTTCTGGTCTGAAGTTGAGTTCGTTTAGTGTTGGGATGAGGAAGATGACCTTGCCTCACACATCCCGTACTCACACCGCAATCCGCGCTCCTGCTATGCGAGGAAAGGAAAAGGCAGCGAAGCAAGAAGATTTAAATCAGTCTCAGATTGGCTGGATGAGTGGAATCAAGTTCTCTAAACCTGATAATGGGTCCATGCGGCGCAAACGATCATTGTCGAGAAGGTTGTCTTTGCTGAGTCCTGAATTCGAAGAGGATGGTGATTGGGACGAGCCGGAGACTTTACACGATGAGATTATACGCATCAATGACCAGCTTCCAAAAATTACATTTGATGGCGTTGATATGGACAAAAGGACAGTCGTTGTTTCCATGAACGGACCATGGGGTGAAAATGGTACACCAATTTATATCAAGACAACAATTACCTTTCCTGACCAGTATCCGGAGACGAAAGCCCCCACCTTTACACTTGGCAGAACGTCCCTCATGCCCGATGAAACCTACAATAAACTTAGAAAAGAAGTGCACCAAATTGCAGCAAGTTTTGTAAGCCGTAAACAAGGTTGTTTGGAAGCTGCTCTATGTTATTTGCTTGGAGAGGTTGATCTTGAGACGAGTACTATATTTTTTCATGACATCGACGATTTAGACGATGACGATTTGGATGGTCTTGCGGACGAAAGCTCAAGCGATGAAGAGGACAGTGATATTCCTCCAGGTGCTTCAGCAATGATGTCTCAAGAGCTAGATTCAAGTGTTACGGCGGAAACGATCAGCATACCACGAAATGTCAATGTACCACTGCCTAGACTTTGCGGTGCTCGTTTTGCAATGAACGGCAAGCTTGTTTGTTTCTTCCCACCAAAAGAAGATAAAGTGAAGTCTTTACTCGAGAAAATCACCGATTCCAGGAGTTCCCGACCGAGAGGCGAACCTAATTTTGATGCCTTTGGTCGATTGGCAAACAATAGTTCACCCCAACCACGTATTAAGGCTACGTCAATGACTGAAGATAGTAAAGCTGATTCCGAAGTATCAGACGAATATGATTCGTCAAACAGCAGCGATACTGATTCTTCGCAATTCCGCATTACAAGATATCCTGCAATGAGAGAGTACTGGCGTCGATCGAATCGTAGATTTCCTCTCAGAGGATCGCCAACTATAATGTCCCAAAGATCCGGTGGAACTGGAACTGGAATTGGCACAGGAACTGGAACCAACACAGCCACTGGAACTGGCTTCAGTAGAGTGCGATCTGTGAAGCCGAAAAACATCATATCATTATGTGATGTAAATGATCTTCTTCCTGCAAAGATTCACCTTGCAGAGGAATATACCATCTTTGGTAACGGTCCGTATCTTTGCGAACACAATGCAAGTATTGCCGACAAGTACGGCCATTCTAAATTGGCTGATGTATGGAGATATGCTGCTATGCTGCTACACAATGATATCCCTCTTGAAGTTCTCGAACAAAGCCAACGTCGTGAGCCTGTGCTAGTAATAGCTGAGAGCATGGCGAAGAGACATCGTCGTGACAGCGGCTCAGACAGTGGTATCGATGTTTCCCACGATAGCCACCGTAGACGTGGCAGCTTCTCTGGTAGAGTCAAGTGGGGAAGCAGTCCTCTTGCCAAGCAATTAATTGGAGACCTTTTCACGCACTTTGAAGAGCTTCGTGATATTCAAATGCTTGCAATGTTATCTTGTGTGTTTAGTGAACCGATTGCTTCCGGTGGACCGTCACATGCGAGAAACACCGATGGTGGTACGGCTCAACCGCAAACACCTCTCTCCATGAAAACCCCTGCGTTTTCTGTTGATTATTTTCCAAACAACGGCGCAGCTTGGAGTATGTATCAAAAGACTCCAGTAGATTCTGTTGTGTCGACACCAAAATTAGTCAATACCCCTTCTGGAATCTTTGGATCTATGGGGTCTTCTACCGGTGCTTGGGGCAGTGACCCTGCTTCAGCATCGTATTCTTGTGGTGAAACCCCCCCTCTGCGGTCAAATAGGGGAAGCTCGGAAAATCTTCCTCAACATACTCAAAGTCTGTCGACTTCTCCAGAAAATCCGAGAACCTTCCGACGTGGAAATTCGAGTCTTGCCTCAAGTTTTGCCGCAAACTTTTCGCGTCCATTTTCAATGACTGCGTCATCTTCTCCGCCGAATCCACCACCAAGTCGGAAACGACCTAGCCCAGTTGAACACATGTTGAGCTTGGCTCCTAGTGCTATTACCTGGGGGAATACAAAAGTCCTTGGCAGCGTAAAAGAACGAGTTGGTACGGAACAAATGGCGTTTTCGGATGATGAAAGTACAATGGATGAACTCAAGCCAAAGGTTTGTATCGGGATCAAGATGACATTGGAAAATCAAAATGGGTTTGACGATGAAGGATGCATGGATACGACACTATTGGATAGTAACCACACGGCTCGTCACATGAGCTATCGTCAAGCCTACGCCGAATTGCTTTATTGTTGGGGGCTTCCCTTGGCTAGATTAGAAATCTTAAAGTATGATGGACTCCGGAGTCATCCTTCTGAGATGGATATTCCCGACAATAAGTCATTCGCTGCCTCAATACTGTCTAATGATAGCCATACTGTGATCCACGAGGCATCGCCTCCATCTCAAATAGCTCTGGGTAAAAAGGATCTGCATGCCTCATCGGCTGATCAAGGTCTAGACATTGCGGGCTATTGCCTCAAGCACGAAGCGCGTTTGGATCCCCTCCGCTTGAGTTCCATCGGCGGTGCTGCCGGACGATGTGATCGCTGTAAGACTGTTCAGCGCCAACTTTGTTGCACAATTTGTACAGAACCTATCAGCGCGGTCTTCCTACCATGCTTATCATGTGGCTGTGCAACACATCAGCATTGTTTGATTGAGTATAGATCTTCCGGTAACAGCGAATGTCCTGGTGGATGTGATTGCGATTGTGGAGATAAAGCCAGCATGGGACTGATAGAAAGTCTCGGTGTCATGATTGAGTTCATGCGCGCATTGGAGCGGAGGAAAGCGCTGGACAACAATGAAGATGTTGAAGAGTGGGATGTACCAGTGGAGGAAAAAGACGATTGGGAGAACGTGAACCTTCCTTTGGGAGACCTAGGCCGGACTCCTTCTACGTTGACTAAACGAGTTGAACAAGTCAGAAGTGGCGATTGGAACGTTAAGAAGAAACCGAGTAGTCTGAGAAAGGAAGAGAGTTTCTCATTCCTTGCTTAAAATCAACATGATGATCAGACTTGATTGATGACCAAGAAATTCGATTCATGGTACGGTATATTATGAAATGAAAATTTGGTCAAAATGTGATCGAAACTCATGGATTTGGCGTTCCAGGAGAGCAATGTGAGGTTAGATGGGCTTTGAAATGACCCTCTGTTGATATGTAATAATAGTGTTCTATAGTAATATGATGCAATGATATCCAATGTTCAGTGTCCTCTTTCGAATTACTTACTCAAGCAGTGCCAATTCCTGTTTTTTCTATCTTCATCATATTATGGCTGCAGATATTGGATAGAGGTCTACAAGTGCTTTTCGTCTCTGACGAGGTTGACATCGTAGCAGCTTGAATTGGTCGTTACTTTTGAGTCATGTAGGAGAGCAATTGGCTAACTCAGTGATGATGAAGGAAGTTCAATTGATTGGTTTTGTTTACTGTTTTTCTTTTCTTCTATTTTTGACTAAAAATACTCTTTGATACTTGATCGTTTGTCCCTCGATCTCTTTAATTGGCACTATCCACTTGAATCGATCAATTGGCAAAGCAAATTTGAGCCAGCCGACAAATATCAACAGGCAACTCTAAAAGACGGTCAACTTGCAACCATGCATCATATGATTAACGAGCGAGGTTCCATTGGTTTTTCTCCTCATTCTCGGATACTCTGGAAAGATTTGGAATGCTAGATGCTAGATCTAAGATGTTGGTCAACCTCATGGTTTTTACACTACTGTATTCATATTCATATATTTCTACATGCACACTGGTATTCAAAGCCTGCCGGTATTTGGTACTCGGGGTTGCATACTTGAGGAGGCTTTGGTATACTCCGTTGGGTTATGGGATGTCTAAAACTCACATGTCGAGATCGTAATTGTGAGTCAGCAAATGGATCCAGTCGATGCATTTACAAACCCTAACTATTCGCAGCTTCCCACGTTGCTAGATGTGGCTTTCGATTCTGTCATAGTTGCTTGGCTCCGTGGGATTTCTTTGAACCAAAGCATAATCCTGGCTGCATACATTTGAGGTAATCGAATTGAGATAGATGCTCGTTATGACAGTTCATTGCCCTCTTGAGGAGGGGGAGTGGGGCAGCAAGAACAAGGGACGGACATGAAACCAAACGATT
The DNA here is from genome assembly GCA_014898285.1 of Botrytis aclada. Classification (NCBI taxonomy): domain Eukaryota; kingdom Fungi; phylum Ascomycota; class Leotiomycetes; order Helotiales; family Sclerotiniaceae; genus Botrytis; species Botrytis aclada. The sequence continues at coordinate 635,298 of RCSV01000007.1, forward strand.
GCCCTAGCACTGTTGTGTTGAAGCCGTTTCTTGATGTTACCCCAAAATACCTTGTCATGCATGAGGGACTTCAAAATATGTTACCTAGACGGTCGAAGACTAGTAAAAAGAATATGACAAGAGGTTTCACAATCCAAGTTAAGATTGAGGTAGTAATAGAAGTATGTTTGTTTCATTCTTGGCTGCTAGTGGCATGTATACTAGACGCTATGCTATGTAGTCTGGGGACGATCGGTCTCCTCACTTGCAGAAAGTCTTGATTCGAAATTTTCCTCCTGTCGTCTTCTTTACCGGTAACTACTGACTTCCGGATGTCTTGGCTCACAACAATCCTTTAGTTTTTATATCTAAATTGCAGTTTGGCAGTAGCTCTGAAATCCACTCGTGTGGCTGTCCTTGCCTCGTCCGCTCACAAGATTGGAGCAGCCACTTTCAAATACGATAGACAATCAAGATCCGGAGAACCTAGAACTAAGTCGAGACTAAAGACGTCTGCATAGGTCCTTGATACCTATGTAGCTCGATAGTATCATGATTAGGAGTTGATCAATTCTGATATTTATCGCATGAAATCACGTGCCATCTTTGGGTCTTGGCTGAACCTTACCGATGTTTCCAAACACATCTTGGCAAGTCACAACATACTGACGTTCCGTCTATTATTACGTTCTGGAACCCTGTCAGAAAGCTCTGCCTGTGCCAGAAGTCAAAATTGGGATTATTTTGCGAACTAAACTGCTCTAGAAGTCTAGATCGGCAAGGCGGAGAATGGTGAATTTGAATTCAGATGGCTATTTTTAGAACTCAAGTTTGATATATGATCACAGAACTTCTCCCCAAGCTCTATAATTCTTGGACAGTTCTTGGTTCTCTCTCTTTAATTTTTTTTGGATGACTGGTTCATTTCTAAGTACAAATTTTGTCAAAACACTCATTTGAAAAGCTTTTTTTGATACGTTATTTCATTACCAATAGACTTGGCTAACTGTCTTTCCTTGATATACTTACTTATAATCATCATAATTCTCAATCATGAAGTTCTCTACTGTCTTCATCTCTCTTTTGGTTGCTGGCATCCATTCACTTCCCAACCCGGCTGTGCAAAGGGAATCAGCTGGTATCACAGGTTAGTCTGCTCTCTCCATTTTTGACGACACGATTCTAATAGCCGATAAAGTTGGTGCCGATGGATCAACCAATCTTGGTGGGGACGCGGGAATAACGAAGAAGCCCGATGGTTCTACAAATGTCGGGGGAGAAAGCGGCATCAACGTGGCATCGGGTGCCAATAATCAGCCGCAAAAGGGTGCAGGAGGACAGACCGCTAATGGTGGCAACAAAAACGGAACCGATGGCTTGGCCGCGCTTATTGGATCACTGAATGGTGCATCAGGTGGAAATAGCACAGGTGGAGCAAAAAAGTCGAACAGCACAGGCAATGCAAATTTGCCACCGGGAGTGGCCTCCAACTCTAGTTTGGCAAGCGTCTTTGGAGCATTGGAGGGCGCAAAGTAATTCAGAGTTTGAGAGGAAGACTTTTGGAACATAAAATTTTCTGAGGACAGGCTGTGATTTCATTTGGTAATCACTAATGGAAGCAATCTTCATGTCCTCGAATAACTCTTCGTCGATGCAAGAGAGCTCCAATCACATTCTTTATCACATAATCTTATACAAGGGAATATTAAATACAATATAAAAACTCTTAGCCATACATAGGCAATATTTTCTTGGCTGATACAGCCGATATGACCTGCAAAACTACTGATATTTGACTTCGTGAATATTTCCACTAGGAAATGTGCACTTCGTGAGAAGATAAAAGCGGAAACTGATTTCCCCAGTCTTCCATGCTGATGTTCTAATTATCGCTGCTCCATACAAAGTTCTCCGCATCCTAATCTACTTCTCCACCTCCACGTGAACTCCCAGTAGAAGTTGCCAAACATACTCGTCCCGAATGAAAGCTCCCCTGATCTCATAATTCCACAAATATGGCGACTTCTTCCAAGGTACAAAGTATATGGTGGTTACTAGACACATTAAACCCCAGATGTTAGACTGAATGATGGACGGATTGTCTTCCAATGCTTCTGGAGAGGTATATACTGAGGTACGGCCTTGCATACTATAATTTATCTGAACAACTTCAATGACATCAAGCTCCAACTCCGTTCTAATCAAGGTAGACAAACTTTCTATTCACATGATTGTTCTGGGACATGACCTGAGAACTTCGGACCATCTCATATCGATAAATGAGTATGCTTACATATCTCGTGAAGATGTTCCGGATCCTTCCATAACAAGGCCAATGTGGCTATTGTTAGCATCATGGATAAATCCGAATTCGAAGGTGTCCAGGCATAGATAATCATCTGGGTCTTCTCCCGAAGATTCTTCATACCATCCTTTAGTTTGTGACCGCTATCATGATGAGTTGCCTTGAAGACGTAGAAAATTTGATTGGCAAATTACCTGACGATCCAGATTGCTATAGATCTCATTGGTCATACACAGCTGGATGTTCGAATAAAGTTACGTGTACCCGCTTCTTGTGGATACTCATGTCAAGCCTTGCAGTAGAACACCCCCTCCATACCCGAGTTTCTCGACAAGTTATTTGCCGTTTGAGTTGGGAGAAGGGAAACTCTCAGTTGGAAAGAGATAACCCTTTCAGTAGTCGCAAGGATATTCTGTTTCATCAATATCACTGGAATAGCACATGGGTTTGGGTATGAGTAAATAGCGTGTAGGGAATAAAAAATCGGTTATAAGATTATCAATCCTTGAATGTGGTAGATCTTTTTATTGATCGATGGTAAACTTACCAGCGCTCTGGTATATAGGGTTTTCATATTGCTTGGTAGTTTGGTGTTAATTATTAATGCCGACCTACGAGTATTATATAATCGTAGAATGGGCCTGGAAATGCCCTCAAATTTTCGATGAATTGGTTCGTATTCTGGCAACCTGTGGTTGTTTCTAGGCGTACCCAGTCAGTGCTCATAAACACCCTGCATTCTGCATTCCATCTAAACATTCCACATTCTGGGAGTTTCTTAAAAGCCAGCCGTGATTACCCTTGTTTTATAATTCTTCGGCGCGACAAATAATCCCTTTGCCTCTACACAAACTCTCCCTTCTAATGTCTCCAGACGTCCTTCTACCCATCTCTTTCTTTCTCCACCTCCATCCTCTCCTATGACTGGTGTACATCTCACCACGTAGAATGCATTGGTAACACTTGGCTTCAAATATTGTAACGACAATTGAGCAGTGACACCTGTTCCCGCGGCCAATTGTCTGATCGCACATCTCCCCAGTGATTCGTCCATTATCGTCGCTATAAGACCTCCATGCACCACACCAGGCCATCCTCCTAATGCTCCTCCCAAGTATACAATCGTTATGAACTCTCCTGTGGTAGAATTATAAAAAATTCGTTGGTATCCGCCTATCGATCTAGATCCTCCCAATGGACCAGTAGTAAGTCGGTGCGGACGTTCTTCAGGTGTGAATGTGGAATAGGCATCCCAAGATTGCCAAACGGGATCCTCAGTTAGAGATTGTATCAGTGGGATCTTTGAGGCCTGCGCGTGTAACCAAGAGGTCATAAGTTCGTCCGAGGGGGAAGAAGGTTCGGGGAGTGCAGGGGGAGATAGGACAAGAGAGACATATTGTCCAGTTGTAAGTCCGATTAGGAGGAAAAAAGATGCATAGATCGTGGGTCGGAGGGATCGTTTTCGTTTGAGAGATGAAGGCGAGGGCGTTGGCACAACGGACCCAGAAGAGAATTGAGATCGCAAATCGCGGTGTTGGGGTATTGATTGAGATAAAGGCTCAGAAGTAGCATTAATGTTATGATTTATGGGCTGTGGTGGTGGAGGTGTTGAATATGCTCGTGTTGACCATTTTGAGAGAGATTGTGATCGAAACGAATATCGATATGTCTGAGAAAAGTGCGGTGGTTGTTGAAGAATGCTTTTGGATGAACGAAATGCTAGGATTGGCAGTCTGATAGCCATTATGAGCGAAATTATTACAAAAAGAATGCCTCGATCTCTCTACAAATGAGCTTCATATAATTTTGGAAGCTTCGGATTGATTCAGTGCCTCGGTTCACTTTCTGATGCCATGTAGGCTAATTTGCCTCAGATACAAGGCATAAACTTTTATCTCAAGGTCTCCATCTCCGGGGGTTGTGTATCTATGTTGACGATATGGTAGGAGAGAAAGTAGTCAGGTCTTATAGCTCCAGCTAGACTATATATTCTTTTCTCTCAAAGGGCGAGCTCAACCAAAATGCCATATTCTTGAGCGACATTGGTTTCCAACAGTTGGATAAGTATTACATTGCAAAAAGATGGAACTTGGTTTCTACTTTTCTTTTATCAATGCGTTGTCACTTTTGATCTTGGTTTGTATTCTCATAGTTCATATTTGGGATCATCACCATCATCTGCATATCTATCTCGAGACAAAGTTTTGGAAAGAGTGGAAATAGTTTTGCGCTTCTGAGCTACAAGATCAAGCAGGTGACGTCCATCAACATCATCAAGACGGTAGTAGTCTTATGATTGTTGTTCACTATTGTTGACTTTTCGTCAATTTCGTCTTCGTTCTCCAGCCCATATACCAGGGCCAAAGCTTGCTGCACTCATTTGGCGGTCTGAGTCTTACTTCGATGTTGTTCATTAGTGAAAACATGTTCTCAAGATCCAAGATCTTTACGAGTAATATGGTAGTTTTAAATCATGCCGTTGACTTCGTTTGGTAATATAACGACACGGATCAGTCCCCATCATTCTTGTCACTCCAGATGAGCTTCGCATGCAGGATGTTGGGTTCTTGTACAGTGTATATGCACCCATAACGTCTTATAGGGACAGTTATGAATATCAGGTGCGTAGTCTTCGACTAGGAGGTGGTATGGGCACAACAGCAAGCTATGGCTTTAATAAAAGAAGGCGCGATGCTCTGTGCCTGCTCTTCACGAATTTTGATGTTCTACGCCTTGAACAGCTCCCTTATCTATCCGCAGTGACTGAAGAGGGAAACCACCTTTCATTCGGAGGCACGGCGAAAACCACACGTATTGCGCAAGAACAGCTAGCTTACACTCCTTCGCAAAACCTTGCGACAGCAAAGCTCGTACGAAGATTTGACATGAGGCTGTCTGAGACAGATGATAGTGGTGTAGCATTTCTGCATGACCATCATATCGCCATGCCCAAAAATAGATCGGCGGAAAGTATGATTAGCTTGCAGATGTGAAATGAGAATGGTCACCATATATGTGAAATCGATTCGAATGCCAAATTGAAAACAGCAAAGACTTGATCTCAAAGAAGAGAGGGAATGGTGACCGTTTGATTATTCATTAGACCTAGGTCGATCTATGTACATGCATTGAATATCACTTTTTTGAGTTTGACCACGATTAAACCATAACTCGATCTCCCCACGAAGTAGTTTCCCAGGCTTGAAACCCACTTTCTCGAGGACTCTAGCACTTGCATCATTACCCGGAGTATAAGCTGCTACGATTTGCGGCAAGGACTTCTTTTCTATAATAATTTTAGTCCCAACTCCATCGCAACGTTCCAGTTTCAACATTCAGAAAAGCAAATGTGACATACCTTCAAGGGTCCAGAACATCTCTACAAACAATCTCAAAGCTTCTGTCATGTACCCCTTACCCCAATGATCTGGATGGATCTTATACCCCACGTTCTCCGGTTTATGGGATATTCCAATGATACCAATCATTTCCATCTGTTGCCCCTTTCTCTCACCCGCCACAGGTACTGAAACAGACGATGTAGTTGGGGCCATGATTGCCCACATTGGAAACTGGACGCTGGACATACTTTCCAAGATCCTTTCTTCTGTCTGCTCGAGTTGAGTATGCGGTGCTCGGGTACTACACAAATCATGTAAGGCCGGGGTTCACTGTAGACTTTCACAGCTCGACTTGGGAGCCTTACGACCATTCCGCGATACGAGGCTCGGATAAAATCTTGTGTCAACCATCAAGGTGCTTGTCGAGATTAACAGGTTCAAGGGTTAGACGGTCAGATTTTATTGTGTGACGACATATTTTTGATGCTTGATAGTGAAAGTGAATCAAGGTGAAATATGTGAATGGGGAATCTCTCAATCTTTGTCTTCTGAACAGCAAAAGGGGTTGTATGTTCGTTTGATATGAGATGCACATACCAGTGACTCATGCAACGAGAAATACTTATCTGATTGGTTATTTCAGTCAACATATTATACACCCTTGTAATCCCACCTTGATGCAGTTGGGGGTTAGATGTACCAGGCCCGCTAGTGTACCTAATACAGAACAATGACGGCGAACGTTGAATAGAACAAAATTCTCGTGATACCGACTTAAATGGATGTTATAGACTATTTGAGATTGTTCAACGTAAACGAAATAGTGAGAGAAATTATTTGCGAATAGTCGACTTCAAAAGTCAATTAATTCACAAGGTTTTGAGGGGATGAGGAGTGCTTTGTAAACCAGCACTCCCACCGGTGAATGGTAGAATAATATTCACGCTGATCTCGACAGCAACCATTCTCTGTGCCTCACAGGTTTCTTCTCCTTTCCTCCTTTGACCCACATTTCGTGCTCTTCATCTTGCAAGTCTCCTTCATTAAAACCTACCTTCTTTACTACTCTCTGACTAGCAACGTTCTCGGGGTCTATAGCCGCAACCAATGTGTTCCAATCTCCCTCTCCTGTTTTCCGGTTAGAAAACCAAAGAGCATAACTGGCGTCGTTTTCACATACTCTCTTTACTCCAGTATAGTCCCAAAAATAGCTTCATAGCTTCAGTAGCAAATCCTTTACCATGGTAACCAGTATGTAGAGCATAAGCAACCTCCGCGCCATGCCCAGCTTCGAATCTTATCACTCCGATTGCTCCAATAAGCTCAGGCGTTTGATCGGCGGAGGTAGGTGTTGTCGGCCGAAGTAGAATTGCATAGTTTTCAATCCACGGTTTTTCGGGGTTCGGTGTTCTTTCAATCATGTATGCTTTACTCTCCGCGATGGACTCGCTTGGTTTTCTAAGTTGGGTTGAGAGTTAGAGCTATCTTGGAGATTAAGAGTGAGCAAAATTGAAAGGGCTCATCTTACGTCCATGAACAAGCTTGCGGATCAGAGATCATTTTGTGATAGCAATCTAAATGTCTTTCTACAGTCAATGGCTCTAGCCAAAGACGCTCAGATTGAGCTGCGTATTGTGCCATTGATATCCTGAAGGTAGATCGAATGGCTACATGGCACCGGTCGCTATTTATACCAGAGATCGAACCTTTTAATTAATGGCGCTCGGAGTCGAGTCATAGTGAATTGTGAGTCAGCACCAAGAACCCTTACTTTTTTGATTACTCCGTATACAATTCGGAGATTCCGAGGGTATAGTGGCATACAGAACATCAACAGCGTAGTTGATAGATAAGCTTTCAGCACGGCCAACCCCGCTGTGGATTAGTACATTTATAAGGTTAGGTGAAGGAACACTAAAATATCTCCAACCATGTAATTAATTACCCACCGTCTACCTAGCATTTCAATCTCTCCTCTCCCTCACATCAGGTACTTTGATTGCTAAGCATATCCATGCCCACTCGTACATGTTGCGATGATTCCACAATGTAGAATGCTATATTGTATTGCAGCTTAGCCATCGCAGATGGTCTTACTCGATAAAGTGCAATCGGCCCAATGAGAAGGTTTTAAAATGAGTGGCCACCACCCCTCCATGAACGATTGGAGCCAATAAACGCTTCATTGACACCGGTCTTCAATTCGACCACACCATTTTCATTGATGTCCATTCATAGGGGCGGCTCCCCGAGGCATACTTACTTGCCTTTGGGAGGCTGTGTAGAGCTGACATACAGAAATTCATCGGCAAGGTTATCTTCTTGCAAAATTAAATCTAGCTCAGAGACCGAATTTTTCTGATGCCAGGAAGTGATGCCCGGCCATTTCTGCTTCAAAACCAGTGCATCCAAACATTTGACCGCTGAGTAAAGATCGAGTTCTGTGCAAGTCAATACTGCGCTGCTAAATTCTGATGGGCCGAGCCTCAACACGCCCGACTCCAGGGAGCTAATTCGCCGAAGAACATCAAAATCAAAGTCAAAATGACCACAACTGGGGCTGTAGCTCATGTCAAAACGTAAGGCAATTATTGCATCTCCCATTGAGGGACATCTACTAACTTTACAGAAAATCTGAGGACCTGTGGAATGAGGCTCTTAAACAAGTCCAGTTCACAAATACTTCAGCGCTCGTCGCTGCGGGCTTAGAAAGGCGACAAATTCTGGTAGAAATTTTGGATTTGGTGCAAAAGCAGGAACTCAAGGCTCAGGAAAGGAAGTGGAGGTGGAAAAAGAAAAATGGTCAAGTGATCATTATTCGCGACATCTTTGTTAAGCTTGCAATCTGGATGGAAAAGTTCAAGTCTATTGGGGATATACTTGTTCAATATGATCCTATCCACGCGAGTTTACCATGGGCTCTTGTTAGGTTTCTATTGCAGGTATATATTACACCGCAGTAATTTAAGATTTGGCTATTAATTTGCATCACAGGCTGCTGTGAGCGACATCCACTCCAATGGTGCTATCCTTGAAGGCATGGAGATCGTTGTCAATCTTCTAGCACGGTGTGAGATTGTGGAGTATCTTCACCTACAGAAAGCATCGCGCGCGACAGCTCTTCTGGCCGATGCAATTGTTAGGCTATATACTGCCATTCTGGATTATCTTTTTCAGGCGCATGCATATTTCGAACCACACATCTTAAAGAAGATTGCACATAGCTTCTTTTGTCCCGAAGAATCAACAAATAAATTCATATCGGCCATTAGGCAAAATGAATTAGAAGTTGAAAAATACACGCGCCTCGTCTCTGATGAATCCCTCGGTGAGATTGACAAAACCATGGATGGTCTCACACAATCTATGACTGTATGCCAGACATCAGTACAGAGCATTCAGAACGGAATTTCATCAACGAAGCTGCTGGGAAACGACTTGGGACAACATCTTGGACAATTGCACAAGCTCACACAGACTATTCAACAAGATATATCATCTGCAGAGCTCGGGCGGAACAAAATCGAGCACCATTTGGTTAAAGCCCTAAACGATCTCAAGGACCCAGTGCAGCGCATTGCTGAAGATATATCTAGTGTACAAGATGATTTAAAAGAAAAGGAGCGAGTGAAGGTTTTTGAATGGCTCACAATGATCCCAAGCTCTGGCCACCACCGGGACAAATTGCGGAACTTATTATCTGGATCTTGCAATTGGCTGTTGAGAAAGAAGGAATTCAAGGAATGGATGGAGGCGAGCACATCTTCCATCTTGTGGCTACATGGAATCCCTGGCAGTGGGAAGAGCATGCTTGTATGCCATGTTATCGAAGATCTCCGAAATCGAGCCCAACAGCATCACAGCTCTGCACCTATTGCATACTTCTATTGCGCTCGAACCGTTAATGAACCCGAAAGGACTAATCCAACAGAAATCCTGAGAAACATATTAGAGCAGTTGTGCTCATCAGATGCGGAGACTCCAATAAGGGAACCTGTGTCGAAGAAATACCCTGCTCAGAGGAAGGAAGCCCGAGGACGGACGCCCGAGAAGCTCAATCTCGAGGAAACGATTGATCTTGTTCTAGAATTATTAGAATCCAATCCTGCAACCATAGTCATCGATGGACTTGATGAATGTGATCCTATTAAGAGAAACGATTTGCTTCTCGGCCTGCAAAAGATCATCAAAAGTTCGAACAATATCGTCAAAGTTTTTGTTAGCAGCAGAGATGATCATGACCTCGTTCATCATCTAACTCGTTCCCCGAACCTATATATTCATGCAACTGACAATACTGGGGATACCATAATGTTCATTAAATCCCGTATTAAAGAGGCAATTCGAGAAGATAAGCTTCTCTGCGGGCGTGTCTCAAGTCGCTTGAAGAACATCATCATTGGCAAGTTGATAAAGAAAGCTAATGGTATGTTTCGACTAGCAAGTATGCACATTGACAGCCTCTGTGATCCATACCGGGTCAACACAGAAGCAAATGTGAATTATGCACTGGACCATCTGCCGCAGGAACTGGGAAAGTCATATGATGTGGTAATGTCGCACATCATGCAAGCTGAATATCCCAATCCACTGTTAGCGTCGCGTGCATTGAAATGGCTTCTTTGCTCCCGCGAAGCTCTTGACTCTAAAACTCTCTCACAAGGCATCTGCGCGAATAACGCAGGCCATCCATTACTATCAGAAGACGAAATCTTAAGCATTTGCTTCAATCTGGTAGTTTACAATAGAGAGATGGATATGTTTCAATTTGCTCATTTATCAGTGCGCGAGTATCTTGAGGCCCAGCCTGGATATTTAACTGAAGAGACAAATTTAATGGCCGCAGAGGCATGTTTAAATAATATTGTATCTGATTCAGAATCCCGATACACACCAGAGTTTTGGCTCCACGCACAACGCTTTTGGGGTAATTACGCAAAATCAGTACCCAGTGCGAAACAGGAAGGTGCTATAAGGAGTTACTCTCAGACTTTCTAGTCTCTCCTTTTGATTCAAACATTTCTGGGTATTTCAGGCTTCGAGGTCACCTGATCACATATGAAAGTTTGCTGTGCCCTTCACTAATGCAAAGTAACACTGATTGTTACTTGATCTGGACTATTTTTCTGGCCTGCAAGCATGATCTCAGCGAAATTGTTAGTCGGCTTCTTTCTCGTGCGGATTGCGAATACACTTTCACTGCGAAAAGTGCGGAAGGTCTCAATTGTGCCCAAATTTCAGCATATTTTGATAGCCCAATGACTATCAATCTACTACACGACATTACAACGTCTCTACTGCCAAAAAAGCTCATCTATAATTTCTATTGGAATTCTGCTTATTATGTTGCATCCCATAGAGGGAGCAGGCGAGCAGCCCAACTGATATCAGAGATCCGAATGAAGGAAAATAAGTTGTGCACGCAGCCTAGAAAGTACTGTGTCAAGCCCATCGTCAACCACTCGATTAACGCAAGTTTACTCGCCTCCCAGTGCTCCCCTGAGACTCAACCCCGAGAAGTGATGCGACCCACGTCGCTACTCGTGCATCAGAATAACGACGCGGACATAGTATCAACACTATTCAAATCCTTCGATGAGTGCACCGGATTATGCAACGAATGCAATTTTTCGCTTTTGAGGCCCCTCGATATGGTGATCTTGAATCTTGCGAACGCCTTTGCTCTGCTTAACACCGTCGACAATTATACACCGTCTGCAAAACAAAACAAGGTTGCAGCTATGGCTAAGATAATTTCGGATACAATGAAGATTCGCAGCGAAACCATGTCTGGAGCTAGTAAAATCTCTTGGGTAAAGTCGATTGTAGTAGTCACAATGGTTTCGAATCATGAAGTTTGTGATAGGAATAACTTCATACATCATCTAAAGGAGGCGTTTTTATACATTTCCCTACATGAAAAGCAGTGGGCCAATAGTTGTGCGATTTTGTACTCGGAGTATTTTGGTATATCCGAACATGTGATGCAAATTCGACGTGTTTTAAATGAGCAGAAAGTTATCAATTGGAACGCCCTCCTGCTGGCGCGACGCCTATATCACGGCCGAGATGCACTTCACGCATTACTTAGAGCACGCACCAAAATAGCACCAAATGTTATCAATCTTGCCTTGTCTACCTGGGATGGAGAAATGGTAGAGACGTTTTTAAAGTACAATTCAGTTAAGATTGACAATGAAGTGATTCGGTTCGTGGCGGGTAACGTAAATCATGGTAAGAAGATCATGGAGATGTTATTGGCTCGAGAAATGGAAAGAGAGATGTCGGAAACCCCCCATGGAACTGTGCATGACGGCGCGCAATAGTCGAGGCCGTGATCTGAAAATCTAAGAGTGATCATTTTAGGATCCTTTGCATCATTTAATTCATTTCAGACTTCGATTTCTTTCTGGGTGTTGTATCATATCCAGTCATTCACAAATTTCAACTATTAAAACTTTGGCATTGGGTCTAATATTTAAATCTCTCGATAACCTATGGCGCGTACGATGAGGGGAAGTATCGCTAGATACTGAACTAAGTCGTATGGTTAGTTAACTCATCTTTTTGTGTGAGGTGATCGGCGTTGTCAGTTCGCAATATGGAACCCGGGGAAAGTGGTACAAGGTTTCTGTTATTGGAATGTCTCTTCATAATAGCAACCGATGGAAACGTATGCTATCTATTCGACTACGGTTGACTGGACGCTCAAATAGACGACGAATACTATAAAATCGGTGCGACATACTTGTCAAGTTAGCCTTGTAGTCAAATAGCTCAGAAGGAGATTAGCTTGGAATTCAAACCCATTTGATCTAATGGAAACTGTTTAAAATCCCAGTTAGTTTAGTCATAGACAAGTAATGGAACGGCAAAGTTGACCGCAGCTTCGAGGGAACCATGACGTCCATCTACTCTCTTGCGCGTTTAAACAAAAAACAGCTTGAAACACTATTTCTATCCCTTTTGGGAATTAGCAGGCCGAGTTACATTTCATTCCAGGCCGCGGATGTCCTTATGTACTAGTAATATAGGAAAATCGTGGATACGCGAGAGAGAAAGGAGAGTAAGTAGGGCTTCAACACAATTTGGCATTAGGTAATCAATACATGACGAGGGAAAGATGCAAACCTGGGTCTCTGTCGTTCTAAATAAAATGCAGTATTGAAATGGTTCGCGTTGTTATAAATAATGTGTGTATATTTCACAGTGCATATACCGTGTTGTTCTAGGTAATGTCAGTATCACTTCGAGGTTGAATATGTGGAGTCTGGAGGTTTGAAATGGTGTTTTCTCTAGATCTGGATTACAGATGGTTCAGCTCTAATATTTGAGAGAATTATAAGTTCTGATATACAGGGTGAAGTTGAGGATCAAGACATATAGTGTTTATGTGATAGGAGTGTCTATGTGATGTGAGTGTCTATGTATAAGGTGAGGATTAGAAGGGCATGGTTAAGAGCCCCATATTGATCAGAAATTGCAATAAACAGGTTGCATTATTTCTCTCTAAATTGTTTGTAATATTCGATATCGAATGCAAAAACAAACATGATTGTAGTTTTAATCCTTACACAAATGGTGAAAAATATGAGGATATAAATATCTTTCTAATATACAAATTTCGCTTAAATACGAAAATGATATCCGATTTCTCTTACAAAGTCTAAGCATCTAACTTCAATCTTTCTAACAAGTTATCTATCTTTCCAAGTAACGTCTGGTAGTTTATAGCATCTGCGGCAAATTCGTCACCTGCAATCTCACCGTTGAGGGTCCGTATCTGACCATTCATCATTGGATCAAGGGCAGGGGATTGGGTTGGATTCATATCAACCACTGTGCTAGAGTTCACAGCATTCGCAGATGTAACATCATCAATTACTCCCTTTTCATCTTCGTTTTCTTCACCGTTCTCATTTGTATTCTCATCCATCATATCTTCAATGCCTGAGTCTTCGAATCGGAGCCTGAAACGTTCGGATAGGTAAAAGCGAATGCTAGAGAAATCTCGGTCAGTATGCTAGATAGTCTATCAACCGGATCCAAGCAGGAGTCTGGGTAACATACTCATCGAGTAATTCAATAGTGTCAGTCTCCTGTCTCTTCTCAATTCTAGCCGCACTCTCCTTAATCAACTCCTCAAACTCTGGCTCATCAATATAGTCCTCCAACCTATATGCCATGTACCTAGCACAAAACTCCTCTAGTCTTTGGACTCTTGTCAACCATCCAGCTCTCATAACGTCATAAGGGTTAATTAATTCCACATCTAATTCGTCACTGTCGGCATGTGTACGATCAGCGAGTGTGCTCGAACCGTTTCCAAGAGTACTTATAACTACTGCAGCTTTAGTCTTGAGCTTCTCAATGAAGAGCATGTCCGCTGCAAGAAGAACATCTATCGCGAGATCAAGAGGAATATCAACATTCTCGGTGTAAAGGAAGTCGAGGATAAGCTCTAGTACAGCAGGGGGGCAGTCGACATAGATAATTTGCAAGTAATCAGTAACCTGAGCTTCTTGAAATGAGGAACTAAACATCGTTTGGAAGTATTCTGATCGTATAAGCATAGCGCGGTGCGCAGGATAGAGTATCGATTTTTGAGGTGAATTGGCGGTTGATGTATCTTGCGGCAATGAGCTCGAGGGGCCAATTGGAATACCATTCAAGGAAACAGTTGTGTTAGGTGTTAGCGTTTCTGGCCTAGAACTCAAATCCTCATCGGAAACTAGACTTTCGTTTGCCTGTAGAAGAACATCTGCAAACATGGAATTATTCCTAGTCCACTTCACATCCTTGGCCTTCACAGTATCGATGTGTATCTTATGCTTCAAAACATTCCCTCGATACCAAGACTCCATCTGATTTCTTGCTCGTAAAACTTCATCTTGATACCGTTGCCGAGCTATTCTCCTATCACGCCCACTCAAGAGCCCCTCCCAGAGGGATTCAATCTCAAGCTGTTTGCTGATTTTATCAATCCCTTTGAGCACATCGTCCACTGAGCTGCTAGACCTAAGACCAAGATCTGATGGCACTTCACCCATGTATAAATATCGAAAAGCAACCTGGAAAGATTCTGGGGGAATGGAAGGTTCTAATTTCCATGACTTGGTTTCCGGGGCAGCGGAAAGCTTTCTTCGCATATATGGTGACCGGGCAGAGAGTATCATCTTGTGTAAATTCCATGATTCTGATCCAGCACTGAGTGTTATGTCTGAAGTTTCAGGAGCCTGCCTAGTAAGGAGAGAAGTGATATGAGAAGCGAATGATTGTAATGGGTCTCTAGACTTCGAATATTCGTACTTTAATAGAAGGTTTCGAATTCGATCGTTTAATGCATTGTATAAACATCTCTCCCCTTGGAATGTATCGCGTTCGCAGAGAGCTCCAGCTTCAAGAAGTAGTTGAACAACATTGTAATGTCCACAAAGACTTGCCTTGATAATTTGTCAGTGAGTTCAATTGGTATTGGGAATAACACAATGCTTACCAAGATCAATGGCGTATAATCAAACGGATCTCTGGCATTGATATTGATTCCAGGAGTAGTAATTGCTTGCTGAACCCTCTTAACATCACCAATTCGACAAGCAACGCAGAGCTCTTGGAATTCGGGACTAGTATCAAGGGGACTTTCATCTCTCAAAAGTCCCTCCTTGATCAACTGGTGCTCATCCTTCAGTTGAACTTCGAGCTCATCTTTCCGTTTTACCATTCTGAAGGTATGTGTGCAAAGAGTATGGGAGTAATAAGCAATGAACAACAGATACTGAATGGCCAAATATACGGACCTGATAGTGATAATAATAATAAATCAGACAAAGATGCAAAATTGTGGCAAGGTTGAGAAGCTACTGATTTTGACACAAGCACATGGAGGGGAAGGAAGCCTTATCGATAAAAGAAATCCGGATAAGGGATCGGAGTTAATAAATGTTTCAAACTTCAACCGTCATCCAAATCTCGTAACTTCACCGCTTCTGGCATTATCATAATTTCCCCGGGCGACGTCTAGTTCTGGTTTGGTCTCAAATAGTCAAATGGTTGGAAGGGCAACCAAAAAGTAAACACCAACCTGAATGAATTAATTCACAATCCATCTTCATCAACTTTGAATAAAACGACAAAACATCGCCAACCTCGAATAAATTACAACAATACTAATGTTAATTGCTTTCTTCACTTAGATCAATTCAAAGATCTTTCCTTTACTAAATATAATACTTTCGGAATCATGACAGAGGAAAGCAAGTACGAAGTTTTGGAGAAGATAGGTAAGTCTTCAAAGTACCAGAAGTACTAACCTGGTTCATATTTAATCTGTTACTTGTTGCGCCAACTTTTGATTAAGACAATACTAATATACTCTATCTATTCTGTAGGACATGGTTCCTTTGGTATCATTCGAAAGGTTCGACGAAAGAATAATGGAGAAATCTTATGTAGGAAGGAGATTAACTACATGCGGATGTCACAAAAAGAACGAGAACAACTACAAGCCGAATTCGCCATTCTCTCTTCACTTAAACATCCAAATATCGTCGGATACTATCATCGAGAGCATCTAAAGTCTAGTCAAGATCTTCATTTGTACATGGAATACTGTGGAAATGGAGATCTTGGTAGAATCATAAAGGATTTACAAGCAAAGAACAAATATGCCGAAGAGGGTTTCGTTTGGAGCATATTCGCACAATTGGTTTCAGCATTGTATAGATGTCATTATGGAGTTGATCCGCCAGAAGTTGGAAGTAATGTAATGGGATTGGGAAATACCGCCAAACCACAAAAGCCAGCGCCTGGAGTCATGATTCTACACCGAGATTTGAAGCCCGAAAACAGTGAGCATCCTAGGTATATACGGTTATGTTTCTTGTGCTAAATTTTATAGTCTTTCTTGGTGA
Source organism: Botrytis aclada (assembly GCA_014898285.1). Taxonomy (NCBI): domain Eukaryota; kingdom Fungi; phylum Ascomycota; class Leotiomycetes; order Helotiales; family Sclerotiniaceae; genus Botrytis; species Botrytis aclada. Next base: position 651,833 of record RCSV01000007.1, read on the forward strand.
AGGCAACTCGGTGAAGCTTGGAGATTTTGGTCTTTCGAAATTGATGGAATCTCACGATTTTGCTTCTACATACGTTGGAACTCCATTCTACATGTCCCCAGAGATCTGTGCTGCGGAACGATATACATTGAAGTCAGATATTTGGTCTTTGGGTTGCATTATGTACGAGCTCTGCACACGAGAAGTTCCGTTCAACGCGAAATCACACTTCCAGCTTGTGCAGAAGATTAAAGAGGGCAAAGTCACACCAATACCAAATATATATTCGCCAGAACTTGCATCTGTTATCAAGGACTGCCTTAGAGTCAACCCCGATCGACGAGTCGACACCGTTACATTGCTCAATCTTCCCGTTGTAAAGTTGATGAGAAAGGAGAAAGAAGTTGTTGAGCTTGGTCGACTTTTGCGGACGAAAGAAGAAATGTTGGCCAAACAATTCAAGGAGCTTGAAGAAAGCACAGAGAAGCTCGAGGCTCAGAAAGCAGCTATGCGTGCTGAGATTGATTCATCATTGCGAAGAGAATGGGAAGTCAAGGCACAATTGGAGATCAATCGTTTGGTGCAAATAGAGGTGGAGAATCTACAGAAACGATTTGAAGAAGAGGTCCGAAGCCGAGTTGAAGAAGAACTACAAAGATCCGCCAATAGCTCTCGATCATCGAATCCAGACAACGATACTGGCTCAAGCTCTCTGACCGCTAAAGAGTTGTGTCCTTCGCCAAGCTCATTGGACTACCCAAGATCATCTGTTGGTAGCACAGGTGATGACTTTTCGTCGACCACAGACTTTACGGATCATACCATGTCACCGGAGCCCAGCAAGCCATTCAAGAAATCCACCAGAACACCATTTTCCCGAGCACAAACCATGTTCAATGTGCATGGAACTCCCATGGATATTGAGATGGCCGATCCATCGCCAATTTCCATTGCCTCCTTGTCATTATCTCCACGCCGGAACAATGCAACCAAAGCTCCTGGCACTAACCGAAATATTTTTGCTGCAGCAAATGCAAATGCCGAGATTCGCTTACAACCTCTTCTACTAGATTCTGATTCTGAAGATGATGAGGATGATCTTCCGGTGCCTTCCCCTACACGACCTAAGTCTAAAAACAATCCATTTGCCAAGGGTGCTGCGAGACCACATCTGATCTCACAGCGCACAGCACCATTACAAAAGTTGAATACTCAACCAAATTTTCTGGCAACCAAAAATCAAGGTGGATTGCTTAGCAAGAAGGAAGCACAAAGCCCAGTAACTAAAAGACTATCGCGAATTCCGAGCATGACGAGTTTGTCTAGCAATGATACGGCAACAAGCCCAACACGAAAGTCGAGTTTGACAAAGAAATCGGAATCAGACCTACACAAACAGGCGATGAAGAATAACACAAAGACGGGAAGTGCACCAACGATTGGACGAACTCTAGTTGAATTAGCACAAGCTCGTGCTGGGGGACGACCAGTTGAAATGAGCCCCAGTGGAAAGGGAAGATCATTCGGAGTGAGAATGGTCGAAAAGGAAAAGGGCGAAGGAAGAATGAGGGGTAGTGGAGGAAGCATTGGAGATATGGAGCCAACGGTGTGGAACCCTGACAGGGATGAAATGCCAAGTCCTTTCTTGATCAGAAACAGATATACAGGGGCTGCAGGGCGTTCGAGATAATTTGATTTCGGGTTGCATTTGGTGTTGGTTCTATGCGGGTATGAAGGAGCTACGGGGGAACAAAATTGGCAATCAAGTGGTGGTCATGATAACGAAACACACGCTATGACTAGCTTTCTTTTGTTTTTTTTTGTAAACATGGCTCGCGAGGAGTGGTTTGGCATATCATGGTTTAGTTTAGCGATCGAAGTGGTATACCGATTTGGCGTTGGGATTTCTGGGGATGACTTATTTTTTCTACATAGTTTTTTGTACTGTATCAAGTGCACAGTATCTTAGTTTTACGCTCGGTTGGATTAGTTGGGTGGGGTAAGATTAAATTGGGATTGGATAATGATTGGGTACTTGAGTTGGTCCTTTTTTAAGGGCCGGGGAGGGTGATGAGCGAAGGGAAAAAAAGGGGAAGAGAATCATATACATGAAATAGATAGTATAGGTCTTCGGGTATTCAGGTTCCAAAAATGTTATACATGTATCATACGAAAATTGTTGCATAAGTCAAATATGAGATTATCCCCGCTGTGTACACCCCTTTGCTTTCCTCGCCTAAGTGAAGCCCCACTAATTAATTCCTTCTCAATATACTGTAGGTATGAATTTATATACGACGATTACTCGAGTAGCTGAAGCCTTGACTTACCTGAATAATCAACTGCTCGTTTCTGTCTCATTCTAGTTAGTACTGGTATTACTCTGGAAATTGTTTTAAGTGTCTCCGCGTCTAATTAACGATTTACTTCGATTCGATATCCTTGGATATGGTATAGGATTTTGTCCTCCTTCTGAGTTATGGAATGTGGTGTAGATATGTGTGTGTATGTGTTTTTTTGACGTGTGGATATGAGAGAGGGGTAGAGAGGGAGAGGGGGAGAGGGGATCTAAACTGAAATCTTTGGATATTGCATTTTGTGGTTGCGTGGGTGGATATGAGAGAGGGAGAGGGGGGGAGAGGGAGAAAGAGGGAAAGGGGGGGGAGTGAAGGAAGTGAAGTGAGATAAGGAGAGGTATGCTGTAGTACAGCCTGGTATCGTCTATTCTATCATATTATAGTCCATGGCAGCATAGTTGCTATCTATCCACCGATCCCGTCCCATCTACCATCTACAACAAACTACATACATACATACGTACGCACCTACCCAACGAAACCCACACAGTGAATAATAACCCCAACAAATAACAACCTCAATCATAAATAATCCACAGAATCTCTCTCTCTCCCTCACAGTCCTAAAATTGCTCCGCCCGTACAGATAGATAGCGGAGCGAGGAGGTCCTCTGATGGATGGGTAGGTAGGTAACCCGCGGAGCCGATCGTTCATCTATCCCCGGATTATCCATGCGTACGGATGGATGGGTACAGATGATTTGTGCGCTGTCTGTTGAGTTTGATATGGTGTAGTGTAGTGTAGTGTAGTGTAGTGTAGTGTAGTGTAGTGTAGTGTAGTGTAGTGTAGTGTAGTGTAGTGTAGTGTAGTGTAGTGTAGTGTAGTGTAGTGTAGTGTAGTGTAGTGTAGTGTAGTGTAGTGTAGTGTGGTTTGATGGGGTGTGGGTGAGAGCTGATATCGATATCGATATCGATATTGAAATTGAAATCGCTTTTTGTTTAATGGATATAGATGTAGATATAAGTTAGATGTGTTGGATAGGGATAGGTAGACGACGCTCTGAACGAGAAAAAACCCCAAAACCGCCCACCGAAGTTGCCAAAATCGAGATTCTTTTTGAAACACTGTTATTTGTTTTAAAATGGAACAAGTTGGCAATTTGAAACGATATTAAGTTGTAGATTTATTAACAAAATAAAAATATATCATATATTATATATCATAAACTTTCAATATTGAATTCATGATTCAAACTCAAAATCCAAAAAAAAATTTAATGATTCATTTACAAAATGAGCTTGGGAAATAGTATATATAACCTATTAGTGTGCCATTTTTTAAGTCTAGAGTATGCTAGATCTCAAGTGAACACATTATTTGAAAATAATTGTGGTTCGAGGTGAGATGAGATGAGATGGTGAACTTTGAGAGCATATGAAGAGACGTAGTCAGGTGAGCTGTGAGTGGTGAGTTGTGGTACCTGTATCGTTTACCCATAACTACTTCCCTATACCGCGGTATACGATCGCAAATACCATCAAGCAAGCGATGTAGTACAAAGGAATTAAACTGTAGGTTCTGAACAATACTTCTAATGAGAATCCGAAAAGAAAATCAAGGGCGTGAGCTCGGAGGAGGGGAGAAACATCATGAGGAAGTAATTTCGTACCGTTCGTTCGGTAAAGCGATCAAATAAAACACCAGTATCATTTCATTTACTAAAAAGGTCGAAAATAGAAAGAGATGCGACCCTGCTGATTTCTAGCTAGCTATTTATTTACTTATTTCCATCTTCCCCTCTTTATTATACTACCTAAACATCAATATGATCAAGAGCAAGAATGCGCAATGAAATCAAAACGTATGCGAATTGTTTGCGACTCGTGTGCATATAATCCACTTGTCTGAGCCACTCATTATTCTTTCAATTCCATCCTCCTATGCAGCTCAGCTAGGTCATATTATAAGCGAAGGCCATAATTGCAAATATCTCCGTAACCATTATTCACCGTCCCAAGGTATAAGCCATAGCCACCGACCGTATTTACCAAAATATTTCAACCATAATTACCACTGCCAACTCAATGACATCCATTTATTACGTTGTCATCTCCATGTCTTCGTGTATCCGTGATCGTATTCGTGATCGTGATCGTGTCCATGTCCATGTCTCGCTACGCAATTATAGAGGTGCGCCAAAATATGAACCGTCGGTCTTACTCATTATCCGCAGCAGCCTCTCTCTCCTTATCCATCATTCCAGTTCTCAATTCGCTCCCGGAACCTCTACCGCCTCTATACAATCTTCGACTTTGATGGAAACCTCGGTCTCCTCTTCCACCTTGGAACCCACCTCGTCCTTGGTCTCCAGGACCAGATCTTCTACCCATCCATCTATCTCTGCCATGTGGTCTATATGGTGGTCTACCTCTGCCGCCACCTCTACCACCTCCCCCACCTCTACCTCTATTGATCTTAAAGTCAATTCTCTTCAATGGGTTTGTTACCATCTTAGTATCTGCAATTCCCAACTCTTCTTTCTTCTCTTGGTCGTTGATAGTCCAAGCCTGGAATATTTGACCCAATTCATCCACGCCCCGTAACTCATCAACCCAAGCAAGAACATATTCAGCCTTAGGGTCGTAATCAAAAGCTTGTTTGACAGGATTGAAAATGCGATCATTGCCTCGAGGATCATTACCAACTCCAGCAACATATTGCCAATTACCCCAATTTGAGCTGACATCATAATCAACCAACACACATTCATACCACTCTGCGCCGATTCTCCAATCAATGTAAAGATGCTTCGCGAGGAATGAAGCGACATTTTGACGAGCGCGGTTGCTAGTATAACCCGTATGAAAACATTCTCTCTGAGAAGCATCAATGAATCCCATTCCAGTTGTACCGTTTAAAAATCTCTCAATGATCTCCTGGATTTGCTCTTTTGAAACACCATCTCTTGGTGAATCCAGCCTACTCCACTTTGAATGTGCATTTTCTTCTTCCTTAAATCCACCCAATTGGAAAAGTCTGGGTCCAAATTTACGAGTGCAGAGACGCATGTAATCTCTCCAAAGAAGTTCGAATCGAACACCATAAGTGCCTTCATTTTCACCCTTGCCATACCCTTCGAGACCTTTGTACCGGTTGTCAGAATCAGAACCATTCTCGAAGAGAGCCATGGAAGAATGAATCTGGCGTGAAGTAATTGAACCAAGAGCAAGGTATGCTGAGAGTTTTGTAGAGAAATCAGTACCCATAAGCCCATTGCGACTGGATTTATAAGCGTTAATTGAGCCAGAAGTAATCAAGTGGTCGAGGCGTTCAAGCGCATGAGATTCACCACCTGTAAAAGGATGTACCGATAATGAATTCTCCGGATAGGATGGAGGATTTTTGATTAGAGGTTGCGCATTGATAGGCTTGAGAAGTGCACTCTCAATCTCCTCGTAGCTTGTCGGGATCGTGAATGGAGAATGTTGAGGTGGGACGTCGGTAGGGAAGGGTGGCAATGAATTCTTTTCAGGCTTTGGTAAAGTAGGACGGGGCGCTTCGCGAAGGGGTTCAACACTCTTGCGATAAGTCGTATACACATCGGGAAGATCTTTTGCATCCTCAAATGGAATATCTCGACTATATTTAAATCAGTAAATGTGGGGGGAGGGAGGGGGTGGGTTGAAATGTGTGATGGGTGTGAAAACATACTCGTCAATCAAATATTTCTCATCTCGCCACAATTTGAAGTCAACACCGGTCTTATCGCAAATGCTCTTTGTTGAGCGCTCTTCTCGTTTCTCTTCTACTCCTTCTTCGGAAGTCATCCACACTGCAGAAACCTTGCTGCCGCCTGTTTTTTCAAATCCTTCGATTAATCCTTTCACCACCTCATCGACCATACCCACCCTCATCGCCAATCCACTCCCGATCTTCTCGAGACCACCCTTCAGATCCCACACACTTTCGGCTAGGAACTTCGCTCTGTGGGGACCACATCTCCAGAATGCGCCGGTTTGACTTCTGGCCTCTGGGTAAGGACTCTTGCTTCCATCTTTGGTGATAAATCCAGAGACTTCGATTTGTTGTGCGGCAAAAACATAGAGTGGGAGAAGATGGGTAAATCCATGATCCTTGTTATCAACGAGAGAATGAAGGATAGGGTTATCGCCCACTCGTAGGTCCCGGCGCATGAGATAAATCAAGACGTTGGAATGCGACATCTTTGCAATTGTGGCAATTTGTTGCTGTCTTTGTTTGAGAGAGATGGAAGAGGTAGTCAAATCAAGAATTGATTTAGTAGTGGAACGGAGGCGAATCATGGAAAGATCCGGGGAGAAGGGCCGCCCAGTGGTATGAGATCAGAAAGATTCACCCCACAGGTCCTGACTCAAGGACAAATCAAGCGTTTGGGATATGTCTTGCAGCAGCTTTAGGGCAGTAGTGGGGTTTTCTGATGGATATTGAATTTTCGACGGACCAAAGTTTAAAATGGAGTAGAGAAGTAGTGATGGTCCTCGGATGTGATCGAGTCAAGAGTATCAGTAGGAGTGGTAAAAAGTAACACGATGGAGTGAATCGAAAGTCGGAAGAGGGAGAAGAAGTAGGTTTGGTAGGGAAAAGGAGTATGGAGAAGAAAGGTCAACCGAGTCCGAATATGAGACTTGATTGGATCTCTGAGAAGACGAGACGAAATGAATGATCAGTCAATCAGAATCAACAATCAGTGATTTGGCATGAATGGGAAAGATCAAGGAATGAATGAATAATAGGTTTTCGGTATAATTCCAATCAAATCAAATCATGCACCATACCATGATGAATATGGGAAAGGTACGTGAGAAGTATGTGTCGGTGTAAATCCGAGTTGATGAAAAAAGAAGAAAAGGGTGAAAGTAAAAAGAAGAAAGTTGGTTAGTTCTTCAGTTGTTGTAAGTACCTAGTACTCTATTTACGGGTAGTTATTCATTTGATCAACTCATCAGGACCCGATTCGATTGGAATCTTTTCTTCTTCTGGATAATATTTATTGGGCCGAAATTGGGTGGGTGAGTTTGAGGGGGAGGCAGAATGTGGAAGTGTAAGTTGTAAATGGAGTGTAGTGTCGTGTTGAAGTCGATGTTGTGTTGACGCATGCACATGTTGCCAAACCAACGATATATACTTTGTGCTTGTGGATGGGTTTGATGGATGGATGGGTTTGATGAAGATGGATGGGATTGTTTGTTGTCCACCCAGAAGGAACATTGACATTCGTCCATTCATCCATCCATTCATTCGTCCATTCATTCATCCATTCATCCATCCATCGCTTCAATCATTCTTTCCCCATCGTGAATTCTTTCTTTCTTTCTTTCTTTCTTTCTTTCTTTCTTTCTTTCTTTCTTTCTTTCTTTCACGACAGAAAGGAAAGGCATAGTTCCCAAGTAGTATTAATGGCATCTTACCTCTTTTACCCCCTTTACCTCTTTGGCCTCTGTTTTGCCTCTTCTACCACTTAAAATCATCCAATGTTCCTGTTCCTCGCGTGCTTTTGGTGCTAAAGTGATCGATTGAGGTTGGTGTTTGCTTGTCAAAAGACGATGCTCAAAGCTCTGGTGGTAGTGTGAGGATCGCCCCACTTTATTCATCGTGTTTAGGAACCAGCCTTACCAGATTCGGTTAAATTCGATCCCAGCTTTTTCACTGGAATCCTCACTCTGATCAATCAGATCACTTGAATGCCTTTGGGGGGGAATGCCGCTTGATATTTTGCTCATGCTGCTTTAGAGATACGTTGGGACGTTTTTCTTTTCTCATATCATCCTTCACTGTTTATTGACTCTTTCTTCACTCTTCATTCTTTCGTACTCTTCACTCGGATCTATTCAGGTACCTCATATATATCTCAACTACTACTTTACTACTTTCCCCATTATCTAGATATGCACTATCTCGTAAGATATATCACAATATCTCTTATAGATATCATAACACATCGAGATATCCCTTGTAAACATGCACTACTTTATGACATCTCATATCTCCTCCAGATATCCGTTCCCTGAATTCCAGCACAGTATCTCATCAGATCCATCGAATCCATCAGATCCACATCTATCGCATCTTCGTTCTCAATCTCTTCCCTTCAACTCCCGACGGAAAGGTACCAAAACATACCACCAGATCTCAAGTCGGGAGATATATAGAGCCACGATATCCGTGTCCCACAATCCCTTACTTACCATGCACGGAAACCGCTCCAACCAAAAAGATGCCTTTTCTCACACCTGCATATCCCTCACATCCGTCTCTCCTGCATGCATCGATGGGCGTTACACAGTACCACCGTGATAAACATCGTAAACATGTCATTTGAGCTTTTACGATTGTTCCGGATGGGTAGATACGATCTCCCCGATCTCCTCTCAACAAACTCGTTAATCTCTTTCCGAAATCATCCAGATCTGCCAATCTGTCCATCAAATTCGGAGATATACTGCCAAAAAAAGAAGATTCAAGCTCAGGTGATCACTCAACATCTGCAAGACTGTGGAGTACAGCATATTAATGCAACACCGTTCCAGATCGTGTCATCGGTATCTTGCATTAGTTCGATGTTGAAGCTTTCTTTTAGTCGATGATTTCGTTAAGGATCGACTTTCGATGATGAACTAATCAACTCTTCTTCCGAGGTCTTTTTTAACTCTTTTTTTCAACGTCAAGGCATGTCAAGGCACGTCAAAGCATGGGTTTCAGAAGAAAAGAAAGGATGAATTACTTGCAATTTCTTAATTTATATTCTCATAACTGATCCAATTCAACAGAAATGAAAGCATGTCCGCTTCAATCAGAGAGGTACATTAAAAGTTAGTCATCGCCTGTTTTCAAATTGCATTCATATCGAATCAAGTCATTCGGATTCAAATCATTAGTCATACCATTTTACTACAATTGTACTTCCTACCTCTTCATTCATTGCTTTGAGTTACATCATCTCTCTATCCCGAATTCTACTTCGTATTCCCTCCCGACCTTTGTCCCGAAATCTATTCCGAATACCATCCCGAAACTCAACGTCGAATTTATTTTCCTCCAAGTCTTTCCGCTTCATATTATACTATACTACCATGGGTACAACGTCAAAGTACGTGACGAGAAATACTCTGTATAGTGGAGAAGGACCACTTCAAAAGAAATGATCTTCACACCCAGATCCTTAACTTTCTACTAGCTGAACTCTAATCCTTTAGTTCCACTGCTAAAAGTGTTTCTGCATTCATTCCGTTTTGGATTTCCATAGAAAAATCACTCGTGGGCTTTTACGAGATGAGAGCAAGATATACCATCTAGGATGAAAAGCGTTCGTTACATTTCATGTGTGTGATGAAATAGTAGTTGTAATGCAGTGCAGTGCATTTCATCGCACGTTCCATGGTGCAAAGTCCAAGTGGTGGAAGGAAGACTTTCGTATTGCAACATACATGTCTAGGTACCGGTATGTGAGTTTTACGATTTTACCTGAGATCCTACATTGCCGAAGACAATGCTAGAGAATCTTATACACTCATTCGCTTTGTGATGAGAGTGCATCGTTTATGATTCGATACGATATCATACAATATAGCTGTACGAGACGCAATGAATGTTATGACGGAACGATACTTGGTTTGTCGTGCTCCTGCCTGCTGCGATGATCAAGTGAATCAATCAATCACACACACATCAATCAAATCATATAACATAACATAGCAAATCCAGTCTAAACACTTATCATTCATCTCCAATAGCATTCATCGTGTAGTTGATGTAAATCACAGAGTTCAATACCCAACTCTTAGAATACCTATCTATCTATCTATCCATCTATCTATCTATATCTTTGAAACCCCAAGAACGAAAAATCAAAAGATCAAAAAAGTTATTCGTACCTGGGCTCTCACTGCGTTCATTTTTCTTATGTCTTGTGATTTCGGTACCTAGCTTGGACGATTACGTATTGGATTGGATTGACGGTCATGAGGTTTTGAGATTTGGGGATTTATAATGTACGGAATTGTTGATGGGAATTAGGTTGAAGTCATATCTACCATATGATATGGGAAATTCTTAACTTGGTGGCTTATGATTGATTGCTTTCTCATATTATTTCTTGTGTATATACATGTACAAGTGCGTCTCCAGCAAAAGATGTGCGAATTGGATATAATTGTTGTAAGTTTTTGATACTTTATCATGTACTGAATTGTTCGTTAGTTGGGGTTGGATTGAAGTTATATCTCTAAATTGATGCGATATATGATACGGAGGATTTTGATTTGATTTGATGGATGGATGGATGGATAGTTTCCTGGTACTTGGACTTGTAGATGGATAGATAGATATTACTTGGTTCGCAGTTCGTATTTCATCACAACCTACACTCCTTCCTACTACTTGTACTAGAATCTCACCATTCCCATCCAATATTCATAAGTAGTCTGAGATTCTAAGCTGGTGATGTATGGTACTGTAGCATGCTTTTGTATATCGGAAGGAGAAATATTACAAGGATGGGGATAGGGATTGGGATTGCGATTGAGATAGGTTATGAGGCTTCTGCGCTTTTTTATTTATATCTGGTACCGGGGGCTTGGATTTCTGGGTATCTAGGTATCTACATACCTACCTGCTTTTAAATTTCTCAGAAGGGGTGGAAGGAGTTGGAGATTGGGAGATTGGAGGATTGAGAGGTTGGGGTAGAATATTCACGCTTTGTTTTCGTGTCTTGTATTTGTAGGGGCGGGAGATGCACTGGGAATTTGGGGGTGTGGATGGGAAGGAGAGGCAGGAAATCGGATGGATCTTTGATTCTTGGGGTTCTGTCGCAGGCGAAAATATTTTCGTTACATGGATTTGAAGTGCATGAGAAGTTGAAGATTTACTGTGCTCTATTCTACTATTGGCTTGGTCAATAGGGGGGTAGGTCTTCTTATACTAAGTAAGCATTGTCATGTGTATCCTGCTTGAGTTATAAAGTCATGATAATAGTTTAGTCTCATCTGTGTTTCTAAGCGCTCAAAATTCTTCTGATAGTTCATTGTGTGGAATCTTTAATTCTTCTGATCCAGTGATCCTTCATCAAGTTCTGAAGTACTTTGTAATTATTCCTTGTAGTTTTGGGATAGGTTTGATGTTATGCAGATGGGATGTTGGATGTTGTGAATAGGAGTCAATTATATGATGAGGGTTTATTCATTGAGTTATTGTAGTGGTGAATCAATGAGAGATGTCTGGAATAATCTTAGAAATGTATCTAGGTACTTGTGAGAGATACTTATTGCTTGCATGTCCCAAGGTGGATTATGACGTTTTTGTCTAGTATAAAGAGTAGTTTACCTATTTCTTGTTCTGCTCTTGTTACGTATGAATGATATCTTTGCCGTATTCACTGTTTGAGTATTCACAATAAGTCATTTGAGCCATAGGAGTACTTACTTGTTGGCCCATGGTGATTCGTTCATGTTGCTTGGTAGCCGTAGTTTTGAATCTTGGTTTCTATTCACTAGAAGAGAATTGGATTGTTGGGTTATATATTAGGGAGCTCAGTAGTTTGAGAATGGAAAGACGTATACATAGATTTTTTGCATGTTATCATGAGTATCTAATTTTTTGATAACACAAATCTCATCGTTCTGATATCGTAACTACTTCATCCAACAAGAAGAATTTATTACAACAAGCACAACTTTGCTCTTCAGGAAAAACAAGCGCATCAACCTACCTAATATCAGATTCATCAAGAACCACGCGATCACCAAACCACAAAATGTCACCCCTCTCAAACCTCACCGAAGTCCCCCTCCACATCCCCAAACTCGGACCCTTCACCCCCCTCCACCACACCCTCACATTCACCAGATTCTGGACCGCAACCGACGAGCAACTCCTCCAAGAAGATTACCTCAACAAAGATTTCCCCACCTCACAAAATCCCTTCCCCCACACCACGTACTATTCCTGGAGCATCCCCGAAACCGAGCTTTTGCATCCTGAATCGGATTATGTATGGAGACTCGCGTATAAGTTTTTCCACAAATCGCCATATGATTTATTTCCCAGGTTGAAAATGGGTTCGAACCTCGTTTTGTCGGATAGGGGGGTCTGTGGACTTGTCGCGCAGGTATTGTGTATACCAGGTGTGCAGGATGATGTGGAGTTTCTGTATTATATTTTGCAATATGCAGCGCATTTCGTGTGTATACAATGTCCTAGACCGAGGAAGTATTTAGGAAAATCACAGCCTGAACATTTGCATTTTATGGAAGTGTTATTGAAAGAAAACATGACCGAAAAATCCACCATCACAAAAGACACCACCCACACCCACACCCCCGCTAGACCAACCCCCCAACTCCACCACCGAAGCGATCCTGATCCTTCTCTCCCAGAAAACACCACAATACCCAATCTCCAACTCCTCACTCTCATCGCCACCGCCTGGAACCTCTACGCCAAGTCCAAAAATCTCCCTCCACTCTCAACCTACGATTTCAACATCCGACTCCAGCTCTCCGCCATCCAAGTCGATGAGCGCGTTGCCGTCGCGAGTTTTAGACGGGAGTGGAAAGTGCAGTGGCCGTTGGAATATCGGAGGAATGTGGTGAGGAGACATCGTTGTGGATATGCGTATTTGTATCGGAATGTGTATGCACGGGAACTGGTGGAGTTTATCGAGAGGGTTGTTCCGGAGGGGTGGAATTTGAGGGATGGGGAGGGGGATGAGGAAAGAGAGGAGTCGTTTTATTCGGTGAGGAGTATTGTGCAGGGGGTTGAGAGGTGTGGGGGTGGAGGATGGGAGACGCGGTGTATTGGGAGACATTTGGCGAGTATTCGGGGGAGGGAGTGGCATTGTTTTTCTGGGGATGGGGTCATGTATGAGGGTGGGGAGGGGATTTTGTTTTTTCCGGTGTTAATGAAGAGGGAGTGGACAGGTAGGGAATTGGATGTGCTTTTGTTGGAGGAAAGGAGACGGGAGGAGAAAGGGAAGAAAGAACAGAGGCGGGAAAGGGAACGGGGGCTATGGATTGGAAGAGCAGATGGGATGGATGAGAAACGAGAACAAGAACAAGAACAGGAAAAACAAGTGTGGACCGCGGGACCGGATGAAGTATTTCTTGATCAGAATGGAGAGTATGTGGATATGGAGGGTGAGGAGAGCTGGTTCATCACGAAAGAGAAGAGTGAGGCGTTGAGTGGATGTAGGAATTGCTGTCGCCCGGATTGTTGTCAGGTGAGACGGAGGTGGAATGGTGTGTTTGTGAGGACGGTGGTTTGAGGGGGTGAAGTGTGGGGGGATCGAGGACGGTATGGGTATGGAGTTTTGAGGGAGGGGGTTAGATGCTGGGCGGGGGTAGCTGTGGAGCTACTGGTATTAAGTTATTGATTCAGATTTCTGAGTAATAGAGGTACGTGTCATGTTTGTGTGTATCTTTGAGGGAATTTTCATGAGTTGGATCCATATGTATGGACTGAGTTTTCACTTTTCTTTCCGAAAGTCAAACACAGTCTTCTCGGGAAGTCTAGCTTCCATGAGGTTGGTATACCATGACCAAGAGACCTCGAAGTATTCAAAATATATCGTCGTTATTATCAGATAGTTTAGGATGCGAATGTTATCTCTTGGATGCTGAGAATGGTGGAGGAATAGAAACCCGCAATCTGTAGGACCGTTTTTATACGCTGGCTGGAGCTAGCTATATGGGATCAAATCGAGGCGGACTATTGATTGCTACTTGGCAAACACAGGCCGATAAAATGCCAAAGGTAAAGTAACGGGACCCCGAAGCATCTCGTGTTCTCACTCGGGTCTGTAGCTTGCGGTGAGGGAATTTGTCCCCGAGTCCCCTCTTATCACAAAGTTTAAAAATTGCGATTCACAAGTTGTTTGTTCACTATCTTGGCACTTTGAATTTTTCTACATGTAAGATTTGATTTTACTTTTAATTTCGTAAATATAATTTAAAATAAGAGTATTGTCCCACCAAAAAATGCTCATCAAGGTATTATCCATCCAAACTCCATGCTTATGCTCATGCTCATGTTCATCCGATACTCATACATGCATGCATAAGTTCGTCAAAAGCAACCAAGAAACTCCAATCCAAACATCCGCTCACAAGAGCCACTCTTCCTTTTATTCACCCATGTCCTAATATCTAACCTCCTCATCGTGTTCAGCCAATACCCCTCCAAGATCACTCGCCTTCTTGCCTCCACTACTCCCCAAACTCTTTCTGTCATCTGACTCTACTGTACCGATTCTTTCGGCCTCGAAATATCTAGCAGGCCTCTTTCTGCTAATCGCATCTGCATCCTTGTGTACCAATATACTTCCATTTTCTCTGAACAGTCGATCGATATCCTCCAAGGTTCTGTCACTCGTCTCAGGGTAGAAGAAGTAAACAATTGGTACAAATGAGGCGTTGAAAATCGTCCAAATGATGTAGAATTTCCATCTTAGAGACTCAATTCCAATGGGTGTGATTTCCACAACCATGAAATTGAAGATCCAATTTGTGGCAGTACCGAGTGCAGCACCCTTGGTACGCATGGCGAGAGAATTGATTTCGGTAGGATAGAGCCAGGGAACACCTTGCCAACCGAAACCGAAGAATAGATAATAGACGAAGAAAAATGCGACAGAGGCAGAAGCGACTTCTTTTTGATGAGCATAACCTTCTAATTCGTTGAAGCGGAGTAGAACAGTAATGAGTAGATAACAGACTGCTTGACCGGCGGCTGCATAAATCATGAGGTTTCTTCTTCCCCATCGCTCAACATTCGGGATGGCGAGAAGTGAAGCGGCAAGGTAAGATACACTATTGCAAGCGGCGAGAAGTCTTGCAAGTGTGTTTGAGAGACCGACGGAGGAGATCAAGACGGTGGGGAGATAGTAAGATGTTACATTGATACCACTAAGTTGTTGCATGGCTTGAGTTCCACAACCTAGAACGAGACGACGGATTGTTGAGGTTCCAGCTTTTCCAGTTCGGCCACGGAGGAGATCGAACCAGGAAACTCCATGTGCTTCTTCGTATTCAACGGCGTAGATGATATCGTTCACGTCGTTGCTTACACTATCGTCTTTGATATCGAGATCTTCGAGATCAGCAATGATTTGACGACCTTCATCGATCTTTCCGTGAGCGATTAACCAACGAGGAGATTCTGGAAGCCAAGGAACAGTGGCGTATAAGATGATGATGAAGATCAATTGAAATGCGAGTGGGAATCTCCAAGTGACTGGGCCAGAAAGGAAAGAGAATCCATATGTAACCCAGTTACTAAGAGAGAAACCAGCGATGTTGAGAATCATTTCGATAACGACGAGTTTACCTCGAAGACTAGCTTTCGAGGTTTCGGATTGCCAAACGGGTGCTGTAGATGTATTCATACCATTACCGATACCAGCTATGATTCTTCCCGTGATCATCGTGGGGACATCGAAGGCCGCGATTTGAAGAATGGCGCCAATGGTCATGATGGTTGTTCCCCATAGAATGGACTTTTTACGACCGAGTCTTTCACCAAAGACGACGGCTGCGATGGCTCCTACGAAACAGCCAATATCGTAAAGAGCAGTAATCGTTCCAACCAAAGCGGTCTTGCCATTGAGATTGAGAGTGTTGAGGAAATCCTCAGTGACGATAACACCACCTGAACTCGGTTAGGAAAGATCATAATGAAAGGGAAGATAGACACAGAACATACCGAAAACACCTTGATCATAACCGAACAAAGTCATATCTGTTGCACAAGCAACCGTGACCCAGAATGTGAGCCATCCTCCCCTCATACCAAACCATGGAGCCATATTTTTTTGAGAAGATCCGTGCGAAGTATATAGATTTACATGCAGTACAAGAATATTCCAAACGCAGCAATACAAAATATCATCTGATAATGAGAGAATGAATCAAAAACAATTCTATACCACCAAGGGGAATAATCAACTCTTTATATAACACCAACCAACAAACAGTGCAACATGTGTGGAGAGGGCGAATACCAATGACTCGCAGATCTGAAAGATTCAAGCAGGAACATTAATCAGGATTCCAAGCAGGAACCAAGATCATCCCTCTCCCAACAACGTGACCAAGATTACACCCCATAATACCTTGGTATGCACCCCCGGATTTACTATTCGGGCAGCGATTATCACGTCACTCTGTAGGTACAGCGAGATCCGAACCTTATAATGCGGGAATACCGAGTCCCGAGTGGTCAAAGCTCAGTGCAACGCGTACAAAAAGGTGTTGGTTGTTCAGGGCCCCAGCAAATCACCAAACATGGGGTTTTCCTTGGACGGTATGTCTTCGGATGTTCTGGGGGTTAGAGAAATTGGCCGTTCGGTCTATTTGTGGGACTCTCAGACGTCGAAGTTTGTTTCAGCATGGCCATGATAAGCTCACTTGGCTGATTTAAGCATGAGTGATGGAAGAAATGGAACAAATGGAAACTCTTTTGTGCAAGAGAAAGTCTAAAAGCATGAATTGGGAGCAACTGTCGGATGGATTTATCCCTGCTTTTCATCCTCTGGGGATTGGTATTATGTCATCGAGCAGATGAAAAGTATATGCGGCGGGGTTGAGCTGGAGACTCCAGAATTGCTATGATACTTATCACACAAAGTACGTTGGGGTGCATTGTCATCCCGTGTTTGACGGCTTCATTATTCGGCGTAATTTTGAGTTTGCAATGCGGCATCGGGGGTAAAGAATTTTTGTTGTATGATGAGATTGATAATATCAGCATGGAGTGTAGAGTATAGAGATTGTGTACATAATCTCAGGGGCCAATGAATGAATAAATGCATGCCCTTCCTATTTGTGGACTGAAACGATAGCCGCGCGATAGAAGGAAGAAAGGAAGACGCGCGCGGCGAGTATCGTTGTTGTCATTGCGCTTGTAGACAGTCGTAGGTTTATTCATAAATTTGTGACTAATAAAATCCAGAAAACTACCCAGCTATCTTCAATAGGTGGTTACCTTGTTATTAAGATACATAACATATATTAGATCAATTCCAATTTCATCATACAATTCAATGGAAGTTTCTCCCTCTCTCCATCAAAATCCGCCCCCCACAATCTCACTCTCGTTTGTGACGCTATTCTCACACCCCATCACCCCATGCATTACCTAGTGACAAAGTGGGCATGCAGACAAAGCTAATTTCACCCCTGCAAAAACAAAATATCCACACCCCATCATTTCATTCGACATCCGCCATTTGCTTCACCTCTCCAGAGTCCAGATCCCATCACTCGCCGATTATCTGGTGTTCATCTTTTCTTGATTTCCAGCCGTCTCCAATGCGGAGTACGTATGTTGTGGATCAGCATCATTTCTCTTGATTGGGGACTCGGAAGATATGACCCAACACTTTATCAACAAACTTCTTTCCTACTCCTTTGCCCGATTGACTTGATGGACAACGTAGATCACTGGGTGAGTGGGATCAGCGCAAATAACGACCATTGCGTGAGCTGTTTTCTTTCGTACTGGCTCAGAATTATAGAGTGAGATGTTTTACTTTGTCTTGGGTACAGTGAGAAAGGAGAGATTGACATTCAGACAAAAGGAAAAGCAAGATCATGAGATCTAAGTCTCCTATTTCCTCCTCTGGAATAGTTTCAAAATTTCCTCGTTTCCCACTGCAGCCGCAATATCCAACGCCGTTCTCCCCTTCGAGTCTTCGTCCAATACTTCACAACCATACTTTCTTACCGACACCTCAAACCAGTGTCTTTCGGCTATTCCTTCCTCACTTTCTCCACTAGACAGTGACGGTGTTCCTGTAAGATGCTTTGCCACCATATGTAGTGCTCCTTCTCCTTCATTATTTTTAGCCTTGAAGTCAGCACCATGCTCTTCATACCATGGTAAATGAGTTAAATTTCCTCCCGCATCTAGATATAACAGTAAGGGTGTCATGCCCGCATTGTTCCGCGCATCTATAGAGCCACCCATGGAGATAAATCGATTCATCAATGGGAAATAATCTGCCATATTGGGAGAAGGATATTTGCGACATATATAGTGTAATGCAGTGTTAGATTCTGGATCCGGTTCTAGTAGATCGGCACCTCCTTCGTTCAACAACATGTTGACAATGAAAACATCGTTCGATAACGAGGACATATAAGGAGATGATAAGGCACGATGGAGAGGAGAATACCCTTCATTATCTTTTTGGGTAATAAGAGAACGGACACCTGGAATGGGAAGAAACAGTGATGTGGTTTCGGGGGTCCATTTGGAGAGTAGATAGAAGATTATGTGACGCCCTTCGTTATCAACTGCTAGGTAGTCGAGTGAGGGGCCATGGGTTGCCGATTTTACTAAGTGTACATGGGGGCGTACATATGGTGGTTGTGGTTGATCGAGTTTAGAAGGTGGAACATGTGGGTACGGGCCTTCCTTCTGAGTAGAATTGGAAAGGGCTGATAAGAGAATTGTTCGGCCAGATTGATCTCTGATATTCATGTCTATTCCGAACCTTTCGAAAAATGGGCGGAGGGTTGACGACGTGGCATTCACGAACAGATAGTGTAAAATAGTTTCCCCCTCATCGACAATTAAATTTACCCTGGCACCATAATCTAGTAGAAGTTGTATCATCTCCGCAGCTATGGAGGCAGAATGTGCTCTGTAACCCTTTGGTAGTGCTGCCAGTATGATGGGGTATTTTTTGGCTACATTGGCCACCTCTTGAGCTCGGTAGCTGGAGTCTGTTGACTTATCCGGCACATTAGGATCAGCTCCGTTTTGGAGGTACAGCTTAAGAGTCTTCACATCTCCGCATTCGATCGCTGATGCCAGGACGCATTTCATTCCTCCGTTGACATTTGCCCCGTACCTTAGTAGAACATTGATGGTGTCCACGTCGGAACCGGCCTTGTTGAGAGGTGTGAGGCCTTCCGGGTTGATTCTGATGGGGTTAGCTCCCAATCCAAGAAGAGCCTCACAACATTTAGTACGGAAGAAATTCCTCCCTATTTCCGAAGCGTTTGCAGTGTAAGCACTTGCAACTTCTAAAGGAGTACAACCCTTATCATCCAAAATATCTACTTCGGCCCCTAGGAGTATGTTAGCATTTTCTGTCAATAATTTTCGTCTCCAGTGGTCAGGATGGAAATATGCATCAAAGTAAAGTCCCAATCCCAACAGAATGAAATGATTTCCCATTTCTTTCCTCTGTTCTTTTATTTCGATTAATGTACCAAGTTATAAGAGAAGTCAAAAGGTAATTATACCATGTTCACCCAAGTATTTAATAGCCTCCACTTGCCACCAGACGTCCCCTTTCGCCAAGATATGAAGGGCTGTTTTCCCTTTGACTATATTTTCAGTCTTTTCAGCATTGTTCCTCTCTTTTGTTACCTGGTGCGCGTTTGTATCCACTTGTCCTACTTCGATCAAAAGTTTGACCATTTCCATATTCCAGACCGTCCGCTCACAGGCCAGGTGCAGTAGTGGTCGAACAATTTTCCATCTATCATTCAAGCTATCGGTATAGCATGAATCATCGAAGAGTTTTGCCTTCAAAACCATTAGTGTTTGAGACATGATGTTCTAATCATCTTCTTTGGTGGAAAGTATGATAATTAGACTTGCGATAAGTTAGGCGTAGAAGACAGAAACAACAGTCTGCAAGAGAAGCTATGAAAAGGAGAGAAGGAAAAAGTCAAACGAAAGGGATGAGGCAATTTTCAATCCGTGGAACCAAGTGAGGATAAACTTAGGGAATGGGCTTTGAAGGATGACGGCACTTGCTACGCCATGCAGTTCTGAGCATTTAGAACTTCATATCACTCTTGTGTATAAATCTAACAATCGATCAGAGGATTTGGGAAAATTAAATCAAAGATAAGAGGACTTATATTTGAATAATAGGAGAGGAAAGGAAGTGGTAGGTATGAAAGAAGATATTCATACACTAGAAATTATCTTGCTCATGAGTTCAGTCAGTCCGTAGTGCACGAATTGAGCGATTGGCGGTCCAAGATCACTCATCCATCCAACTTTGTCCACTCGAGTAAAGTCAATTCCTCTCGCTATCATGCATTCCATAGTCATCTCATTCAACTCGCAAACCCTATTTTTCAGATAGACGATATCTTCGCTGGTACAATCATCTAGTGCTTTCTCAATACTGATCATTGGTGCCATGAGTTGACTTTCGGCAAAATTCTTGCTTTTCGTGAAATTTCCTCCCCTTATGGCGTACACTAGCTCCGCGCATTTTCCATAACATGCCGGGAAGATAGCATTTGCAGTATCAGCTCCGGCCTTTATAAGCATGTTTGCAATGACACCAATACGGCACGTGATATGTTGTGTTGCATCGTCCAGTCTATACACAGGCCTATCTGTGTTGGAAAGGTTTGGAGGGACCCTGAAAGAATCTCGAAGGTATAGATCAGCAGAGCCTACTTTTTGCAGCATTTTCCAGATTCGATCTTCCTCGGGAAACATGGCACATGCCATTAGCGGAGTCGTCTGCGAATTTGCTTGCTTGATTTTCTTATTAATATCGGCACCAGCCGAGATCAAGATACTGACGGATTCTGACCTGCCTGATACACATGCAAAATGAAGAGGTGTCATGCCATCGGAATCTTGAGCGTTGATATCTATGACGGAACCAATATTTTGAGCATGATTGAGCAGCATTGATAGGATACTACATTGTCGACCGCGAGCAGCGCAATGAAGTGGCGTGCGTTGATTGAAAGACTTAACACTTAATTCGGCGCCGGCCATTAACAAAGCAAAGACAGAAGACTCTGAAGTAGCACATGCGTAGTGGAGAGGCGTGTAACCCTCCATATCCTTCACGTTGACGCCAAGTTCGGGGCGTAGCCGACGAACGACGGATATGAAAGTCTGCTTAACATCAACGATCCGAGAAGTTGAGCCCTTACCATGGACTGGTCCCATAATATGTGCTGCAGTCTGTCGTCGGTAGTTTTTCGCATTCACTGAGATTCCACTTTCACACAAGTATTCAATTAAGGCGATGTCCTCTAAATCTCCGTCGAAACGTGCTGCGACTTCATGCAGCAAAGTGTTGCCATTCATGCTATCCGTCCAATTGAGATCTGCCCCATGGCTTATCAATATCTTAAGAAGCTCAACAGAGTTTAGTAAATGACAAGCTAAATGCAGTACTGTTTTGCCCTGCATCCATGTTCGAGCGGAGATAGAAGCCTTCTTCGGATGCTTTAAAAGTGCTTCTACCACTTTAATATTCCAGCTCCCATATCTAGCGAAAGCTCTGAGTAAGACCGACATGCCTTTACGATCATAAATTTCTACGTTTATATCAGTGTCAAGTATAGCGCCTAACAGCTCTGAATCCATATTACTACATATATTGTGTAGACAGGTTTCATCGAGTTTGTTTTGGATATTAACATCAGGCACAAAACTCAAAATAGTGGGGATCAAACTCCCTGATTTGATTGAATGAGTTCTGCAAGCACGATGCAGGATGGTATCTCCGTTGATATCCTGAGCGTTGATGTCAGCGCCATGCTTGACAAGCAATTCAAGATGCTCGGTCGGCGAAGATATGTTATCCACCACACTAGTCAGATATTAGTCTTGAAGAGGTAACAAACAAGCTCCTAAATATGATTGTTTTCGCATCAAAAATTCTCGAAAACTGAGATAATTCGGTTGAATGGCAGATGATGGGCAGAGATGAATGAAGAAATTTCTTCCTCTTGAGACCGAAGAGTAGATACAAGATTGAATTATGTGCCAGATCAGAGATAACAAAACTAGACACGGTTTGTACGTACCAATGTAACGGAGTTAGTCCATCTGAGATTTGGGCTTGATTGGGGTCTGCTCCGAAGGCCAAAAGTTGACTGGCAAGGTCAGTTGATGATACCGTTTTACAAGCTCGGTGAAGTAAGGTTCCGCCATCAGAGTTCTCGACGCACTATGACAGTATAATTAATTGCTTGGAATTAACTACAGTAAAGTTTCAAAGTTTGGACGTATATAAGGAGGGAGAGGTGATAACAGAGAATGAAACATGACGTGTGATAAGGGAGTAATTATTAAGATCCCGAGTCTGCTTACTGGATTCGCACCAGCCAAGAGTAAGAGCTCCAAGGCGACTTGACAATATTCATGGCTATCTGATACTGTAAGTAGTAGAGGAGTGTCACCATTACTATCTCGGGCTTCAAGATCAGCGCCTGCTGCCAAGAGCGCATCTAAGATTTCCTTCGCAGCAGCTCGATCCTCTGGTTCCGTTGCAGCCATTGCAAGACTGTGGAGTGTGGTTCTACCTCCCAATTCAAGCATATTTCTCCTTTGCGCGTAGAGACCAAGTGAGCCAACATTCGTTATGGTTGCACCAGTGTAGGCAATAGTATACTATAGTAAAACTGTGGCGCGTATTGGCTTATTGATATTATAGTTAGTACGTTTTAAAGGGGGCTATATTACTCTCATAATTATTCCTATATTTAAAATTACTAACAATATACCCCTACAATTGAATATCTTCAGTGATATCGAATTCCATACCACATATGCACATATTTAGAAAAAAACGATACGCACCACTAAACTAACCCGTATACGAATTACGGGAAATACTATTGCCTACACTGGGTTGCACTACCCAGGCTTGGCATTCCCCCTTTCTCAATCAACGCCTTTACAGATCTTGGTTCAAGGGAGCTCGTCGCTACCATGAGGACAGTCTGCCCTCTTAACCTTTCCATGTCAGCATGTTCCACGAGCACTTTCGCGTTGGGAGAAACATCTGTCTTTTCCAAGATAGTGGAGACTAAAGCGTGATGTCCATGATGAGCTGCTCGTAATAACTCCTCTTCAAGCTCTCTTGTTTTGCAGTATGGAATCATCTCTACAATTGTCTCAACATGGCCGGCACTGCTGGCAAGCATCAGTGGGTGTTGACAAAGTCTTATTGATTTCACACAGCATCTTCCTATATGTTTCGTTTCAAGCGTAAGAGGGGAAACACCTGCGAGAGGTCAGTAAGAAAAAAAAGATAAATTATCAAACCCACGGTGCCCAATAACCAGGACTGGAAGGCAAGATAGGTATGTGAGCATGTTTAGGAAGCTCTAGACTTTTGGTTACAACTTGATATCCAGAAAATTCGGCATTACAAATAGGTTCAAGAACTAAAAGCCTTCTCTTTTTGGGCCACAGCTCATTTCATTGGATTTCATGATCAGGCAATTCAACATACCAGCGCTAAACAGGAGCTTAACCACTCCTGCATGGTTATTTGAGGCTGCAACGTGGAGAGGCTTCAGACCATCATAACCGTCGATGTCCGGTTCTACACCAGCATCTAGTAATTGTTTCACAACTTCAGTATGCCCTCCTTTAGCCGCCCAAAACAAAGGCGTTCTTTCAGTACTGTCTCGCATCTCAACATCCGCGCCGTTTTCCAGCAACCTTTGTGTCCAACAGCCGAACCCGAAGCCAGAAGCTATGTGGAGATGGGAAGTCAATTCCGATGCTAGAGCTGGATCGGATTGCTCCCAGAACTCAGAGGTAGTGACAGAGTTTGTCGGCTGGCCGGCCAACATTGACCAAGCTTTGAATGCCCGATTCTGAGATTTACAGAAGTCTTCCAATATCTCGTAGAAACTTTCGTCTTCATAGTCGTATCTTTTGGCATGATAAGTCCATTTCTTTGCAGCATATTCAACAAATGGATATTGTATAAATGATTGACTAAAGTCAAATTGTTGTCGCCTGGGTTGCTTCCCGTCTCCTCCACCAACTTCTGCATCATACGAGATTGGGTATGAAGAAAATGCACCTCCTTGGAGTTGGCTGATACATAGAATTACAATCTCGCGATGGGTAATTTTCGGGTCGATAATAGGGAATTGAGGAAATTTTGACAATTTGTGTGTAGTTCGGTTAGCATCTAACAGAAATTCTGTAAAAGAATGATGCAAAATATGCACAACCCCATCTTCCATGACTTCGAGAAGTGGACCACAGCCAGACCTGACAATTTCTTTAGCGTCTCTGTCACTTTTGGCAAGGTGAGGATTGTCTTGAATAGCCTTGGCAATTTCTATTAGGCGCATGGGTCGTGCCGACTGAGTAATTAGTTGTATAATGATGATTTGTATATCCTGATGGATTTTTGTGAGTGAAGCATGGTCGACAAGTACCCTGTTATACATCTCTTCAAGTCCTACGGGCATTTTAGCTATCATTTCTTGCACTGAAACATCACTGTGCTCTTTATTCTTGATAGATTGAGCAATTTGATCAAGCATCAGACGGGCATATAAGAAAAGGCCTTCAGACCGCTCGCATACATTGTTTTGAATAAAACTTTGCATGGTCTCATTGATGCCATCCTCAGCAAATTGCTCTACGCGCTGACGAACAAAAATGGATATATCACGTTTTACAAGTTCTTTCTCGAGACTGACGTGAATGATTTGGGATCTTTGAACGCTCGTTGGAGATATTGTTTTGGTCGACTGGTTAATAGAACCTTGACTTGCGCGGGTCTAAATGAACCCAAGGCATTAAGCTGAGAGAGGAATTTCTCGTCCATATTCATCTCATCTAATGCATCAGCGATACAATAGACTCGTTTGAGCATTCTTAGGCCAGTCAAAAGATGTTTCCACAAATGTGCAGTGGTAACACTTTCCAGGCTCTGTTCATTTTTCACATGCTCAAACAGGTTCAGTTGCAAGGCTTCGCTGAAGGGTAAAAGCTGGCAAATCCAATCCCGCAAAAGACCACGAGAAGTACGATTTGTTTCGATGATTTGTCTGAAGAAAAAGAAGAGAACAGGAACGGACTCATTGGCCGAAAGCGATTGAACCATGGAGGCTGCAAGGACACTCTTGCCCGCACCCGGAACCGCCTTGATCCAAATAGACCCATGGTCAGCAGATGAGTGCCATTGATCAAATTGGGAAGTCTCTCGAATCCATTCCCCTGTATTGAGGGCTTTAGATGAAGCATGGCGATTGAATTCGCTGGATGAAGCTAGGTAATCTGTAGGGTTGAGCCATTTCCTGATCTCTTGGAGATCTGGGTTTTCATCCACAAGCATTTGTTTGATAACGTCCTCGGATTCAATCATTTCGAAATCATCAGAACTCAAATCGGACACCATGATGAGAAAGTTCGTGCAATTTATTGATTGTTGACTGATGAAATGAATTGTAAATGGCTTCGAGAGGATGAAGATGGTTGGGGTTCTTATTTAGGCAACAGCACCATGCATCTCCATCCGTGGCGTGGCACAGCAATACGCGAGATGGCATACATGTACGCACGGACGAGTACACCTTTCTGTTTGAATGTCTGCGATAATTGTCCATCGTCAAAGATAAATATTTAACTTTTAGTATAATGAATAAGCTGAGATTGATTTTCCAATTTTCTGACTGGTTTGGTACTCAAATTAGATCTCGAGCATTAGTTGCGCAAGATTACTAGACATCGATTCTGAGACACCCCTTTCGCTTATATAAATAGGTAGAAATGAGAGGATATAAAATTCTACTTCAAGAGAAGTCTAACTGATGCTATTGCTGTAGACGTGATCGGTTGATGTGAATCCGAAAGAAATAAAGCTCAATCTCATCAAAGGAGTTGGAAGCCGAACAACATGATCACGATTCAGTATTTGCAAGACTGAAGGGGAAAGTGCAACCTCCTTGACTTCTCTTGGCCTAAAGCCCCTAGACTTTTCTTCTGGAAATTTAGAGATCTACCTACATAGCAAGGTTCCATGCCGGGCATTATGATAGTATTCTACAAGGATGATTGAATTTGCCAAAGGAAGTTAATTCCGAACAGAAGAGGATATCACACTCTGTGGAACAGCTACTTTTTTGAATCTAGATTCTCTTTCCATACAATAGGTATTATATTTACATCTCCTGAAAACGACATAAACAACTGTATCGAAGCTGCTCCGAGAAGTACTACAAAAAAATCTTCGACAGTATCCATTCACAACACATCGGAAACACTCAAACACATGTCAAATTTTCCGGGGAATTTTCAAGATTCAACTTTGACTGTTGCAAACTATTCTCACAGGATTGTCCGAACTAGCAAAGACAGAAAATTTGTTACTATTCGTATACAATCCGCTGACGAATCAGTTTCAACGAGATTTCTTCGTGGACATATAGGACACCTTTCGTTGCAAAAGCAACCATGCAGTTTCTTTAGCACAATAGCCCAAGCGACCTACCTTTCCGAGTGTCAAGCCTTCGAAGCAACTAGATGAGAATTATCTTCAAAGCCTCAAGAAATATCGATCGATTCGCGCATGTACGAAGCAAGATAAGCCATAGGATGTGCCATCGAATATTTTACCACTGGACCAAGCACTGATGATAGTCGTCCTACATTCTGCACATTACAATCAGCCTATCGCGGAGAATCGTATTCGGTTCTTTACGCAAAATCCATAATCTATATATAAAACTATCCAAGACGAAGTTATAGAGGCCGTTCAGTGGTGATAAAACGGCGACTGTCGGTAGGATAAGAATTGAGCATTCGAGATTTATTAAAAGGACAACTTGACTGAGAATGATTGATTACTCCAGATGAAAATAAACGCAGTAGAGTACAGAGCCTTGAAAGGATGGGCATATAGAACAGAATAAAAGGACGCACGGGCATAGAATACCATGGTGTTGACAACAAACCCTACTTATGGATTAGAAATCCTATGAGCTAGGTTCTCTGTATTTGTGGGCAATGTTTCTTCACAAGCTGGAGTTAACACGATACAATAAGAAAATGATGGACGGGCAGATATTTAATAAGATAGGCATGAGAATCAATGTACCAGAATTCTAGGGCAGCATAGCCTTGACGTCGCAAGGGAGAATTGAACGGACTGGCACTTGAGACTTTTAATTTTTAAAGAGAGCATTTACAAGGGTCACATGTGAATGTTTGTGCGAGTCCCTGACTTTGGTACACCTATGCTCTTCATTACCACATAGCTGATATAGAGTACTTGCAAGTATAGAACCGTTAAAATTCAGAATACGCATACTATTTACAGTGTGTTCGGGCAGTGTACATAGGACATCACATCACTCTTCAAGGCTTATTGTATGTCTTCGAACGCTGATCTGTGAAGTCTGTGACTGTTGGTATCACCTCGGTGGTGATTATGACATCTTCATAACAGGTACAATGCATTCATTGATATTGTGTCTAATCTATTCTAGGTTCCAGAGCTACAAGAGCTATATGCAAAGAACTAGCTTGCTCACGTGCATATATTCACTCGTATCGCAACAGTGGCGTATACCAAGTCCTCGTCTTGAGAAATTCTCACAATTGCACTCATCCAGTATCATGCTTTATGTAGCAGACTCTCTCTGGCTTGGGAATATCACGATAGTACGTGAAACGGTTTTCAATGGACCCGACTGCAGTAAAACCATCAGATTAGTTCAGAACATCAAGTTCCTTCCCAATATCAAATTAACTTGAAACAATGTATCTGTGAACTGGATCGTAGGCTATACGGGATCTTCAATCACATTTTTAAAGTTTGCTACGATCGGGACTATTGGAAAGACTACGATAACTTGTTTGCTTTAAATAGCGCATTACAATGTGCCAAGCCAAGCAACTCTTGATAGTCTTCCGTACCATTACCTGCGGTCTAACGCACCTGGATGTGCGCCACCTCTTCCCCGCTAAGCCCGAAGGCATAGGTGAGTCACATAATGAAAAATTACCGGTCTTTTCTGGACTAGATTGCTGGATGTCTGAGATTTTTAAATCGACGAAACCTCTATATTAGTGTTCAAGGACAACTATTATTCTTTCAGAGGTGATGTATTGATTTCTATAGCGCTCTCCTTAGCACTCTATTCCATTGAATATTTCCATTAAATTTTTCTATCGAATATTTCCATTGAATATTTTTATTTGTTCACCAACTGGAATCGATCTTTTGACAGCCTCACTAGGGAAAGTGACGGACTGTACGCTTATTATTAGTGATGGCTCAGCGAGAGTTTAAACATTCTACAATCTGCAACTGTTGAATCTGGTGAATTTAATGGGAATTTCCCGCCGCGCAAGTAAGCATATGACCTGAGACATTTCGGTAAGGGAAGAGCTGTTCGGAAAGGGGGTGTCACCGCAACTGCCGAGTCACTTGAAATCTCACAGATGTAGAAAATTGAAATTCCGCATTATTTGACAAAAAAAAAAGAGAAGACGTTGGAAGATATTCATAAATATATGTACTAGTTGAGAGTGCTACAGTGTGTTGCGTTGCCTTGTCTTACGAAGAATGTTAATCAAATTCGTTCCCATCTATAGTGACGGATATACCGATACGATGACAGATTCACGCAAACTCTGCACTTCTCAGGCTGTGACAAGAATGTGTTTGTTAACTGCATAAAATTCTCTCTCTTTGAAAATTGATCATATTTCATTTGTGCGTTCAAGTTTGGATAAAAGAGGCGAATGTGGGATGGACAGCGAAACCTTAAACATAATGGGCTCTGGCACATTTCTCAACAGAAGATTCTAAATTGATTCTAGATTGATATGAAAATAATAAATTCATCCAACAATGACTTTTCAGTAAAAAGAACTTTAATAATTAGAGCAATAGCATGGTGTAAGTAAGGGGTGTTGGTAGTGAATACTAACTGGGTGTGTCCCCCCTAGGTACACGCACAAACTCGAACAACATCTTAATGGCGATCCGCACCACATTCATGATCTCGTATGATTTAAGAGAAAGCTAATTATTTTCAACGCGTTTCTGATATTATAGGTACGATCATGGATCGAAAACGGATAGGGCATGTAAACCCGAGGTGCAACCAAGCTGTTCTATTTTCGGATTTTCAACACGTGTATTTCTTCATGATATACTAGTTGGCCTCTGTCCCGGCACAGAGCTTTTAGTTAATAGTTTAAGGAGAAAAGAGTGACAATCGTAGTTGAGTGACAGGCGTAGCTTCTCTACTATTGAAGCTCCAAGTTGCTGGCAAACTACCGCTCAAACACATAATTTTGGTGAGAGACTGACCAAGTGTAGAATTATCTTCTCATTGTGCATTATATCAACTCTATGAGTCAGGGTTCCATGAATAAACTGTTGGAGAAGAAACGAAGATAGGTTGCCATGCAGATAGTGTATAGGCAAATCAATTCATGCAGTAGAAATCTTATTCAAATTCGAAGAATACCTACCACCGATTCTCCAACTACCAACCAACACTTTCTGCGCTGCGCTACACAGCACCTACGCCATACCTAGATATGGGATACCCACCTACCTGACATTTCATTCCTTCGACAGCCGTAGATTTTCTGCAATACTCTATTAAGCATATTTATTTCCTGCCCACAGGGATATGAAAGAAGTGAAAGCGAATTGTTAAGCTGAAAGAACAACATAACAGACCAATAAATGAATGAATCTCTAGACAATTCGAAAGTGCTAGCCATCGTATACGAGATCGGAGAAACACACTTGTGTAGAACCACGATATAATATTCAATAGAAGACACCCGCAGACTTCGCCCTCTAATCAAAACATTTCCCGACCAAATCCAACGAGAAATGCGAAGCTGGTTATCATTTTATCTATCCGCTTCAGCCTCGAGACAGGGGTAATGAAGTATCCTTTCTAGATATATTGCTAGAGTAAGCCCTATCATGTGATGAGATGAGATGTGATACACTTACTGTGTCCTTATGACCCAGTTCAAAACTCACCGCTCACGCAAGATTGGTATACAGCGTAAGCAATAAAAGGAAGGCCGATGTACCCATGTATAGATTACTTGTCCTTGTGTACCACAGGAAATCCATCGCCCACTCTATGGAGTCTTTCCCCGGCTTGCTCTGTTGTCAAGCCGTATTGCCATATCGAAGGTGTTCAATCTTCACACATGCAAATCAAATCAATTGAAAGTAAAGTATAAGTCATGAAATTTATTATAAGGTATAAAATAAACAAACTTCTAAAAGTTCGTATAGTTTCTTTCTTGATCTTTTGTTTGTTTTGTTTGTTTTCTTTGTAACTCATGTCAATATTCAAACTCTTCAACAACCCTCGCTCTAGAACATTTCATATAGCCGAGGAAAACAACACACACACCCGGCACATGAAAAATCCCTCCTCGCAGCGTGGCAATGAGATCCGAACAGACCCTACCCCCACCAAACCGCCCACCAACCCGACCGACCGTTGGTATTTTAATCTCATGATCAGATTTCCTCATTAACTTTGCTTCGCTCTTCTCCGTGTTTAGCTTGATTGAAAGGTTGAAGAAATGTGAGGTGTCATATTCGGGATACCCTGTCGATCGGTTCATTGTCCGAGACCGTTCTGTGATCGGTAGGGTATGAGTAGGGCACCATGCCGACGTGCGTAGACTCCGAGGGCTGTGTTTGAATGAAATGCATTGTAATGTGAACCTATTATCTGATCGGCGAGTGTACATGGACTCAGTTTGTGGTCAATGCAATAGCGAGTCAGAATGTGATGTAACTCTAGAAACATCATTCGCCCACATAATTTATCTACTAGAATGGTCAATAGACTTGCATACACTACTTTGAGCTGGAACGTCAACTTCCATCATCATTTCTCATTCTTATCTGGGACTCGTCTGTGTGCATCCAAAAACATCCCAGTTCGCTAACCAAGCACTCGCTCGCCTCTTCCCTCCCGCAATTAATTCCCGCCCGCCATGGAGATATGTCAATGCAACGCCAGTTAGCATGCTTCGCATGCTATCTACCTACCAAATTTGATATCTCGCATCCTCATCTCCTGGTTCATACAGTAGGATAAATTAGAATAACCAGTCCTCATCCAGTACAAGTGAACAATATACTCGGTAAAAGTTGTTTCATGTCTTCATAATCAGATGATGAAATTACTTACCAAAATATGCAAGTACATTCAAGGTATAGGGGTGGTATTCAGCTGGGAAACTACTTTGCAGACTGTAGCATGTATGCCGTTCAATCTTTATAAGGTTTTTGCTGCATATATAATGTCGACTCGTGCGGCAATATGGCTCTTGAATTGGGCGCAACACTCGGTTCTAATTTGTTGATAAAAGTAGTCCATTTGTTTTGCTGATGACGATAAAGAAAGTTGGTGGATGAAGGGTATAGAAAATGACACAAGAAACGACTAGATTGCCCAAACCAAGTCATGAATGAAACCAGTATTGGGCGCACCGAGCGTGGAATTGATTTAATGAATTCCAAATAATATTTTGATCGTATACTCCATGAATGTTTGACCCCACAAAGCCTATGGCTTTGAATGCATCCATAAAGAAGCAGACAGGTAGATTGACGCCCCTACCGACACTGAGCAATGTATCATCGCCCGAAATGCATCATTTCAATTAATGTATCCGAAAGAGCCGAAAGGGATATCAATGTAACACACAAGTTTGCAGAACAAATAGCACCTTCTGTAAAATTCACGTTCTTTTGGGCTTTGGAAATTGCTGAAGAGCACATGGACCGGTAGTGCTTACTATTTGGGATATTCGTACAGGTATCTATAGGAGTGCGGTAGCATTGTGTATTGGTTCGTAGGGCTTGTGCTGCGGGAACGAGGCGCAAGAATTAGGCTGGTATATTGCAATAGTTGAAAGTACGGAGTTCTGAACCAACTAGGTATTCATGACGAATATCTATCTTTGAAAGAAGAAGGTCGTTCCTAGAGAGAGAGTGTGTATGCGATTAATCGTTTCGGAAAATTCGTGATCTGGATAATTATCGGACTGTTGAGATTTGATTTAGATTGAGGTACTGGGTACTGTAAGATACACCAAAAATATTCCAGCGGTGTGCAAAACATTCCGTAAACTATTGTTTCGACCCCTCGATTCCTCCATACATCAATTTATCGGATGAAATATTCCAATCAGTCATGGCTCTTTGTACGTCAACGACAGGGAAA
The DNA here is from genome assembly GCA_014898285.1 of Botrytis aclada. Taxonomy (NCBI): domain Eukaryota; kingdom Fungi; phylum Ascomycota; class Leotiomycetes; order Helotiales; family Sclerotiniaceae; genus Botrytis; species Botrytis aclada. The sequence continues at coordinate 684,124 of RCSV01000007.1, forward strand.
CCTTGGAATAATTCAATGTTAGCTGTAGACGATGCGTCAATCACATATCCAATCTGGATAGAGAAATAAACAATTGAGAATTAACCCTTCCAAAAGGGGAGGATGTGAGCAAATTCCCTCATGAGAAAGTTGGGGGGTGGTTGTACGGAGTACAGGAATGATTGTTTAATCGACGCAACACAATGCAGTGGTAAGACTTGGTTGGATTTATCGTGGATGTTAATATACAAGCAACCCCTTGAAAGAATCGATGGATTAGTTTGCTCGGCCCGCTGCAGGACGGTTTTCGCCTTTTTTTCTGGACTACTCCATAGTATGGTCCAGGAGCAAATCTTGTCCATATGTCGGCGATTAAGCCTATATAGGTACATTTGATAAGACTCGCTAGATCATTTCATATATTCCCTTGCTCTTAGCTTCCTTACCAAGTGCCACTCAGCTGGCAACTCATCAGCATGGTTCCCCCAGTATGTTCCTTGTCGATCTTTCAGAGACTTATCTACGGAGTACTTACCTGAGTCTAGTATAAGACGTGGAGTGGAGTATTTCATCTGTTTTTTCATCTTTGAATCTCTCATTGCTACCTTTGAAATGTATGCGAGCGGAATTTGGTAGGCCTGATGCTGATTGCATCTAGCAACATCAACCCTGGCAACATGAAAATGTGTATGAGAAGGGGGGTTTATTGATCTCTTTGTAATGTTTGCATATGTAAATACATATAGGCAGAATGAGCTTTCGTGGGAAGGAACATATAATTGGAAGAAGGGAAAAATGTAGCCGGTACAGGCAGGTAGGGTCAGCACGGCTCAATCTGACACTCTGCTTTGTGACCCATAATAAAATAAATGAATTATTTAATTCGCTGCCTGCAAGACCACCATAATCCATGAAAATATGCAATGCGAGGGTGACCTCGTTCCGCGCCGCTTTCGCGGGCGGGAATGCACCATCTAGAAACAAGACTAACGGGTGCCCGCATGAACAGAAAGTAATGTGACCGTCAGATGTAGTTAGCGGTGAAGGGGTCAAGCCAATGAAAGAAGATAGATGGAGGGTGGAGCCAGTAGAGCAAGAATCAAGAACGAACAAGAACGGAAAACGCTTTGATGGTCAATGCAAGATGTGTTGTTGATAGTGGGGTGCCGCGTGCGAGAGGCACAGGGTCAAAATGATACATGTTTGGCTCGTTCAAAAATGTCAATCAAAATTGGTAGCCTGATAGGTTACATAGATACGACAGCTATTTATGTTTTCCTCGTCGTGACTCGTAATTGGGCAAGTAGAAAGGGAGAAAAATGGATTCGTCAGATGTGGAGTAAAGGCCGGACATCTCGGCAAATTTCAAGGACTTTACAGAGTTCGTTGCTTGTGTCCCGAATGTATGGTCATCCTTGGACCTTGGGAGACTGATCCGGGGTTTGAGCCGATATTGCTGTTCATCGGTCTTGCTTGAAACTTGGCGTATTCATGTACGGAGTAAGTTTTGCTAACAATGCGTGTATGGAACGAATTTGCTTTGTTATGTGGCTTAGCCAAACAATTTTCTCGTCTGATGTTGGATTCTGACTGGATTAGTTCAAGTCTTGACTCTCTCGCCTGAATAAATCTCCGCATTGAATACCCCAAACAAGTCATTGTCGTCGGCATTGACAAGTTGTCATGCGTCATTACCACAAAAATTACAATTCTTCCCTTAACGAATTAAATATCTTGAGTTCGCCGACCTAGATGTCTTTAGCAATCGTTCGTTCGCAATTCAGCTTCTTAAAATGGCAGAAATACCTGTTTGAGCTGTCCCGGTGACATTTTTCGATGAGAAGGAATGTTTGAGAATTCGCTTAGAATACCTTTGAAATGACAATGAACAAACAGAAGATAGAACAACTCCCTTTTCCCTCTTTTCATCGTCAACAGCGGCTATTTACATATTTTTACGAAAACGTGATTTGAAAATTCCATGAACCAGGGGTTTGGGTGATCACATCTCGGGTCGTTCCATAGGCATGAAGCCGACCCGGGGCTGAAAAGAGTCGTATTATACCACAAACAACAATGGAGCTTAATCTTTAATTTGTGTTACACGAGCCTGATTTCCCTACAAAACAATTGTTAGCAACAGCTTACCATTTGAAATTTCGTCAATTATTATTGAGGCTCCATATGAACAAAAATGCGGTACAATAAATCACTCAAATAGAACCATACTTTAAAAACGATCAGATTTTGACATCTTATAATGTGTATATATATAGAATTCTAAACGATGTAACATCGATGATGAATCCAAAGCTTGCAGTTAATCAAATCCACTTTTACTCACAACAAACGATTGTTCGAATTGACATCAAACATCGAACAGAGTATATTTTTAGTGTTCTAGTTTTTCCACCCTCCTTTAGTATGGTTGGCATTTTGTTGATCTCCGACTCTACCATCCGATGAAACCTCAAGAATAGCCTGATTGAATTTTTTTTAATTATTCCAACCATACAAATATCGAATAATTTCGGATATCTTTCTTCTTTCCCTTCTTTGTCACTTCCCTTTTCTCTCGTTTACGTTGACTTCGTAGGATTATACGAAGACGCTTAGTATTGACATCTGCAAGATCTTGTGAATCATTTGGGGGAATTTGGAACGGACCCCTTCATCGCGTACGGTTATTCCCGTCCTCCCGCTAGACCATAGGCGATCCTTTCGCCTGTTCGGCATAAGCTTCATTCCACTGTTTATGACAATTATAAGCTACTGGAAATTCCTTAAGTCAATATCCTGACATATCTCAATCAATGAACATTTTAAAGCAGGGTCATAGAACACGAGGACATAAAGTGATATAAAATAAAATGACAATACACATCCAGGTGTACCAAAAGGCTGACATCAGATAAGTTTACCCCCTTGACCGCGTATGCTTTGTCATGATAATGCAATCAGAATCCTGCAAATGTACGAACTGGACGGGCCGTCCAGTTTCTGACACCAGAATGTGGGAATGATGGCAGTGTGGCATGATCTTGCCGCTTCGTGGTAGCGATCTCGTCTGTTGTAGCCATGAACTAATCATGTTGTGTTTCAATCACAAAGAATGCCACGTTTTTATTCCTTCCATCTGAATCGCTGGGAATTTCTTAAGTGAGCGCCTCGAAATGATTATGAGAATATTCCCTTGGACCACGAGGCCTTGAAGCGCGTAAGTCTAGACTTAGACAAATAACAATACTTAAATGACAGCGCGCGCGTGTCTAAGGGTTTGAAAACGGCGCGGCCCTTGGCTGCCGACCCTCGAGGAATGTGGGCTAAGAGGTGGTTTCTGCAGAAAGTAGCATATTGTAAAGGCTTTTAAGGTATCTTCATACATGAAATTGTGGAGAGAATCATGCAGTCGATATGATATGCCATCATACCATTCAATGGAGAAGATATGCACGTCTACCTTTTGGCATTTCGCCTCAAGGTATATTTCCTTTTCCCCTAACTAGTGTGATCAGCTATAAGAAATATATCCCTTCACACAACCTCTTCCCAGTCACTCAATAAATAAATTTCTAGTGATTAACATGATGTTTAAACCATTGTACACGGTTTGATCGTACATACCTAGTACGCCACGTCTCATCCCGACCCGTTGTCAAACTAAACCCAACGTTGTGAAAGAACATTCGGTCGATTCTACCGAGTCGTACACTCTGTTTGCTTATCACAAAGATGGAGCCAAAAGGCTGAGTTTGTGTTGCTGCGGATGCTTCAGCGGGTACGTCTTCAATAGACCCTTGCATCTCCAACTTTCCCAATACCAGCACTGCAGGTGGAAGAAACGCCTTATTGGCAGGGCTATTGGTTGGATTCAATTCGAAATCTATTCAGGGATTCCACGCCGTCAGACTACTGGGGTCATCAAGTTGGGTCGTGTGCGAAGCAAGTAAACCCAGCCACCATTTCCCCAAAGAATAATTTTCAATCAAACAGAAGAATGCGTCGGGGCTATTCAATTTTTGGGGAAAGAGAAAGCGAATGTTTTGGAGAGAAACGAGGTCAAATTTCGGGGGTTTTTGTTCAAACAACGCCAATTGCCAACAACTACCAGCATCATCAACATTGTCATTTCAAGATTTCTCGAAACGTCAACAAAAAAGTCAGATCGAGTTCAACAGGCCATGCTGGGAAGGGATTCATATCCACTTAAATAATTACGCTTTCTCCATTCCCACGTTTCCCCGAACAGTCCACATTCTACCCGGTACCCATCCCATCCCATCTTATCTTCTCATTCCCCTTCCGCCCCCTCCCTGAACTCTTTTATAATCCTAGTTCTTACTACCCACCAGACCACCTACATTTTAATAGAAGACCCATGAGGATTGGTTGCCGCCTGAAGGAAGTGAATTTTTATTCCTAGGAAAATCCCGAGTTGACATATATGTAACTTGGCTTAGAACTGCGTGTATCGCAACATCGCCTTATCGATATTGTTGTATTCAAAGCCGAGAGTTCTTGAACACACTCTACACAACCTAAAGGACAGCAGCACAATTGAACAAAAACACAACAGATGTTAGCGATTTATGAAATCCGAGACACTAGATCCAAGAAGAACACATTCCATCATCACACGGTTGAGAATTGAACACTTTCGATGGTTGTATGTTTTGCGCTTGCGACAACTTGATAACAATAGCAATAAAAAACAAAACCACCTCTTACGAACGAGGAGGACGATTGAGATACGCAATTTTTTCTCTAGATTTTTAGTTTCAACACTTTGGACTTATCTTTTGAGATGGAATGTCACATTTTGTAACCCTTTTCTTTTGAAATTTTGCATGGAATAGGAGGAATAAATTTGAGGTTTCATTGCTTACCTCGAGACGGAGCCTTTGCTGACAGGACGGCAAGACAAGGCAAGGCAAGGCAAGGCAAGACAAGAAGGTTGAAGCAGTGTCGCGGCATCGGAACCGGAGTTGGTAGCTCTGGTTGGCAAAGCGCGTGAAGAGTCAAAATTTCAATTCGACCAAAGCAAGGAGGAAGCTGAAAGGAAGTGGAAAGGAAGTACCTAGTCAAGGCTCACCGGATATTCTGTCGTCTGTAAGAACACCTTTTGATACCCACTTTGGGACTTTCTCTTCGATTCTCATCATCATCATCATCATCACCATCCCTTCTTACCATTACTCATCAAATTCCTTTACTTGTTGCCACTTTGCTTCAATCTCTTTTTCGTTGTCAAAGTTTTCTACGGTACACTTGTTCGCCGTTATAAGCTTCCCTAGCCAGTTGTTATACAGTTGGGCCTCGGCCACCATTCTCCTCATCTATCTCTTGAGTCTATTGCCCTTCAAGAACGTTGCGCACCATTCCCGTCCCACTTCACATCCTCACGTTACTTTGTTCACAATGGTGCTGGGGTTTTGTTCTAATCCGGTTACAACAAAAGTCAAACTGCATTCCCTCTCTGAGATTCGAGTTAGTACTTTATCAGATCCAGAATATACGATCTACCAGACTAGAGCCACCCATTCACACTTAGCCTCAATTCCTTTTCGTTGATCATTACATCACCATATTGAACAAACAAGAGTTTCTTCCTTGGGTATCAGGCTATCTAGTAGTTCAATTAAACCACATCCGAGACAATTCTATGCTCTTCCAAGGTCATAACGCAAATCACATTTTGAAAGAAGGATTGGGCTCATCAACTTTGTCGCATAGTAGTTCATTCCATCGCATGAAAACCTCCAAAAGAATTTGAACTCTCGCAACTGTCAAACTCGGAAACTAAGAGCTTGTAGCGTATACTACTTCTCTCACGCAATAAGGAGTTCATATGGAACTTGCTTTCCTGACCGTAGTTCCACAATATATTCAACGGTTCACAAATAAGCAAATCTTGGTTCCGGGCACACATTCTTCACTGTTGGATTCGGGGCTAGCAACGCGCCGTCTCAACAGGTTGCGGGGCCACGCTTGATACGCCAAGCAGAAAGTTGAATCAATCAATCAATAGAATCACCCTCATCGTTGATTGTTTGAAGCTTTTTATGTACATGCCTTGGATTTTTTAGGCTATCTACTACAACAGCTTCAAAGATATACACATATTCCAAGGGCAACGTCGATTGAAATCAGGCCAATCACGAGGTCTATATCGTCATAGTGCCATCGACTAGAGTATTCTCGAAAGGGGCAGTGCAAAGTGAGAGGAAAGACAATCATTCTGCACGTTAAAATTCTTGCTGGGCCATTCTCGCGACTCTAGGTAAGACTTCAGCCGCAACAAGTACTGTTGGGCGATTTTAACCTTTCTTGTCGCAGAAGAGTTCAAGCTGGCTACTCAATCCTCTATCGACCCATTTCCGTGCCAAGATTGCAACTGTGGCCTACAATATATCATAAGTGGGAAGTAGCATTGTGTATTTGTCTAGGGAGAGCGATAGTCCTTGGATTGACAACACACTCGCTGTGTCACATGAGTTCCTTTAGCTCACTGTCGCTATTCCTAACTTTACAAATTTAAGTATTTGAATGCGCTATTATCCAAACAAGTTGGGCGACAATACCTAGGCGGCATCATTAATAAAGTATAACGACAACGATTCCCAACAAACATTGCGAACGGCGCCAACACCGACAATCTCAAAGTCTCGGTTCGAAGACGACACCATTATCATAATTTTGATCCATTTCTTACATACCCATCTACCTAGTGAAGTATCTACCTATCTGTGCAGGTACCGTCAATTACCTAGTCACCGATTCGCTTTCGCCGTCTTTGTTATTATCCGCCCACAATCATCAATTACTTTTCTTCCTCTTTCTGCTCCTTCGGTACATTCCGTTACGCAGCTGCACGATCCTAGAATTTATCAAAATCTCAATTTGTTGCAGATTCATTATCTCCAAATCATTGACGTCGATTTTCACCAATTTCTTCATATCTATTATTACTATTTTGACACCTCGGTGTAATAATAATAATTTCAACTCCAAACTTGCGGGTAAGGCACAACACAAACACCCTACAGAAGACGGACACCGCTTGTTGCTTGATTTTTTTGACAGAAGGACACGAGTACCCAATATTGGTTGAGGAAAGTTGAAATCGTCCGCCACGAATCACGTCCCGTGCCCCTCCGTCTTTCTTTTCCCCTCCAACCCAGGAACTCCGGACTGCAGGGAAAACGACCTTGAAGATCCCGGTCCCACCACAACGGTCGAGCAGGGCAAGCCAGGTCATCCCCAACGACCCGAGGACAGTCATCAATCCAGTTTAAAGGACGAACTACTGACTATACGCCCCAAAACATACTAGTGGGATGTGAGTAGTAGCATTTACTTTTATTCCTACCCAAGTCTCAAGTCTTTTAATACCTCTTTGGGACTAAAGGACCCTCTACTTCTATCGCCGTTGGCGTGCTTCGAGATACATACTTTGGCTACTAGCGGGGATCGAGAATTGCTACCTGATTCGGTCTAACACAGCACACACACACACGACTTACTTACTGAGCCCCCTTCACTTACTTGATTTGGTCAATTCGGAGAATAACGTATTTGGATAAACTTAATACAGAATTCGTTTTCTCAGTATCACTTCGACACTAAGTGGGGAAGTGTTCATTTGGTACTAGCCTACTTTTACTAGTGCGAAAGTCTATCGTCGTTCAATCTTTCGGGTCGTTCATCCACCAAGTTTACTTACTACGTACTACTAACCAAGTATCTAAAATTTCTATATCTGGAAATCTATAAAAGATCCAATTGCCCCTCATTCCTTCGCTCTCGACCAATATCTATTTCACTTCTCCTCTCCCCTCTCCTTTAACGATAGTAATCTTAATTTCTTCAACTCTTCACAACCAAGCAACTATTCGCAGCTGGGCTGTCACAAAAACATAGATTACATTCATTAACAAAATTTCTTGGTATACAATACACAACACACAACTCACAACTCACATAACCTGTCATTGCTTTATCTCAAAATGTTGCCCTCTTTGAATCGATACGACAGACCTGCACCAACACAAGAACGAGTCTCTCAAAGAGAGGATCCAGATGATCATTCACCACGTACACTTCGTTATCCAGGTGTGTCAGAACTAGAAGTTCAGGCTACCATCGAAAGAAATAGGACAGCTCCACATACAACAGCACTCAATCTGCCATCGTTGAACTCGATTCCAAGCACTTTAGCACCATCGAACTCGATTCCTGACGCTATGTCCATACATTCGTCTCGTCCCTCCCATGAACCCTCCCTTAGACCGGTAGTCATTTCCCGGAATCTACTACCAAGAAGCGACAGGTATCGCTCTCCCCCTCCAGCTGGACAAGACACTGGGGTAACATATACACCAACAAGCGGCGCAAATCGCTCTTCCCCTCGAGCTGGACAAGACACTGTGGTAACACATACACCAACAAGCGCTGCACCAGATCAATATTTCCCCTCAACGGCTTGGGACAATCCGGCGGTAACTCATGCAACAAATAATGGATTGCAGTATCCTAGCTATCGCCCTCAACCTGCTCCAGATAACTCCATGTTGCAACATGCACCAGCAGTTGGCAGACCAAATAATCCCTCCCGCCCAGTGGATTCAGAAAACCCTACACCATACGGAGCAAATATTGAATCGCAGTACCCTCACAATGCGACTCAAGGTATTTCTGAAAACCGCACATCGCACGATACAGAACGTGCCTATCAAGGTGTTCCAGATGATCGCGCCCCGCATCACACATACCCCCAAGGCCAATACCCTGCAGCTGAACAGTCTAGTTCGTACAGTGTAGCACAACGTTGGGACTCAAACACTCGTCCATCTGCCTACCAAGAACCTTATCGTCCCTATCCAGATGATAGACCGCATTATTCTGGACAGTATCAGGAGCCTGTTCAAGATGGCAGACCCGTCCCGGCAGGATACAATGCACCTTTCAACCCACCTTCCCACCATTCTTTCCATGATGGTAGATTGTATTCACAACAACCTCCTCCTCCTACACATCGCCACCATTCTTATCAGGATAGTAGAGGCTACCCACAACAGCAACCCCCTCCTGCAATTCGCCATCACTCCTATAATGATGAGAGAGGCTATTCGCAACAACAACACCCTCCTCCACCGTCTCATCATTCTTATCAAGATAACACAGGCTATCAGCAACAGCAACCCCCTCATCCATCTCACTATCCTTATCACGACGGCAGAGGCTATCCGCAAGATCAACCTCCTGCTGCACAACAGCCTCTGAGACAGAGTGCTCCTAGGCAAAGAACTGCAATCGCATGCAAATATTGCAGAAGGCGCAAGGTATGTTCAAGGTCTCCCTTCTAGAAGCTCAATTTGAGGGGTCATGAATCACTACAAAAATAATCAGAACAATGCTGACGTCATAAATAGATTCGTTGCTCGGGTTTTACTGCCGATGGCTCCGGAGGACAATGTACTAATTGCGCTCGCTTCAAACAGGAGTGTGTTTTCACTCCTGTATCCTCAGCGCAGGCATTTGTACCTCTTATTGCCCTGACTGAAGCGCTTGCGCATAGCATAGATCCTCGTCATCAGGCTCATCAGGCTGTTTATGGTGCTCACGGCCAACGACTGCCAGGTGACTCCAGGAATCAAAATCCTACAGAATCGTACGAAGGATATCATCCACAGCAAGCCGCGCCCGGGCCACAAATGGCATATAATCATCAACAAATGTCACAGCAAGTGGCCAATCATCCGCCACAACAGGTGGCCCAATATGCGCCCCAACATGTGCAACAGCCAATTCAACAAACACATCTCCCACCTATGAACAGATCGCCCCATGATCGGGATATCTTGCCTTCTCCGACAGGCTCAATGCCCCAGCAAACACCTTCAAATCATCTCCCTTCTTTGTCGAACAGATCACCATATGATCAGAGTGCTACCGTACCCTCTCCGACAGGCTCATTGGATTCTCAAAAGCGTAAGCGCGAGGCAGATGAGCGCCACTTTGCCAGAGCGGCGCCACCTGCCCCTGGTCAATTCTCCGGATACAACCGAGAGAGCAACGCTCCGTATCGCACACCAACCCTTCAAGACCAATACCAATATCGTCCCTCTGTTCCATCCCCTCCTACTCGCCAATATGAATATCAACAAGGAGAGAACGTTGCGCCCCGACCGCCAGCATTGCAAGATGAACAACAATATCGTTCATTAGTTCCATCACCTCCTTCCAATCAACAACATGGATACCAACAAGGAGAGAACGCTCTAGCATACCGACCTATGGAAGATGACCGACAGTCGAATCAATGGGCCCCTGTAAACCTAAATGAACCACCACGAAATGGCTCCTCTCCTAATGGTTCATCGACATCGTTTCATTCTCAAAATCCAAGCAGCAACCACCAACCTAGTCAGGTATCTCCTTATCGAGCCGAGTCTGCTCAGGTTCCTTTAGCATCCCCTGCTATAACAAACTCTGGAAGTGTGAATCATGATCAGGGGGCAAGAGAAAATGAACGTCCTAATCAGATGAACATCGCAAATATCGTGGAGCACGATACCAATCGTGTTGACCGAGACATGCTCAGACGTTTGGGTGGTAAATCTTAAAGCTAGGATCTGAATTTGAAGGAATTCCACACATCAGTGATTTCTCTTCACGAGATTCTTCTTGCCTGAAGTTTGCTCTGTGGTGCGCCCAAGAAACTTTATGCTAGAACCGGCTGGCTGATCATTATTGAATATTGATCTGAATATTCTATTCTTAGATAGTATTCCCAAGACTGGAATATATCCTTATTCCTTTTCTTTACCCCGTTCTATCAGGACTTGTCCTTACCAGAACTTGAAGTGTTTTTATCTTGTATTCATTTTTATTCATTCACAATTACATTTTTACATTTTTTCACGTTTTCAACCTCCGACGTTACAATAATACTTCCAGCTTTGGGAACAATGCAAATAACGGAGGCTGTTACATTCTATTTACGAAATTAAAGAGAGAACGAACAAAAGCCTCATATTAGTGAGGCCAATTATCTGGGGATCGGAGTTGATTGCCGGTTTCGAAAACAAATAGAAAGGGATAGGCCTGCCTCACGGCATCATTATTTTTCAGGTGTTATCTCGGATGCTTTTTTTATTTTGGGGCTTCCCAGGGTGGACTCTTTCAGGGGGCATGGACGGGATGGTGATCTAGGCAAGAGGCTTTTTGATTGTTATGTTTTGGTTCTGGCGTACACGTCTGACTATTTTGTTTCAAGACCTTTATACTTTGGATACTCTTCTTGGGTATAGGGACGGCGCGGGGGTGATTGACCACACACGGCCTCCACCTTGGCCTTCTTAGTCTTCTTGAATATACAAAAATGGGACGCGAGAGATCTTCATAAAATCTCAAGGATTAAGGGGTTTGGCTTGGTGTATCGAGTTTTGCATGGTTTGGAATTTGTACAAGCTAATAGCGTTACTACATGAATGATTAGAATCGTGGATTGGATGTTTTTGGATGGGAGTCCAAATGGATTCATGATACGAACTGTCAGACATGGGATCGAGCGGCTTGTTGATATCGTATCATCTGTAAAGATGCAGCACAAACGAAATTCGTTGTTTTTAATTTACTACATTCAAAAAATACAAAAAAAAATTGAAAAAATGTCTTGTGAATGATTGTGAATGTGAATGTGAATATGATGGTGTGTATGCAGGAGATGTAGAACAGTCAGAGCGATCTTCTGTATATGGTTTGCACCCTATTTATGGCTTTCTACTTTTCGGGATTATAACTCTTGTCTTCAATGGTATTATATTGTTCACTCCTTTCCCTTCTATTTTTTATTCAATTAAATCTTCCCTGTAGATAGCCTTACTATACATAATCTCATCAGTCATCTCATCTCTGGTTACCACATCTAACCTTTTCGTTGAGCAATGCATGGTTGTGATTGTGTAAGGAAAATTTGGAGTTTTATGTATGTATGCATGTATGGATGTATTCACTATGTAATCGGAAATCAGAAATCAAATTATAATAATTAGATAATGACATAGATTGGATGAGGAGATCTGAGATGATGAGATGGTATGGATAAGTGTTCCACGAAATTGGGGATCATAGGCTCGGAATTGGGCTTGTAAAAGGAGGTAGGTGAGTGTGGGTGTTGGTGTTTGGGGTTTGATGTTTGCATATATGGATCGTTGGATGGTGTGGTGCTTTTGAGGTTCTTGAGCTGGGGCTTGTGTGTTTGGATTTGAGGGTGGAGGGTGATAGGGAAGGGGAAGAGGAAAGGGAACGAAAGATCATAGGGGGTTTTAGAGGATTACATGGGAGGATTGATGATTAGTTTATATTGGGATGATGAATTGATGATGAATTGATGATGGCATGGGGTACAGGATTGCACAAATTATAAAAGAATCCTAGGAGGTGAGTTATATTAGGATTTGAGATTTGAGATTTGGAACTGAGTGAGAAGAGGAGATAGGCATGAGAAATATGAGTAGGCGATAAGTTTGTAGGCAGTTAGGCAGTAAGTATACTTTATACTTTCGATTTTATAAATCCTCCTTGTATAATGTCTTCAATTTTTTCAGACTTTTCAAAAATTTTCATCTTTGTCAACTTTTTATTTCAACATGCTGGACGACGTAAGGGTTGTATAATTCGCGATTCCCATTTGAAAATATCGACTGGCTGGTGTCTTCCTTTTGATAAAGTGTTCATCTTACATGGAAATGTTATTTAGATTCATGACAAGTCTCGATTCTTGGAGATTTATTTTCCACAAACAAAATTCTACAATTTAACACCTCTCGCCATAAAGACTGTCCTCTTCATGTCTTTTCTCCCTCCCTCAACCCCAGTTCCATGAAACACAATCCCCTTTCCCAGCACCATGTACCCAAAATCCGCACCCACACCTGCATCTTCGAAAATCTTCTTGATTCCCTCCTCGGAAAATCCGTGATGGGTAATGGTTTCCTGCGCTTGTTGAGCTTGTTCGTTCAACTCCTCATGATGACCATGACCATGACCATGACCGTGATCCCCATGACCATGAGGATTTCCATAGCCATCATAACTTTCGAAATCAACCACGGCCAAGATCCCCCCTTTCTTCAACCTCTCTCCTATTTTCCTCGCCGCCAAAGATGGGTTTGAAAAATGATGGAATCCCAATCCCACAACCGCAATATCAAATTGATAGAGATCTTCTATCTCCAGTTCCGGGGCTGGGTCAGAAGAAACCAAGTTTCCTTGATGAGCAAACACTTCGGATGGAGAAAGTCCCTGGTTGGATGCGCGTGCGTTGTACTGCGATACCATGGAGGAAGAGAGATCGATGCCGATGGCGCGGGTGATGGTGGGGAGTAGAGCACGTGTTATGAGACCGGTGCCGCAAGCGTAGTCGAGGAGCTTGACGGTATGCTCTGGAGGAGAGGTCTCGGTAACCCAGTTAGCGCCGATGAAGGAGAGAGTGCGGTCTTCTTGGATGATGGAGATTAGTTGTTCCATGGTTTTTTGGAACCGAGTGTCGTAGGTTGAGGCATGCGTGCTGGGTTGGAGTTAGCTGTCATTGTAAGAGAATGTGAAGCGGGGGGGAAGATGTATGGGGAATGCATGTGATCCATGATCATGGGAGAAGACAAATCTTCTCGAGCTCTTGAACACTGATTCCAGACAAGAAACGATAGCCCTAGCGCTTGCCAGAGCAAAAAAACTTCATCCACAAGACATGGAACCAGCGCGTGTGAGAACAGTGCCATTTTCTCATCATGTACTCTCCAAACCAACAGTTTATACTTACTCCCAATGTTCTCTATTCTTCTCCGTCACATCCCCACTATGTGTATGCTCCGCCATTTTCAACGTAGAATTCTTCTCAAAAATCTTAATTCTATGCTCAAACTTTCCAGTGTCAATCCCTCCGAAACAATATCCGAGAATCAATGATAATAAAATAACAAACAGGATATGATAGTAGCTTCTGATCATGAATATCTATGCTGTTCTTCAAAGAAAAAGTTGAAGGACTTGGGACGAATGTTCGTTATATTTATACTTCGCCCAGATTCGTCGTGCTTTAGTGGGGTGTAACCATAGTGGGGTCGAAAAAATCAAAGATTGAATGGGGATCTCGCTTGTCGGAGAGCTTTCGGGGACTTTTTGACGTACTGGGATTAGGCGGGGTAGGGGGCTTGGGGGAAGCATGGAGAAATGTCTCCGAGTGTATGAGGGCTGTGATACATTAATGTCTACGGGTCGGAGAGTTAATTCCTTCTTAGTTGTATGTCTGAAAATTCTATGGGCGAGTGATTGAAGATGGGGTTCTTAGTGTATCCAGGTTGAAGTAATTCCGCGGTTGACAAAACAATACTCGCGCTGTGTGAACTAAACCCAGTTTTCATTGTTTCTATTATAAATTACTCTAATAGCATCAATCACTCTCATGAAACGGATATCTCTCATTTTAGGAAATACTCTCGTTGGGCAATTGCTCCCATCGTATGAAAGACTCTTATTGTATGATTGCTCTCATTGTATCAACTATGTAATTATAATGTATGTCATTTTGCTTTTGAAGTACAGCGGAGAACTCCGGAATTTATTGGTTGATACCTTCAGCAGTAGGTAATGGGATAGCCTTGTAGAGCAAGATGAGCGCAGAGTGAGATTCTCCACCACCAGCAAGAGTAGCAATCTTCTCAGCATCGACCTCTGAAACTTTGTCATCGTTGAACCACCACCATTTTCCATCTTCCTCGCCACGTACGCCTGTCTTACGGTCAAGTGGTCCTTGCTTCTTCACATATGAAGTGTAATGACCGCTATCCGCACTAGAACCTTGATGGGTAACAATACCACGAAGTTCATAAAGACCAGACTTGTTGGCTCCGTCATCCTTGGCAAGCTCTGGGTCGATCAAGGCGTTCAACTCTTTCTTTGCCTCCAAGATTGAAGCTGCTTTTTCCGCATCAATCTCCGCGTCGGTCTTATAAACAACATCCTCCATTTCGGTATCGCCGTCTTTAGACTTAGTTTCCTTCTTCTCATCTTTCTTTGAGGAAGATGATGCTTCATCGACAAGGCCAGCTTTCTTGTCAGCTTCCTCTTTATCGTGGATGCGCTTTTGACGTTTGCGAGCACGTTCGATATCTTCCTCTTCCTTTCGTACTTCACGAACCTTATCCCTGACCGGGATCAACATTTGCTTGAGCTCATCCGTACAGAATTCTACTACGTCCAGTTCATGAGGAAATGTAACCTTGCGCATAATCTTTGCTTTCTTTTGAGCCTCGCGTTTCCAGAAGAATCGAACGAAATGGACAGTAAGGTATTTGGGAAGGCGTGAGATTTTGGATTTTTTGGTGTAAATGGCATCCCGACCAAGAACTTCAGATCTCTTTTCAATCTTTTCCTCCAATCCTGCGACCAGTCCATCTCGAAGATGATTGGTTGCGCCAGTGATATGGCAATCCAGCTTCAGGAAAACATCATTCCCCTTGATTGGTTCTTCGCCTGCGTCCTTGGCACCTTGCTCATCACACTCTGTGATAGATTGGAATGCCCCCGCCATATATTTGTCAACAAAAGAGACCGATGTAGACGAGGATCCTTCAGAATTCCCACCTTCACCAATCTTCAAGCTTGATCGTAGGGTCTGGAGGATTTGCGTCCAAGCTTCTTCAGCATCTTGTTGTGCATAGCCGTGGCCATTCTTGGCTTTTTCTTGAAATTGTGGGAACGCTTGTCGTAAAGCGTTGAGGTAAATGAGTGGCGGAAACGCCTCTTGTGTTTCTGACATCTGCATATATAGATCTCGCATCGCAGCCGTCATATCGAGCGACTGGGGTCGACTGAGTTGGAATGCATTGAGCATGTTGTTGGCACCTGTTTCAGTTGGTGTGAACTTCTGCAGACTATCTTGCAATTCTGGAATCGCTCTGAGAGTTTGTAAAGTTGAGTTGAGATAACATGTGTTTCCCAAATTTTGTAATCCAGCTGGTGTTGCTCCAACTTGTTGGGCAGCTTCTGCTTCGGTCATATCTTCAACAAATTTTATTGGTTCCTTTGGCTTAGAAAGTGTTCCACTCTCTGCAGGTGTTCCCATCATCAGAAATGTCTGTCCTGGCTTGGCGCCGATTTTCGAAAGATCGGTGTCATCTTTAAGTTGCCCGCCTTTAACCAAGATCTTCTGTCGTTCTGGCTCAACGCCAGTGAGAGAATAGAGCTGATATTTTAGTGTTTCGCCGTTGGACGTAGGATCGAGCTCGATGTCATATTTCTTGCCTTGATGCTTGATTATGATCGGTATATTCGACATGATGATGAGAGGCTCACGTTTTGTGAAGGTTATTGAGAGAAAGATAGGTAGGTGGAAAGAGACTTGTAGATAAATACCTAGCAAACGGGACGGTTCTCTTAGCGCGCCTTACGTAGCTTTGTGCGATGCCTGACTCCACCATGTAACCCGATTACCAACTCAAGTGAATGATATAAAACACTTAACGTCTTGGTATAACTTGTGTTACTCGAGAATACTTATAATGTCTGGAGATTGATCGAGCATGTAATAAAGTAGAAGGCTTAAATTTCGATTTTGCAATTTTCAATTCAAAATAATGATTATCTGATTTGATATCGATTATTGAAAGCAAGTGAAGTATATTTGATTGGAAGCTTTCCTTCGTCCATGCGGCTTTTTCCGTCCGGGGCTGCTTGACTGTTTGACTATTAGAGAAAGCCCCACCAAAGCATCGACAACACGTACGGCTGGCTGGTTGGTACTGTTGATGACATCTTCTTATTGAAAGGAGGCATTCGAAATAATAAGAAACATCAACGAAATGGTATGTAGCAACCTAAAATTCTTATCATTGCAGCTCAAAGATTTATGAATAGCAAAATTTTACTAAACTAAATCTTGTAGTCTCAATCATTGCGACCCTACCTTCAATGCGTACGATCCTCCTTGACAGCAGCTCTATGTCTCTCGAACTTCGCATCCCAGACTTCCGAAAGACACAATGTGCCCGAAATTGAAGCTAAGACTTCACCGGAAGTTCTGTTAAATTCATTAACAGTCGCACGGAATGAGAATGAACGGGTTCTCATTGAACCCAGTATCAACAGTGTCCGAATCAGCATCAACATCAAACAAGCGGATGAAATTGAGCACATTCTCGTACACAAATTTACCAGGTTCTTGACTCAACGAGCAGAGGCATTCTTCATTCTTAGGAGGAAACCCGTCAAGGTGGGTAGCAGATTTAGATGTGCAAGGGCAGGAGGCTGATTTTTGAATAGGGCTACGATATCTCGTTTCTGATTACGAACTTCCACACAGAGGAAATGTTAAAGCATAAGCTGGTGGACTTCATCATAGAGTTTATGGAGGAGGTTGATAAGGAAATATCGGAGATGAAGCTATTTGTGAGCTTTACCTTCCCCTTGATCAGATCGGTCGCTGACAGACAATAGCTCAATGCTCGTGCAAGATTCGTTGCAGAATCGTTCTTAACGCCAGTAAGTCACCCTGCGATATTTCCGACATCAACTAATGCAATGCTTTCAGTTCGATTAAGCTTGGGACTGGTATTCGGAGTATACAACATTGATAGTAGCATATTTGAGATCAGCGGTGTGGGAAGTCGACATTTTGATCCGGCGTTTCGAAGAATAAAAGATCTTATAAACAGGCTGTCAGCTGGTATCCAATGCCTTGTATCATTTCTGGGTGAACGAACATATATCATCACTGCGAAGGTCATGCAATCTTCATTTGAGGTCTTATTTCATATCGCAGCTCTGACACCTTTATTTTCATGTAGTCTTCTGATTGATTATTCAAGTCACGGTGGTGTATCTTCATTACGCCGTGTTATGTAGCCTTCGTACTGTGCAGTGAAGGGGGTCTAAACCGAGCTTTGTGGGAGGGATTTCGAACGGAATCGAATTACTTGAACTTGACCGCAGTAACAGTCTTCGGCTCGAATAAGCTCAATATGATACAAATATTGCAGGACCAGCATGGAAGATCTTGGGCTTCCTAACTAATACTTGAGCCGTGGATATTGATAGGAGCACTTGAAATTTCTTGAAGTTACCTGCTAAACAATCGCCATGAATACAACATGTGACCTGTAGGCTGTATACCATGAATCACGCTAGTGATGCATCTGCAAGGTTGTCATTCAAACACCGACTTTTCTAGAATCTCATTATCGCTATTATATGCGACGATGTTATCTCCAACTCCAACAGAAACTGTGTATTGAATACTTTAATCCATACCATGATAAATATATCCCTTAACCTCTCGGATTCAACTGGTGACGTTGAGGAGATTCTACCTAATAATTCCGACTGCATCCTTGGAATCCCTAGCCAGAAGCTCGACAAATGAACTTGGACCTATGGTTCAAACTTACCACCGGCAATTTATGAATCAAATCTAATTGGTTCGAGTTTGCGGCTTTGAATACTCATGCATAAAACTACACCTCCTTCGGCTCCTAACAGGTCTTTGAAAGAAATCAGTTTGTCAATAGTGCCAATGAATGGCTACACAGCACCTGCACTCCCTCCAATCGACACCTCAAATTCTCCGTTTCCTGCAGACCTAACTCACTATACGCCCGTCAGGGGTCCCAAACCTTCCTATAAACCATTGGATATTGATAGAGAAGATATCCGCCTCCTAATTCTTCCATGCGCCGGCTCTAGTAGCCAGAACTATGAATTTATTCATGTTTCTCTACTCACTAATATTAAATATGAGGCATTGTCTTATGCATGGGGTGATCTGCCTGCAAACAAAACAATCAAGATTGATAAGACAGATTATTACGTCCGAGACAACCTATTTGCAGCACTAGTAGCACTTCGCTTGCGGAGTCGGCGGCGTTATTTATGGGTGGATGCTGTATGCATCAATCAAGAAGACTTTGATGAGCGCAATGCGCAGGTTGCACTCATGAGTCAAATATATGCAAAAGCCGATGAAGTTATTGTGTGGTTGGGGAAAGCTGGAAGAGATTACTGGGGTGCAATGACTTTGCTAGATAGTCTAGGCAATTCCACAACATCTGCAAAAGAGCTATCGAGATCCATAACAGAACATGCAGCTGTTTCTCATGTAAAGTTCTGGACTGAATTGTCTTTGTTGTGCCACAGGCCATATTGGCAAAGACTTTGGATTATACAAGAGGTAGTCCTCGCTTCGAAAATCAAAGCGCACTGCTCATCATTAATCTTTGATTGGGAGCGCCTAGATTGGGTGTTTCGACGGATGAATACTATTCAAGAGACAGCCACAAGCTTATATGTCGGTACATCGTTAGCTGGAGGCGGCGATAAAGGATTCTTTGGCTTGCTCCAGACACTGGAAGCGATTCGAAATAGTGTGCCCTCTCGATTATCCAAGAGGCGACAAGAGATCAAGGAACGAATCCCCTTGCTAGATCTTTTTCTGACTCACAGTGAAGCATTATGTACCGATCAAAGAGATAGGTTTTTTGGCTTGTATAGCCTTGCAAAGGATTGCTGCACCAAGGCCACGCCTGCAGATTATAGACAAACGTTCTTCGAAACTATATCTATGGTTACTAGGCATCATTTCCGTCGCCATACCGATAAACTTGACGTTCTTCAGAAATATGAACATTTTCGACAAACTCTCGCGAGGACGATGCCCAATTCAATCCAGACCGTGCAAGATTTTCTCGGTCATAATCCGGATGCTTTGGAAGGTCAAGAGATCATGAAAGCAGTTGGAAACGTTCGAGGATCTATTGTGTATATCAGCCCACCGCTAAAAGATTTGTGCTTAACAGACTATCTTCGAGATTTAGACTTTTCAGATTTGAATGCAACTCCACTGATTGAGGATCAACTGCGTTACTTCTTTCATCAACGCGGCGATAAAGGATACTTTCACAATGATCGGCTGCATAACATCGATGATATTTGCAATTATGGGAGTCGTGAGAAATGCTCATTTTCAGCTTTCTACTTGAACACTGCCCCAAGAGTCGGGGATATCGAACTGCTGGCTTCTGATGTATCAAGCCGGCGTCAAAAGTCGCTGCCACCAGGGAAAAGAGATCGCATAGTGAATCAACTACTGTCCTCTTTTAATCAAACACTCCATAAAGCAAAATGGAAGGCAGAGCAATCTAGAAATACTGCAAAAGTCAGGTTGTTCTTGGAAGAGAATGGGATGATAGGATACGCATCAGACAATGCACAAGTTGGTGATCTCATTGTTCAGTTCCGCGCTACGAGTACCGCTGTAGTCATGAGAAAGGATGGAGATCAAGGTAACATTGTCGGAAGAGTATGCGATCTACTCGATCGTCGTTCGAAGCATGGAAAATCACGACCTTTTGTATGTCAAGACCAAGATATCGACGAAAACGGATTTGATGTGCCACCTCAATTAGTATGTTTACGCATGAAGCTTTCAGCCTTGCGAATGCTGGCCAATGGAAATCCAATGTATAATTGAACGACCACTCTCGACATTGGGAACATGTATTCTTGCGCTGTGAACTCGAGGTTTTGTTCAAGTTCGAGCGAACAAATTTATCTCTCCAGATTTTACACTCAACTTGGGAACCTCACAAAGGCTTCTCCACGTGGCTCGAAGGGCAGAGCAACGCCCCAAAAAGATAGACGGGTAGACGTTTCAGTATCTTCTTTTCTGGAATCTAAGGATGTTTCCCCGTGGATCATGACAAGTAACGAAAGCTAGGGAACAGAATTTTAAAGAAGATTAACGAGAGCAAATTCAATTGTGGGAACAGGGTATCCAATAACCCGGACTGCAGTTCAACAGTGAAAGGGTCTGAATTTGTAAGAGCACTTAAAATCCGAAAATAGTTCAATGATCTAATCAAATTCATAATCTCAAATGAGTTGAATGGTTTAATTGATTTTGGGGTTTAATAATCCTTATTGTACTATTGGACACACTGTGTGGGATTTTACTGCACTTTACTGCATCATGAAACTACACTAGAAATCCTCGACTTCAACTTCCCTGAGAACCTTCGAAGCCCAGAAGAGTTGATATCATTAACCTCTTCGGCATCCTGCGGGCCCCTTAAGCTTCTTTTCGTTGAGATTCAATTGAGCTTTTGCCCCTCTAGACCTCCAGACCGAACTCACACCACCCATGATCATTAACACAATTTGCCCAATATAGACACTCATCTGGTCGTGAGTGTCACCGTAGTCTTCTTGGCGTCGCCGCGACTTATCGTGTGGTACTCATCAATGAGACAGAGTATCTAGATGATGTCATATAAGGCATTCAAGTGGAACTCCATACAATGTAGCTTCAAGTACTCGGTCTATACAGCTTCGCACAACCTGTTTTTTCTTTCTTTTTTTAAATTTCATTATAGGAATACAAGCAAACAGGAAGAAGCCTTCAAGACAATATGAATAGAGGACAGCAACTCTTTGACGACAAGAGGGATGTATGTCTTTGGCTTTCCTCGAATTCAACAACAAGCCTTAAGCTGAACTGTTCTGCCAGAAAATGCTTGTCGTTAGATTTCATCGTCTCGCACTACACGTAGAATAAGATTCGTGAGACAGAAGATCAGCTATATGCAGGTACTATTGTCATCACTAAATGAAAGACAAAATGTATTTCGCAAGAAAAATTTCAAAACTTCAACGAGTTACCACGTGAAGTACACGCCATATGACCAGGGAACATACATTATTCGAGCCCGCGCCCAGGCCTGATAGCTCACGCAAGTATATCTATCCAGTAGTCTTTTCCCTGGAAGACGAATAATGGAAAGGTTGAGTAGGATAGGAGTTTAGATTTAATTCTGGGCTATAGAAGAATATAGACTCTACACTGACGATGTAGGCTCGTGCATGATCTTTGTGGTAAAGCTATTGAAATATGAATTGGCTGGATAGATGAAACGCAATTATGCTGGCGATGTACAATACAGTACAACAAACACAGTACAAAGTAATATGGGTCTTAATGATATATCCATGAACCTCAACACTATGCATACCTAGAAAGGGGCAGATACTATAGCCAAGGGCCCAAGGCTGAGCTCCATTTTGAAGTCAATACGAACCTCGGCATTAATCGCTACCAAGGAGGGATCCAGTCAAATGGTAACTGATGATCAATGTGAAGATTAATAATTCTGAAAATAGATAATGAATCCACTTCTTGTCATTGCAATGAGAAATTGAAGTTTAAAAAAAGTTTCAGGGGTTATGTCGGCAAGCATGAGTGAGACATGTGAGTGGCCGTTGGAACACTTCGGCCCGCTTTTGCATGAACCTCGGTCAAAAACGAGTTCCTTATCAAAGAAATATTTGGCTAGTGATCAATAAAACATGAAAAGTATGAAGTTGTCTTCAAAGATTTATATTACACTGCTCATATACACTTGAACCTGAGCTTCTACATTTAGAAACCACGCCTCGTTCATCAAAGTAGACCTCTTTCGCACATTCATCCTAATCTCAAGCACTCACGATAACAAGATGACTGATCGACCAACGCTTGTTCCACCTCCTCCTATCAATCCCTCGAAATCTGCCATCGAGAATGTGTTGGAGCTTCGGGAGCTGAGTCAAATTGCGCCAGTAAGCACCCGATTCCTACAATTCCGTGCAGAC
Organism: Botrytis aclada; assembly: GCA_014898285.1. Taxonomy (NCBI): domain Eukaryota; kingdom Fungi; phylum Ascomycota; class Leotiomycetes; order Helotiales; family Sclerotiniaceae; genus Botrytis; species Botrytis aclada. The sequence continues at coordinate 706,786 of RCSV01000007.1, forward strand.
TGCTCAATGAATCTTTGTATCTAACCTCTCTACCCAGGATATCTTCACGAATACTCACCCCTTATGGCATCCCCCTGGCGCACGAGGCATATACGGAGGGGCAATCATCGCACAATGTCTTGCAGCCGCACAATGCACGGTCCCGCATAATTTCACGGTACACAGCATGCACTGCTATTTTGTCTTGGCTGGAAACTCCGATTTGCCAGTGATGTACTACGTCGAACACGTTCGTGAAGGCCGCTCGTTCGCTACTCGCACAGTACAAGCACGTCAAAAGGGGAAATGTATATTTACAACCACTATGTCATTTGTGAGGGAGAACAGTGGAGGGAAGCAAAAAGTAGAACATGCGGTTCCAATCCCCAAGAACATCAGACAACCGAATGAGGATGAAGAGTTATTACAGATGGAAATGAGGACTGATAGTCCATTTGTTAGTCAGAGGCTCGAGATTTTGAATGGGGAGACTGGGCTGCCGCATGAACAGAGATCCCGACAGTGGATTAAAGCAAGAGGAAGAATCAGCGATGAAGGTGGACATCAGGCGCATTTGAATGCATTGGCTTATATGAGTGATAGTTACTTCATTGGAACTGTTGGGAGAATACATAAGCTGTGGAGATATGGCAGTGAAGAAAAGAAAAAGAAGGGAGAGACCGCAGAAGAAAACGACAACGATAAGTATATGAAAAAATTAAAGGAAGCCGAGGGCTTTGGGGATGATTTGAACAATGAGAAGAGGAGGCCAGAGGTTGGTATGATGGTTAGTTTAGACCATACTATATATTTTCATGAGCCAAGGAAGTTCAGAGCAGATGAGTGGATGTTCACGGAGATATCAAGTCCATGGTCTGGAGATGGGAGAGGAGTGGTCACCCAGCATATGTTCACAAAGGATGGAACGTTGATTGCTACCTGTTTTCAGGAGGTAGGGTTTTCCTTCGCGGAATCATATCGAGTATATTGCTAACAGGTATTGCAGGGTGTTGTGAGACTTAACCAAGACGGAACAGAGAAAGCCAAAATCTAAGGGAGTCTTTGATGTCATGAAATAACTCGGGGAGGCCGACTGTAGGATACAATAGATAGAATAAGGGAGAAGAGATTGAGGGGCGAGCATTGAGCATTGAACATATGCAGCGTTGTGTTTTAATAGACGTTTAGATTTCCTTTTCGATACCATTCCGTACGTTTTGGTTCCTGGGGCAGCCCGAGGGCAAAACGATAGACTTCCCAAAGAGACGGAGCACTAGATATTCTGGATCTTGTTTTTGATATACTACTCCTTATATCTTCATATGGAAACACATGAATATAATAAAGCCTTGAGAAATTGCACAAATACGCACGGCTAACAGAGAATCTCTGCGGACTTCAGTTCTGCTGCATTGACGGTGCACTGACATGTGATTGTGGATCATCTAGTTGAACTGTTCTTTGACAACAAGTTTCATGCAATCTATGGCACTTTGTTAGTGAGTTTAGGAAACGAACACGACAGGTACTTTTATATTCTCACCAATGTACCTTCAGAGAACCCTTTTCTTTAGCAGTCTCTCATTGATCATTTATTTGATATCGTAGCCTTGCTTATTTAGCTCTTCAGCCTCGTTTACGTCATCTCGGAGAGTTTGGATTCCGTTCACCGAAATCTTGTTTACACACAATATTAATTTATTTCAGCTGACGACGTGTTCGTGATAACAGTTAGTCATACACATCTGAGACTTGTTTTCAGAACAAACCTCACTTGGACAAAATACTCGATTCGCCATTTAGCAAAACGTTGCGATTGTGCGAAAGCAAACAAGCCCCCGAGATTCTAATTTGAATTCTTGCGCCGCGTATTCAATGCATGCCATACGGCAGAAATGCCGTCCCAAGCATCAGGTTCTTATACTGAAATGCTACCCCAAGACGACAAAGGGGGCAGTCGATGTCAAGCCAAATTCAAGTGAATTGAGTTATCTGTTGTTCTACGCCACGACACGGAGGAGTAAGGTGCAGAAGGTCGGGGAATTCTTGGAGAAGAAGACTGCAAGTGATGTTTGGAGAGCTAGAATAGGGTTTGTTGATCAGTCCAAAATTCAGCTATAAATATATGCTGATTGGGAAAAATAGAAATGTGCAGGTTACCCTTCAAATCCTGGCAGCCTTAATCGAAAAAGCACCCCGAGACCTACCTCTGTATGCGCCTTACGTTCTTAAGATATTCAACATCATACTTCGCGCGCAAGATGTCACCATGGTGGAATCCTCAATTCCCACTTTCCAGGTCTTCTGCGAGAATCATGACATGGCAAGTCTTTCCGCGGATCAGGAATATCTTAACCAATACGAGGAAATTGTGCGAATCTACGCGTCGTTCGCTTCTACAAGAACACAGACAAGCAGTAACCCCCAGAGCGCACCGGTGGCTATTAGATGGAGGGGTCTTGGCTTACAAGCTGTCAAGAGCGTGGCATCTTCCGAAGCTTTGTCTACGGTGGCGGGAAGACAATTGGACGTCATTGTGCCGATACTATTGGAGAACATTTGGACGGATAATGAAGATTTCATTGAAACATTGCAACAACGAGCTGAGACAGAAGAGCACATTGGAACGGAAAAGTCAATGTTAAAGAGAAGGGCAAGCAATGCGACGGCCAGAACGGCTGATACGGAAGGAGAGAATGCCACCACTTTACCTGGAACAACTGCAGACGCAGATAAATTGGCGGAAGAGAACATTGGCGTTTTAGCTACACAATGTTTAAAACATATCTTTGTCGTCAACAATCGAGCTCAGGTACATGGAGCTACGACAGCTGTATTGAAATTTATTGCAGATCGAGTTTCCCAGAACGAATCTGTCATTGACAATGGTCCAAACGACAATTGCAAAGGATGGGCACCACGCATTTTTGAAATGATTGCCAGATGGACTCCAGTTCAAGATCGATATGTCATTCTGGTGACGGCCATGGATAGCTTGGTGCGGGCTGACCAAGTTGAGGCCACTCTTATGCAACAGCTTGTTCTTGCAACCATGGTAGACTCTTTACTCAAATCTGATATCAACCTGATAGGATTAAGCGTAATGGATGTTTTATTGGGGCTGATACAGCACATATTGATAATTCTCCAACTTGGAAATGTCGGTGGCCCTCATCTTCAGCCAGATAATGGAGCCGATGAAAAAGTCGATGCTGGTGCTTTGCATGCAATTACATCTGAACCCGCTTTGGTACCAACAGGCACTAGAAAGGATCTTTTAGCCCGATTGCAGAATTGTCTAGGAGATTTGGCCACGCACGTTTACTATGCGGATCAAATATCTGACATGGTATCAGCGATTTTATTACGTTTGAAACCTTCGACACTATCATCTATTCCCAGCACTGCTGCAGCAATCGAAGATCCAAAATCTGCCGCAGAGGCTCTGTCTGGCACTAATATGACCGAAGATCCAAATACTGATGGATTTTTTTCGTTTGATACAGCCAAGGTCACAGCTCTGGAATCAATAAAGATGATTCTGCTTGTAGCAAGTCAGAAGACTATGACTGCTGGAAACTTGGGAAGAAATAGAGTTCCAATCAAGACTTGGGAGGGTACACAATGGTTATTGCGTGACACGGATGGGCGTGTGAGAAGAGCCTACGCTGATGCATTAGTGACGTGGCTTGATCGGGAGGTCACAAAGGTTGATCAGCAAATCTCCGACGAGAAGCCGAAGGGATTGGCGAAGAGTGCAAGGGATGAATCATCCACCAGTCTCACGAAGAGGGCAGCTTCGAACGCATCAAAAGCAGAGAAACCCTCTAGACCGTCATCTCGGACAACATTTTCACAACTGCTACATCTTGCTATCTATGAGAATGCCTTGCAATTTGTAGACTACGAGAACGATATACTTCTATTGCATCTTCTTCTCACAAGCCTTGTCAAGCATTTAGGAGTAAATGCGATCAGAAGCGGGTTACCCATGATGTTTCGACTACAGGAAGACATTAAATCGTTTGAACTACCAGTTCAGAAAGTCCGAATCGGAAGTCTATGTCATGGATATTTCTGGGCATTGTGCGAGAAGTTCGAAATTGAGATGTCACCCGTTGGCAAGACAATCCAAGACGAAATCCGTCAACGTCAAAAGGCTATGTTTTGGGCTGATAGCATTCGATTTCCTCCTATTAAACTTCATAGTATTGGCCCGCAAGGGAAAGTAGCATCTCAGCAAGAGCAAGCTCCCAGTTATGCCGGAGCTGACTCTCTGACAACCTTTGATGACCGGTTTCAATTGGTCAAACTTATCTCTTTATCATATGCGGCATCTCTGAATTCACCTCCAAGCAGCCCCCCAACATCTCCTGGCCGAAGCTTTACTCATCCAATACTTAGTGCGGATGTACCTTCCTCAACACGAGACACTATCATACCGGAAAGAATCAAGGAAGAAATGATGTCAGATTGGAATAAGGAGTCTGTGATTGCCGTTGCGCAGGAAAGTAGCAAAACTGCCTCAATCTGTGGATCGCGTACAGGTACAATGACCACTGGCCATCGTAATTTCCTTACTATCAATGGACTCGGTAATGGTAGTAACAGTGGAACAGCATCTCCTACTGGTGCTCAAAACCTGAAAAGTGGGCCAAATTCGACATATGGAACCGCTAGCGGAATTGGTGCCATGCACAAACTAAGAAAAGGTAGTGGGCATTCAAATGCGCCTGCAAGTGAATCAAGCCGTGGGTCAGTGACGAGGGTTGATCAATTAAAGCGAGTACTCTCGGGTCAGACAGCACCTTTACCAGCTACAAGGGCCGGCGCGCCACAAAGTGATGCAAGTAGTGAGAGCATGGTTAGTTATGACTTCTCAGCTTCAGAGATATCTATCAACACGTACAACCAGCAGAATAGTTCGGGTGTAGAACGATCTGCTTCTATGCGTTCGAACGGACGATCGAGATCGAAATCACGAGATAGGGCAGATGCAGCACATGATGACACAACAGTTCCCCCTGTTCCACCACTTCCATCCTCGCTTGTGGGTGAAAACATATCCGTTCACGACCAAGCGCAAAATCATTCGCCTGAAGCATTCCGAACCGGTCGAAGTACAAAAAGGAGCACAAAGAGTAGAGCTGGCGGATACTCAAGTATGCCATGGGGTGAAGATAATGGAAAGGTGGTAGATCTCCAAGATCTACTAAGTGGCATTGAGATTGGCGGGGATGAAAAGGGGAATGTTGGTATGCCACCTTATTGAGGTGTCATTTTCAAGCTTTCTGGAGATAGAGCGCGTTTGTTGTATTGAGACAAGATGATAAAGTTGCATATAATTCATAGTACAGATCTGTATTACTATACCTCATTTTGTAAGCATGGAGTTTTGGTTGACAACGCTTGTGGAAGATTTACTGCTGGGTTGAGTCATAGCGATTGATTTTGGGGAAAAAGAGGCAAATACGTCTTGCAGCGCATAATAATAAAATAAAGATGAGTTTCCGTTGTCGTTGTCGAAGTCACATGCTACACGCTATATGCAGGTCTTCAATAGTGCAGATTGCTATTTGATAGTGATAACTTTGTCGTTTTTGAATTGCTGCGCAGGAACGCATTGAAGTTTTCATACCTTTCATACCTATTTCTTATCTACTATTACAAACTAGTGGGTACAGTAATTATTCTCGTGCCATATCTACCTTTCCGTATAATTTTATTGGTTCTAAAATATAGCTTTATAGTACATGCAGGACGCTTCTCAATTGTCAAATTAATAAAAAATCTATTGGTCAATTGTTTGATATTATAATTCTTTCTTGTTATTCAATTTGTAATGGTTCATTGTATTGGATTTCAAAGTACCTGAATTGATAATTTAATAGATGTTGCCAGGTCAATTTTCGTGGTTTCCCGCTGGTCTGTGAGCTTCCTGCGGTTGTCTGCACGTATTGTTTTCACACCAAGTTCATACTGACCGCTCCCACGGTCCCTTGAGAATCAGTGAATGAAAGCTGCGCTCAAGGTCTGCGCCTCTATCGTTCCGTGTAAATTAGACAGTTTGATCTTTCGAAGCTTATTCCTGGTTTACCTGCTGCCCATTGGTACAACTTTTGCACAGTGGATGGTCATAAGACCATATGCATGACTTTTCGAGCCTTTCGGCGAAAGTTCCTGTTGCAAAATTCTCAAACATAGCCAATATAAGTCCTCAATCCCGAGATATCGGGTCGATTCCTTCCAGTCCTATTGCTGGTATATCGAATGTTCGCAACTTTGATGCATTTACACTGCAACGGCGCAAGTCCTTCTTTTTGTCAAATGGGATCTAGACCATGTTACTGGTATTAGATACGGAAGGACTTTGCTAGAAGTGACCTGCATTTCAATTTAGTGAGTCAAATTTAGCCTTTAGAGCATTAGTGGTCAAAGACTGATCATTGGGCAAGCTCAAAATCGAAGGCGTGTTCGAACATAATGTCATGCCCCCCCTAAAATAAGCGAGCCAACGAGTTGGTGCTAAAAACATCGTACAGGACTCACCAACACGGTTCCAAGGCAAGATTCCTGGATTTTGAGTTTCCTTTGAGCCTATCAAATGGATAAGCAAAGATGCAATATGTTCCAAAAGGAAGAGCTGGAAAGTTGTAGAGTGTAGCAGCAGAGAAAAAATCTATAGATAAAAGAGGCCGATGGCAATAAGGTGTTGTTTTTCAACAAACAATAATTTCCTTTGAGATCAACACGAGAGTCTTAAGATAATCCATCCATCCCGAACAGTTGAAGATCCGTTCTTGCAACCTTTTTATCAAAATGTCGAGTAATAATCCTACATACCAGTGAGTATAGGATCTTCTCACAAAAGCTGCTCATAACTTACGAACTGATCTAGAACTCAAAATCCCAGCGGATCTGGCCAAAACACTCAATACACTCAATATCAGCAACCACAAAGCAACCAACAACACTCTCAAGAATATCAACAATCCACCTACCAAGCACAAGCATACCAGCAAGATCCATATACCCAATCCTATTCCACACAGCCTCAAACCCAACAACTTTCCCATCAAAGTCCCTCTTATCAAAGTGGTCAATACCAGCAAACCACCTATCAGAACACTTCAACTACGTGGGCTCCACAATACAGCCAGCAACAAGACTTTCAGACACAATATCAGACCGTGCAGCCTGCACAGCTGACACAGCATTCGCTCCGAAGTCTGCCTGCACCTGGAAGAGACAATGTGAATGTGTATTTGAGAGATGATCAGAATTTCGAGAGAGTACCGCAAGGATTGGAAACGAGACGTGAAGCCGGACTTCAAGAATGGGAAAGAGGATGGAATGCTGCGGGGCGCAGATGACTGAGGCTAGTGCTGAGTATTTTTCGTTTCTTGAAGTTTGTTTCTGGGTGGAAGGGAATGGTGGATATAATTTGGGATAATTTAATCATAATAATGAGTAACGGCTTGAATGATAAGGGATTTAATTTAACATCGAATGTCGCGCGGGGAAAAAAAACTTGTTGAAAGGTCATTGTGTTTATGTGCGGATTCTGGGAAGCGTGGTCAATATACTTCAATTAATTTGTGTTCACATCATCACTGCCCCCAATGATCCGCATTGATCGTGGCTATACAAGCCGCCAAGTCTTGATAATTGAGATCAAACATGCCGTATGAGTGCACCGTGGCATGTTATCATTTGGGGGCTTTAATTATCTGTCATATTATGATAAGAGACGACAACTAATTGATCATGGTACTGTGTATCTCACGTGGCGACTGGAGCGGGGACTTCCCGGAAGGATTTCTCTTCGGTGGTGCTCTCTTGGGAGGTCCTTCGGCAGGACAAAACGACTGCAGAAGGAATGTGCAGGACTTGAAGACACAGGGCTTTCTTGGCTCGGGTCAAACTTCTGGTTTATACTGGTATCGTCGAGTCCTTTCATGGCATTTGAAGCATGTGATCGGGGTCTAATAATACATATGCAGTTTCAATCCAAGACTCTTGACGAACACTATTTTTAGCAATTTTCACTTCACGAATTTGCACATGTCCTCATAGAGAGCAATTCAGAGTCATCAAAGAGTATCCTACGAGCATTGAGTCATTTCTGAGGTATTACTGTTGACAGTCCAGAAACCTTGTTCAAAGAGTATACTCGGACAGATGCATCATGGGTTGAATTCGAGATTGTCCGTCTTGAAAGATGGCGTCGTTCACTCGATATCATTGTAATCTAATCATACCGTCATCCTATGGTTTTTTTGGGCGAATTAACAATATGTGAAATTGTCATGGCGGATAATTTGAACTGAATCAAGACGCGTCTAATCATTGCCTTCATATGCTAAGATTCAGTATTGAAACTTACATAAGACTCATCTCGTTCTTTCTTGAGGAAGCTTAGCACAATTCATCTTAGGTCTTGCAATGGATGTATTCATATTACGTGAACGTCAACGATGTAGAGGTGTGAGCTTAAACTGTGAATCAATATTCATTTAAGCGTAATGCTAGATAAGCTAGCCAACATGTTTAAGTTATTTAAAAGTATCCTATCGATCCATTGGACCCGCCCAATAAACAATAAATCAGATTAATGATGAAATAGAAGGGACAGAGAACCTCAATGCTCACTAGCCCGAAAATACACGGTTGAAGAGCAGCTCGGCCCTTCCTCAGATTCAGATGAAATAGAAATCCTCATTAAACAACGCGGGCCCTTTGAAGGTTGCCACTCATTGAAGAAACCAGTTCTTTCACTCCTCCATACCGACAAGTAGCTTAATGACCATTCCAAAAAGAGAATCCCCCATATGAATTCCTATCAAAGGAATTTGAAAAAAGAAAACGGCTTATTAAGAGAAGTCCTCAGAATTCAGTATTTTTCAAAATCTCAGGGACTGATTGTGATCGATTCTGCTTAGGTCTGTTTGTCAATCCGCCGACTTTTCGTGGTGTTTTTGCAATTCTGTTACCGGTTCTTGGTTTCTTGGTATTTTCCGTCATTGAATTTCTTCGATTTCGCCTTTGTCTTTGAATCAAAGCACCATGCATATTCTCTAAGTGCGCATCGCGGTTTCCTGCTCTTGTAAATGTCGCTTTACAATCCCTCATCTTGCAAACGATCCGATCCTTAAGGGTTATCTTATGTTCTTTCTCGTGTCTTCTTAAATTGCCTATTCTCCATTGGTCTTTTCCGCCCGGCTTATAAGTGCAGTCTGGGTAAGAACACTTCAGAACTTTGTTGTCAGACTTCGGGGATGGAGTGTCGTGAGTGGATGACCTTGCTTGTTCTTCTTCTATTGGCAATTGGGTCTCGGGTATAGTAGCGAAATTAAAATTCTTGTTAAATCCTCTTCAAAGACTAGTAAGCATTCAATCTTCATTGAGAAGGGACATTGCACCTACCTAATATTTTCCGCAGACCACGGAGATGCATGTTTTTCTTCGTAGGTTCCAAAGAAATTTGGGTCGTATTGATTTTCGGTCTCCATGGCCGGAGTAAAAGTAGCAGCGCCGGTCGCCGCACACTTCTCCGCTCCGGGCATGATATTTTTTAAGCAGTCAACTCCACAGTGAATTGTCGATTGCAAGTATTGGGCAACATCGCCGGCGGGGAAATTGTTTGGAAGTCTTTGATCAATATCTGTGGCACTTTGTGCTATATATGCTGCCAAATAATTATTAATAACTCCCATCTCCCCGGACTCGAAAATATCTTCTTTAAAATCAGAAAGACATGAAGCTTGCATTTGCTGATCTCTAAACACATCATCGAGCTCAAACTGATCGAGCTCAAACTGAATAGTCGCAAGGCCAAACAAGTTGCAATCATTTGGTTGTTTTGATTGCAAGTACTTTTCATGATCAATTTCCGATGGACTTACTAGCTGCCCAGCTTTACTGAAAGATGTATTCTCAAATCCTAACCGTTCGTCTCCTGGAAAGAAACTTTTCGGGCTGGTCGCAGAAGTATAATCGGATTGGAGGGCTCTTGGGTCATAGCCCGAATCGCTTGGAAATGTTTCGCCGCTAGTACTCGTACTGGCAGTATCTGGAGATGAGATTTGAAACGAATTTTCGGATAGTCGTCGTTGATGTTGAATGGCATGAAAGTTACTTCCAAACCTTCTCACGTCCGTCCGAATCGCAGGGCACATTGATCCACGAAATCTGGGAGATTGGTGAGGCATGGAAATTAAAGATTCTGGCGACAGACACGCTGCATCTATCTGGTTTCGTATTCCAGCGGTTGTATCGAAGGTTCCAACCTCTGCAGATGTATCAAGGCCGAAAGCATCTGATAAGCAATCGCCAACCATAGAAATTGGCTCTTGAGATTCAATGTACCATGGCGCTCTAGAGCCAATTTGATCATTATCAACGCATGGAAGCTCTGTAACAACTGTCGAACAGGCTTCAGGTATGTCAAGAGATCTCGGAGGTACTACGATTCGTAACTTGGACGATATTGGCTTTTGATTGTTACAAAAGCTATGGCCTGCGACTGGGGTTGGCTGATCATGATCAAAACAGTCTTCTGGAAGTTCTGGCAACAGGCTAGTATCTGGAAGTTCATGAAAATTACTCTCCCCGGAGAGTTCTGTCAGAAAAATACCCTTTGAGCTCTCTGGAAGTTTTCTAAAGTTGGAAGGAATGTATTCATTCTCAGATGAGAAGAAGCTTTGCGGTGATAGTGCTGATTCCTTTCTGCTGCCATTCATAATGGAATCTCGATAAGGTAGTGTTGGATCGGTCCGAACATATCGCATCATATTCATCTTGTGAGGACACTCGCAAGAATGTGATGATCCAGTGTTTCTTGCCTCGTTTTGGCTATTTGTGGAAATTTGAAGAGAATCTGGTATTCCACAACGTCTTCCAAACACGGCAAATGTCTTCTTTTCAGTTGCTTTCTTTTTCTGTTTGGAACTTGGGCAGCACACTGGCTTGAAATCAGACTTCTCAAGCTTTTCTATCTTGGTCCAATGAAGGCAAAGGCGATGACGGAAGATGCGAAAGTGCATGAGCCTTTGAGTATTGATCTTCAAAGCTTTGCTTGGTAGTGAAGAGTTAATCGCTCATAAGTGTTGAGCAAGTGATTCAGAATATTTTCAATGGAGGAAGGGACTGAAGCAAAGTTAGTTTAAACATTCAAAGCTGCTTCATTTGAAGGTACGGGATAAGATTATACCTAAGTTTTGATAAGCGAGTTTGGTGTTTATCGAAGGCTTGCTGTGATATTGATGTCGATGTTCAAAACCGGGAGGAGTTGGAGGCAGTATTTTCGATGGGTATCAAATAAGAGGGCATCAACGTTCTCAGTCAAGGAAGTGAAAGAACTGATGTGATCTTCTGATAGTCTGGGATGGAGAAAAGAATCAATGTAATCCCATGTTGTGAGGGTGAGAGTGCTTTGCTTTGGCGACTGTGTGGTACTATACGCTCTAACCACTCGCAAGTCATAGCTTTATATATCAATAGCTGCATATCTTCCAAGTCAAGGACAACTGCTCGCCTCAGCATAAGAAATGGACGGGAATATGTTGCCGTGGCTGGTTATTCATGACCACCCGCATAGTCCTTCGAATTAAACCTTGATTGTACCGTATGGCGGTAAGTGCATTCGTTAGGGGCATTCGATTGGCATGGAGAATCCAATAAATGGAGAGAATAAAGTCCTTGGCATTATCAGTCCTTATTCACTTTGCAATAGGTCGTACTATTACCTCGATAAATGTCTGCCTCGTTTGCCTTATGGCAAGTGAGTGGACGTGAGAAGTTGGAAGCATGATCAACGATCATGTAGAGCCAGGGGATGATGTAAATGATTCTGCAACGGTACTCGGCGATGGATAAGTACGAGTCCTTTCTTCCAACAAGATATGGCCTGTGTAATGATGCGGAAGATCAGATGGTGGGAAGAGCGTCGTAGACTTCAACCTTATTCTATGCAAGGATCTTCTCTAGAAAGGAATGAGAAGGACTTCGTAGTCCGTATCGTGATGTGAAATACATATAGGAAAGGCTTCAGAAGAAAGATTGACCATGCACGGAAGGTTTTGGCGTGAAAAACAGCACAAAATTATCAAGTAACCAGAGTCGTTTTTGTTTTCAAGATCCGGAGCAGAGTCTAAATGATATACTAATTGTTCATAACCAGCCTCCATCCCTCTATAACCAATTGATCCTTCGGCCCCCAATAAATGCCATATTCGTTAGAGATATGTTGCAACTCAAAGCTTCTCAAGCAATCTGGCGCTGATTATGGGGGCCGTGAAAGAAATTGCAGGCCTTGAGGCGCGGGAGATATGGGAACTTTGGGGTCGATCAACTGTACCAATGTATCAAATTACCAATCCAGCACACATAGATCTGGGTAACATTACCTTCGTATCAATAGATTCCGTATTCGGATGACTGCATCAAACAGGACTCGAGGCTTTTCGCAGGACTTCTCAGGACTTTTCGCAGGACTGAATGTATGCGGTTCTTGGCTATTTTAAGGAATAAGACTTCAATCTGTCAACTTTTATCGTGATCAATTATCAGAAGTTGTGTTTTTGCGGCAATTGCGACTATTGAAATACCTCCAACAAGTTACTGCAACGTTCCCGCCCTTCAATCCAACCCCGCATTTGCCGTCCACAGCGTTTCATCTGATTCTTAGAAAGCGCTTAAGCACAATCTATGATCCTTGAACTCAATTGCTTACAAGTCAAGTCAAGTCAAGTGAAATTCTTTTCATGATAAGGATAACAACAAGTTGATTAGACCTGTTTCGTTTTTGTCGTTATGATGCTTCATTCATCTTTGGCGGGGGGCTACCGAGCTACTTGCGCATCAAATCGAACTGCTTGGAGCCGCACCAATTGCCGGAAAGCTAGAGGTACTGCACGGTAAATTGCGATCACTGCACTTACTACAACCAATAATCAATTTTCCAATAACAACACACCAAACACGATCCCGTACCTCCCAAGGTTAAGAGGCTCAACGGTTGCGGGAAACATTCGGATGGTCGGGATGCGCCGCATACCTGGTATATGGCGGACATTGAACGAGCTATAGATTACAAAAACCGTAATTACCACTGCATGTAATAAACTCTCTATTGATATGGATTGTTCAGGGTACATGATTCAATGTACATGGGAACGACGTTCTAAACTTTCGATTAGATTGACCAATAACTCTTCAAATGTCATTTATCGGGATTTCTGCATGTTAGGGATGCCGTTCTTTGTATATATTTTTTATTTTTGGCGGGGGCGGGGGAGTTAGAAATCTGAATCATTCTAATAGTTACTTAATCATCAGGAAATTTAATCTTTAGGATTTGGAATATCCCCAAAACGTTTGCCCATGAGTGACCTCACAATCGAACCATTTCCAGCTCCGGAGCAACTCTAGGCCGCGCATCTTTACAATATTGATTCGGGCATCAAAATAAATTGGGAAGAGCCGGGCAATAAGATCCAAGATACTTTAGGTCCGCCTCGAAGAGTATCATGGTTCGCCATAAGCATATGCGAACCACAACAAGACCCCGCCATCGTGTGGCTCGAGTCCGGCCTAAAGATGAGTCAGAATCGTAGTTCTATTTGTGAATAACAAAAATCTCGAGAATCATGCAATAAAAGATGGTTAAAATGATGGAACAATAATTGATTGAGGCTATAAAAAGAGTAAGGACTGGAAATGTTCGACGAAAAATCACACGAAAGCAACGCAGTCTAGAGAGACAAGTATTAAGTATCCGATGATATCTTCCAAGTACACCCTTCTGCTTGGAGCTTGTTTCCATTTATAGCATTTCAATTTCATTGCAATACTGGTCTGCGTGGTCCCAATCAACACTAGAACAAAAGTCAGAGATTGGCTACAATATTTTACTCCTCAACGACGATTCTTACATTGTAGGACAGAACTTATTCAACGATTGGTTGCTGACACCGTGAAGCCGGCCTATTGAACGTATTGAGTAGCGCGCAATCATTGCAGAACAAAAGATTGGAGGATCTTCTTACCGCGAGGGGCAGGGCCAAGCATGGGTACTGCTAGGTATAACTCCCAGTTATCTCCCGTACATCTACGATTTCCCACACATCCACGATTTGCGATATGATGACCATGCGACTGGTTGAACGAATCCACGGGCTTGACCCCTGAAGGCCTACTAGTATTGGTGTGTGAAGATGGTTGTTTATGCTCGGCTGAGTCGCCGTTGGGAAGTGCAGGCCGATCATCGTTCCAGGAACGATCAGGTGCATATCGCTTCGGCTCAAGATTTAGTCGTTGCATCAACCTCAGATAAGACCCTTCATCCAAACGTGTATCGAATGCTCGTGCCCTAGGACCCTTGGTCATAGTTTCAAGGCTGCTGGGCGAGGCGAAGAAAACATGAGGGATTCGAAAATTACTTGGACCGCCACGGAGGTACTCAACACCCCGAAACCAGTAACGTGAGCGGAACTCTTTTAGAAAGGTCAGTCGTCCAGTGCTCTGAGCGACCTCATAATGTCCGCAAGGGGAGAAAATCGACGGTCCAGAGGTATCACAGCTCCTTGGGTGACCATGAGTCATCTAATCGGTATTCTATCAGCTTTTACTAACCATCAACAAGTACTGCAAAGGCCTTTACTTGAACAAATGATAATTTAGGCATGTCTGGCATATTCCCATTGGGCCCATAATGTTTTCCAATGATCACTACAGGGTGCTCGTGCCCTTCTTCCTTTAAAACACAACATCTAGTGCTTTTACAAGGATGGCCATTGACATCAGACCACATACATTTCAGGTCCCCCATATAGCTTGTCCTTGGAAGAAACAGTATACAGCCAACTTCAATGTCCTGTGCCCGCACATTTTGGCGAGTCTGCATAGTAACGAGAAAGCAGAAGAAAACAAATCAAGGCGTTGAAATAGAAAATACTAAGAAGAGATTTTGCAAAATAGGAAATATAAAATAAATAGACTATTAAAATGATGAAGATCTTCCAGAGACGCTTGATGAAAAGAAAGTGAATATGAGATTTCGAAGGGAAAGACCACTTAAGTTCTTATAAATAAATGTGAGCTTCCTGTGGAAATAGAAAGATGGAAATAGAACCAATTTTCTCCGCCCAACTCAAAACAACAAATTCTAAGACGGTAAACTAAATTCCATCAAAGAAGAGTTTCACAAATTCTTCGGCACCAGATAATCTTACAGACACTTCCGTGAGACACTACGAGGCCTTTATCAACAGATAGGTATTGGTGGAAAGACAGTAACAAAGAAAAGTCGTTCGAATTCTAAATGGGCTCTAAAATTGAGGCATAACATAGCCTCTATAGTTGTCCCTATCAATATTTAGCATCGGTGTTCCAGACATCGGGCGACATTGTGGTTGAGGTCAGTCCATCAATATTCCTTTGACCTCAAAACCTGCAGTAAATGTCTATCATTCGATATCGCGTAAACACTGGTTTACTTCTCCAATTGAACTCAAGAAACTCCAATTCAGGTGAAGCAGATAGAATGTTTGAGTAGCGGAGAAGAGGTTGATATTTTTCCTGCTGCGAGGTGTGAAGCCTGAGCTTTAATGACTTATCCACAAAAGGGAAAGGGTGCGGTAACGGCGGCCGCAAAACGTTCCCACAAAGTCACTTCCGCTTATGCATAATAAGATGTTGTGTGCATTGGTTCGCATGCACAACGAGTATAAACACAGTTGTACCTGTGTCCTACTGGGTCGCATACACACAAATGGTCTCAATCCGATATAAGAGGCCTCGTATGTTATCTTCCACATAGAGATACAATGTAAGTAATGACTTAAGTGATAACACTTGTGATCATATTGAATCTTCTTTTTGAATTATACTATTAGAAGCCCTGTGGACCTTAATCTTACCCCTTTTCTTTATTTCGCCTATGCATAATCTTAACATCTCGATTTACTTCGACATACCGGCACTTGAAAGTCATTCAAAATGCATTAGTAAATTCTAAGATCACCATCATTAAGTGCTATCATTTTCTAGCTAATGAATTCCAGGTTTTCCAAATCCTATACATTTTACTCTATGCAAGGTCGAGAGATGCTAAGGAGAGGGCTGGTTTCCCAGTAGATCTATACGCCAATCCCAAATGGGCACCTCCGCAAATAGAGATTTCATAAAATCCCATGAAACCATACATAGATTTCTCCAGTGGAGACCCATGCGCTTCTTTCTATAGATAGATGAGGAATTACTCTTGATTTCTCAATTGGTTCTGGAAGAGGCCAAGAATTCTATGCAGATAACATAGGCATGTTCCTGTCATATCGCCAATTTTCTTTGTCGAAGATTATTTCTCAGACTCAATTACTAGTGCTGATCTCGCAGTATATCTAGACGTCTGATATTTTTATCGAATTACGTAGAGGAAGTCAATCGAAGAGCATGCATAGGGGAACAAGTGCAGTGTTCCTAAATTATAGGATTTTTGTTATGAATCGGAATACACCGCAGTTGAATGAAGACGAGGTTGAAAGTCTTTACAGTTGAGGTTCCTGACAGCTATTATTTGACTATCGTCTGTAGTAAAATTTCTTCCTGTGTAACTTATTGTCTTTTTTGGTTGACCAATCAAAGTCTTATGATGTGATATTGATCACAGCTCACAAATTAAAACAATGACTTTATGAATACTCTAATTGGTGCGACATTTCTCATCTAATTTCACATTTCAGCGACCTTCATTAATATCCCATGTGATTCACCTCGCCCTACGAGCTTACTTCAATATAGGAGCTTGTTCTCAAAGTTCGTCTTCTCACACTACAAGCTACTTTTCTCAGTTCTAGAGATTCACTAGTGTCTGCGGAGTGAGTTATGCTGTCCCTATAGGCCAAAATTCAATCAAACTCTTCTATTTGTTTTATTACTCTGCTCATTGATAAACACATACCTCATCTAAAGCTGCGTACCTTCTCACGAAGAAGCCCACAATCCTGCGTAGCAACTATGAATTCTGAAATTCCCTCAGTAATACAAAAAAAAACTAGGAGCAATGACACAGTAGTAACAAACTCAATCCTAATAAGCAGTTTGTCAAGATGCAACGAGGGTGGGGTTTCAACAACTTAAGTAGTTTCGAAGAAGCTACTGACAATTTAGCCATTGTCGAATCCAAGAATTTCCAACATGACATTTAGTTTTAGTGAAGTTATCTCTCTAAAAAGTCCGGTCGACTGGTACAATTCCAAATACATATAAATAACTTCACCTCGTTTCTTTAAATGCAAAAACTATATTAATTGCAGATAATTTCAACCGCGAGGAATTTCGTGATTCGCGATTCCGCTCGATGAAATCAAGGAACCTGTTCTTATCACTCATCTCTGGAGTTAAGAATCCTCTACTTGTTGATTCAGAAAGGATTCTTTGCTCATGAGTACTCTTTTTCCACATTAGTTTGTCGGTAATTCAAACTCAAATTTCGCAGTTTCAGTATTGCAGATTAGCATGTTATCAAATTGTACGCCCAGTTCTTCAACATAACCTTGGGATTCTCATGCTTCTCAGCACTTCTTATAGAAAGCCCAGGAGGAATAAATGATGGCCGGAACATGGGTCATAACCAGGCCATGATCCGTTCCCTTGGGTACAGCCACCGAATGGAAAACCATCCGGCGGGCCTAGATTTGTCCCCCGTATCACGTGTCTCGCTTACCTTACTTCGTTGACAGTTGGGGAGAACGGTTGTTTTTTGAAAGTCAGCACTTATACCGAAGAGCACATCTTTAATAAACTATATTATGTTAAACTTAGAAGATTATACCAACCAACCTCAAATATGGTATGTGCAGCATTGTCCTGCCATATTTGAATCCTACGTTCTCCACTTTTTCTGACTGGCGGTTGGATAATTGGACCTTACGTTTCCGAAAGGTACTTTGAAAATGATCAAGCACAAGAAGCGTCACTAGTAGGTTTTCGATCCTGAGGATGCAAATTGGAAATTACAGTGCAGTGTGTTCCTCTTCCTTCTCTCCCGAACTCCGGAATTTCTGAAACATAGGAAAGCCTTACAAGTAGATGAAACGGCTCTTATAATGACCGGGGGATTGGCGGCTAGAACCCACCTGTCTGACCGATCCACCACGCTATCTTCCCTCAACTCTAATCTTAATTTCTTGCAATAGCAAATTTGTGTTCGTCATATGTTAGCATTTCTGTTGGCTCATTCAACCATAGCAACGTGTTGGACATACCTCGCTGCACGAAAATACGCTCGTTTCGTGCAACCTGTTATGCCAACACAATCATCTGGTCTTACGGAGAATTTGTGGCAATTGGGAGCGATGCGTTGATAATGTTAGTTGTGTGATTTTGGATTGAACGGGCAACGTTGAGGCTTGTTCGGAGAAGTGGGGGCAAAACTGCGGAGCAAAACAACGTTGTGATGTCAAATCACAAATCCATTGCTTTTAATTCAAGTGAAGCGGTAGACCATTCATACATACCAATGGGGCTTTGAACTTGGTTGTTCCACGTGTAAGCGTGGGGAAATACCTGGAAACATGTGTATCCTAGTGTAGTTATTGTCCATGTGGAGCCGTATTCTTCATTTCGTAAAACGGGTGTGGCGTGCTGAATCGCGTTGCAAATTTCTAAGCAAGGCTTCTGGGGTCGAAAGGCAGATTCTATTGTCGGTTAGTGGTTCTCGTACATAGTGGTTGACCTATGGGGATCATATGGGGAAGTTGCCATAGAGATAGAGCCTTGGAGGAAGGTCTGGGTCATAACTTAGGCCCAGTAATGGTTGGAAGTGATGACAATCATCGACATGCTTTGTATAAGTACACGTTGTGAGAAATTTGGAGCAAGAGATATCATTAGCATTTAGTAAAATCTAGTGGTCGAGACACATGTTGACGTACCAAGACCAAGACACACACACACACACAAACGCAAGTTCTCCTTTCCAACTAAATCAGACAATTCGGTCAGGCTTTGCGTTACATCTTGTGCCTCCCAGATCTCGTCAATCCTTTCTTCGATAAGGCTTTCATACATCATGACGTCAGTTGAAAGTGAAACCTACGTCCAAAGAGACTGTAGCTTCCAGGACAATCGCAATCAGTATATTAGAGATATCGATCGCCGAAGCTTGAGCAATAGCCCCGATTATAATTCAAGACCCTACACCACACATACGTATATCCCACCTCATTATACGTTGTCAACTTACACCTCGCCCACAAACACAGTCTTCACTGATGTTCCCTCCTATATCCGTGATGACGATCTCAATATATCTGAAGAAAGATTTCGGAATATTACAAACAGTCAACACGATGCCATTGTCGCTCAAAATAGCATTACCACCTCCTCAGAATACAATGACTATTTGTGGCAAGGTACCTCATATCCAAGCCTTAACCATGGCTCGGAATCAATATACAATGCACATATCGACCCAAGTCTTTGGGATTGTACTACCATGAACACTGGACCAATCGCGCCACTTCCCGTTGTTACAGAAGCACAAAGCATCCTCAACGATCACCGTTTCAAGCAGTGCTGGGAAACTCCATTACCAGAAGCAGCAAATTCTGTGCAAATTCATGAATACGCTGGAGTAACCTTTCCATCATGCATGGTCGGCCAAGCTAGTATATCGAGAACAGCCAGCGTCAATTCATTCCGATCAGCCTCGTCAGATTTCAAAACAGAACGGGAACGCGCCACACCATTATTCGACATGAGTGGCTCTATGACGATTAGGTCGCAATCATCAGGCGAAAAATCTTATAGATCTGAGTCAACTTCTGGATCACCACCACCAAGCATCGCAGACAAATCATCAATTCGCTCAAGGAAACGGAGGATTCAGGAGAGGAATAATCCAAATCATGTAAATCGTCGCGGAGATACCGGAAGGAGGAAGTTGGATCGATACTTTTGCACTCGGTGTAATGCTTTCCCCAAAGGCTGGAAGCTACCCGAGGATTTGCGAAAACATAATCAAGGACATCATACTGAAACCGGATTTTACTGCGCCTCTGAAGTGGATGAGAACTGTGCCTATTGGAGTTCTCAAGAGTCGAGATATGTTGACCATCTGAAGGTAGAGCATGCTAGTTCACGCATCTCACAGGAGATTATCCAGAAGTATAACACCATAAACGGTATTACGTTCGATGGTAGTTATATGTGCAGGATACTAGGTTGTGAGAAAGTTTATAAAAGGGCAGAGCGAGGTCGTCGAGACAAGCATGAAGAAAGGAAGGCCGCACACGTTTTTGGGGGTGAACTGGGAAGAAGAGCGGATCCAGACCATTTGATCCCAACCAGTTATGTGGAATGCGGGAATGATGAGACGAAAAGACATGTTGATATGGGAC
Source organism: Botrytis aclada (assembly GCA_014898285.1). Classification (NCBI taxonomy): domain Eukaryota; kingdom Fungi; phylum Ascomycota; class Leotiomycetes; order Helotiales; family Sclerotiniaceae; genus Botrytis; species Botrytis aclada. The sequence goes on from RCSV01000007.1 coordinate 727,167, forward strand.
AGTGCGATTTTGCTCATTCTGGTCCAGCCAGGGAATCTAGGGGTGCCGGTCAGAGTAACTGTCAATTTGAATAAGGTGATAGAAGCATCTCTTCAGTTGGAAATGATAAAAAACTAGGCTGTGTACCTATAGTATACAGATAATATGAAATAATGCCAATGTTCAGCGCCGATCTCTTTGAATTTTGGGAAATAGAAACATTTGATGACAAGTGTGAAGGTTTATAAGATGATGTCCCATTTTTTTTATGAGGGAAGAATGGATAAATAAATGTCAAAATGTGACTGCCTAAAATAGCCACCTGATTCACTTGTTGGACCCTCTGATCGAGGCGCCTGAACAACGCCCACATAGACTGAAGTGGCAATGCACCCAAACAAACTCATACCTCGAAACTATTGGTATCTCGATGTCAAATTAGAAAAACAATACAGAGCCAAAAATACAAAAGTTTAAATTTATAAAAATAAAAGAACCTCTTGAACATATTCGATCATTTTAATCTCAACTCGAGATATCGATTGTTGGATTTTATCTCGAATGTTGAATGGAGCGAGATTTTTCCTCTAAGCCAAAATCTGCTACCAGCTCTAGACACCACGATCAGGTTCCCACCATTCCAAACTATCAAGTTCCCGAAAAAGACACGAAGAATTTGATAGTGAGCCAAGTCCATGGGGAATCCAAAGCCTGGGGTGAGGGTTCCACCCGTGAGTCTCTAAATGGTAGAACCCCTTCAGCTCTCGCTCGTCGCAGTTTGAAGGAGAGCAACTTGAACAACATCTACAAACCTAACAGAGATGGCACAGGTACTAGCGCCGCTGTTCCAACAGATTATGTTATGGGAGAGGCGTCAGAAGCAATCAGCCTTATGCATATGAGAACGGAGTAGATCATTATAAACCTCCAAGATCGACAAGCTCCAGCGTTAGCAGACACCCTAGCACCGCTACCCCTTCCAATCATACTAAATCAGAGCGTGCTCCATCAAATCGCGGGGAGGCCGCCGAGGATCAGTCTTATAAATATGAGGATGAAACAACTCAATCTAATAGCCCAGGATCGACAAGCCTCACATCCCGTATAGTGCAAATCGTAGCTGGAAGGATATGGGCAAACAAATTTCATTGACTCTGAGGAAGACAATGGAAGTGTTGAAGTTGTTGAGAGGTGGTCAAACCCAGCCTGTTTCTTTGCCGGCGTAGAGATTGGTACCCAAAGAATATAGGCTATGTGTGCTTAGGCTCAGGATATGCAGTAGTCAGAGCATCTGGATTAGAACGAGAATATTAAAGGTAAAGAAAGATAAGGAAGTATGTAAAAGATTATTATGGGTGTTTCTTGGGCATATTGGATAGCAACTGAATTTTTCTCTTGTCTTTTTTTTTTCCTGATTCGTTTAACAGTGTTGTGTTAAGTATTTGTTTTTCACCCGGCGATAGCAATTTTCTTCCCTGCAAATAATGCGGTCCATAGCTGACGATTCGCAATGGAATGAACAAAGATCATTGTGAAGATGTAGGTGTGGAAGATATCCACTATGTTGTGAACTGTGAACTCTGAACTGTGAAATGACAAAATGACACCGTATTAACCAGAATTTGAAACGCGTACATCTCCATGTAGCATCGAAAAATACAGAACATTCAAACGACCATGCGAAGCGGGAGGATTGGCACTCGAAACCCATAATCTGAACTTGAACTTCGATTCGTCATACCTTTCAATGAAAATGAAAATGACGATGGCAACCATATATAGACATGGCCAATGAATGAACAAATAAATATATCATGCCCAAGGGTCACTTGAACCATAGGCGAGAGCTAAACATGAAGTCAATATCAAATTTAATATATAAATGACAACCAGAGGCTGTAGAGGCGTACATATTAGTTATAAATACATAAAATTGGCAGCATGATGTAGAATGTCATAAGAAGGTTTGAAGTGCTTCGCGATCGCACTTCCATGCGGGTTTTGGATATATTCCTACGTTATACATAACGCTCATGCTGAGAATGTATTTCCGTGTTTTGTTTATACACGCAATGAGCAACACCGTACAGCCTTTTACAGACTCCTGGTACCTTGTGCTATATTGCCAACTCTTCTCTATTCCACATCTCCACAAATAGTTGACCCTAATGTAGCGTTTTGTAACATCCTCCCCATTATACCCCTCACTCATCTCTCTTTGCCAACTCAATACGTCTTTGCCTATTCTCCCGCGCGGCTGTTCTCGTCGGTCCCCATCTAGCTTTTACGGCTTCTAACTTCTCTCTTTCCAAATCTCTCTTCTCTGCCGATGCTTCTGTAATCATGCCAATAAATATCGAAGAACAATTGAACTTCTTAGCCAACTGCAATCTGGTCCATTTTTCAGGTTCCTCCGCTCTCAATCTTCTAATCTCTGCAACATCCTTTTCACTCAAATGATGCCTCTCATACTTCAGCTGTTTTGGATTGACGGGAGGTGGTAATCGATGTGAGAGAGCGTTAAGTCGTTCTTGGGTAATTGCTAAAAGCTTTCTCCTCTTGTCGTCTTTGGGGAGGAATTTTAGAGGGGTGTGGAAAACGGATGGAGAAGAGGATGGCGGACTGAAAACAATGTGATCTTGTGGCGCGCCATTTGATGGGACGAAATTTGTATCTGGTTTGACATTTAAACGTTGCTTAGAACGTCTGTAAGAGGATTCATGTCGACGGGCGGTGGCGTTCAAGGACCATAGGCATTGAGGTTTTGCAGAGAGGAGGTTGGCGACGGGCCGACGTAATATTCTAAGATCCATTGTGGTATGAGTGTTTTGATTAAAGGTAAAACTCAATAACTCATTTGGTATTCCTCATATTCACATTTCATCATCTCAACCCCGAAAAGACGAATTTGAAAATATTTGCTGACTCATCCATGCCACCCACTCACCAGCCCACCATCACAACCACACCTTACAAGCCTCGCGACAAGGCTCTTTATCCCAAATCACATTCATTTCGAGGTTTCCAACTTTTTGCTTGTCAGGCGACTTGTTTTCATGAAATTAAATAAAAATGCTTGATTATGTTGGTGATCATGAATGATTGACCAAACGATTTTCCAATCTACAACATCGACAAGGAATATCCAAAATCCCGCACTAAAAAGCATTGAATTCGAAATACCTCCCCTCTTGAAAGGCACATATTCTCGACTGGAATCGCCAGAAATCACGAGCAATCACAGGGAAATCACCCCTCTTCTATGGCTATTGCCGCTTCCTGGACCACCCATTCTTGCGAAGAAAGAAAGGTAGGTGAAGTCATCTTAGGATTACAATTCCAATTATCATTACAATCATAATTGTCTCGATTGTCATGCCTTTGAATGTGTCTCTTGTTGGACTGTCATGATCTTATATACTCGTATAGGAATCCATATTATTTTTCTTTAACGGCTCAATCGTCGATCTTGAATCTTGACTCTTCTTTGTTCTTATCATTTCAAGTTTTCTCACGTTGGGCAATTCTGATTTTCATTGTCCGGAACCAAGCTGATAATTCCCAAAGATAAACTGCATGCGTAAGTCTGCGACCCTCCAAAGTATTGGTTTGATTAAGGCGCATACGCCAACATCCATTATAATGCGATTGAGTTTCCACAGCGCATATCCATTCATTTGTTTGTTCATGTCCATCTAACACTTCGCAAATAGTGTACCAGAGATTCGACTCGACTTACTTCCTCGACATCCAAAAAACAAATCCAGAATCTTTCTATCTATCGTCATCATGAGCGCGTCGGAATCTAGTACTTTACATGCGAACACGCCCGTCCCCACAGGCCAACAATCTATAACCACGTCAAAGGCCCCTCTACTAGGTGAGGGATTCAAAGTACCAACGAACCAAAAATCATCAAAACCCAGTGAAAACAGTGAGGTCGATGTGGATGCGAGTGATTCTGCGAGCGGAACCGCAAAGTCGGGAAAGCGAAGATTGTTCGGATTTGGAAAAAAGAAGAATGATGAAAAGGTAAAGAGCAAAAAGAAGGATGATGGAACCCTTGCTGGCAATGCACCATTGATCCGCCCTCTCCAGCAGACGCAGATGACGAACTCCCCTCCACGATCAAGCCATCCGTACCAACACCCCTCATCACCACCAAGTCGAAAATTGTTCTCGTCTTCCCCACGTGTAGTGTCACCTGCAGGTTCGCAAATCTTCGAGCGTGATGTGCAAGAGAGTGCTATTCAGCCAAATTCTCCCGCAATTCCGTCGCATATACAGACAGAGGATTATATTCCACCAGTCCTAGATGCATCGTCGCAAGCTATTACCAACAATGACATTGATCCGGATACAGTGGAAATCGTTATGCACTCTTCTCATCAGCCGGCAGTAATGTCAATGAGTGGTATTAGTAGTAGCGAACCTGGCGCATCAATGTGGACAGACGAATTGGTGGCCCACCCCGACAAGGACGATGCGGCATCAAACTACGGTGCTCTTGATAGTACAGACATCCGGAGATTAAGCTTCATTTCATTTGCAGATGTAGTGCAATCAGTGCACGCAGAGCATGCTGGCAATAGAGACTCAATATATATTGCGGGACTCAGTGCGTTGTCATCACCAGGTATATCACCAGGTATGAACCGTTCACCTTCGCCTGTGCGATCACCAGTATCGTCATTTGGATTCGGAACATCACCCCCGACTAGTAAGTCAGCTTCCATGAAAGGTGTTGAGCTTTCGCCAGTTCGGAAACAAACTGGTCTCGCCAGTCCGACTTCACTTCACTCTCCTACAAATGGCGGCGAATTGACCATAGAGACAATGTCACAGGCTGTGAAGAAGACCGGGAGCGGCGATCTTAGTGGCGGCCTTCGCAGTTCACCTTTAAGCCCAGTAAGCTCTGATGGCCCGGATATGCCATTCAGATAAGCCAGTTATTCAACCCGAGGCTGAATTGATGTGTGCGATGGATGATGTTTACTATTCAGTTACTGCTTGCTGTACATCCAGCGAGTTTGATAGGGTTGGAACAATTGCAGTTTGGGACAAGGGGAGGGGGTACGGATTGCTGTGTATATGAGATACTCGATTGAGCGAACAGTAACTGGCGTTCCGGATTAGGACTTCTTTTCCTCTTTATTTTGTTTATTCGTTCGACCTTGGGGTGGGTAGTTTCTTACGACTGACGTGGAGCAATTTAAATTCTTAGTCGCACTTATAAAATGATTGATGAATTGATGATATGATGTGCCATTATAGTTGTCCGTGTGTTTTATGTATTAAACTAAGACTTCTCACTATGGGAGAAGGGGGTCGAGGTAATATCTTTCATGATATAAGTCGGTCACTTAATTGAGATGCCATGATAGATGTTGTAAGGGATGATTTATATCGTATGAATACCCAAATAGTGCTGATATGTTATCCATACTAGATGCTATTTCATCTGTCGAGTGTCTCAAATTAGATGAGCAGGGATTTATGGATTTAATATCTAATATCTTGAGGATAAAAGCAAAGAGTCGGAGAGGGAGGGTTTAGATGAAAATGATATGCGACACAATTTGTCTTTGAATATACAGATGATTTATGACATCTCTCTTTTCCTTCCCTCAATCCTATTGCCGGAGAATACCCAATTTCCATGATGTTTTCTCAATACTAAGGTTCCTTTCCTTTTCACCAAAATTCAAGCCTTGAAAATTTGATCAGTATCTACCTGGTATGTATAGCTAGCATCTTTGATATGCCCACAAAAAACGGTGGATGTATTGTGGGAAGTTGTAGAGTTGTTGTACTCTTGAAATGTGATTTGGAATACAAGTGATTAGAGATGTGATAAGAATTTACCGAGGGGCATTAGTTAAATGCTGGCTGCGATTATTTTGTCGACTACGTATGCTACCTGGGTGTTAATCAATACCGAGCCATAAGTCTTACATACCTTGTCGATATATCGACGCACGAGAATGTCTTGGGAAGAATCGGATGATGAAGTAGAGATTGAGATTGGGTTCTCATATACCTATGTAGCATAGTATCTAGTATCTAGCAACTCTTCGCGAGATATTAATATCAAGAACATCTACCAATTAATTAAGATTTCATGTACCATACTACCATGACTTTCATCTTAGCCGCGATAACACCAATCGTTGCAATCTTGGAGATATCTACGATTTGATTGGTACCCAATGACCACAAGTACCTTGTTTGACCTTGTTTCCAGAAGTTCCCCAAATATACTTTTTATTCTCATTCCTGTCCTCACTACCGGATATTGAGCAAGGATTCTCTGGATTGTGCTCCGATGCAACCGAAAGAGCACAACTCACTCATACTTATCAAAACGCTTCATCGTAACCTCATAAAAAGCTCATAGCTTCGATTCGTGCGTACCGACTTCGTAAACGTCCCCTACCCGTAGCACTTTACAATCAGAATACAACACGTACCTCTTCATCATCACCTTGCCCCCAATTCTTTTCTCTTGTCCTTGCCCTTCACTCGGAGCCCATAATCTACTTCATCCCTGAATTCTCCATAGATATTGCCAACCCAGTCAATTGGCTCCCAACCTGAATCTCTCTATATAAGGCGACAGGCAATTGCATCTCTCTTCTCCTCCACTTAAGGCTTCAGGCCTTATTTATTCCCTTTTTCTTACTACGTTGAGCCTGGTCCTTGACTTGGACATTCCACCCCCCAGCAGCCCAGCTCTACTAGTAAACTATCAACCCTTGAAAGCTCCGACCTCTATACTCCAAAGGGAAAAAATTGACCCGCTAAGGTAGATTCGACGGAATCTTGGTTAAAGTTGTTATAGATGGTATATGGCTAGTGATGATGAAGAACTCTCAAATCTCGCAATCGGTATTGGGAAACCAGAAGGCACATTTGAAGCGGACTCATTTCTATCGGTAAAAGGAAAAGAAAAGCTTTGTCATTCAATCGAAAGATCTACGCTATTTGCGCGGTACAAAGACTGGCAGAAGCTTCACAATCAATTGCGCACATCTTAGACTTCCCCACGTACGCCACAGCTTGTATCGAAGATCTTCAATTGAAATTGTTCAGTACGAACCCATGCCATCTTCGACAACTCTGCTTGCATGCTTCCGCACATATCAAGACTCGAATACCCGAGCTCGTCAAATTCTCTAACATCACCGGGGCCGCCATCTTTTTGAGGATTGGATGGTTAGGCATGATTTTCTAAACTTCTTTAGGGAGGAATCGCAGGATGAGCCTATTATCACCAGGTATGGATACCAGAGATTATAATGGGACATCTGGAAGGGAAAACACTGTGCGGGGTTGGGGAGAAAATGCGGCAGAGACATTGGCACGAAGATTCTCTCCGAGTGAGCCACGACGATCGCGGGGTCCTGGCTTGGATACAACTATTCGCACAGTTACACCCGAACCTATCGAGGTAACAGACGACAATTTAAGCATACTAGAGACGCCACCTAGACTCTTTCCCTCTGTGCAAACATCGCCGCGATCGATACCTGGTGGGGAAAAGCCCAGAGAACGCCGTCAAGGCCTTGTTTTCCATGATTCATATAGCAGCGACTCTATTGACAAGCCTCCTCAGAGTACCATGAGTCTTCGATCTCGACCTCGAACATATACCGTAGATGCTACCACACGAAAAAGATCAGGGTCGGGAGGGGCTCCCAAAAATATACAGCGAATTGGTTCAATACATTCCACAAACTCATCATCTTTCCATGATATCGAGCCAAGACCCGATGCTAATACTGCTATCGGATATCCGTCTACTTCTAACAGAAAAACATTGACTAAGTCCAACTCTCTTGAAAAGGAAAAAGGGTCGGGTAGGCGATTGGTTAAAAAGCATTCACGGCCGACTTCGCCATTTCAAGCATTTGTAGATATACCTGCCGTCGATTCTCTTCCTGATCCTGTGCCTACTGGAAACGCTAAGAAAATATTGGGTCTTATGAAAAGTTTACGCGGTCGTATGAGGGGTGAAGTCGAGTATCAGACAGTAGAACGCGGGCAATGGTATCGAGGTGTGTGCTATGTTGACAACGTGAAAGGCTCTTTAATGTATGAGGACGACGATAAAGGACCTTTTCACATTGCTGTAGCAACCGACCTACGAGGATGTAGGGTCAAACCGATCATTCACTCGTTGGAACGACAAGTCAGGTGTCTGGAGATATTAAATCCAAATCTCGGGTTAGACCTTCGCCTTTTACCAACGGACCCTGCTGAATTTGATCCCTGGTTAGCAGCGATACTACCATGGCAACAGATCAGGTTAGCGTCATCTTTGACAAGTCCGCTGAAATCTCCAACAGGACACCATGACGACAGACGCCCAGTAGATCGACGAGGTTCCGCGTATAGTAATAAAGACTCAAATATTATCAAAGTAGCCAAGCTCCTACTGTGGGACAAAGGGCCGCCCCTATCCCCTGAGTCCATCATCACTCGTCGTTCGACGCGACATCTGCGTAACTCTGGACAACAGTGGCGTAGGATATCCTGCATACTTCAGGATAATGGCGATCTCAAGGTTTTGACCGAAAATGATGCTTTATTGCTTTCAGTCGTTCAACTCCCACAATTGTCCAGAAGCGCAATACAAAAACTTGACAAGTCGGTACTGGGAGAAGAATATTGCATTGCCATATTTCCACAGTACACTTCTACATCCACAAACCTGTCCATATTTAGACCTATCTACCTAGCATTAGAATCACGGTTGGTATTCGAAGTGTGGTTATGTCTCTTGAGGGCTTTCACGATTCCAGAAATATATGGTCATGATATCCCACAGCAAACAGAAGCTAATGCCGAAGGTGAGGAGTTGCCTGAGGGATATCCTTCTTCAACTAACGATATGTTCCGAATTGAGAAGTCTCTCAACATGCGAATTGTTGAAGCTAAGTTTCGGAAATCTGGCATAAGGGCAGAGTTACCCCAGTATGGCAGGCACTCAGTAAGGCCAGAGCCAGATGGGATTCTCGGTGACTACTTTGCAGAGGTCATGCTTGATGGCGAGGTTCGCGCCCGTACAATAACAAAGCTGGAGACTAGAAATCCATTTTGGCGAGAAGAGTGCGAATTCACGGATCTGCCTCCTTATTTACCAAAACTATCGATAGTTTTGAAGCGGATGGAAATGTCGCAACTAACTGTACAAGGATTCTTGTCAAGTTCAAGTGTTCAAGTGACAGACCAGCAAGTGGAAACTATTTGTGGAGTAGTTGAGATATCGGTTGATAAGCTCGAGCGAGGCAAGGATAATGAGGCATGGTGGCCAATTTTGGATCAAAATCAAGAGCAGGTTGGGGAGATGCTGATGAAGCTTCGACATGATGAAGTTGTTGTACTTCTTGCGAAAGATTATCAACCAATCTCTGAGCTTCTACATAATTTCAACAATGGGTTGACACTTCAAATATCTCAAGTCATACCTAATAATCTCAGGCAATTATCTGAAACACTGTTGAATATATTTCAAGTATCTGGAAACGGATCAGAATGGCTGAAAGCCCTAGTTGAGGACGAAATTGATGGCATCGGAAAAGAAGCACCAACGAAACGACTTAGATACAGTAGGAGGATCGGCTCAAATGAGGTTTCCTTCAATTCCATTGAGCGGGAACAATCAGTTCGGGATATGGGGAAAAGTCTCAATACTGAAGCGAATCTTTTGTTCCGAGGAAACTCTTTGCTAACGCAAGCTCTTGATTTTCACATGAGACGAGTTGGGAAAGAATATCTTTCTGAAATCTTGGGAGATCAAATTCGTACCATCAACAACATTAACCCTGATTGCGAAGTCGACCCTTCTAGAATTGATAACGACGCTGCATTCGAGAAGAATTGGGTCTCGTTGATTGCTTTAACTACTGACGTCTGGAGATCAATAGCAGATTCTGCAACTCGATGTCCACCAGAATTGCGACAAATTTTCAAGTACATCCGTGCGGTTGCTGAAGATAGATACGGAGATTTTCTCCGTACTGTTGCATATACTAGTGTTTCTGGATTCATATTTCTACGATTTTTTTGCCCAGCAATTCTCAATCCAAAATTGTTTGGACTACTACCAGACCATCCCCAACCGAAAGCTCAGCGAACATTCACTTTGATAGCAAAAAGTTTACAAGCTTTGGCAAACTTATCAAGCTTTGGTCAAAAAGAGTCATGGATGGAGCCGATGAACAAATTTCTTTATCAGCATCGTCAAGGTGTGAAGGATTTTCTCGACTCTATTTGTGCTATTGCCCCGGATCGTACAACATTTGCGGTTCCTGCGTCGTATTCCACGCCCATTACCATTCTCGCAAGACTACCTCCCACTTCTAGAGAAGGATTTCCTTCTTTGCCGTACTTGATCGATCATGCACGAAGTTTTGCCGACTTGGTCAAATTATGGCTAGAAGGGACCTCGCATTCCATGACTCAGTACTTTGAAGGCGATCTTGCTGAGTTCAACGAGTTGTGTATAGCTCTCAAGAAGCGCACCGATGAATGTATACTCAAAGCCGAAGAGTACGGTGATCGCGTTGCCGATCAAATTTCTCTTCAATTTGAAGATATAGTCGAAGGTCTCCAAAATACACATTTCCATGAATCCCCCCAAATTCTCCCACTCCCTCCAACACAATCACATTTCCAAACAGATTTAGAACACCAACATTCTATTCTCCCACTCCCTCCAACACAATCACATTTCCAAACAGATTTAGAACACCAACATTCTATCCTCACACCTCCTTGGCAGGACTACTCAATGAGTAATAGCAACGCCACAAGCATAAATAATACAAGCCAAACACATCTCCGCGCTCCCGGTTCCGCAGGCAGTGGAAGTGAAAGAATAGGCACGATCTCTACCGTGAGTAGTAAAGATAAAGATAAAGAAAAGAAAGAGAAACAAAATTTCTGGGAGGCAACTTTTGGGAAAGACTCAAAATATCAGAGACCTTATGCACCACCGCCAGATCACAACGCACAGCAATTAGGTATGCAAGCCTCCAGTCCGCCAGGGGGGAAGGCACTACCGGGACTTGGACTTAATCGGCAGGAAAAGCAAAGCAGAAGTTTTCTCGGTGGATTGAGGAGGAAGGGAAAACAGGAACCGAAGAGTCAGGGGAGTGGAAGTAGTAATGATGGGGGTTTCATAATGGCACCTGCACCTGCAACAAGGATGGGGATGGGTATCCCAGAGGGGATAAGTATTGATACTGGGAATGGGAGAGGCGCGAGAGGAGAAGGTTTCAGAGAGGAAATTGTGTCGCCTACGATGGGGAGTTGGGGACATATACAAAGAGAAGGAAGGGGTGACGGGGGTATGTTTTAGTATGGGAAGAGGAGAGCGGAGTCAGTAACAAGAGGGAGAAGATAAGAAGGATGAGGAAAGTGTGGAGAAGAACAATGGAGAGAGCGCTTTCGTCTTGTGAAATTCTATTGAGCATCTATCTATATCTATATATATACATTACTTTTGCTGTCAATATTCTTATGTCAAACTAAATATTTATTATATCTTATGAATATCTACATTCATATTCTTGGTACTTTGTTTATATGTGTTTTTATTCTATGCATGTGTTCCTGTTCACACGTACACTATTTCCTCTCATCTTGTCAAAAAGAGACCCTAGATATATATGAATGGATAAATATTTGGGAAAGTGAAATTAAAAAGGTAGTATACACTGTATAGAAAGGAATAAGAGAATTAGAAGTAAAGTAGCACGAAAGGCGACACCAACCCCAAATCCCAATCAAGCAAACAACCAGCCGTCTGTCTGTCTACCTTTAAACGCCACATAGTTTGATCCGCCATCCAACTCAGACGCCTAGCACCAGCAGATGAACATGTCTTGTTTTCAAGAGGTACTACTCTCTTCCCATAAACCGTTAAACTCATGAAACCATAACCCTCCACCATATCCCTACGAAGTCCTCCTAGAAATCCATCCTAATAAGCATTTTCGTACTCTAGCTCCAAGCTCCCCTGCCCCTGCCACTCGACATCCTCATAGCTAATCTCCTCACTCGGCACGCAAATCGGACAGGGCACCGAATGTTCTTCTCCATACCCTACATCCGAGATCCACAAGCCTCCATTGCAGCTCGTGCACGGGGCCGCGTACATGACATCCGTTCTTTTACTTGAATAGTGCATCTTCTCTGTATGCGCTTCCCGTTTCTTCAGCTCCCTCGCTTCGATCCTCTCTTTCGCGCATTCCTCGTTGCACGTTACGCATTTGTATGCATTCGCATCGACGTACACTCTGCGGAGACACTTGCGACATCTCCACCATCTGGGATCGATCTGACGTTCTTCGCGCCAGGCTAGTTGCAGCGCTTCGAGTTTCTGGGGATCGCGTGTATTCTTGGGTTGTTTGGCTGTCCCGATATCTTCTTTGTGAAAATCTTTGAGATGGTCGCGATAGTGGTCTTTGCGGGTAAAGGGTCCTTTGGATCGCGTGCACGGTTTGTAGTCGCAGGGAAAACTCCCCTTCTGATCGGCATCCGCGTGCACATGTCTGTAATGGCGTTCTAGGTCCGCGGGCCTGCGGAATTGCTTGCCGGGACAGCCGATGGGGAAGTGGCAAGGATAGACGCCTTTTTGGGGATTACTTTGCAGGTATGAGTATTCGTTGGAAGCTTTGAGTGTAGATCGACGTACCTGGGTGGGTCAAGAAAAACTTGCTGGGGTGTATCCTGATGAATTGTATATCCTGGAAGGAGTTCTAGATATGGCTCTTTTCCCTTTGGCACAATTAACTTGTAGAGTCTGAGGAGTTCGGTTTCGGGAGACCAGCCGAGACTAGATGGCGTTGCTTTGAGAGAATGACTTTGGTTTGATGTGCTCCTCTCCATACTATATGATGCTGTGGTGTAGTTGCTATATCCCTGATTATATCCATCGTCATAGTACTGCGGTAATTGGGAGGGGCTCAAATCGAAAGACATGGATGGACTGCTGGGAGCCGGAGAGTAAAACTCCCTGGAAGATCCCGATTGAGTACTGATTGAGCCTTGATCCGAGTAACTTCGATTCATGAGAATCGGAGAGTGAAAGTCTCCAGAAGATCCGGATTGGGTGCTGGTCGAGCTTTGGTCAGAACGGATTCGATTCATTGGAATTCCCCCCATCCATGGTGCTGTAGTCGGATTAGGCTGAAGTCTACCTTGATGATCAAGGTATTGCCTTGGCCTCAAGTTTTTACTAAACGAATTGGAATGCATGATAGATAGTAGCCTTGTTCTGGAAATGGTTCTGTGTACCCTTTTCCATGATATTAGTCTAGACCTCACTTGAAAGGTATCATCTTCTCTTTAGAGTGCACTTTGACCATGATATGCGAATAGAAGATCGACAGTATAGACAAAGTTCACTTACCAGGTATTGATATATTCAAGGAAAGTTGACAGGAAATATTGATATAAAAGAGGAATTATAGGAAGAAGGACAGTGGTGCTTGTATATTGATATGAAGATCTTGACGATTCCGGTTTATTCGTGACATGATATAGCTGCTTAATAGACGTGGGATTTGCGAGGCTTCTCAATACCCAACAACTCAACAGTCATTCCCTCACGGTCAGTCAAGTCCTGAAGTGCTCACATGCATCACCTATGGCCTGTACAATCAGACGGAGGTTAATATCAACATAGCTTGTTATTTACCAATGAGGTCTCATAACCTTGTGATATCTATGGTGAAAGGTTGCCCCGGGAAACTTTAAATGGCTCCGGATGCTTCATCTCTTGCAGCAATATGCATAGAAAGGTAATAGAAAGCCCCTCGCACTTATTTAGCGGGATCTAACTTAATGAACTCACCGAGAATGATAAAATCGAGGAATTTCGACTCGCCAATGAAACATGTCAGCAATTTTTTGGCCTGTGTAATTTCGAAATTGAAGCTAGGATTCCGGCTACCTTCTAGCCTTATCGTTGGACGGCACAGCGGGCAAACGTTCGAAGAAAAAAAGAAGCATTTGCTCTTGGGCAACTTAAGCCTCAATGAGGCGAACGATAACAATCCTAGGATTGTGGTCCGGCTAGCCGAAAAGGCAACTGAAGGGGCATTGTGTCTGTCGGCGATCATTGATGCCCTATATGCGCAGCAAGGCACAGGACAATAGAATACTCACAGGAATCGATGAAAATGGGGCATTCGGCTTAGCAGATTGAGAACTATATTGTATCATAATGGCTGGTCGCTGATTGACCATATTGGCGGCGGGGCGCAGTAAAGACGGGTTTTGAGGTGTCGTGAAATGGTCGCTATAGAAGGAAATCTATTTTCAACCCTGATCTGGGCAACTTGTTCCTATATCATTTCTCCAATGCTGACCGCCATTCTCAATACAATGCATCTTGAAGAGTAGGGAATTCGTGTTTACTCTCCTATGGGCCATTGCGATTTGGAAACCTACATGGTAAAAAGAGCGGGAGTAACCGTCTGCCTTCTTTCGCCTTCATTCGTTGTACAGTTTCATTTGCTTGTGCTAACGATAACTGGCAGACGCCGATGTAACGCTTGGCTGTGCTTTTCTCAACTGCCACATTCTGTAAACTCATCATCGCATGTGAAGAGAAGGCTGCACCTTGTCCTGAAAGAAGAATTGTACAAGCACGAGCACTTCTGTCAAGGATCTGAATCCATGTACAAGCCTCATGCTTACGAAATGCGGCATGTCTGATTATAAGACAACAACTTGGACCTGCTTCTCATTAGCATTTCTCCCGTGAAACAACTAAGATGGAGAAAAATATACCGAAAAAGAATTGTCAGGAAAGAAACCCCCCCCCCCCAAATACTGAGAGGACTGTAGTCTCAATATTCAATCAACATCATACCTGACATTTATGGTTTGCCATTCACAGTCGCATTTCAAGGTTGCATACCATGCATTGTCAGTCGGCTCAGCGAACCCTCTTTGGGGTCCAAAACTTGTGCGCAGTTGGTTGTACTTGGGTAGAGACGAGGCAAAAAGGAACATGCAAGGAAATCATGTTTTCTTCATAAAATAATTGGAATCCGGGGAGAGCTTACATCCTCTTATAATATCTGGAAGTTGGGTATCAAACATGAAAAGTGATGATGCCCAAAGTTGTTGTCATACTCGTACATGATTTCTGCAGGCCATTCCATTGCGACCTATGGAGAAAGACCAACCATTTAGAACAAAGTCTTCGATAAAAAGACGAGAATCTGGATTAAAGTCTATATTGCTTTGGTTAGGGTTACTATTGCCATATACGAATGATAAGTTAAGTGTCCAATCAATCCACCGGTTATACTAAGCCCTGAATAGAGTCAATGTTTTGATTCGCCAATCATGCTTAAGTATAACTCTTAGTATGGAGACTAATCCGTCAAGACCAATGCAAGAGAACAATCGAAGTATTCGGAGGCTATTAAACTCTCTCCCATTCTGTTTGCCTTGGAGTATAGATTTCATCAATTGGCATAAACTGTAATCTCATCATGCATGCCCCTAGCCGTTCACAGAACACAGAAATACCCAAGTGATCAGTGAGCCAGTATGGAAGGGTGAAGTTTGACAGATATCACAACGAGCAAACATTTTATTTTTCTGAAAAATATTGCCAGGTAAGTTTAGAACTTCATCTGAGTCGAACCAGATGAGCAAGAGTATTTGCTATTAAGACAACTAAGGTCATTCCCCCAAGCCAGATACTGATTGAGCAATTCCCACTGCGCCAACCTATCCTCCAACCAAAAGATACCATAGGCGCCAGTGTATTATTCATACATCGTCCTCTAGGAATTTGTAGATAAACTTAAAGTCTGCTTTTCTTCGGTTCATCCTATAGACAGTTATTAGTTGATGTTGAGAAAAAGAATGAATGTAGTGAAATTTACCATGTGCTCTCATAATCAAAGAAACGATAAGTTCCTTGCTCATACAGCTCAGTGATCTCCTTTGGCTCTTCATGTCGTTGGAACCAAGTTTGATATTGTTTATGAAATCGCCAACTTTGTTCTTTTAGTGATCTAGCTGCAAGATATTGTTGATATGTGGCTTGCTTGTAGTAAAAGACATAGAACAAAGTTTCTCCATCTATACGGTTATATAACCTTGGGTCATCTAGCACAGAAGGAACGTCTTGGGGATAATATGATGGCGTATTGAAAGGGGTTTCTGGTTTGTAGCTGCGAGGAGGCGAAACGTCTGACATGCCAGGACCACTAGCCTGAGATGATGCTAACATTCTTTGTGATGCTGTGGATAAAACATCTGGGGCACTCTTTTGAATCACCTCAAAAGATTGAAGCATATCCTGAAACCCTGAAGGCAGATGATATACAGATTCTGTGTTCTCTGGTGTGCTTGACTTAAGCCCATTGGAGACACCATTCGATTGTGGTGGAACAGCTTGCATAGAACTGTTAGCATTAGAAGTGCATGGGATAGCAATAGACAAACCTTTCTTGCCTTCTGCTGTCTTGGATAAGGCTGGTTGCTTCCCTGACGAATTTGAAGAAATATTTGGTCTCGTATTCTCTGTTTTTTCAACAGGATGGGACACACTTGCTCCACTAGGTGCAGCACTTGATTGACTTAGAGCTGGAGATTTAGTTTGGGCACTTGATGGCGTATCCGTAGTTGGAACGCTGGGCCGTGTCACAGGTGTCTGATTGACACTTGCAGTTTGTGAATGTATAGTTGTTGGAGATGCCGTTACACTCGGTCTCCGTCCAGCACTTCCAGATAAAGGCGGGTGACTGACTGACGTTGGGGGAGTCGGTAAAGTTTCAGGTGGAGGGGGCAAAGGAGCAAGGCCGTTCTTGTCACTAGCAGCAGCCGCCGCCGCCGCCGAAGCATATTTCAATGTCTCCCCAGGAGCACGTGTAGGTACCGCAGCTGGTTTCATAAGGTTACTTGAGCTTCCATTTGTTGACAAAGTCGATAGAGGGGTATGTAAGGTGGCCAAGGAAGGGAGAGGGCTTTTCAGTTGCGTGGAAGGCCTTCGTGCTGCAGCTAGAGGCGGCTCTGAACCTGATTTCGACTTCCCAGATACACTATTGGATCGTAGATCTGTATCTGGTACATCCTCCTGTATCGATTGTGTGTCTTGTGACGACACCCGATCATTATCATTATTCATGCCGTAATTATCTTCTTCCTCATCAAGGTTGAGCTCATCATACATTTCCTCGTCCTCCATGAAGTCATCGTTCATGTTGTCAGTCACATAGTATTTGATGGACTCCTCAAGATCTTTAACTTGCTCAACCTCGACAGTACCATTTTCCAGACAGCGTTTAATAAGCTCCAACTTATTTTGATGAAATTTGTGCCGTTCCGTTGAGTTATCCAGCTCTGCTATTCTATCGGCCTTGGCACTTTGAGTTTTCCCCTTCTTCATTGTTGCTGATATCGATTCTCGTTCGGCTTCCATTGTCTCGATCTGGCGCTCCAGCTCTTCTACCATGTTGCCCAAGAATTCCCCAGTTTCCATTTTCGCGCGCTCCTTTGGATCCAATTTTGCAGCCGCCGACAGCCCTTCTTTCGAATATGCCTTTGTCTTCATAGCTTTCTCTACTGCCTTGAACTTCTCCATTTGCTACAACAGTTTAGCTCACTCCACAGTTAAGTAAAATATATGCCCTACCGTTTCAATCAATTTGCGGTGATCTAACAGAGGACCCTTATCCTTTATGTCATTACTTGCAGCCCATGTCTTGATTTGATCACGAAGCCTCTGCAACTTTTTGATCTCACGTTTGAGGTTGTCCTCCAACTTCTCCTTCTGCGCAGCATTTGTGCATTGTTCTATCTTGTCGTAGATTGATTCGAATTCTGCCACGCCTTCAGTGACTTTCTTGAAGCACTTGTCGACTTCTTGCTGAAGTTTTCGTGCCGCCATCGTGTAATTGTGAGGGGTACGGAGAAATGTATCGATGGGTTGGTGTTTGGTGATTGCTGTTGTGTACAAGGGGCTAGCTTTGTTTGACAAATATCAGACCCCATGCGTGGTATAGATGTCTAGCCTGAGCCTTTGCGTGAAAAGGTGGTAGTACAAGGAATCTACAAATTACCTTGCTACCAAGTAGATGCGTGGATTTTGTGTGAATGTGTAGTGGTGAAAGGTTGAGAAGTTGTTGCTGAATTTTGAATTGACTTTCACGTTGCGACCATATTGCTTGGGTGAAATTGCGGCAAGAGAGCCTCGCTTGCACCTTACCTTCATCACCTGCAGCCTTAGAAGAACGTGGGGGAAATGCTTATGGGCAAGGTTTAAAGAAAGAATGCCATGGTGGAACATGGAATGGATTTATGTTACTCTTTGGGATAGAATTCTGATTTTTGAATTGACAATCTAATTTACAATTCAGCTATATTACGATTCTTTAAATCATCAAAAATTTATATCTTATATGGCTGCAATTAATTGTGATTCAATACGGATGGAATAAATGCTCAAATGGGGATTGCATCATATGGTCCCGAAGTAGGTCACCATGTAGAGTCTTGTTCCTTCCTGTCGATATCGTGGACTTGAAATTCAGACTATCAGGAATCCTCAATGTCCCACTTCATTGTGTAAATCATTCCTACAGAGAAATCGATCTTTATTTTTGTCAGGAGATCAATTAGACCGATTCAATCCCGGTCACTTGCCTAAGCACTTACTGGTAGATATGAAGGGTATCATTTTCAACTTTACCCCTCGTTTCTTTTTGGCTCCTCAGACTTGATACTTACTAGGTTCTGCTTAGCTATACTTCAACGTGTTCTGTCTGCTTCTGTAACGGTAGACAAGCAGCTGATATCATCAATTGGGAAAGGCATATTGGTATTTGCCGCTGTGGCTCCTGGTGATACAGAGAAAGATGCAGAATCATTAGCAGCAAAAGTCTTGAAAATGCGATTGTGGGATGATGAAAATGGCGGCCGGGTATGAACGAGTAGTCTCTCTATTCTCTTGATCTTGGAAATGATTTTCTGGCATTTGATACCAGACATTGGTTGAGCCATTCAGTTCCTGTTTGTTGTTCTTGCTTGACTACAGTCCTGATATATTACATTTCGTAGTGGAAACACAATGTACAAGACATCCAAGGGGAAGTTCTCTGTGGTATGTGAAGATAATTGAGTACTACCCTTAGACATGGGAGTCCCACCGACTGACAATTCCTTTCATATATCAGTCTCACAATTCACATTACTTGCCTCAACGAAGAAGGGTTCAAAGCCAGACTTTCATGGAGCTTTGGGAGGGGACCAGGCTAGGGAGTTATATCAACTTTTTGTGACAAAGGTCCAGCAAGGTTATGCGTCAGAAAGGGTCAAAGATGGTGTGTTCCAGGCAATGATGGTAGGTCACACTACAATTCAGACTGCTCGAGTCATTTTGCTAAGGAATGTTTGATTGTAGGAAGTGGCTTTGGTGAATGATGGCCCGGTACGTCTTTCTTATCATTGGTTAATTACATGCGCGTATGTTCTGATACTAATGCTGTTAGGTCACACTCGAGATGTCAACCAGGTCAAATGAGAAGGCATGAAAGATTTGGCGCTCCGCAGACCATGTACAGTTCATAGCTGATCGAATCTGTAAATCTATAGAGGCCCTAAGCGCAAGGCCAGAGAAATGGCTAGCGTTCATCATCTCCACACGCATATAGATGTCTCAAGACATTACATTTGTTCATCGTGAAATTACAGCCTCTCTGCGTAATAATAGTAAATCACAAAAACGCTATAAGTTAATGTATATGGAATACTCTGGATCTTCCTTCTTGATGAAGTGAATGTCATGCCATACACGAATAGCCTCATTCTCCACTTTAAGTAAAGCTTCATATCGGAAGATACAAACGCCGACCCCCACATTCCGACTCTCCATCTCGAAGCTTCTACTCACAAGAAGGCTGAAATTATTGGAAAAAAGCAATCAAACAATCAATTTCAATAATCTTTGAACCTTTCTTCATTTTGCATACGATACCCTAATTTCCTATCCAATTTCTATTCTACATTCCCTTCTCTCATATAAACGCATATACCCAACAACAAAATGTCTGCTGAAGAATCCAAACCCCGCAGTCGAGTCTTCTTTGACATTTCCATTGGAAAAGAACCTCAAGGACGAATCACTTTCGAATTGTACGATGATATCACTCCCAAAACTGCAGAAAACTTTCGAGCTCTTTGCACTGGTGAGAAGGGTGTTGGAAAGGCCGGCAAACCTCTCTCCTACAAGGGTTCCGGTTTCCATCGTGTGATTAAGCAATTCATGATCCAAGGAGGTGATTTTACAGCTGGCAACGGAACTGGTGGAGAGAGTATCTATGGTGTCAAATTCGACGATGAGAACTTTGTAGAGAAGCATGACCGACCTTTCTTACTCTCAATGGCCAATGCTGGTCCAGGTATGTACAACGATCGCACCTCATCTGAAGCTCCTCCGTCAAAATAATGAATGATTAGACTAACAAAGACCTCACAGGAACCAACGGAAGTCAATTCTTTATTACAACTGTTCCAACTCCTCATCTCGATGGCAAGCACGTCGTTTTCGGTCAAGTCCTCAGTGGTAAAAACATCGTCCGCAAAGTCGAGAACATGCCCACTCAAAGTGGTGACAAGCCCAATAAGGAAGTCATTATCACAGACTGTGGAGAGCTTACCGGTGACGAAGCTGAATCTGCCGATGCAAAAGTCCCCGATTCTACCGGCGATACATACGAAGGTACTTCATCTCCTACGTATTTTTCTCAACTGTTTCAAGAACTAGCCAACATATTTGCAACGTATCTCCTTAACGCTCCGTCTTTCGTTTTCCGTCATATATTCCAGCATTTTCTAGATATCCAGCTTTCCTTTTTCAGTTCCTCCTTTTGTCATTTCATCTCTCTTGTCTTGTTATTTGATTGTTTCGAATATTGGTTAACCTAGAATTTTTCCCATAAAAGACTTTCCAGAAGACATGTCCACTCCTCCAACCGCAGAAGAAACCGTCAAAATCGTTACCGATCTCAAGACTTACGGAAATGCCGCGTTCAAAGACAACAAACTCCCTCTCGCCCTCGACAAGTACGAGAAAGGTCTACGTTATCTCAACGAAGAACCCGACGTCACTTCTTCTCCAACTGAAACCTCTTCCACCCTCTCCGCTCTCCGTTTCACCCTCAATAGCAACTCTGCCCTCCTCCATAACAAGCTTAAGAACTTTGCCGATGCTGAACGTACCGCTAGCGCCGCTCTCGGAGTTTCCGGTACCACTGATACTGATAAAGCCAAAGCTCTCTACCGTCGCGCAATCGCACACGTAGGGCTTAAGAATGAAGATGAAGCACTGAAGGATTTGGAGGAGGCCAACAAATTGGTTCCTGGCGATGCGGCTGTTGTCAAGGAATTATCGGCTATAAAGAAGAATGCAGCGGAGAGAGCTAAGAAGGAAAAGGCTGCTTATAGCAAGTTCTTCGCTTAGTTTGGTGGGTAATAATGGATGGTATGGATGGATGGAGTGTTTCGGAAGGGTGGAACGGAAAGTTAAAAAAAAATGCGATGACATATCATGAATGATGCATGGCGTTGCTGCAGCTCTGGGATGCTTTCTAATTATTTTATGGTACATATCGTCTTGGCTCAATGTAGTGGTCTCGCGCTTCTAGCGTTTGGCGTTTAGCTTCGATATCACTTTACTTAGTAGCTCTGCGATAAAAAAGAATGAATCAATGACTTCTCACATAATTTCCAATGGTTTCACTAAAGCTTTATATTAGACGCAAACAGGGTAGCCATGGAGCTCTCTCTTAAATCTGTTTTCTACTTGACATCTGACTCCCTCGTTCCACCTCCAATATTCACTTCATCTCAGATCACGTTCTTGCTATCCCGTTCTTGCTATTCTG
This sequence comes from Botrytis aclada, assembly GCA_014898285.1. Classification (NCBI taxonomy): domain Eukaryota; kingdom Fungi; phylum Ascomycota; class Leotiomycetes; order Helotiales; family Sclerotiniaceae; genus Botrytis; species Botrytis aclada. Next base: position 749,066 of record RCSV01000007.1, read on the forward strand.
TTCAAAATCTTCTTGTTGCGTATCTATTACAAAAATTCGAACTTGAAAATGCCTACAGCTACGTACCTAGCTACAGAGAAACTCGCAATTCTCGCCAAGAATGTCATTGTATGTCGATCGGATATTTATAATAGATATAATTCTAGTATGTGTTGTAATACGACTGGACTCTTCTTTATAGTATTTTCAAAACAACACATTCCTTCTTCTCCGTTTTTGGCCACGAAACCTGCAAGCTGAAATTCAGAACTCGGATTCCTGTTGGAAAGATGAGCTGACTGCTTTATCATAGATCTAGCTTCTTTAAAAGATATCAGGATTGAAGAGTGATCTTCACAAGTAGGCTGCGCAACGGGTACCCGCGGGGCGGATAATGGTCTCGATGGGTACTCCGCGGATAATCTATTGCGGGGCGGATAATCCAAAAATCTGAATGGGTAACCCACGGGGCGGATGCAGATTATCCGCGGATATCCACACATCCGTTGATAATCCATACAACTGTGAGTAAGTGGATTATTTGCAAATAATTAACTTTTTCGCTTAAATTTGAAGCTATTCCCAGATCATTTTCCAGCCCAAAAGTGATCCAAGTTTAGATTTTTACTAATTTTATAAAATATTATAAAACATATGAATAAATTGTCACGCAATATCACGTGCTACACACGTGCCCCGATCATCGAGATCGGCCTTTATGATCGATCTCAATTACATTATCTATTGAATGATTGTGTGGAAGAGGCCTCTATGTTGACTATCTTGCAATACATATCAGCATATTGTCCATCCCATAGTATTATATGAGGGTGACCAATATGCCTGTCTATGGTTCGTTTAATCTAGCCCGATTAGGTAACCGTATTACTAATCACCACACGTGTAATGCACCAGTAACTTCTATTCCTTTTAACATTATCACTATATTAGCTACTCCACTCATTACGTAGTCTACTAGGATAATAATCTTTCCCAAATAAGCGCCTACGTCGCCTATTTTGGGTATATATAGAGGACACTGATCATTACGATCAATCCTCAAGTTAATCTAGTCCATTATTCATTTATCCTATTATCTCTCTATCAAAAGTGACCACTGACGTAGCTATCCTCCGTGATATAAATGAATAAATGAATACCTATATATTTACAGATATTCTATGGATTACTTATATAACCATGGATTATTTGCAGATAATTCATATATCTATAGATTATTCATCTATTTATAGATAGATAAATAATTTGCAAATAATCCGCATATTATCTACAACAAAACGGATTATTTTAAATCAAGATGGATAATCTACGGGGTAGGTAGGCTTCTAATGAATAACCCGCGGAGCGGATTGTCCGTGGATTACCCATGAGTACGGATAATTTCTACGCAGCCTATTCACAAGTAAAACAAAAAGTGTGCTAGGTATGCCAGACAGTGACTATGTGCGTATTTTCATGTACTAGATGATAACCATTACTGATATTCCAGAAGTACGAGACTAACAAGTCACATAGCTTGAATGTACTGGTCGTTGGTAATAGTCTCGCTTCTGTGGTATCCCAAAAATCTCTAGATATCATGTACATGTCTGCTGTAAAAAAGAAAACATGGGCAGCTCGTGTTTGGAAGAGCAGAACCATTGCAGATGAAAGTTTGAGCTACTGGGCTGTAGATTTGATCGCATTATCACTGCTCTTCAATGTCAAGTACCTAATTCGAGCTTGAACGATTTGATGAGCTTTTTGTCTTTGGTCCATGGCTATTTCAAAGTAAGTAAACAGATGGGGATGCTTAGATAGAGACTTAAATGTAAATGTAGATGGACAGCCTTGATTTTCTAGTTGGCGTTGCTATATCTTTCTATCAGTGCCACGCACCGATGCATTGCATATGTATCCTCACTGGAAGAATAAATCATGCGCAATGGCGAGGAATCATTTCAAGAATCATGTATTCAAGTAATGATAGAAAACATAATACCACCAGACTGTTGCAATCCATTACAGCGAGGCGAAAGAAGGAATTTTGTCCTAAACAGATGTTTGCTTGAAGGCATCTTATACCTACTCTTACCATTCATGATGAGAAAAGACAAAGAATTAGTAATGAACTGACATTACCACAGAAACAGTTAAACATCTTGAATGGTCATAACAGGGGAAATGAGTCAAGGGTCAAGGTCGTCGTACAAGGCTCAGCCTTTGAAATCCTATCTATAGCAAGACTCAATGATCCTAGACTTTAAAAATCGTTATCAATTTTTCAGACCTGCCGTAACTAAAGGCAAGCTTCCCAATAGTAATATCGAAGATTTTGATTCGCTCAGAAGATGCAGTACGAGCTCCCATGGCTCCTGTGAAGAATGACAAGGTTCTAAATAACAAACTTTCGACAAACAAGCCACTATTATAAGACAGCCAGGTCCTTACGAGCGAATATAAAAGATGATGAACTCCAGACACGGGTCTCTTTAAGGGAAGTCTGCAACTGCAAATGAAAAGGAACATTGAGCTCAGCTATACATAGTATACAGAAACATCCGCAAAGAAAATAACACATAATTTGTTTTGCTCCGCCACTATACATTGCGAATATCAAATCACTAAACGCTAAACCAAATTAAGATGATTGGCTTCGAGGTACCAACCCCGCTTGTACTAACAGGGTCCTTACGAGACGAGGCGTGAAGATAAGCCCTAAGACAAATCTCATAGTTTCGAAGCTCCGCAGTGGACATAACTTTATTTCCAACGACTGCAAGTATAGGCCATGGCGATTTATTGGTGTATTATACGTCGCTAAGCTTGTAAAGAGTGTTGATATTTGTTGCGTCTTTTTAGTATGTCCTTACATGATTCTTTGACTGAAACAAGGGAGATGGTAGAGGACTTGAGACGATTGCTAGTCAATTCCGTCAATTCCACCCGTGTAATCCTTTTGCGAGAATGTTTCGTGAACCGTATACAGCGTAATACGATTGGTTCGTTTGTATGTAGTGGGGAATTCAATTCCTAAAATACCAACGGTCGGTAGCTTCTACTGCAAGGGGGATTTTGACTCGAGCTGGATTTTGACAGCTGATTGAGCCATGGATGCTAGCAGATACGAACTGAATTGCCGAAGTAGCCTTAATCAGTTGATTTTATTCACAATCTAGCCAATAAATGGCAAATTGCAGTTGTGCGTATTCAGGTAAACATGATTTCCAACGCATGGTAGACGACTCAGTGCGAGGCCAGAATCTGATTGGAATGGATAACTTCCTTAAATCCTGAGAGCGATATGTTAATTTCAAAAGCTCGAATCGAGGTAGCTTTCGGTGCTAGTGTGAGTAAGATGCTTATACGGCAAGTAGGCGTTGTGTCTTTCTAGTTCTGTCATGAGGGTCCATGTTCCATGTAAACTAGTACATACACTGGATGAATGTCTTATTTGTCTAACCCTATACAGATTTGATCGTTTACAAGGAGAATTAGAATGGTCCAATGATGAAGTTGTATGGTGTGTGAATAAGGAACATTTGACAGATATATAAAGGTAGAAGTATTCGTATACTTTCTGTTACTTTCTCCTTTTCGTCAACAGTATCTCTTGCATTCTCTTCACATCGCAATTTCGCTTTCTTTGCAAAGAAAGTCTACTGTCCACTATTCTTACCAGTCTACTACATTCATCGTCTAAATACGTCTGTAATATCAAGACTTCTTTCAACCTTTGCACAATAGTCTTCCTACTGCCACTTTAACTCGAGCCCTTCTTGTACACAGAGCGAGGCCATTAACAGCATGTCTAACATTATCGTCTTGGCTATTGTCGCATGCGTCTTATTGGCAATTGGGATGACTTCCTTGATCAATATAGCGAGACAAAAAGATGGACCATCAATACCAGTGTAAGAAAGGACAGGGCGCCGTTCTCGGGGGAGAGAGAGCTGTCGCGGCATCTGATAGTTACCTGGGAGGTGGAAGTGATATTCGTCAAGATAATGTTCGATCCCGCCGAGATACAAAGACTCACTCGGCGAGCAACATCAAACTTCGAAGAATGGCTAGATCAATCCTTTGGCTTTTTTTGCCTTTGATCATTTCATACAAGCGAAAGAGAATGCTCCCACGAATTACAGTCAATCCCCAGTACAACCCGAAAGTCTTCAAACCGCATCATGGAGCACAGACATACCTACTGATCCGCTTTGATCCATTATAGCCATGGCTGTGTAGTTGATGTTGAGGTTCGTCATTTATACTTTGGGGCGCATAATAATTGGATCTGACGTTTGGAGCTGCAGGAATGAAGCTGGGATAGAACTTAGTAACAAGTTTGGAAAACAGGACGTTGTGCAAAGAAGATTCGGGGAGCTTGGTTGGCTCTTTTCGAAGAGACATCTTACTCTTCTGTAGAGCAAAAGACATTGGGGCTTTTATTTTTCTGACTTTTCATTGAATAATAATGACCATCAATACGGCTGTATCACAAGACTTGAGTTATAGACGAGACTTTTTTTTTTGAATCATAACTTCTATAGCTTGCTTTTAGGAATATTGATCTTGGTGCTTTCATTTCTCGTAATGATGTCAAGATCTAACAGAAAACGTATTTGTGAATTTGGCGGGCAGATTTCTGAAGTTGTATTATCACAGGTGTGAATTATACTAACCACAGCTTCTCACCTAACTGTTCTCATTTTGATAATATGCTATGTAGCAATAGGCGTGCAGTCTACTAGTAGGAGAGCAATTGAGTTTTGCATGTTCATCAATTTGGGGGCTTTGACTATAGAATTCGGTCATGGGAGATCATCTCTAGCATCCTTGACAAGATAGATCATATGCGATGTATCTTCAAGACTAGAATATAAATAGTATGGAGCAAGACAAAGGATGAGAATAGAGCAGAGTATATTGGGAAAGAAGACAGTAACCATTAATGACAACATTGATTTACCACTTGATCTGTCAATTTGTGTCTGAGAGCAGTTCAATCAAAGCCAAGGGAGAGATCAATACACAAGTCCACAGGGAGGAAATGGAAAGGTAGATGCGAACCACACTGGTAGAAACAAAGTAATCTGAGATCAACTACCTCAACACTGTCCTCGTGACTTTCAACACGGTATAAAACTGTAGTCCTCTCACTACCTAGCTAGGTGTGCACCACTCTGAAGCACTACCAGTACCAACTGCCAAGGCTGGGGTCAGTACATGAAGAGAATTCTGAGATAAAAGCGATTCTGCCATTAAGAGTAATGTAACAAAATATCAAGTACTTTGTATTTTTGACCAAATTCAAACTTAGACATCATGAATGGGCCAAATGAAATAACGCTGAAAAGATCTGAACTCCAACAATGGCAGGTATAGCCTTGGCTAACTTTGAATGGCCTAGCGGATTGTCGGGAAAAATAGCCCAAATCCCGTCCTTAACTTTTTTTTTTGCGAATCGCATCGCAAGCTTTCTCAAGCTGAAATATTAAATTCTTTCTGCGACATCTTAATTTTACCTTTCTCTTCATAAGTAATCAAGATGTCCGCACCAGTGACAGGTCTACCGGCGGTTAAACTCCCTACTGCCCCCTCGCCAATCACACCCGAACAACGATATTGGAAGGGCTTTCGCTCCCAGCAACTCATACCATCACCAACGAACTATCCCATTACACACATATCGTTCCCTCCTCCACCAACGAACGCTCTATCACCCTCTGGTAATGATTACTTCTGTGTTACCACTGGTACTCGACTCCAGATCTACTCAATTCGCACACGGAAATTAGTAAAGACTATTACTCGGTTCTCAGATGTTGCGCATAGTGGAGAGATTCGACGAGATGGACGCGTTATGGTGGCAGGTGACGAAACGGGAAAGATACAGGTTTTTGATGTGAATTCAAGAGCTATCTTAAAAACTTGGGAAGAACACAAGCAGCCGGTTTGGACCACAAAGTTTTCGCCAACAGAATTGACAACTCTCATGAGTGCTAGTGACGATAGAACTGTTAAGCTATGGGATCTGCCAAGTCAAGAAAGTACAACTACTTTCACTGGACATACCGATTATGTTAGAAGTGGCGCTTTCATGCCTGGATCGATGTCGAATATGATCTTGACTGGTAGTTACGATGAGACTGTCAGATTATGGGATCCTAGAGTTCCAACCAGAGCAGCTATGACCTTTAAGCATGCTGCACCAATTGAGACTGTACTTCCTATGCCTTCAGGGACTACCGTTCTTGCTGCAGCTGATAACCAAATCTCGGTCCTTGATTTGGTTGCTGGAAAGCCATTGCACATCATCAAGAACCATCAGAAGACTGTCACTTCGTTGTGCCTCGCATCAAATGCTACTAGACTGGTTAGTGGTGGCTTGGATGGCCATGTCAAGGTTTTCGAAACCACAGGATGGAATGTTGTAACTGGACTCAAATATTCAGCTCCTGTTTTGTCAGTCAATGTTGTTAGCTCTGGTGCCAATCGCGAGGACAAGCATTTGGTTGTAGGTATGCAATCTGGTGTCTTATCCATCAAAACACGACTATCAGGTCAGCAAAAGGTCAAAGAAAGAGAAAGAGCGAAGGAGATGCAAGCCTTGCTCGACGGCACATTAGAGGAATACGATAAGAAGAACAAGAAGAGAAAACACACTAGCGGAGTAGAAAAGAGGCTCAGAGGAATGGATTTCATGGGAGAAGGAGCAGATGTGGTGATTGAGGGTAATGCGCGTTCAACAAAGCGAAAGGCTCCAGAATGGGAGCGTGAACTTCAACTCGGTCGATATCATCAAGCGCTAGATTGTGTACTCCAGAAAGGCCTTCCCGCGGTCACTGTTCTTACGCTTCTCACAGCTCTTCGACACAGAAGTGCCATGCGAGCAGCATTCGAAAAGCGTGATGAGACTACGATACAACCGATTTTCAAATGGGTATCAAAACATATTACCGATCCTCGATATGTTCCCATATGTACTGATGCTGCTATGTTGCTCTTGGACATATACGCAGAGTATACCTCTGAATCACCAGAATTAGAACGCCAAATCAGGTTCTTACATCGACGTGTAAGGGCAGAAGTAGAGAGGTCACAAAAGGCGATGCAGGTCAAGGGTATGCTAGATTTGCTTGTGGCTGGGGTAAAATAGGAAGTCTAATGAGGAATTGTCTTTTTTGCATAGCGTTGGCGTTGGTAGGGAAATACCGGAAATGTCAGGAAAAGCTTCCTTGTCCATTCTATATTTGAAAGACTCAATAATTGAACCTATCACATAAGCTACTGTGCACATTTTCAGATGAGGATTGCAATTATCTTTTTCTCTGCTTGCAACACTATCTTGAGTAGTTTTCTCAAATTTGAAAAGGGCTTCGTCTATTCTCCTCGCAAAACCAAATTCACGTCATCACGCATTTGCAAGCGCCAGGGGTCAATCTTGATTTTGACCCCACCCCATGATACCAAAACATTTACGAATAACATACCATCGGGTACTGTGATCAACATTGGTTCAATACAATACCAGAAATTCTCTCCGAATGGTGTCGAGAGGAAGCTATAATGCGTGGCAACTTTTTCTATGTGGCATGGTAGTATAGTCCTCAATTGGAAAACAGATTGACACCTTGATTCTTCTCGTCCAAAACATGATATGCTATTCACAATTCACAAAACTGTGCCATATTTTTTTTTCCGCAAATGATTCACATGTTAGCTAGCTTGAATCATAAACGGACACTTTCCCCTAACATGAAGTTCACTTCAAATTAAGACATTGAGCTCCACTGCAGAAATACTATCCAAGATGCCTCGATCAAATACTCTTCCAATGGACCCACCCAAAAGTACCTACACCGGCAATGGAAGACCTAATCGTAGCAGTACAACAAAAACGCGATCGCAAGTCACTTCGCAAAAGTCATCCAAAGCCCAAACAACCCCTCTATCTACCTCTCATCAACCTTTCCGTCATGGATCGAAGAAATCAAATTCTTCAACTGTTACAGGAAGCTCGACTTTGAAATCTGCGAGACCAGATGGCTTAAATAGACAAAATAGCGTGCAAACGAAATATATGAATATGCTTCTTTCTCTTGACACTATTCCCCGTATGCACAACATATACATATCATTCTTCAGTTGTAAGTCATGTTACCTCTCGCATCTCGATTCCCCAACCCTCATTCCACTCACTCTAACATCCTCGAGGGATCCTCCTGGCGGGCTTCATAATCTTCCTGGGCACTTTCACATCTCTTCAATCTCTTCCCTCTTCCTCCCTTCCCTCCGATCTCCCAGATGCAACTACCCAACATATTCTTCACGCGGCGAAAAATATTCCTCTTCTCTGGATCGCAAGTTTCAGCTGTGGTATTGGTGCAATGGGTATGCTATGGTTGTGGCACACACATCGACGGAATTACGTTTGACTTTTGAATAAAATATTCCTGCCGGGCTGTTTAAATAGTGTTGCGGGGTTTGTGGGGACGCTGGTGGGGGTTTATAGTCAGCAGAAGGGAGCGTGGAGTATTACTGCTAGGTGGGTGTAGATTTTTCTTTGAGAAAAAGAAATTAATTTTGTTGGGCGAGCAGGAGAGCAATATGAATATTTATTTTTTCCCTAAATTTTGTCTATATTTTACTCTACATCTACTTACTTCCCATCTGCATACAGGGTCACAGCGATAGTTACCGCCACAACAGCGTGTATAACAGGTATTCTATTTGTTTTCTATAATTTCTGGTCATTAAGAAGGGTAAAAAGTACACATGCAAAGGAGATGAAGAGTTTCGACGAAGGATTTGTGGAGAAGATTAGAAGAAAGAAAGGATGAGCCGGCGTTGGAGCCCGGAAGTGTTGTTTAATGGACCGAAGACGAACTTCTAATGGTGAGGAGATGCGAAAAGATAAAATGGTAGATGGATAGACTTCGATTAGGAGATGGGAGTCGAGAGAGATGAGATGTTGGGAATTTATCGTGCTGCTGTTATGTTTCTGAAGAAGAGATAGAGTGGCACACTCAGAGTTGAGGGTAGTGGTTTCTTCTTAGGTTCAGTGTATTTGTGAGCTATCTGCACAGTGATGAGGAACATTATAAACTTGATATTGTCTAGCTCCTATTCTCTGACCTCGCTACTGTGCTTCTGCCACTTGCACTTTATGATCCCAAGCAGATGAGTATAGCAGTTTCTGTTTACGTCCAAAAAATCGTAGTAACATGTTTTCTTATTTGCGAAATCTCAAAATTCACTCAGCTGAAAATAATCAAACTCTAAGTCATCCAAGTCAAGTCATGAAATAGGCTGCTCAAAACCAACCAATCTTCACAAAAGATGAGATGAAGAAAGAATAAAAGTAAATGAGAAATAGCATTCCAGAATTCCTTTTAATTAGCGAGAAACTAAAATCAAATTGTTGAATATATATATATATATATAAACATACATCACATGCCAACTAGATATCCACCTCCAATCTACCATGTATATTTACATATGAACTTCGCCCACTTGGCACAGGCTACAAAACACCCCCAGACTCAATCCCTCAAGCACCAATACAACAATCTGTCAAGATATCGATCATGTGATCATAAAGAGGTCGCTGTATTAGCTAGCGAGGCGGTAGCGCTTCCCAATATAATTACATAGCTTGCTTCCCATAGTTAATAAATATCAAGAACGATTGCAACCATAATAGACTAAAGTACTTCACACTTAGCAACCAAGTTAATACCAACACAATCCCTTCTCGAAGAATCCCAAATGACCAACCCAATGAACGGAGCATCGGCGAAGTGAATATAAAAACAACAGAAATAATTATATAGTATGTACATACATACATACATACATACATACAATACCCACCCACGACTTCGAAGGCACTAAACCCCAAGCTTCTTTTCTTCCTCTAAGCTCAAGACCATAAAGCAGATAGGTATGCAACAAAAGGTAAAGTTTTGAAAAGGCGAGGGGGGCCAAGTAACGTGATTGGGTACGTGGATAATGAAAGTTTTATTAGAGTGATGTAAATGTAAGGGAGAAGGAAGTTAGGCGAGAAAAATGAGTTTGCGCTTTCTTTGATTATTTATTTAATCATCACATTAACATCTATCTCTCGTGCCACTAAGCCCGAGTAGAAACCAAGTAGAAAACAAGCAGAGAATATATATTGTGTGAGTTTGATGGTCTAGGAAGATAAGCTACACATCTCCCTTGCAAGATATCTAATTGGTCTTGGATATGCGTATAAATGTTCTGCATCTATTTGAAGTGAATAATGAGCGTCACCAATCTAGCTTGCTAATTGAGATCTGAGACTAAGGGTTGGAAACAGAAAGATGTAGAATAAAAGTATCATTAATTTCATAGGTAAACGCCTCGTCCCCCAATGCTTGCATATCATCATCGTCCGTGTGTATATACTTAGGTATCCTAACTCCCACTTTTCGTGCACGTCGTGTGTTGTACGTTCATGCCTCTATCTACATCACTGCCAGACATATCAGTATCCTGAACTTTTGTTTGTTTTCCGAGACTTATTGCACCCCCTTGGTTCCTACAATCTGCCCCTTTCATTCGTGCCGTCACTTCGCTAGCTTAGCTCGTTAGATGACATCATCACTCCCCTTAACAACCCTATGACACCATCCACACCAACTCCTTGCCCTCCCCTCCATCTCCCTAACCAAATATCTCCCCTCACTTTTCTCATCACCAAATTCTGGCACACAAGCCCCCACCTTCACCATCTTGACCCTCTTCTTCTTCATGACCCCTCCAATCCCCTCAATCTCATGTCTTGCATATCCAGGTCCTAGACTCAGATTTCTCTCACTGTTATTCGGACTCGTGCCTCCAAATATACTTCCTCCAGGACTGGATGCTGGAGATCCGGCTCGACTAGATTCTTCGAACTCACGTGCGTCTTCGGCGTCACAGTCGGTTTCTTGCTCTACTTCTATGGCGGATAGACAGGTACTACCGCGACCGCAGGGAACACCACGGTTTCCTTCACCAATACCAACGCCAAGACCACCTAGGGATGGAAGGTAGCGTGTACGCCATTTCCAGATGCCTTCGTATTCTTGATCGGTGGAGCGGAGGGATCGTCCACAGGGTTGACAAAGCCAGACAGCTGTTGGACAGCTGCAGAGAGAATCTTTGATCGTTTCAGGGGATAATGAAAGGGTATGATCATGTGTATTTGAGGAAGAAGAGGGGGAACATGATGATGAAGAGCCAGCGACCAAAGAAGAAAGAGGAGCCTTCGAGCATGTCTTACACATGCGTCGATGACGGTGACGTAAGAGAACGGGGCTAGGTGGTTTAATAGTGCAGTTCTGTTTGCACAGAATTAGCCTCTATAATATGTGGACACAGCGCCTATACAGATCCCAGTATCCTTTGATAACACATACCCTACAAACCACCCTTCCGCACTTGCGACACTCTCCTACAAGATCTCTAGCACAATCGCCCACTTTTCCACTGCCGTGTGTATTGCGTCCGCTTTCAACAAAATAGTAATCTGCGGCTCGCGCTCGATAACGAAATGTATGTTCGGGATCGAGCTCTACATCCTCGTTTTCGCAGTGAAGGGTTGATGTGAGAAGCTTGGAGCGAAATTGAAGGAGATTGACTCGAACTTGACGGCATGTATGAGAGAGTGCATCGAGAGTGTTGAGGTCGATATTAGATGCTATGGCAGATATGATACTGCGAGAGTATTAGCCTCTTCTTGATTGTGTGATTCACTAGTGAATATAATCAATGGTGAACAGGAACTAACGGATAACAGCCCAATGCCTCTGTGATGACATTTTTATTTGGATTCACCCGATCGTCTTGACCCAACGTCAATCCAAGTGTATTGGCTCCCTTATTCGCCTCCCCAAATCCGCCCCAAACAGGCTTTTGGAATCCATTTATTCCATTCTGCAGATGGCTCAATTCATTTCCCACTTGCTCTGGAGTTTCCGAGTCATCTTCGAAATCGATAAAAACTACCATTTTTGTATTTGGAGTGTGTTGTGTAGGAAGAGGAGACTGTAGTTGTTGTGAAAGTGATAGGAATGGTATGAATGATGACGATGGTGATGACGATAAGGATAAGGAAATGAGATGTTGACGTGTGATTGTTTCTTATTTAAACTACACACAAGAAACTTCCAAGGAGATACGAATTTTCAACAATTGAATTGTTCTTCTCCTTTTACGGACTCAAAGTGAAACATAACCTAAGACTCGAGTAAAGAAGCAACAAAAAGGAAGTTTATCAAGTGACAAGAATGTCCGACAACATAACAAGTATTTCCCTCGTCCGTTTCTCGGTCTCTAAGCGTCTTAGACAATGGGTCTCCACCCCTTTCTTTATCAGATCAAAAAGGATCTGATAAAAAAGAAGTGGATTTTATTTCGTGATAGACTGTACTTTTCCTCCACTCCGGCTCTTCCACCGAGTCCCACGTTCCTTACTTTCAGCCCACTCCAGCCGGCCGCGACATGGTTTCTCATTCCAGCAATCGGATATGCAAGAAAATCCAGACTCGACCATGTTACACATTATTATCCGGTCACTTATTGTGGGTTTAGGAAGATAAGATTGGAAGGAAAATCCACTTCATGATGCTATGTACTTCGTATGCAGGGGAAGTGTGTACGTCTTGGGAATTTCTATGTGGTAACTTTATGCTAATTCTATTGATATTTGGGATGAGATATGGACGGTGAACCGGATGAAGAACGATTTGTATCACTTAGTTATTGTGGCACTTGATCGCCTGCTCGGGCTTGCAATTGTTTGTTGGGGTGATCTTGGAAGGATACAATGGGCTGTGATGCAAAGGAGATGATTGAGTTATATTGTCGTAGGTTGACGCGAATACTGGTATATGTGGGCTGATGATATATGGCATGAAACTATGTCCACTGTTCTGGTTCGATTTGCACATTATTTTTGATTGTCACACCACCCTCAAGCGACTCTCATGCTGTGCGGTGGCTTATTATGAAGTTTGATGCAAGTCTAGAGTTGCGAACTACAGTTTGAAGCTTGCTCATTCCTTCAACAAACCACAATTCGTGGGGGTGCAGCAATCTACAATATCACATGGCAGAAAAGATCAGGATATGAAATCTTGGCATTAACATCATCAATAGTTTAACATCGAGTCTCAAAAGTCTTATGGCTTCTGCCAATTTGTTTACACCAGAAACACCTAATGCTAACCAAGACATAGACATCCAGTCTGACCCAATGCAAAATACCCTTATTCGAATGTACCTTTTCCAAACAAACCACCAACGGCCTTGCGCCTGCTTTCCACTCCCTTAAATTTCTTTCGTTCTCTTCTCTTCTCCTTCTCCTCCATCACAGCTTTCCGTTCACTTTCCCTGACAAAAGAGTTCACTCCACTATGCTTGCCTCCTCCTCTCCTAATACCTGATCCTTCGTCCTTCCCACCAGCCATCCGCTCTGTTGCCGACATCCCAATACTTACACCAGTGCTTGAAGTCCCAGATAAAATACTGCTATTTGTCGTGGCTTTTCTCAATAGAGGTACTACCCTGTGACCTGGTTGCGATGAAGGTGCTGCAAATGCTAGACGTTCATTATTGGCAGCGACATTGCTCGAAGATTCACGCTTCAGTTGTATTCTGTCGATGATGGAGGTTCCAGTTCTGCGTATGGCGAAAGGATCACGATTCTTCTGAGTCCCTTGTTCTGGACCTCCTTCAATTTCTAGATCATCATCTGAATCAGACTCGAAATTTGTTGAAATTACCATAGCATGAGGATCTTCAATAAGACTTGACAGTGATTCTCGAACCTCTGATAGGTTCGAAGGCTTCTTCCCTGTACGTCGCAAGTGTGGTGGCGGTCGAACATAACCAGTGCTATCAGAATGCTTACGTTTTGACGGAGGGCCCATGACTTCTCCAGTCCGGTTCGGTGCAGGTTGCTGAGATTCGTCGTTCTGGGTTTGAGACTGTGAGTCAGAAGTATCATCTTTTTCTTGAAAGTCATCCAGGAATCCCATCTCATCGTCACTTCCTCGGTCCTCAATGGCGCGAAGAAAAGCTTCTTTTTTGGGATTCTGTGCAATCTTTCCAATCTTTTCGTCTGCAAGTAGAGCTTTACGCATCTTGGCTTCTGCTGCACGTTTTCGACGCTGGCGTGCCTCTCCACCATCATCTGAGTCCGAAAGATCATAATCGGCACCTCGTTTGCGGCGAAGCATGCCTTTGGAGATATCGTTGTAAAGCTTCTCGATTTGCTTCTCATCACTTGCTCTCTCGCGGTCACTAAAATGGTTAGCAATAACACGTGAGTTTAGATTTAAAGAACTTACGCGTAGAATTTGGCAAGTTCGCTCTCGTCAATATCTTTCTTTTCATCGTCTATCATTTCTTTGACGAAAGCATCCTCTTCCCCTCCACTTTCATCGTCACTGGCTCCGCCCAAACCAGCATACTCGTCTTCTGATTCCTCGGCTTGTTCATTGACCATGTTCTTAGCGTTACTCTTTTTCTTATCAAATTCTTCAACAACCTTCGGTTTCCTTTTGGCGGCTTTACGCATGACATCAAAAGCGTCGGCGGTAATTTCAAAGTCATCATTTTGATTGTTGTCCTCTCGGTTGATATCTAATGATTCATCCTCATCGGACACAGAGATAGCTCGGGCCCTTCTGCGAAGTTTTCCTTTTCTCTTCGCAATAGGTGTTTCTTGGATGTTATCGCCAATCATTTGAGTAGACTGTGATCCCATCTCGAATGTGCCTGCGGTCGAAGGTGGATCCATAAATCGTGACTTAATAGGCGTAATCATCGAGAATCCTTCATCCTGTGTGTTAGGAAATTCGGAGACTTGAGTTGATAATGGGTTCTCCACCAAACTGTCGAAATCATGTATTTGCGATTGTGAGAATGAAATTTGGATCCCCTGAGTTTCATTGTCTACTGGTTGTGATGCTGGTATTTGTGTTTGACTATCCATTACCATGTCTTGCGTCTCTTCGTCAATCATGGTGGGAACAAAATCGGGCAGCTCAGGCACAGCTCTTCGGCGAAGGAAATCCATGGAATTTTCCTTTAAATTTATGGTTTGTGACTCTGAATTTGATGATTCAAATACATCTTGACTATCATCCATTGTACCCTGAAATATCTGTGTAAGACCGAGTCCAGCGGGGCCCGTTATGGGTAAACCAGGTATGAATGTTTTGGTTGCTGAACGAAGAACTGAAGTTGGGATTACCGGTGAGTCTGTCCGCGGCTGCGACAAAGATAGAGTTCTGGGAGCTTTGGGTGTCTTTGTGAGAAGATCCTCTTCGTCCTCGTCATCTGAGATAATGTTCGTGACTCTCGATTTTCTAGACCGTCGATGGACAGGTAGAGTCTCTTCTTCGTCCTCGGCATCCATGACGTTGCCTGGTTCTCCTGGAATAGAAAGATCAATTTCAGATTCACCATCTTCATCTGCCTCATTGTCGAATAAGGAATTAGGCACGGGGTTGTCAGTTGCCTCTTCTTCCTCAATTTCCTCATCCTCATCTTCACCACTTTCTTCATTCTCAGAGTCCTCATGCTCGTTGTCTTCTGAGCCGGAAACCTCTTCCTCTTCTGGTATTTCATTCGTCTCTTGCCAGTCCTCGTCGTCGCTGCTATCATCCAGTGGGTCTACTTCGCCATTGGCTTTTCGCTCTCTCTTAGCAGCTGCCTTTTCCCTTGCCTGGATCTCTTCTCCTTCGCGGCGAGCCTTAGCGAGTAAGTCGTCAACCTCCACCATTTCCTTTTCTCGTTCCTCGGCAGTCTGTACAATGATTCCTCGATCTCTAAGGGCCTGAAGTCGCTCCTCTCTTTCTCGGTGTGCTTGTTGCCTTGCCTTCAATTGAAGACTGATTTGTAGGTCTTGGGCTGTAATTGATGGTTTTTGATTTCTTCCGGAATTTTGTTTTCCAGGCGATCTGAGGTGTGAAAGCATTCGCAAAGCCACCATCGAATGAGGTTCCGTGGCTTGTTTCTCTGGGATACGCTTGAATATCGCGTCAAGTTTTGCATTACGAGCAGACATCTTTGGTTTCACAATCTCGAGATCACTATCTGAATCAAGCTCCAAGTCACCAGTACTGACTTTTGCTGGCCGTACCTGGATTAGTCGCTGCTTGAAGACAGGCTTCTTCTCAGTCAAAGCTTTGGTCAGCTCTGTATTGACAGCCTTTCCTTTGCCCTTGTCTCTCCTGGAAGGTGGTGACGATTTCAGAGCTTCTTCAAGAGTAGGCAAGTCCTCTTCGTCTACCAAATCCATGGCTGTGCTTGTTACCAGAGAAGAAGCGGCGAGCTCTCGTTTATCTTTAGTGTCCATTTCATCTGGTGGAGATGTGGGCGGTGTTTCTTGCATCTCAATGTCTGATTGTGGTGCGGGAGGAGGACTTGAACTTGTGGGTCTAGCAGGGTCAGAAGAAACAGCATTAGTCTCCTCAGTTTGTCTGTAGCCAAATTTGGCAAACAAGCTCTGTTTCGTGATCTTCTTCTTGTTTGTAGCTTTGTGAGCCAATTGCATATTCCTCGACAATCGCTGAGTCTCTCTGTGCATCTCCTCGATAGCTCTCTTGCTCGCTTTCCGAGTGGGACGATTTTGCTGTGTTAAGCGTTGTCCTCCTTCATCCTCGCTGTCAATCTGATTGTCGTCTTCGATCAATGCGGCCTGTCGTTTCCTTTCTTCAGCTTTCGCAGCCTTCTTTCTTCTATCTTCCGCCTCTCTCGCGTGCCGTTCTTGACGTTTCCTGGCAACCAAGTCCTGGAAATTCTTATTTGATTTCGATATCGAGTCCAATTGCTGGTTTTCTGAATCGGAAGCATCGGCCTGGGGTGTGGTCGATCTGCCAGCACTGGGTGTAACGAAGAGTCCAGGAGAGGCGGATTCTTGTCGAGGGGTTGATTTGACAGGTGTCTGGAGAGGTGAACTTCCCATCTTACGTCTTCGCAAAACCACTGGTATCTCGCTTTCATCGGCATGGCTTTCATCATCTGCGACCTTCGGTGACTCCGGCCTTGGTTTTTTCTTCAGTAATCTCCTGACCCTTTCCCTTGGATTATTCGCCACGAGCTGATCGTCGTCTGATCCGTCCAATGCAGCTTGCATACGCGCAGCCATTCGACCTCTTGGCCTTGCTATTTCTTCTTCGTCTGAAGAGGTCTGGCTCCCAACATCGATTGAATCTTTCGTCCCGCCCAGTGCCAATGTCTCGGAGTTTGCATTGAATATATCCGACTTTGGTTTTCGTGAGGCTATTCTTTTCCTTGCATTTCCAGAGACGCTCTCCTCATCAGATTCACTGATTCCCGCAGCCGCCATAGCAGCTCTGATTTTTGATCTGGGTGTCAACTCCATTGGAGAAGTAGACGCTCCAGGCGAAGACTCTCTTGATGAAGCCATCGTAATTAATTATAATATATTTATGACTGAGAAGAATTAACACGATTGTATGTAAAGTCGAGCGTAATCATAAAATAAGGATCATCAAATCATTGTCTGTAGTTGTATAATAGGTAAATGTAAGTGCAAGAAGAAGGGTTCAAGAGTTGGAGAGTTTTGTGCTTCGATATTGGAAACGCGTTCCAAAAAGACGTGTACGCGACAAGCAAGCATAAAGTTTAAGTGCGCGTAGAGGTGTGGCTGAAAATTCACTGACCCGCCTTGATGACCGCACCTGCCCCATGTATGATAGTTACCGGTATCCGACTTGTCACTTCTATTTCCGATCAGATCAGTTCCTCATGACCATGTAGAAATTCGTAAGCCCGAGATATCGAGGATGTCGTGAACTGTCTCCAGTCTTTATGTATTGATACTTTATTTTCCTTTTGTCTTGTTCGACAGAGATTTGTATTTAACACCTGCCATATATACACGGTAGTTGTGTTTCTAGATGAAATACTGGAAGAATATCAACATCAAGGCATCACGAAGCCATCAATTTTCCCTTCACTGCAAGTCTGCATCCCATATATCTAATTTGATATTGTCCTACAACAAAATATGACAACCACATTTCTCCACCGGTTGAAAGCTAGATCTCAGAACAATGTGGCCACGCTGAGAGATTCTCCTTTAGCGGAGATATCAGGTGCTTTTGGTGATCTAGGAACACTGTTACCACTGATGATTGCTCTGGCGATTAATAACTCAATATCTCTCTCAACAACCCTAATCTTTTCAGGACTATGGAATGTATTGACCGGTGTTGCTTTTGGTATTCCTCTACCAGTACAGCCCATGAAGGTAATTTCTCTTGTGGCTGGCCATTTTCCTGGCTGATCATTCACTAGGCTATCGCTGCTGTAGCCATCTCAAGGAACTTTTCGATTGAAGAAACGGTTTCTGCTGGTTACACTGTAGCTGGCGTGGTATTAATCTTGAGCGCTACAGGACTTCTTCGTTGGTTCACCCGTATGATACCTACACCCGTCGTCAAAGGTAAGTCTTTTTGCGGAAGCAATTTCTAGTTCAATAAAGGTTCTGTATTGAGTATGTTTTCAGGTATTCAAGTGGGAGCCGGCTTGTCTCTGATCCTATCCGCTGGCTCAAGTCTTCTTCAACCTTTGGGCTGGACGACTCCAAATGCTGCCGACAACTTGATATGGGCACTTTTCGCCTTCATCGCTCTGCTAATTACGCAGAGGCTTCCAAAGCTACCATATGCTCTAGCTACTTTCGTTCTTGGACTTGTGTTGTCATTGTATATCACGGGCTTTGGTTACCTACCTTCATTTAGAATATGGCACCCTCAAATCTATGTTCCGTCCGCAACTTCGTTCAAAGTTGGGGCACTCGACGCCGGTCTAGGACAAATTCCCCTCACAACCTTGAACTCCATTATTGCTGTCAATTTTTTGGCATCTGATCTCTTACCAAACATTCCAGCCCCAGGTGTTACTTCGATTGGTGTCAGTGTCGCACTGATGAATCTGATTGGTGGCTGGTTTGGCGCTATGCCTGTTTGCCATGGTTCAGGAGGACTCGCTGCCCAGTATAGATTCGGAGCCAGAAGTGGCGCCAGTATAATCATCCTTGGTGCCTTTAAAATGATCTTGGGATTGTTTTTCGGTGAGACGCTTGTGGGTATACTAAGACAATATCCAAAGAGTTTGCTTGGAATCATGGTCGTAGCAGCTGGACTAGAATTGGCAAAGGTAGGAGAAAGTCTTAATTACGGAGCTCGAGACCTATGGGATATATCGGAGTCGAGTGTTGGATCAGATTCAGCTCAACCACAAACGATAAAACGCCATAGACAACTTTCAGATGAGGAAAGGAAGGAAAGATGGACAGTAATGTTCATGACCATTGGGTTTCTACTCGCATTCAAGAACGACGGAGTGGGATTTTTAGCTGGCATGTTGTGTCATGGTTTCAATCAATCTTCGAGGTTGTGAATGCTTGGGAAGGGTGGAGAACGAGATACGGTGAGAGGAAGACCAGGAGTGCTGCGAATAGTCCCGGAGATGAAGAGGAACAGTTGCTCTCCAGTGCTTGAGCATGGAGCGGAGTTCGAATTCAATGATATTCACGAGCATATGAATGAATGAAAATGCGTTGTAGCAAAATTGTATCTATAATTCGACGGCGCTACCGCCGTTTTTTAATCACTAG
The DNA here is from genome assembly GCA_014898285.1 of Botrytis aclada. Lineage (NCBI taxonomy): Eukaryota > Fungi > Ascomycota > Leotiomycetes > Helotiales > Sclerotiniaceae > Botrytis > Botrytis aclada. The sequence goes on from RCSV01000007.1 coordinate 768,714, forward strand.
CAATATTTATTCAGCAGTTCAATGGTATTACCAAGAGATCTTTGATAATCTTATAATATACAGCTCGGTGTGATTTATACATCAAAATTACCATGAATAGTACTGTCTTTGGGCAGTCACAGGTCTATTTGGTAATTGAACCCAGACCTTCTTCTTCTTTAGCTTCTCCTCTCGTTCTTCATGCAGTCTAATACGAGTTTTCTCTTCCTTCAATACGAGCGAAATACCTAAATATGTTAGCCCTGACAATACTTCTACAAATGATACTCAACTTACTCGTTGTCCTGTTCTTCATAATGTTAACATTTCCTCTCGCTCTGAAATCATAACTTCTAGTCCAATCTCCCTTTCCACACCAAGCTTCATCAACATATAATGTAGTTGGATCCTCCACTTTGACCCTCTTTCCATCCTTTGTGACGATATATCGCGTCTTGAAATTTTCAGTAGATTTTCTTTCGACCTTTCCTAAACCCATACCCCTCTTCAGGATGGCCTCGTTCCTCGCATGCTCCAGATGTTCTTTGACATCCTTGGCAACCTTCTTCTTCGAGAATCTCATCTGAATGATCGCATCTTCCACTGTCTTGCCCGCAATTTGCTTAGCCAAAGGAACCAATTTCTTCACTGAGGTCTTGAAATCATGACTCTTGGACAACAAAACCCTCTCCGTTCTCTTCAATGTTTGATCTTTCGTCAAACGTCCTCGTTTTTTGACTTCCTGTATGACCATCTTCCTTTTCCATCGAAGTGTAGCATTGGGGTTTGGATCGAGTGTTTTGGCCATTATTTCAGGGTTTCTGGGTATGACTTTGTTTTCCCCATCTTTTTTGCCTCTTGAAGCTTCATCTTCAAAGATAGACGATTTTGCGAGATCTCCCCGCTCGGCCTGTTGTCGTTGCTCATCAGATTTCTTCTTGAGGTATTCTTCCGTCAAAGGATTCTTGGGGGCTTTGTTCGGCGCGAATATCCTCCTTGCAGTGTCGAGACGCTTTGAAAAATTGTCGAATAGTGATCTTCGTTGATTGGTATATAATGGGATGAGGAAGGCGATGGGTGGATGGGATGTTGTAAGAGGTGCAGCTGCGAGCGGATCAGCATTGATCATATATAGACATAGCCCTGTACTTACCAGACCTTAGCAGGCGCCGCGAAGGAAGACTCAAACTCATTATGTGGATTGGGTGGTGTTGCTTGTCAATGGCTCGGCCATCATATCAAAATAATTGAAGTTCTTAGTTCGCCAAATTTGTGTGGCTGCTTTAAGATTCACACTACAGTCAGGATTCAAGATAATTTTTTGTTGAAGCTTATAAGAGCTATGTCGGTCAGAAATTTTCCAAGTTTAAATCAATCTACAGGTAGACATTTCTAACGATCGAAATGTGATCAATTTCATGACTCGAATTTTTTACAATTCATTCGGAACGTTGAATGTAAACGGCGATCTCATGTCCCGCTGTCGTATTCCGAGATTATTAAGCGGCGGCAAAGGTCCGGTGGGATTGAAATGTTCGAGATGGATCGTATTTCGCAGCACCCAATGCCTACTTTTGTTGTCAATACACAACACCTATTTGTTGATCACCTTCCAACAACAAAATCTCAAGAAGATTCTCGAAATGCTTCTTGGGCTTCCTCCCGATATTGATACGAGATTTCCAAAGTGAAGTAGTTGGAGAAAACTTTGTTTATAATGGAACAATCACCTGTTGGTGAAGAGGAGTGGTTAGCACTCGTAGATGAGGCTAGTAGAAACGCGAGAGATCTGGAGCAGCGCATCAAAGTTGTCGAATTATACGATCGCGCAATAAGCGCAGAGCCTTGGAGCAACCCGCTTTGGTTAGCAAGATGCGACTGGGTCTTGTCATTATACACAGATTGTCGGGATCCAGATGCAGGATGGCCAGAAGATGAGCGACTCGTCGGACAGGAACTATTCTCGTTACAAACAGCGCAGGATCTTTGGCAGGAAGGCACCGCAGCTACACAATTTCGTTTGAACGACAGCCATGAGCTATGGAATAGGTGGATAACTATTGAACTGGAATTGCTTGCGAAATCTCCTACTCGCGAACAAGTCGAGCGCGTCCGCAAAATATTCTTCGATCGGCTACAAATACCACATGCTAAATGGGACGAGACTTCTCAAATGTTCTCGACGTTTCTCACAAAGTATGACGAGCCCTCTTATGAATCGACGATGGTGCAAGTTACACAGATGGGTAGCACTGCAAGATACTTGTATGAGCAACGTGAACAGCACGAGCTTAAGCTTCAGCAAGCTGTTACGGCTGGTGATAAGGAATACATAGCATCTGTAATGAAGGAATATCTGGAATGGGAGACTTTTCAAACAGTGACAAAGCCCAAGAAAGGCTTACCACAAAGCCCCCAAATTCTCGCAATTGCCCTCTACGAGCGCGCATTAGCTTCCACAATTCTGGGCCGGGATCCCGGGACTTGGGAAGATTACATTGCTTTCGTTCAACAGAGCTACGTTGTAAATCCAGATGCGCAATTAGGCAGTCCTCTCTACATTGTCCAGCGAGCTACCGCACATTGCCCTTGGTCAGGAAGCTTATGGGCGCGCTACATCCTTCTTGCTGAAACGCAAAACTTGGATTTCTCTTCGATTGAAGATATAAAGCATGCTGCGACGAGTACTGGCGTGTTGGATCGTGATGGGACAATGGATGAAGTAATTGAGGTTTACACGGCTTGGTGCGGCTATCTCAGGCGTAACACGATCGATAAGCCTTTAGAGGACGAAGCTTTTGATGTGGCCGACGCCGGTCTGCCTGGTTCACTCGAGGCCGTTCAGGACTGGGGCCGAAGGCTCTACAAAAGAGAATACACGGATCCCTCGTTTAAAATCGAAAGGATAATGATTCAGTACCTCACTCAGAAAGGATCAATTGAGGAAGCTCGTGAGTTTTGGAAAAGACTCGTGAATACTCATCAGAAAAGTTACGTTTTTTGGCAACAGTATTACTCATGGGAAATGACAGTTCGATATCTTAACAAATCATCCAACCTACCCTCTACGGTCTTGTCTCGAGCTTTACGTACGAAAGACCTAGATTGGCCGGAAGCGATCATGGAGCTCTACATTTCGCATTGCAATAATTACGAAGATGCACATACTCTATTAGGAGCAAAAGACCTAGTCCGCAGACAATTTCAACTAGTTACCAAGCGCAGGGAAAAGTTAGCTATTGAGCAAGCAGAATTGTATGCTCAGCAACAGCAACAAATCGTTAGCCCGGAAGCCACGGATGAGGATTCTCCTGGAAATTCGAAGAGGAAGCGTGAGCCGACCTCAGAAGATACCACTGATGGTAATACCCACAAGAAGATAAAAAATGAGCAATCGACAGCTGATGCAGAGGCTTTACGACAACAGCATTTGACAAGGGACCGCGAGAATACTACCGTAATAGTCACCAATCTACCTCCCGAGGTTACCCAAACCAAAGTCAGACAGTACTTCAAAGAATATGGTCACATCAATAGCTTGACACTCAAGACCGAAGCGGACAAGCTTTCCTCCACTTGTTTGATCGAATTTCGTTCAAATGACGACGTCCAATCGGCCTTTCTCCGCGATGGAAAATTCTTTGGTGAGAATCAAATCAAAGTAGAGTCTGGTACTGGCTTGACTCTTTATGTCACTAATTATCCACCTACTGCTGATGAAAACTATATGCATACTCTCTTCAAGGACTGTGGTGAAATATTCAGTATCCGATGGCCAAGTCTTAAATTCAACACACATCGTCGATTTTGCTACATTACCTTCCGTAAAGCTGAAGCTGCTTCGGCAGCCACCCAGCTCGATGGAAAGTTGCTCGAGAACAAATTCAAACTCGTAGCAAAATATTCCGACCCAGCTGCAAAAAAACAACGAGAGGGTGCTACCGCAGAAGGTCGAGAGCTACACATAACTAGTCTCGATTCGAGCTTGAAAGAGGATGATTTGAAGGAGGTGTTTGGAAAGTATGGCAAGGTCGAATCTGTCAGAATCTTGAGAACATTCAAAGGGGAGAGCAAGGGTGCAGGATTCATTATCTTTGAGAAAAAGGACGAAGCTACTGCCGCACTTGAATTGGATAAAACCAAGTTGAAATCCTCCATTCTTCATGTCGAATTGACACAAGCAAGAAACTACAAGCCTATCGCAACTAGTAGAGAAAAGGGGGCTTCAGCATCTCCAGCCCCAGACGCTGATGGAGATATTGGGATGTCTCCAGCTTCTACCTCAGACAATCCTCACAAGAATCAACATGCTTTACATCAACCATCAGAAGGTGGCAATCGAACGATTACCCTACTAGATGTCCCTGATACAGTGAATGATGCAAGGATTCGTGCAATTGCAGAACCATTTGGGAATATTATCAAAGTTGTACTTCGTCCAGACCATCAAGGCGCAATCGTCGAGTTCGAGGATGTCAATTCTGCAGGTAAAGCATCTCTTGGTCTTGAAAATCACGAGATAGCACCAGGTCGCAGATTGAGAACAGGAGGAATGAAAGATCTTTTCACGCAGTCAAGTGAGGTTAAAAGTGATCGCATTGTGGTTGGACAAAATGGAAAGAAGGAAAAGGAGAAAGCGGGTGCGAGTACGAGAATAGGTGCAGGGTCAGGCACGAGTAATTTCATGCAACCCAGTGCACCAATCAGAAGACCAGGTGGAGGAAGGGGTGGATTGGGACAAAAAAGAGGATTGGGATTTTCGGGCGGAAAAAAGCCAGCGCCAGTGCCGGCACCAGAGACAGGTTCGGATACTAATGCAAAACCAAAAAGTAATGCGGACTTCAAGAAAATGTTTTTGAGTGGTGGAAAGGAATGAATGGGATGATAATTAATTGATTGCAGTGTTGCTACGTAATACAAACAAGGTAGCTAGGGGAGGGGTTAGGTAGAGAGCACATAGTAAATCAGATGTTAATATCTTTTCTTTGCTAAATTTGTTCGTCGTCCTGGTGTAATGATAATTGATTGTCGTGTGTGCGAAGTAGAAATCGTATCGAGATTTCATGAGCTTATAATAAACATAGATATGGGAAGTAGAGTTGTGATGTGACCATGAAATCAAAATACGTGTCATGTCATGTCATATCCCAATAACTTCCCTATATGTGATATTAGATCGTGTTTTTGGGGGGGGGGGGGAGTATTATATCATATTATATATATCATATCGGAATTACAATTTCAATTCTAACGGGAAGAAAAGAAGGAAGGGAGGCATGAAGGTATGAATGAGGAGGAGCTTGAGAATTGTGAGCGATTCTCTGGATTATGAGAAGAGAGACGATAGAGGAGAGATGGGAGGGAAAGTTGGTAGGAGTTAGTAGGAGTTAGTTGGAGAGTTTGGAGATGTTGGAGATGGTGTTGGTACCCTTAATGGGCATGTAGCGAATATGAATATGTGCGGATTGGTAGGGGCCAAAAAGTGCATTTTGTTGTTGTGTTTTTCACGGGGAGGAATATTAGAGAGGGGCGGAGGGGGTCAAATGTAGCAAATGTATCAAATCTGTATTATTTTCCTATAATGAATGATCCATCCTATCGTATTCTATCCTATGAAGCCCATATAGAAGACCGATCAATCCCAATCCTATCCCAGAAAAACGAAGAAAGCCCACTTCACTTCACTCCCCTTACCCCTAGTGAAACTGATCCTCCGTAACGCCCTTCCCCATGGCACTCGTACTACTCACACCACCCGTCACCATCTTCAACAACTCGTCTGCATAATTCGCCCCCGACCATTTCTGATGCTTCACCACATCCACCCCGAGATCCATTTCCGGTTCTTGCACCAACTCCCCATAAGCGCGCATGCCCTGTTTACTATACGCCTCTGCGAAGCGATGACTGATCAACGCCGTGGTGTGTAAACCGGCTAGTGTAATGAATTGCCAACAGTAGCCTAGTTTGGAAAGACGCTGAATATATGTTTCCTGTTCTGCTCTCGGCATGGCGGATTTCCAATTGAAGGATGGAGAGAGATTATATGCGAGTTTCTGGTCGGGATACACGGCGTGCACGCCCGAGGCAAATTCCTCGGCTTGTTTGTAGTCTGGGAGTTTGGATTCCATCCAGATGGCGTCGCAGTAGGGGGCGTATGCGATGGCGCGATTTACGGCACAGCCACATCCGCCTTGAAGTCGATAGTAGCCTTCTCGTGTGCGGGGAGCGTCCCAGTCCCAGTGAATATCGGTGCCAGTGATGGTTTTGGCGAGGGCTCTGGCTTCGGAGTTGCTTTTTCCTTTGACTTCGGTTAGGAAGCGGGAAATGAGCTCGTCAGATTTGGTGTTTGGGCTAGATTTGATGGTGGCGATAACGGCGTCGTTGAAGAGTTTGAGATTCGCTTGAGCGGTCCATGTATCTTCGATGGCTTGAAGTTCTGCACCAGTTTTACCGGCACGCTCACCAGCTATCATGAGGTCGTTAAGCGGTTGGAGATTAGGGTTTGTGGAACCGAGAATGTAGGCGTGGTCTCGGGGATCAATAGTTGTGGTAATTAATGTGGCAGCTTCAGCATCTGTACGAGCAATAGCGAGGAGGTCGGAGCCTGCGTGGTACGTTAATTTGTATTCATCATCTTCCCCAAGAAAGTATAAATGTTGACATACCCATAATATCAGCCTGAGCACGAATAGCAACCAAACGATTGATATGTTCACTAATTGGAACAAGGACCTTTCCAGCCATATGTCCACATTTCTTGGTACCAGGAGCTTGATCCTCAATGTGAATACCCGCAGCTCCCTTCTCTATGAACAATTTTGTTAATTTCATAACGGCAGTGAGACCACCATGACCAGTATCAGCATCTGCGATGATTGGACGAAGGTAATCGACGTTCTGAAGTTTGGCTCGATCGGCTTTCGAAGCAGCCATTACCCGTTCTTCTCGTTGTTTGCGGTCATGGAAGAGTTGGGCCATGAAGAGATGTGATACTTTATTGGGAACCGTGGTCTAAAAGATGTTAATGGTTTGAATGCAAGAGAGGAAGGAGGTAGATTTACGTATGGATAATCTGCGAGATCCGGACCAGGTTCATCGGATGCAGACGCAGTGGATGAAGATTGCCATCCAGAAACATAGACTGTATCGAGAAACTTTGCCATTTGTGTCAACATGGTAGGCTCCAAGCAACCATATGTATAAGAAGCATCCTTATTCTGTTTATTTACATATTAGTATCTATCTGCCATCGTCATCAAGACCAATCAGGAGTACATACCTTGAATCTTCCCTCCAAGATCTTCCAAAGCTTTTTCGATTGTGCATTACTAGGGTATTCAATCTTTAAATTTCCCCTCTTTGCCACAATCTGCTCAGCAGTAAAAGCTCTCTTAGTATATCTCCATCTCTCATCAGCCCACCATTGCTTAACGGCAGCAACTTCTTCTAAGAAGATTCTCTCTTCTTGTTCTGGATCTACAGAAGTACCGGCCATTCTGTTGGTAGAAGCCATCTTGTATGTGTTTATATGGATATAGGGTATAGAAAACAAGAAATAAGTCTCCTTTGTGAGTAACTTCTCTCAAGCTCTGAAGGATTGAATGTTCAGTTAGAATGTAATAAGTGAAGAATCCTGTGTATCTTTAGGAATGTAGAGTATCGAACTAAAGATTAATCTTTGAAAATTCCAAGATGATAATGTAAACAATGTCAAACACAACATCAAAAGGAAACACAGAAAGAGAGGGTTCCAAGGTATATAGCTATATATTCCCCTCATAGGAACCTACCCGGCCCAAGGTCCGAACTAACTTCCTACATCGCAAGCTCACGACAAGACTCGTTCACAATCGTTTGTATCCTCGGACCATCAAGGAATCCTTTGCCATCAATATACAGAGCATATGGTTGGTCGTTCGGATCAAAGGGAGAGCTTTAGGAATGCCGTGATTGGACACATTCCCGAAAACTGGGGAAAACAGAGGTACCAGTTTAGTGAGCTTGGCTTTCTAGATCTGATGCGTTTTAGTGTAACATCTTGCCATTGACTTTTCTTATGACGAATGCGGAATCATGGATGGATGGTAGTTGAGATTTGAGATGGAAGAAGTTGCGAATATGTTTGCTTGTCTTTGGATGTCAATTCAATTCTGAGTCGTGTGCTTCTTTACCTACAATAGCATCACCCATCTACTTTACCATTTACCATTTACCATTAATTTCCATTCATCCAGATCTCCAATCTGGTCATCAAAACATCTCTCATACGGTCAGACTGCCCAGTGCCCAGGCGTAAGAATCATGTAAGACATGCTCTTGGAGAGTTACATCTCAGCTATCACTTAACATGTGTTTCCACACACGCACAACTCGACGTTATCGTAAACATGTGAAGACCCTCGAAAAGTTCAAAATAGATACGACGATAACCCCAGATCTCACAAGGGTTAATAGTTCTGCCGAGGGGTGGACCTTCCCATGCGGAAGAGGGGATCAATTTTCTAGAGGTCCAATAAATGCCTCGGCTTAGCTACCCCTTCATTTTCAAAGGTTGATCCGGTTATCGCGTTGGCACTGTTCCGAAAAGATGATCATTTCCGATCATGCTTTTTGTAATCCGACTATAGGATGCGATTCAGGAAGAAAAAGGCTAGGCATTGTGTGAGGTATTTATGTTTTCAGTCGTATATCTTTCGTCCATGTAACCTTACAAGTATCGAGCCAGTATTATAGGAAGTGATGTACAGAAAAGCCGAGAAAAATCAGGTCATCAATGAAGGATCAATGGATATATGACCGTTAATGTTATCAGCAATTTTGCCGGTATATTAATTTCTTACGAGGCAGCAAAGGTCTGCTATTTTGCTTCTAACATATACATGTCTTCTTTCAAGTCTCCATTCCCTCAAAGCAAATACTCACTGCGTATCCTCACAATCTTGATCATTTCAATCATCCATTCGAGAAATGGAGAATATTTCTGAATGCTATCAAGACACTCAAAGGGTATAGAGCAAAAACGCAAATGTCGTTAACGCATTAAATAGCCTGTCTTCGTATACTCAAAGGTTCATGGCCTTAGTGTACTGCTCCCAAGGAGTAAGTGTTCCTAGGGTCCGTCGCATATGTGCATTGATGATTTGAAGTCCGTAAACATAACTGGCATTAACCCATCCGAATCTAGAAATTATTAGAACTTTGCAATTGGTCAAACACATTGGTATAACTCACCCTTCTTTGGCAACTCCCTTGAAATCCGACCCTTGGTTGCCATATTCTGCATCAACTTTGTGAGGATCAATCACTCTGGTCACATCGTATTTTTCAACCACCACCCCATTGAAATCAACAAAGGCTGTTGTAATCATGAACAGCCATTTGTAGGCGAGTCTCTCGGCCTCTTCCTGATAATTATATCGTAGTAATCCTGTCCAGGCTAACATTTGCTGTGGAGCCCAACCATATGGATAATCCCATTGACGATTTGGTCGGTCTAAACCAATTGCACCACGAGACTCTTCAGTTCCAGACAGTAAGCCTCCAGCAGCTTCAAACTTAGGAAGAGCGTTAGTGACGAGACTGGCAGCTTGCTGTGGCGAAGCAACACCTGCCCACATCGCCCAGAAAGTAGTAGCACTCTCATATGTGCACTGCTCTTGCTTCAGGGTATTATAATCGAAGTACATGCCCTTCTCTTTATTCCAGAGGTATTTATCAATGGCCAACTTGCGACCTCTTGCTCTTCGGTCCCACATTGAGGAAGTTTGGAGCTGACCAGGTGTCATATCGCCTACGCAAAATTCGGCTGGAACCTCAAGCTTGTCTTTGAAAAATGTACGAATGGTATGTGCGATATCCTTTTCATATTTATAAAGAAGAGAATTAAGATCGATTGTTGCAAGATCTGCGCAAACCCTTTCCAAACGGTATGATGTATCGTGACCTGATTCACGAACTGCTCGATCGTGTAGGAAGTAATCGTCTAATTCCTTTTCCACGACTTTTCCATTGTTGTAAGCATCAACAAATTCTTTGAAGGTCATCTTGTGCTTCTCAGCATAAGGTGCCAACAGATGTTCGAAATGTGATGCTTCAGTCTCTGGAGGTACACCAAGACCTTCAGGACGATACCTCGATAGACCTGTGACAGGATCATATCTTGGCTCTGCCGTCCACACGCTATGGTATTCCTTGATGGCGGCAAGAATAGCTGTCTTTAGGAAATCCAATGATCCCGGCTCATGCTTGATCTTGTCAAAAACTCGAAGTGCCATATCGGTCAAGAAAGGTGGTTGAGAACGACATAAATAGTATGACCTAGTGGCATTGAGAATCTTTCCGTAATGCTCAATGCAAAAGCAGAAGTTTTGTACCATCGACTTGGCCAGGTGGACCTTGTCGTTGACAATTAAACCGAGTGATTCCATATAGCTGTCCCATCCATAAAGTTCGTTGAATCTGCCACCTGGTACTACGAATGGCAATCCCTTTAGAGTCTTCTCGCCTGTTGACGGATCTATAACTTCCTCCATGGCAACAGCCAAAAGGCCAGGCTTAGAGTTCATATCACGAACAACTTCTGGTGTAATTTTCTCTGGTAGCCAACACACATCTAGACGCACTTCAGGTCTATCAGCTGCCACTTTGGTATAGTATGCATGCTGCTCAGGGGCACCTCGTGGTATGTAGATACGTGGGCGGGGATCATCGGTCCAATCCTTAGGATCACGCCCAGCAATTTCAATCACCGAGCCATCGATTCTTCGAGTCAGGCCATCCCAGAATGAGCCTTGTATCAATCTTGAGAGGCGGTTGACAGGATTCTCATTGAGACGGGATTCGTCCAAGATGATTTGCTCTCTGCCGTTTTCCTTTGCCAGAGTCAATTCCTGCAAAAGATTTGAAAGCATATAAGTTCCACGAATATCATATCTTCTGAATCCGTTCGAGGTAGCGGTTCCGAGAGGAAGTGACTGACCCAAAATGCGTTAGTTAAGAAATTGAGTGAATAGAACGTCTGCAACCTCTTACCTTTGGCCCTACATCTTCAATTGTAATTTGGTGGTTGTCATCTGTGTCCTCCTGTTTTCGAAGGGCTTCCAGTGTCGAGTTAACCTGTATTAAGAATTTGCGTCCGTGATCTCCGATATCATCTGCACATATGTATATTAGTCGATGAGACCTTGAAAATCAGAATGTTTGCAACTGACCATGACTACCTCTCCTCTTGGGCTTTTCTAATCCTGAAATGGGTGTGGAGAAAGTGCTCTGATTCTGCGAGTAGGTTAGATGAGTGTCTGGAAGGTTGACGAGAGAAATGCTGTACTTACTGAAGAGTATGTACGAGTTCGAAATTGTCGAAATGATTTCTGATTTGTGTCATTGCTGTAGTAAACATGTGCCGCAGCGAATGGATCGATTTCACTGGAAACACTAGAAGTACGGTTCTTTCGCAATGGCGAGGTCATTCTATAGTCGGAAAGTTCTTTGATAGTATGTGCAGTTTTGCAATTCAGTGCTATCTTCTGGACAGTTTTCGAAACAGTGACGTCTTAAGAAGTTATGGATTCTGGGTACAGACAGTGGGGTGAGAGGTGGGGGGATGATGTTTGTAGTCTCTTGAAAAGATATACACCGTACAGTGGTCGTAGACAGATAGATGCGATGAAGAAGAATTGTAGAATTTTGGAATTGAATGCTGGATATGAATCTAGTAGGTTTTAATAAGATTGAAATTGAATAGCATTACGGGAATACTGTTATAATCTCCACAAAAAAGAGAAGGTAAGTGTATGAATTCGTTGTGTGTTTGGATGCTGGTGGAAAGTTCGAAAACGGTTTCAAAACGTCAGCAGAAATGTTTGATCACAGCTGGCTGGCTTGCTGGCTGTAGCTGACTACGAGTATCGTGGGTATTGTGAGTTATTATACCTAGTAGAAACCTAGGTAGCGTTATCGGTGTCGCCGCACGATCCCAATGAAAGATAACCACAACATTCAATATCTTATGTCCAATGTCTGATGTGGTTCTATCAAACATCTAACATCCTGCCATCCTTCAATCTTGCCTGCTCTTTTTCTTAACCCAACCGATACTTTTCAATCGTCAAATCTGGCTCAACCTGTGAGAGTGAGTTGGAGTTTCAATCTTTTTATGTGAAGATCCTCCAAATGCGTTGAGTTATGCTGAACATTGATTTATTCACAACAACTTCCAATGTTCTTCTAATCTTTATTTTTATTTTTATTTTTATTTTTTATTTGTCTTTGATGTCATTCTCCTGTTTGTTCTTCACCGCCTCCAATCGCCCAGATGCAGTATGAACACAACATGACATTTCTCATCTCGGATGCATTAGTGACGGTACTCCTATCGATTGAGCCAACCACAACATACTGTTAATAAAAATAGTGGATCCTGTGGCGGTCACCCATCTCACCATCATCGTCGACCAGCTATTATCCTATTGGACAGCCCTAGATTGTGAGAGTTAAGGGTCAATCTTCGTGGGGGTTACGTTGTGATAGCGGCGTCCGGTTCGGCTTCCGCTACTCTTGTCGTGTATCTAGGTATTTCAATGCAACACAACATCTCAACCTCAACAATGCAGAGTATGAATAAAGGCAATGGGTACATTCAACATCACTTCCCCTCAAATATTGGATATGTCGCTAATCATCGTGGTAAGAAGTTTGAACCATATTCGTTCCATTCCACATATACTGACTGCACTGCACAACTTGCAGATTGATGTGCTCGCTGCCCCTCGAAGGTGATCTAGACTCCTTGTCCCAAACGTCATTAACATTCAAAAAGAGACTTTCTTGGTGCTACGAATTGTGGCATACTGGTCCTGTTTGGAATTCAAGAACATCACTAGGTCTGCGATCTTCCTGTTGGCCTCATCTCGCACTATACATACGATCAAGATGTGATTAAGATGGCATGGCACATCGATTTACAATACGTACCGAATAACTCGGGTGTCATCAAGATAAAAATTTGTCACCGAGCCGATGTTACACTCCATGTTGTCACCGCCATGTGAACAAAGTGGTACAAGTACACTACCGGAAATTACAAGAAGCCATTTCAGCTGGTTAGGATATGTGGCTCGGATTTCCATGGTTAAAATTACAATCATGTGTTCAAATTGACACCGGAGGTTTCCTGTACTTGATATAGCCATCTCAGTCACGCTACTTCCTCACGGCTTATGATTTGACTGTTGACGCGTGAGCCAAAAGCTGGTGCTCAAGTTGACTTTAGTCTCTGATGACCACGGTAAAGCTGAGATATAAGGCATATGAGTCATTGCACTTTCCAAGAATTAACGTCTTTGCTCTATATCAGACGCAAAGGAGCGTTGCCAGATTAACCCAGGCAACTGAATTGTCTCGACAATTATTACCTCGAGCACACACATTTATCTTACCTTTCAAGCACACCTATATCTAAGGTCTTGCCAAGGATACTAGGAAACCAATATATCGCTTCCAACCTGTTGCTAACCATACGATGGCTCACGAATTGATGACCAGGTGTCAGACACTATCATGCGGTCAATCAAAATCCTATACCCGTGGAAAAGGAAATTGCTGACTGGTCGAATCTCAACATCAATACACTGGCTGCTAGATGACTTACATATATGGGTTATTCGGAGTCATTCAGTGAGCCCGGCGGGATCACTATCTTCGTCCTCGAAACGACGTTCTAAATTTTGGGCTTCACAACCTCAACTTGTCAATCTCCTTATCTTTACTTGGGATAGTGTAAGTAACAGCTTCAGCCCGACAGAATAGTTTTGGCCAACTACAAGCGATGTTGGGTGCAGACTATTGACATAAAAGATATAGGCAGAAGCATTTATGTTCGATCTAATTTGGCTCTGGGGGTACAAGATGTCTTTAAGTAAGAAAATGAAGCAGCAACCTTATGAACAAACCATAGCGATCCAGTGCTAGTGTGGCATGGATGCGAGACTATCAAATCGCCCACAACTCTTGAACTTCCAGGCTTGCACGTCAGTGACGAGCAAGCTATATTTGTTAGGTCAGCCTTATGGGTAAAAGCACACGCACTATCGTGTGGTCCTGGGGCTTAGAGAAACTTGTCAATGTGCATTGGAGCTATTAAAATCTGTTGGTTCACCTTGGTCTCTAAGCCATTGTTCACAGTGTTGGACGATCTGACTAATTTCCAACCCTTTTGAAAGACCTCCTCTCAGCAGCAATAGGAGCCCGTGGAGTTGCATATGAACGGTTGTTAGAATATGCTCAACAGTCCTGCAGGCTCAATTGTTGTTGAGACAATCAGCTACAGTGAACCCTTTAAAGATATTCTACAACGCTCCCCAAGGATATTAAAATTCATCCTTATATGCAAAAACCGCCCAGCTTGCTAGCCACTGGTGAGGATATTTCCACCGCTCTTTGCCTCTTTAGGCACTTTCTGCAAACTTTATGGGAACATCAGGTTCTTCATTTATCAAGTTATTATTATTTGAACTCGTTGGATATCCGATGTACGCACGGAACGTTCAGTGAAAGGTTGAAACATATCCCTATGGTCCCGAAATAGAGCTTCAAATTTACAACATTAAAGAGTCGGTCCCGAGCTATGCACAGTTACAAGGGTCGTTTTGTCAGACAAAGATTAGATGGCATGTGTAATGAACAACTTTAGACGCTAAAACAACGCCAGGTCTCGACACGCCAGAATTTCGTGATTCTCTGAATCAAGCCTACGGAGATTATGCCATGCAGATTTTTCTCGCAGATACATTTTATGGGGTGATATAAGATGATAGCTCACCGATACTGTGTGAAGATAGAGCCAAAAATGAATCAATTGCCTGACGGCGGACGGAAGCGGCAGGATTTATCGAGCGCTTGGAGACTACGGGCTCTTTGAACTCTGGACAGAACAACCAAAAGGAGAAGAAAGACCGCTTTCTAGGCGTTGCCTGATATCCACACTACCTTATCTGGATATTTATTCAGCACTAATTTCGCGAGTCGTTATTGACCATACTCCATAGGTGAAGAAACGATCCAACACTGTGGTACACTTAACATTGACATTAGCCGACAGAGCTGATTGCCTGCCGAGACACGAGAAAACAAAGACTAGGTGGTCAGGGGCTTGCATCAATACGATAAAAATAAGTCTGAGCGATGCAGCACAGTATAGTGAAAACTCACTCCGTCGTCCTTTGGTTCAAGGGTTGTGTCACCTTAAGCTTCTAGATTCTCTCCCGATTCTATGCATCCTTCCTCTTCGACATTTAGGCGCCGAGACAAGTCTTCGAGAAAGAAACAATTGTAACAATTGTAACAAGATCTTTCAGCCTCCCCATCCCTCCCCCCAAAATCTGTTATCCTGCTTCTTTATTTCCCCCTTCAACAGAGGCCGGCCTCAGATGGATTTTCTCACATATCATCTACCCGAAAAGAGCTTGGGCCCAACTAGCTGTAAATCTCCGAAATTAAATTGTCCATGCACCCTGAGGCACCGTGGTGAAAGATGTCGTGTTCATTTCATGATGCAGTATTTACCATGCAAATAATAGACAGACCTGACAGACCTTCCAAAACACATCCAGCTGGAATATTTAACCTTTTTGATTTCAAGGGTCTCGTCCCTTCGTTCCTCCCTACTCGGAGTTATACAAATACAATGTGATGAGTACAATTGATGACACCAATCGGAGTTTGTTATAATGTGCGATTCGAATCGCTATGGCTGATATCTTTTTATCATTCCACCCAGCCAAGCCACGAAGTCAATTGAACAATGCCTCGTCCATCTACGTCTGCCAAGTTTCTACGGAAGAGTACTTTGAATGAACATCTATGGACTTTGCATCCTTATCGGGCTGTCTATCACTTTACAACGGGTTTACGATAACCAACTCACAGAAACACAAATAGAGTTGAAGATCATTTGCAAGCAGTGGTTCTTTTTCCAGATATACCTTACACATCTATCTAGTATGAGTATGTCTTGACCTTGATGTCGGGGAAACTGTCCCAAAATGCCTGCAGGAAAAAGTGGAAACTCTTTAACTTTACACTAGGAGAATAAGTCTGATCTCCAAACTAGCTGATTTTCCAATCTTTATCGCAGATTTCGACTCGAAAATCTTTGGGACATCTTCTAGCGTCCCAGGTGAAGGGTTCATCTCTACGTGATCCCCGAGATAAGAGCCTGGATTCGGTCTAGCATTTCGCACAAATCATATGCCAAACCCAATTCTGCCCTTTGGCAATTGATAAAGGATTACTTCAAGCTGCTGTAAAAATCCATATATCAAATGGAGAAAACCCCGCACCTAGAACATAAGATAAGAAAGGCTGACACCTGTTAGGATAACCCTCGACCATTAAGATTTGGTGGGTGAATTTTCTCTATCTAGTCTTGAATCTAGATGCAAGATACTCGAGAACCTCCAAATCTTGAAAATGCCATGCCTTGGGTGTCATTACCTAGTGAATGGTTTAAGTTTAGTTAACTTTTTCCCCGGTATTTGGGAATGAATTAATATGGCGTTGATGTAGCACTGCATCAATGCCGGTTAGTGTTCCTTGCCATGTCAGCCAATAGGCTAGAAAGATAGATACTACTCGCTATCTGTGAGAGCTCGCAGGTTTGATATCCAGCTGGAGTCAGTATCATACAGTTCACAACATCTAAACACACATCATCGTACAGTGTCAATCGTAGGAGAACTTCTCCATTTAACTTTTGAGCCGCTATGCAATTTCCTCGACGCCCATAACAAATCCAATTCAGAGGCACTACTGCAGCCATCCGAAGCCAAGTCCTTGTAAAGATCTTTTGGGTGAGCAACTAAGGCAGGTACGCGCAAAAATCTGATTCGAACTAATTGAGTAATTTTATGTACGAGCGTCATATGAAAGTTATTTCAACATACATGGTCACGATGTAATCATGATTATGAAATGCTTGATTGAGAAAGTCCAGTACGAACAAATTCAATCCCTCATATGTAGTCCTCATAGACAAAAAGCGTACAGCAGAAATTTTCAAATATGTCAAGGTTATATAGGGGTGGTGATCATTGTAGATCTTTCAAAAAGACGCCAAGTGCACAGTGCGTCTAGCTCAAAGATTTACCTGCAGGGGAAGAGTCTTTTCGCCTAATTACAACTTGACATCCCAGTTCAGTGTCAATCGCTTCATCATTTCCAATAGACCGAACCTACTCGCTTCTGTCTACCTCATGTTTGAATTGTCAAAGCTGCGTCGGGAACGCACAGCAACAAAAATAGTTTCGTCTGAATCCTAACTAAACTTGGCACAGTCACACCCGGGTAGCTCTGAACTACATTTCTTTAGTTTTGGACTCGGCGTTTGATACTCTTTGTAGCATCATAGAGGAGTGGTTACTATCCATTTCACCGCTCGCACTGCCCTCATGGCTTATCCAAGCTTGCAATCGTACGGTAAATTGATCCAATCAATTATGGTAGCAGCAAGCTGGATGCATGATCTGGTTTGTTTCTCGCTCAGGCCTGTTCGAGCTACAGATTTGACAATTTGCACTTGCTAAAGCTCCAGATTTGGTAATTTGGTTGGGACTTTTCTCAGCTCCTCTTTGTTCCGACCTATGCAGGTACCATGAATTGTTGTTTGCCCAGTGCCTATTGTTAGCTTCACTAGTAAAGTTTTAGCAGTGCTCAGTGGCGCTAATGAACATGGCATTTTCTTCACAGCATCTTCTTAGTACATATTTCCCTTCACCCCGATCGTCAGGAATTTTCTCATCTGGAACTCTTGTCATTCATCAATAGTAAAGCTATCTTTCTTTTGGCTTACCGTTTCAATCTTTTCTTATCCCAACATTCGTTGCACATGTTCTCCATACTTTATTAATTACTATTTTATTATTAATCATAAATCATACAATTATCATTCTCACATTTGACTGAATTTTTCTCTATATTATCCAAGATGAACGCCCTGAAGGGATATCTCGCCCCTGGGAAGAAGGCCGAGCAAGATGCAAAGAAAGCAAAGAAGACTGGAACATCAGCACCAATGCAGTTGGAAATGCATACAACCCCTCCTCTAGGTTCACCAATGGCAGGATCCTTTGCCGATCGTTCGAGGCCATCCTCTTTATATCCGGAAGGTGATTTCAGAAATGCACCTAGGGAGAGTGTTTTGACTGTCAGATCTGATGTAGTTGTCAGTTGGTTACATCAACAACAAATGGAGAAACTATGGGCCGTTGGTGCTCCTGGAGAGGGTGTTATTTTGAAGAAGGCAAAGGGTGATTTCACATGCTGTCCGCCTTCTTTAAGGACGGAACCATCGGGTATCTTTGACTATATTGTAGCAATGAATGTCAAAGTAGGTGAACCATATCCCTGTTGTCCAACAGCATTCACTGATATAATATTTAGGCTGCCATGACTGTCAATACTCGTGTCATCAAAATCTTCCTCGCCCGTCAGCACGCTGATTATGTTCCTCTTTCGGATGGCCTTCGTCTTCAAGTTCTTCCTACTGTCGAGTATCTACCTCGATGCCAAAAGCATCATTTTGGCGCTTTCATCCAAGATCAACAAATTTTGATTGTCTGGGACGATGACCCAAAACACTTGTTGCAGAGAGCAGAGTACATTGAAAGATCTTTGCTGGAGATGATCTGGGCCGATGATGACGAAGAAACCGACGAGAAGAAGGGTGGAGCAAACGTTTCCACCGCTGATTTGGGAAACGGAAATGATGTCGAAGATGGTCATGGAGCGCAAGAAAAAAGACCCACATTACTGCTCAATCCTCTCATGGTTGGTGCAACTCTGTGTCTTCTCGTCACCGCTCTCGGCCTCGGTTGGAGAAAACTTGGTCTTGAAGTCGCTGTTGATGGAAATTACACTCGATTGGCTTTACTCGCCGTCGTTCCTTGTCAAGTTTTCGTTTCCCTTTTCTTCATGCAAGTCATTGTCGTCAATTTGACCCAGTGCTTTGGGCCAATCAACAACTTGAACAGTAACTCGAAATTTTACTCCGGCAAAGCTCCTCGACGTCTCAACCGAAATAACCGAGAGCTTCCTCACGTCACTATTCAAATGCCTGTCTACAAGGAGGGTCTTGTTGGTGTTATTCAACCTACGATCATTTCTCTCAAGGCCGCCATCTCCACCTATGAGCTTCAAGGTGGCACTGCCAATATCTTCATCAACGATGATGGTATGCAATTGCTTCCTGAAGACGAAGCTCAAGCTCGTCGTGACTTTTATGATGAACATACTATTGGATGGGTTGCACGTCCTGGCCACAAGCCTAATCCTGAGAATGGAGAAAAAGCTTTCCTTCGTCGTGGTAAATTCAAGAAGGCTTCCAACATGAATTACGCTCTCATGGTTTCCAACAAGGTCGAAGAAAGACTCCTCAGCATTGCGCGTCATGACGGTTGGTCTCAGGCTGAAGAATACGTCGCTTATGATCAATGCTTGGCTCGCGTTTTGGAAGAGGAAGAAGGTCGTGCGTGGGCTGGTGGTAATATTCGTGTGGGTGATTACATCTTGCTCATCGATTCCGACACTCGTGTTCCCGCCGATTGTCTCTTGGATGCGGCCAGTGAGATGGAACAATCCCCCGAAGTTGGTATCTTGCAATTCAACTCTGGTGTCATGCAGGTCACTGATAGTTTCTTCGAAAATGGGTATTTCATCACCGTCTCTATCTTACTGACTCAATGATCAAAACTAATCGTGTCTATCTAGTATTACCTTCTTCACCAACCTTGTCTACACCGCTATCCGTTTCGCCGTCGCCATGGGTGATGTCTCTCCCTTCGTCGGCCACAACGCCATGCTCCGCTGGTCCGCAGTCCAACAAGTCTCCTACCACGACGAAGACGGCTACGAGAAATTCTGGTCCGAATCCCACGTCTCGGAAGATTTCGACATGTCGCTCCGTCTCCAAGTCAACGAATATATCATCCGTTACGCGGCCTACACCGGCGATGGTTTCAAAGAAGGTGTCTCCCTCACCGTCTACGACGAGCTTGCGCGTTGGGAAAAATACGCTTATGGATGTAATGAGCTTCTTTTCAACCCTCTCCGCTTCTGGATCACGCGTGGACCGTTCACGAAATTGTTCAGAGAGTTTTTGAGATCCAATATGAGATTTACATCCAAGATTACGATGATGGCGTATATTGGCACTTACTACGCTATTGGCGCCTCGTGGATCTTGACTCTGGCGAATTACTTCATCATGGGTTGGTATGTGGGCATGTACGATAAATATTATCTTGATTCCTTCCAGGTGTATTTCTCGCTCATCCTTGTCTTTTCCCTCTTGGGTAATGTTTCGCTCGCGGTTCTCCGATACCGATTGAACGAGCGTGGATTTTTCTCTTCCTGTAAGTCTTTCCCCCCCCCCTTTCCTATTCCTCTCACTCTCACACACACAAAACACCCCACTAATGAACCCTCCCCCACCAAATAGTCTTCGAAAATCTCAAATGGCTCCTCCTGATGACCGTCTTCCTGGGCGGACTCTCCATGCACGTCTCCCAATCCCTGCTCTGCCATTTCTTCGAAATCGACATGACCTGGGGCGCCACGGCCAAAGAAGTCGAAAACGTCACCTTTTTCGAAGAAATCCCGCGTCTGCTCAAGCGCTTCAAGTACACCTTCCTCTTCTGCATTCTCATGTCGGCAGGCATGATCGTGTGCGCGCTCGTCGTGCCCTGGAATTGGAGAATCGATACTTTTGTTGCAATTTTTCCCCTGTGCACGGTGGTTGTGAGCCATTTTTTGATGCCCATTGCGTTGAATCCGGCGTTGATGATGTTTACGTGGTGAGGGGATGAGGGGGTAATGGTGCAGTTAATGTGGAGGGGGAGAGGGAGAAAGGGATGTATTTATTTAGAGGGGGAAAATATCTGGATGGATGGATCATCGGTATATATTTTTAGGTTAATATGGGAATGGCGTTGCTTTATACTTTGAAGCTTTGATATAAATGGTGGAAAGAGGTGTTTGGAATAATATAGAATATTATCACTGCGAGATGGAGATATAGGTGGATTTGGATAGGCTACCTAGAAAAAGATGTTTAACGCTGCATTCTTTAATCAATTTCATTACTTATATACATATTTATTTTTATGACTCTGTCCCATGTGGTAAATACCAGGTGTCGAAATTCCGAGATATCATTCCACCAAATCCACTATCTCTATCTGCATCTACATCTACATCTCCATCTCAATGACAATCTCCTTACATCTAAATCCCATCTACCTAATCCCTCCTCAACAAAGGTTCTCTCTCACCTCCCTCCTCACCCCCATTCCCCTTCCCCTTCTCCGATCTCGGCATTCTTCTAAACCTCCCCCCATCCACCTTCCCCACAACCCAACTCTCATCCCTCTCCGCACACTCAAAAAACTCCATATTCTCCTCAAAACTCCTCCCGCCACTCTCCAACGAATACCTCCACGTCCACCATCCCGCAAACATATTCGTTCCCGCAAACACCAGAAATAGCCAATATTTCAAATTATTAAATCCAATCGGCGTCAATAACGTAACTGCAAAATTCGCCAATCCCCAGACGATGACCGAGATGGCGGAACCCTGGGCGCGAGCTGAGGAAGGATAGATTTCGGTTGGGATCAACCAGACGGTTGCGAGCCAGCCGATGCCGAAGATGGCAGTTGTGAAGAAGAGGGTTGCAGAGCCGAGGATTTCCGGCACGAGGAAAGGGATACTTGGGAAAGTAGCGAGCGCTCCGAAGAGGGTTAGCAGGAGGAAGGAGAGAGAAAGCCCGATGCTGCCGTAGATCATGAGAGTGCGGCGGCCGTAGACATCGATGGAGAGCCAGGCGAGCGTCATCATGAGAAAATAGAATATGTAGTTTCCGAGGGTGAGATATTCGGATTTGCGGGTTGTGAAACCGAGAAGAGAGAAGATCTGGGGGCCGTAGACTAGGGGTTGGAGTTAATAGGTGCGTAATGAGAAGGAAATTGAGCTTTCGGATAAAACTGAGTATGGAGAATGCCTACCGGATACAGCGCCATAGCCAGTGAGAGCTTGATTGATTTGACCCATTACTGTTATCATGGTTGGATGAAATTGTGCGTGTCCAGGAGTGAACATGTCTTTATACTGGACTTTCGAACCATCTTCTTGAGCAGTAGATTCTTTAAGAGATTCGAATTTCGACTTGGCTGCTTCTTTGCCATAAACTTTCTCAAGAGCTTTCTTAGCATCATCTTCTCGTTTCACACTCATGAACCACTATACACAATTAGCATTTACTGTGAGTCATATGGAATTCAGGAGATGCTGAACATACCCTTGGAGTTTCTGGGAGTTGAGAAATGAAAGACATCAACAGAATTGGGAAAATCTGCATAACGATGATCGGAGTTCTCCAAGCCCATTGACTGTCTTTTCCCAGACCAATGGTAACTCCCAAGTTGATCGAATACGCCATCAACAAACCAAAGATATTCATCTGAAATTCTTGAGCTAATGCTCTACCTCTCGCTCCATCCGATGAAAGCTCACTACTATAAACTGGAATTGTCGAATCTATCCCTCCAACACCCAATCCCATAATAACTCTCCCAGCAATCATACATCCCAATGATGCACCTTTCCAAGGCGAAGATCCATGGAATGAAACCCCAGAAATAAACATGAGTAAGTTCCCAAACGATGTTGTTGCCAAACAAGCAAATATAGATGGTTTCCTCCCCTCTTTATCGGCGAGCCAGGAGGCGAGAACTGCCCCAATTGCACATCCTAGGTAATAGACTGAGACGATTATACCTACTACAGGAGATTCTTCGCCAATCTGCATGGTTTTCAGATAGCTGCTGTTTGTGTTTATTAGGGACATCATTCCTATTTTGTGTTAGATATGATGGCGAGAATGGCTTGTCTGCGCATAGGGGGAATGAATACATACCTTGATCGTAACCATAGAGTGCAATTGCTGTACTGGAAAACATGACGATTTCATGCTTCTTGCTTAGAAGAGGAAAGATGGAAGAACTACCTCCTAGTTTTGAAGGAGGATTCGGCATTTTGGAGGAATCTCAGTTGAGTAGATACAATTCTATAGAAGACAATTGAGATATCAAGAATGAAGGATATACAGCGGAAAGCACTTTGAATGTAGCTTCTTGAAACGAGAAGATTGATCGAGAGAATGAGAAATTGAAGATGGTAATTCTTCTACCTCTTCATGTAGAAGGGGAACGAAAACAAAAAAAAGAGAGAGGCAAAGGATTTCCTTACGCTTCGATTCAATACCTACCTACCTCTCTGGGCTAGAATCAGGGCTAGAATCACGGCTTTCCATAATGTTTGGTTTTGTATTGTATCCCACTTTATTATTTTAGCTGAAAGTATGATGACATCAATATTTTGCGGCGGGAGATGTTCCGCATGCTAATAATAAGAAGTATGTTATCGATCGTGAGGACAATTTATTTTATTCTGCCATCAAACACTTCCATCTACAAAACGAGTGTGTATGAAGTATATCTAGTATGATCTGGAGTATTATGGGAATCAATCTATTGTCCCATCTTATGTTCGACATCGAAATGTGTATGGTTGTTGAAAAGGGAGAAGATATCAAATGAATGGCATACCTACACGCCATGGGATGGAATTCATGAATCCGATTCGAACAAGAAGTTGATCTCCAGCTTCAAGCAGATACCTTATCAACGTCACATCTCCACCGCCTTTGAAGCCACGAAGAAGGATACATAGGTACAATGCATGTATGAAGAAGAAAGATGCCTCCACCAGTTGTATGTTCGATTAATATATCCTCCTATTGCACACTTAATCCTAACATACTAAGCAGACACCATCACCCCATCGATTCGTGATCAAAAGGCAAGCCGCCCCTTCAGTTCCCCATCCACCTCCACGATCACAGCTCGCACAAGAATCAACTCCCCGTCCATCAAACACGCAACAATTCAATACCACTCCTCGTTTTACCTTTTCCTCCACCCCAAAACCTAATGCTACGCAAAGTACAGTTGTACCATCATCCACACCCGCGGGACGATACTTAACCCCTGCTCGACAAAGCACAAAGATAAAAGAGAACATTGATGATCCTTCAGATGATTACCCCGCGCATCTTCCTCTTCATGATTCTATAGATACAAACGATGATTTTGATACCGCTATTGGGTATTCTACCGAAGACGAAGATGCAGACGAAGACACAAAAGGTTATGAAATAAATCCCCGATCATCTAAACGGCGACGAATTTCTATTTCTCCAGATAATGCCCTGGAAGAAGATGATGATGATGATTTATTATCTTCTTCTCTGCCTGTAATTTCTTCGCCAATTTCCCATCGACCTACTCAAATCTCATCTACAGTCGGAAAACCCAAATTCCTTCTCTCAACTCCTGTACCTTCTACACCTCAATGTACTGCCCCGACCACTTTTCTCAAACCGCCTCGGTTTCGTCCACCTGATCCTACGGAGTCACAGGGAAGTGGAGATCCTTTGCCCGAACAGTTTTCTCCGCATAGGAAAGGGAGACAATATTTAGCTGGAGGGCTGGCGGCGGAAGTTAGGGATTGGTTGATTAATCTTGATTCTGGGATCGGTGGTGCACAGAAGGGAAAAGAGAGAAATGGAGAATGGGTGACGAAGATAAAGATAGACGAGGTGAGGAGGGATGGAAGGGAAATGTGTTTAGTAAGAGGGAAACAGGTGCGAGATGTAGATAGAGAAGAGGCTGTAGATGGTTTGGGGGAAGTTAAGATTATGTTAGCTGGGGAGGGAATGGGGATGGGGTTGCAGAAGGGAATGGATGTGGATATTGGGAGGATAGTGGGTATTAAGGGACCGGCTTGGGAGATTGTGGTGGAGGGTGTGAAATGGGGTGTTGGGGTTGAGTGGAAGGTATTGGGATGATGATGATACGATTTGATATGACATGGCTTTCTGGCCGAAGGGAGTGTATAATTGAACATAAATGCCCATTCGTTGATTGTTCTACTACTATTTGTAGGTGTCTCGCCTAGCTATCCAAATAGTCGCATGTAAAATAGCAGAAATCTAGCAACAAAACAAAATAACCCCAACCCCAAGCCCAAATCTATTAATCTACAATCCAAACGCCCCCAAGCCCTCTTTCCCCTCCCCTCCACTCCTTATTCCCTCCCTCCCGGCGGCCGTCTCATAATCACATGTCTTGTGCTTCCCATCCCCTCACCCCCTTCATACCTATCCAAATGAACATCCATGCAATGCACATCCACAAATCCATATTTGCGATAGAGACCGATGCCCCAAGGACTAGCACCCAATACTACTTGCAGGGATTTCTCATCCGCAAGTTTGAGTCCTTGTTCAAGGAGGAGCGTGCCGATGCCACGGCGTTGGTAAGAGGGGTGGATGACGAGGATGTTGAGTTCTGGGGGAGGGATTAGTAGGATTCTGGGGTTACGAATGAAGGAGAAGAGGAGGCATTAGTGAGCTAAGAGGATCATGCTGAAAAAGAAAGAGAAGGAAGAAAGAATATAAATGAGGAAGAAAAAGAGTCAAACGTACTCAACCACTTTTCTCCCCCACAGGCCTCATACATATACTCATCACCCCTCACGAAAACATCCTCACACAATTGAACATTACTCCCTTTCCCCCAAATCTCCTCTAACTCCTCTTTCGTCTTAATTCTCGTTTCCGCCTCCCCGTCCATTCCCTTCACTGAACCCTCCTTCTCCCCAATCTCCCCTCCTTTCACCTTCTCCCTCCCCATCCTCATCTCCTCCCCACCCCCCAAACTCCACCCCGCAATCCCCACAATCTCCTCCCTCCCCCCATCCTCCGCTCTTAAAACAGCCTTACAATACCAACCGCCCTCTTCCTCACCTCCTCTCTCCGCCTTCTCGAGAAACTTCTCAAATTGTCTCTCGCGCATCTTCAGAGCCTCGGGACTCCCTCTCTCTTTCCCAAACGCCAAGTCGCTGAATTCATCTTCTTCGAAGGCGAGATGTTCGAGGAGTGCTATGGAAGGGAGATCGGCTTTTGTGACGGGGAGAAGCGTGATGTTTTTGTTGCCGTTGTTATTGTTGGACTTTGAAGACGGGGGTGCGGGGGAATTTGCTATACTTGGGGAATGGGGGTGGGTGATGGCCATTGTGTATTAAGTAATTATATAATGTGTTATGGAGATGAGGAGGGTATACTGTGTATGATGGATAGGAAGTGTGAAGTGTGATAATCGATCAATAACTAGATAGATAGTAGATGAAGATATATATCACATATAACGTATATGACCCCGTACTAGCACTGTAAAATTAGAGCAGATAGTGTAGAAGCAAAGCAAAGCAAAGTAAAGTAAAAGCAAAAAATATTTAAAACAAACAAACAAACGAAAAAAGCAAGAACAAGAATATATAAAACTAATCCCACCCGGTCTATCTATCTATCCATCTGCCTGTCTATCAAAACCACAACCCCATCCCCAAAACAAACATCTCTACCAACCCCATCTACGTATGTCCTTCGCACCTCGCCGAACCTTCCAAGTTCCTTTCCATCCATCCGTCTGTCTGGAAATCCGATACGACGACCTACCACACCCGTCTGCATACATGATCTCATACCCATTCATCCACACATATCATAGCACACACCCTATCCACACACCCTATCCACATACCCACCAGGGTCCCACGCCATCCCACGCATTCGCATGCAGGAACACCCGATGCAATCCAAAAATATCCAGCCCCATGTATCCTAGCCTCCACATCCATATCCATATGCGTGTATAGCACGTACATTCATCCCCAACTATCGGTGAACACTCATCTACCGAGTATTCACTCACCACCAGCCTTCACCTTCACCATGATTACCACTCATCCACCCAATCCTCCTCCCCAACCCATCAAACCTAAACCCAAACTCTGATTAATTGATACACAGCGATTGATTCAAGCGGGTGGACAAGGTGCTATGGGTGGACACTGCACTGCACTCACAGCATGGAATTGTAACGGCTCGGAAGGCGGGTTCCGGTTCCGGGGTTTGGGGGTACAGAATTACTTGCTCATGTGTTGAGGTACATACTTCGTACATATCTACCTAATATGTATCTGTAGCTAACCGACACCGCGAACTGTGCGGATGGTTTGTTTTGTCGGTCTGAGAGTCTGACCGGTTGAGTCAGTCACCGAGTACTGGGTTTATTGTACATCGTACATCATACATCATACATCATACATTTCATTATCCCATCTCCCAATTCTCACATCCATCTATCTATTCATCCATCTATCTAGTCATCCATCCATCTCTCTAAATCCCTATCTCCCAAATGCCCATCTCCAACCAACACCAGCACAAAATTCCAGATTCAATCTCACAAGACGAGGCCTCAATGACCGCCCTTCCATTTTCCTTTTCTTACCTTCCTTACCTTCCTCACCTTCTCTACAAGTACCGTTCTACCTGAATATTATTCATCATCCCGGCCACCAAGCCCCCAAAACTCCCAAGAGTCAATCTAGTCCTTCTCGCCGGGACGCATTAGGAAGGTACGTATAGAGATATATACATAATATTCATTGCACATGACACAACACTATACTCGACATGGTACAATACAACAAACAGAATGCACATGACATGATATGACATGAAATCATTGAATCTTAACCCGTGGTTGACTAATATTTGTGTAATTATGATCTTTGGTTGGTCAGAAACCGAGGGAGGGAGCGAGGAGTGAGATCCGAAATTCTAGGTACGTATAGAATCTTCAAAGTTCTAGATTCTTTATCTCTTATTTCTCACTTCTGTCCAGATACAGGAGTAGTAAATAACATGCAAACCCGCCGGACCGTGTCTATTGTCATGTACATCTATCGATAATTCTCACATCTGCATCCGCTTGTTCAACTGAGTTCAGAAAAGCATTCATGATTTTAATGACACCTTCATTCATCTACTCGCTACGTCTACTCGCTAGGCCCGCGCATTAAGCTAATCAGATCCAGAAGCACTAGTCTGTTGTATGTCTCTAGTTGTTTTCTAATCTTTGGGTCTACGCCTCCTTCATCCACGTTCGCTAGCAATTCCCATCCATCCATGTATTTCTCCATCCACTGTATCTCTTCGTCTTCATTTCATCTTCTCGCCTCAAACCGACATTCATTCATCACCAACTGTGTCCCGTTAAAATCAAAAATAAACAATCGAGAAGGCAGCCCACGCTTGCTGTTGAAGAAAATCCCACAGATAATAAACCTCACGCTTTTAATCTCTGCAAACCCCTTCCATTGTAACCCGCCTGCATCCATTCATACCATAACATGTTTCCCTTTTGAGAATTCCTGATCTCTCCCCAATATGTAAATACAATTATATTCCTACGAGTAGCAACTCTTCGATGAAGAGTGCGTGTGCATGTCTCATCACCTCCCACCCTTCTCCATCCCATTTACTAAACAGCTATTTCCCTACAACTCCAAATCATCACTAATCCCAATATCAATACTAGCAATAATATCATCATCCATAAGGGGTCTTCTAAAACCTGGAACTCCTCCCTTCGAAGTTGTCTGCAGCCTACTAAAATTTGGTACCGGCAATGCATCCTTTTTAGCCGCCAATTTGGGAGTATTGTTGGTCGAAGTTCCACTGACTGGGGTAGCTGTTGCACTGTCCTTTCCACCAGTATGATCATGCTTGAAAGTAGCTCTAGTCTTGACACGACGTGAGTGATCTTCGTCAACCATTTCTCCGCGAGCAATTGCTGCTTCAGCTAGTCGTGCTGCACGACGTTCGTTAATTTGTGCTTGGCGTACTTCCTCGATATTTTTACGACGGTTGGTTCGGTTGAGTTCGGCAAGTCGATCTTGTTGGGAATGGATGGTCTTCTTCTTTGGCGTCGGCTTAAGCGTAGTGCCATAAGCTAATTTGGCACTTTCAAGTGCGTCGAGCTCTGAGCGATATTTCTCTTCCAGTTCGGTATTTCCAAGGCTCTTCTGCTCCTTGATAGCGTTGTTAAGACGCGCACGTTCGGCTGTGTTCCATTTTTCGGTCAACACACTTGACTTCTTCAACTTTGTTTGCAACTCCTCTTCAGTCCAAGGTCGGTTGACGAGAGCATTGATTTCTGCACACTTTTGCATCAACTTTGGCTTTGTTGGAACAGGTATGCCATCTGCGATACAATTTTGCTTATATCTTTGCCATTCAGCCTCTGAAAATCGAGAATCTGAACAAGCAATAAATGGCCATGATCTTTCAGATTTGCCGTGTGCAGCGATCACATATTGTGTTGTTGAGAATTGCTTCCCATTAGCCGACATCATAGCATATGGTCTATCTTCTTTGAAGCCTAAATTCAAGTTAGCTTGGGTTAATACAAGAATAATTCCAAAGCATTAACCTTTAACAAGACCCATGCGGTAAAGATTCTGATTTGTCTCCTTATCAACACCAATATTTACCCGAACGAAGCATCCAGTGATAGAATCATCGAAGCCAGGATAGAAGCAGACCATGGCAAATCTACTTCTACCAACTCGAACTCGTTCAAGATCGTACAAAACTGCTGGCTCTGCGTCACGGTATTCTGGAGATGCAGATCTCTTCTTTGACTTTGATGCTGTCCACTCAACCTCACTATCTTCATCAGATCCATCATCTGAATAATCATCGCGATTATCTCTGCGACTATCATCTCCACGGCGCTCCTTGTCTTGTTCGCGGCGACGTTGGCGATCATTCTTCTCAGCTCTTGCGCGCTTGAGACTGTCGATTCCAGTACTAGCTTCTCCAACTTTTCCACCACCCAGTTTGGTACGTTGGCGAGATGTCTTGCGCTGATTGTCGTCCAAATCTGCAGTACCTGCCTTGCGCTTCTTCTCTGCCTTCTTGTCCGCGGCATCACGACCATTCAAAAGTTGACGAAGTACTCTGTTTTGTCGATCCCTCTCAATTTCTTGTGCACGATCAGCCAAGACCTGTTCACGTTCGATTTCAGGCATAGACATGATAGTTGCTTTGTCAGAAGCGTTCATGAATCGACCTTCGAGAGGATAACGATCAGCATCATCGCGGAAACCTGGGCCATCAGAATCGGAATCAGATTCATCCATTGGGGCTGATCGTTCAGAACGAACGGATTCATCACCAGAAGAACTGTTATTAATCATATTAGTATAATACATGGCTGTATATGACCGCTATAAGAATATCTAGCGATATCAATTTTTGCGAATGTGCAACAAAATGGAATATGATATCGAGTGGATAGCCACGGTACAAGAACACTTACGCTTCACCTTCTTCTTCAGAATCATCATTTCGTCTACCTCCCTTCTTTCCTCCTTTCTTAGCTGAACTCTTTATATTTCCATTGCGATCGGGTGATGAAGAACTGTGCCTTCCTCCGTCATTTGAAGCGACCTGCTCATCTCCCGAAGAATCATCTCCAGCAAGAGCGAGAAGTTCATCGTCAATATCCGCCATTGTAAAATCTCAAATATAGCAAGTTTCGGTATATGCTGAGTTTGCGATTGTAGATCAAAGACCCTGAGATTGTATGTTGTAGGAGTAAAAGGGTGGTTGTAATGTGATACGACCGAAAGTGCGTAATATAGTTTATCCAAATGTCGTGAAGTAAAAGGTTATTAGTTGTTGAATTGTAAGTAGTAGATGTATGTGAGAGATGGATAGAAAAAGAAATCTGTAGTTTCTCCTGAAATATGTTAAATGATTGAAGCGTACGTTTGAAATAAAGTGAATTGATGAATCTATATCTTTTGAGAACGTGAGAACATTACAGTAGAGCAATTCAGCCGGCTCTCCTTGGTAGGACATTAGCGTGTATCTAGCGCGGATTACTTAGTCATCGTTACGATAACGTGATGATAAGAGATATTATCGCACTAGTGAATCACCGAAGCTCCGGTGTTCAAGGCGTCATGGAAATGAGGGATGTAAATATTTCTGAGGTCATTTTGTATATTTTATCATTTCCATTGCTGTGTTAGAGTTATAGACGACTTGTACAAACCCCAACCACCAAAATGATTACTTATAGACTTTCCAATCGTTCTGCTCGATCACTTTTCGCAACTCAATCGCCTCTCTATGATTTCCTAGCACCAAGTTTTATCAATCTCCCCAGATCATCCCGCAGCATTCGCCAGCTCTCCACAACCCCGCCATCCTCCTCCTCGACTTCTCCTACCACTACCTCCTCACCCAATTCTCAGAATGCGCGTGAACACCACACCACCAACCCATCCCACCCCGCTCCTCGATCCGGCGCAGAAGCCCTTCTCAACGCCTCTCCTTCAAATAAGCCCTTGACCCAGTCCCAAAAAGATTTCCTCACCAGCGCCCTGCGTGTTAACCAAGCCGGCGAGCTCGCTGCAACCCTAATCTACACCGCCCAAACACCTCCAATCACAAACGCACACCCTCATTTGCGTCCCCTAATGGCGCACATGTATGATCAAGAGGCTGGACACTTTGCCACCTTTAATCATCTACTCGCTAAACATCGCATACGTCCAACCGCATTAACACCCGTCTGGTCACTAGCTGCATCGGCTTTAGGATGGGGAACCGGACTGATGGGACGAGAAGCGGCAATGGCATGTACAGAGGCCGTGGAGACGGAGATCGGAACGCATTATAATGAGCAGGTGCAGGTGTTATTGGAGATGAAGACGCAGATGGAGGCAAAGGGTGAGGAGTTGGGAGAGGAGTTGACCGAACTGTTGGAGACTATTAGGAGGATTCGAGATGAGGAACTAGAACATTTAGACCATGCCGTTGAACATGACGCGAAGAAAGCTGTGCCCCACGAACTGTTGACTGGCGTTATCAGAGCGGGGTGTAGAGGGGCAATTTGGGTTAGCGAGAGGGTATGATGCGATGTTCGATAAATGTATAAATATTGGGTACACACTGTTGTATACGATTAATCTAATTGTAGTACCATACAAGCTTTTCGACAAAATAGACCACTAAAATAAGATGAACTCCAATCTCCATTGCTTTCTTCCTATGCTAGAAATCTGTACGGAAACGCCGTCCCATGACAATGCTCCTCTTTGTTATATTATAAGCTGTACACAAATGAAATGAAATATACAAGGCGCTATCTAGCGTTGCCATTAAATACTAGTTACTATTTCACGGGTTAGCGAATGTTGACTGCAATCCATGGATAAATTTCAACTTACTAAATTTGTAGAGGAGCAACTTGGTCGACTTGGTAAAGCCAGTTGGAGTTAAGTTCTTCCTTGATAAGCCAATCGTAAGGAAATACGACAAGATGACCTTGAATCATCGCCAATAGATCCTCAACATCCTCAGTAGAGAGCAGGTCATCGCTTCCCGAGAATCCCTTCCGGCTACCTCTCGTAGTACCACGACGTCTCTTCCTAACTGATCCAGTTTGATTCATAGAACTGCTGTTTTCTCTTCTATCCCCGTTGGGTGTTGGTGTCGTAGAGAAAGTAGTCTTGCGGGTACTAGCTTGAGAGGTTGTCCCATTAGTGGGAGGCACGCCTAAAGCAGTAGCGTCAAGAGCAGGGAATGCTTCGTTTCCAGTTGATCCAATTGGAGATACCGCTTCATTACGAGCAGCAATTTTCTCGTCAACACTGTCATATTGACCCAAACGACTCTCATCAGATGTATTGATGGCTGCTCGAGCATCATGTTCTGCATTAGCGGTGGCAACCCATTCAGATACTGTTCCAAGAGGATGAGTGCCGCCTTGACTATTCGGTTTTAGCTTCTCGGAAAGAGGATTTCCGACTGAGCTTGAACCTGGAGGTCCATGTCGACTGGTCGAGTCTTGCCCCTCTCGCTCATTAGTCTTTCCACCTCCTTGTGCTTGTACAAATCTTTCTGCATAAGCAACGAATTCTCTGTACTCATGCCAATTCGTCACTTCGCTATCTGGATTACACCTGAAGACTCTACGATAGATCTTAGTATTGTTTTCGGCGATCTGTTGCCAGATTTCTTCCGCGAAAGCATCGTTCAATGGATCACGCATACAGTCCTTATGTACTTGCGCCATCTTGATGTCAGCCGTCAAGGGATTGAAAGGTTTGGGTACAGTATTTCCGGAAGCATCTATGGTTATAGGTGGACCACCAATATCGGTATCATCCATGACAGGTAACGCGGGTAATTGAGAAAGTTGCGAGAGACCAAGCTGCTCTGTCGTTCTCCTTACTAAGTGAGGAGGAGGCGGTAATCCATGGTAGCCTTCTCCACTATCCGAGCTATTCTTTCTCGGAGGTGGTACAGATCGCGCATGAGGTCTTCTAGGTTGATTCAAAGTACCCTTGCCTTCTGGGGCAACATCAGTGACTAGCACTTCGCGACCGCCTTCGACTAGAACGGAATCTCTACCTCTTGTTTGTCCTGTTTGTGATAGAGATTTAAATTTGTCGGTTCCATCGCCGTCCACGTCTGCTGCATGAGCCGCATTGTTTGTAACTCTTTTATCTGTGGTCAATGGCTTGAACTTTTCGGGTTGTATGTTGGGATTGCCTTCTTGTTCCCAATCAACATCGTGATTAAAGCTGCGTACATTCTCATTCAAAGCAACACGGGTAGAGAATTCATTAGAAACCCCCTTTGCTGGCGATGGGCTACCATCACTACCTTCGTCCTCCTCGTCGTCATATATTCCATCCATCTGTGCTTTAAATTCTTCTTCTTCACGGTCCAGTTCATGAGTCTTTTCATCTTCCATAATCTCATCCACATCCAATCCCAAATGTTCTCGCATAAGACGCATGCGTAAGTCATGGGCAAATTTTCCAACAAGATATGGTTTACCATCCATTGTCGACCATATCATATCAGTATCTCGAACAACGGCTGCAGTTTCCGAGTCTCTGTTACCCAACATAGATCTCTCGTTGATATTAGCAGAACCAATCAAGGCAATTCTATCATCCACAATGATGACCTTGGCGTGAATGTACAATTGCTCTGTAACGACCATCTTCTTTGGGCCGATTCGACCCCATGTTCTGAGACTGTAGAATTGAACATAATCCTCGGGATCAATACCTTGACTCTTTAATCGTCCGAAAATAGACCCATCACCACGACAGATACTTCGGAATTGACATTGCATGATCAAGCGCACACTTGTTCCCTCGGGTTCGTCCACTGTATTCTGGAATCCGGGCATAAGTGGTATGAGAATCATACATCTCCAACTCTCACCGTTTCGATGGGCGCGTATGGCACGCTCTACAATTGCATCACCGATCTTGTTGACAATCTTTACATTCATCGTCTCACAACTTGTGATGAAAAATTGGTTCTCCATGTAGACGAAATGATCCGATTCTTCAATCATCTTGCAATAAGCAGTCATAATACTATGCTCGGTATCCGTAAGACCTAGAGACCAATCACAAGCTGAACGTAAGATCTGAACTTCACAAGTTCCAGTGAGACCAAGATCTTCCAATTCGGCCTGATTGTAATCAGGAGGCGGAAGAAGGAAGGGTGTTGGCCTTGTAGGTGTACGGCCTCTGAGTACATAGTTCCATCTTTGCACGAAGTGTCTGGTCAAATCTCTAGCGGGTTGACCGGCGACTTGCATAGCAACATCGTGCCAAGGCATTCGAGGAGTCTTAGAACGATCGTACATTTCTGCATAAGGTTCGTTGAGCTTGTAGAAATCTTGAACACGAGGATTAGAATAATCTTTTCCTGGCCAGAGCTGGCAATGATCAGCATCTTTAGGCGAATCGGAATGTTCAAAACCTGTAGGTTTATCATCCACCACAGTATGCTGAGGAGTATCCCAACGACCGAAACAAAGATCGATGCCTCCAACAAAGGCAACTATGTGATCGACGATACAAATCTTTTCGTGATGGGCAAAGAAAAATTGATTCTTCTTGAACTGATTGGGCGATCGTTGAACGAAAATATTTGGGTGCAAATCCAACATAGAGAACTTTGTGAATTCAGAATCGATAGGAATAGCAGCCTCAACATTTCTGTAAACAATGATGAAAACCTTGACTCCTTCCCTAGCTTTCCTCTGTAGCAAACGATCAAGTCTCCATTTCTGACTGATAGCAGCAGGTCTTCGCATGTAAAGTTGAGGACTGAGCCACCAATCGTGAATATAAATGACATCTTTCGCTTCATTGATTGCTCGAGAAACATTCCACATGTAGTCACGACCATCTACAAGCCATTGCGCAGTAACTCCAGTTCTCACTGGAGCAAAACTACCAAACCTATGTTCCTTCGCCCATGGTGTGTTAGCAGCCATATAGTTTAACGACTCCTCAAATTGTCTAAGTTGACGTTCATTCTTAGCCAGCAACTTGATCTTGCGTTCGGAATTCTGAAGTTTGAGACTGTGGTGTTGGGGGTGCTTAGCAGATCTACCAGCTTGTGAAACTTCCTCTTTCGCTTTCGCTTTTCCTTTGCCCATTTCAGATATCTTTCTCCTCTTCTTCTGTATCTCAAACTTTCCATCCACCAGATACACATCATAGATGTGCATGTTTTCTGGCGACTCAACACACACAAGATAACTGTGTCTAACCAAAAACCACTTTGGAGAATGTCGGTCGAAAAAGTTGTTAGGCGTAAGTATTCTCCTGACATCTAGACCCTTTGCCGATTGAATAGCAAGATAACCTTCCTTTCCATGGTAGCTACCTTCGGCAGCCAAACGTACTCCCATCGAAGACAATTCCAGAAATCTGCATAGGCGATTACTGTCAGCTCTGAAGATGAGCCATCGAATCATTTCTTGAAGATATTGTTCCAATCTTCTTCGCTGACGCTCATTGAATATCCTCTTCTGCTTTTCAGCACTGACTGCGTTACCGCCAGCATCCAAGATGGCACGAGTACTTTTCCGTGCAGCACTCATCGATGGGCGCCTTTTGATCTTACGTTTTGGCTCTGCCTCGCTTTGCGTGGCCTCGCCGTGGGTTATGTCGCCATGAGTCGCCTCTCCGGCTGTTTCCTCCGCACGAACATTATCGGCCTCATCTTCATCACTCTCTCCTAGCCCTCGAACACCTCTGAAGTATGGAAACGCGGATCTTGGAAATCTTGGTTGCTTTGGTCGCGCGTGGGCTTCATTCCCTAAGTATTTATCACTATTTCCTTGGATCTTATACCTTAGATGTAGATTGGCAAAGTCCTTGAGGGATCGATTAATTATCCACTTCATTCGATTTGGGCCACTTCCGTATTCAAGCTCAATTCGGAAAACTAGATGCCTCTCCGAGTCATCTGCATCCTCGTCGGTGGGCTTGCTGTCCGTGATCTCAATTTTCAGTTGCTCAAGAAGAACTGGGATTCTCTTATTTCCATGCTCATCGCGTTGCATCATGCTAGCAAACATAAGTACTGCAGGGGCGCCAGCCCGTAGTTCCGCCATGAGTTCAGTAGATTTAAGATAGTCAACCTTGTCTTCCTTCTTGCTTTTGCCCGCAAAGAATTTCATGCTATGCTTTATCATCCGCCATTTCTGAGTGCCAAAAGTACTAGCTCTTTCTGTGCCAAAATACCCTGGTCTTCTAGGTGTTTGCGCTTCGCCCTCACTTTGTCCCCCAAGTCCTGTCACTCTTCTGAACTGACTTGGTCTCTTTGATCTCGCGCCATCAACATTTGCAAAATCTTGTGCTTGTGGTGATGTATCCGGAATTGATCCTCGACCTGGCATCCATGAACTTCCTCGTCGCCATGCACTTTTCCCGCTGAAACGATCACGCCCTTCTCCTTCTGATAAATGGCCTCTTTGTTCTAAAGACCCATCGGTTGCCCGCCTACCCAAGAAAAATGACCGACTTCCACCGGGGGAATCCGATGGTCCAGCACGAAACCTGGGTGTATTGGGCGCACTGTCTTCTTCCTGTGGTCGTCTCGTTCGGCGTTTCTTTCTTATGCGCGCTGGTTGATTGGATGTACCCTCGTCAGCAGTTTCTTCCGCATCTGCATCACTACTTTCCTCGTGCAATGTTTGTGGAATATTCGTGGCAATGGGTGTTGTTCCAAGTCCTTCATCAAAATAATCTGTAGGTGTGCTTTGGCTTCTGCCGTGCCCTTGCATCCCACTTGGGGTAGCTAACGCCTTCAATTTCGACATTATAGATGCACCCCTCCTATCCCTCGCAGGCGTGTCATTGTCTTCTACACCCCATGAATCTTGTCGTGCGGAATTCGGAGGTTCAACAGCCGTCATATCTCTGGCGAATGACACACTACGTCTGCCGGGCGGAGTTGATATACCGTTCGTTGTGGAATGGCTCTCATGAGGGAATGAAGATGGGGGAGGAACTGGGGAAAAGCTGGGGCCCGCATTATTGGCAGATGTTCCAGGAGAGATGGCATCTGACGTAGAAGCGATGGGAGTATGATGTGGAACGCCACCATTCATGTAATCGGCTGCCTCTTCAGAGATGTTGCTCGCTGCATTTGAGGTCGGTGTAGGTATGGCCAGATTGAGTGAATTTCCAGGCTTCTCAGAACTCACAGTCCGTAGACCCGATGGTCGTACAGTTGTAGCTCCATTTCCATGAGCATTTATAGGCGATTGGGAGCGTGGAGTTCGTGTCGATGGTGAAATTGAGCCTGATGTGCTTTGTGCCATTGTAGACTCTAGGTTCTGATGGTAGGGGGATTCTTTCTGGCAGTAATCTCGATGTCCTACAAGCTGAGGTCCGGTAAGGACAGTATCGTGCTATTAGATGTATATCGCAAAGTTCATTGTGAGCAATTGTGTTGTAGGTTGTAGAGTTCAATCGAATCGAATTCCCTTTCAAGGTTGTGAATACAATATTGAAAGTTCCAAGGGTGTTCGAGTTTGGTTGATTTTGAGGGGGAACCAAGGTATGGGACTGTTGATCGTTTCCAATTGATTGAATTGTTCGAAAGCTCAATTGCCAACCTAGATACTCGAGTAGATAGGTAGGTGATGGACAGAGTGATACCTATAACGAGTAAAAGAATAAGCAAGAGATTTGACAATCGCAATGTTTCTGATGCACCTACTCGAGTACGAAGGATGTATCTTACAAAAGGTGTACAGTGTACAAGATACTCGAAGAATAATTAGAAGTCGATCAGGGATTTTGTATTGTTAGAATTTCAGGGTGGTATTTCAAAGAAAATAGGGAGCCAATCTCCCAGGGATACTGTTCGATACACAGGAAATGACGTTTGACTAGGGGTCACCGTACACCGTAGATCCCCTTTAAATCGTTTCACCATTTGCCGCGCCTTCTTCGTCTTCTAGAAAATGATATACAAGATGTACAAGATATACCTAGGTATTGGGTAATACAATATACATACGGTATATGTACGCAGCTGATTGGTATATGTATGTGTATTTCTACAAGATCCCCTCCTTTTGTTATCATTTCCATCCTCAAATACTGTCTAGGTACATGATCAAATCTGAACGACGTCTGGGGAAGAAGACGCAGGGAGAGGAAGGAGACATCTATAAACTACTGATTATTTTGACTAATCCAACCAGATAGACCCCTTGCCACAAGGAAGTGGAGTGAAGATCTCAAAGATTAAAAGATCTTGCATTGCATTCACAACCCCACTCTTTCTTTTATCCTACACCACCTTATGAACCTTGATAATCTTCTCATCCGAGCTCAATAGCATTGTTCAAACGGGTGTTCGCTTCCCCCCTCTAGCTTTCAATACTCGAGCACATATATATATCAGGATTCGCTTCAAACATCATGGCTACCCCTAACCCCCTTGAAAATGCCCCTCCAGCTATATCTATATCCGAAAAAACCTTTCACATCGCCGGTATCCTAGCAACCATTTATGGTCTCGAGGAAATATCCCCATCATGCACATCCATATCATGTCTCTGGCTTCTCCATCCACGACTCCAAACTAAGAAAATCATGGAAAATGTAGCTTCCACGTGTATTCAAGAATGGAACCAACAATCGGGTTCTAATCGGACGGTTGGTTTGATCGCGGTTGCTTTTGATCAAAGAAATCATGGAAGCAGAGAAGTCAATTCCTTAGCGAATGAATCGTGGAGAGATGGTAATGAAACTCATGCTCAAGATATGTTCAGGTTCGACACCTTGTAGTATTCGTGGATTGAAAATGGCTCATTCGATGTAGTATTTTCCATGGAACAGCAATGGATACAAGTCTCCTGATAGATCATTTACCTTCCTATGTCTTCAATACCAGAGATTCCCCTTCCATCGACCAACATCTTGTCTTGGGTATCTCTCTCGGAGGTCATTCAGCATGGCAAGTTTTGTTTGCTGACCCAAGAGTCACTGCTGGTGTTGTCATTATTGGATGTCCTGACTACATGCGTAAGTCCGTTCTCATAAGTGTTAGGAACCAGAAAGACATTTTCCATGTAGGATGATCAAATGCCCGTATCTCTATGTTAGTCTTGAGTACAGACTTGATCAAGCAGCACAACGGGAGGTATTCTGTTTTCTTTTTTGGCTTGAAGAAGAGGAAAATCTTTCAGTGAAAGATACATACGGGAATAGTTGCCCAATAACCCCTCAATATCGCCAAACAGACTCAGCAAGCAGGAAACACTGTCGGCAATCGAGTCGAGCGAAGAAGAAAAAAGCAAGTTAGCTTTTACACAAAACAACCCTCTACACACACAAAATGAAGAGAATATACACACATCATCCAAACCAGCATACCAAACCCCTACTAACACCCACCCCAGGAATAATGACCGACCGAGCGCGACTCTCCAAACTCCCCACCTACACCTCCACCTCTCCTCCGGGTATCTCCTTCCCAGGCAGCAAAGACTTCCCCCCCGCCCTCATTTCCAGTCTCCAAAAATGGGACCCCGCATCCATCCTCTTCGGAACATCTCCCATTCCCTCAACCTCCCCACCATCCCATCAAGCCCAATCCCTCTACACACCCATCCTCACCCAAAAACTCACCCACAAACGTATCCTCGTCTGCTCTGGCGCCGACGACAAATTAGTCCCCTATCATTGTTCTGCGCCCTTTCTACAATTCTTAAAAGACGCAACGGATGCGCAAACAGGATGGTGGAAAGAAAATGGCTTGTTTTTGGATGATAGAGTGTATCCTGGGGTAGGCCATGCCTTTAGTAAGGATATGCTTAGCGATACGGTGAAGTTTGTGAATGAGACGCTGGCTGGAAAGATGGGAGAGGCTACGGGTAGTCAGGCCAAGATTTAGTTTTGTCATTGTAGGGGAGGAGGAGGGAGGAAAAGGGGAAGCGAAAGAGGGGGATGGAGGAGAAAAGGGAGTAAAAGAGGGGGATTGTAAGGCTATACCGTGGAAATTGATAGAGATAGATACGTACCTCTAGGTAGATTGATTCTTTTACCTATCTTATCTGTCTATCTTTCCTTGAAATCTGTACTGTACCAGTTTTGCTAGCACTTCTCTTTTTGTCATGTTTTTTACTACTCTGTTTCATGCGTCACTGCATACTAGGTAGGTAGTAAAGTCATACTTGCTTTTCCCAATATTCAAGAGAATAGTTATACAAGTACTGCAGTTGATTTTTATTGAATGATCGATCGATTGATTATCATTCATTGTCAGAGTTTTAAAGGTACTCTAAACTGAAGCCACAGCATTCTATATTCTTATCAAAGAAGATGCTCCTCCCATATCCACCCAGAAACAAGCAGAAGTAGTCTATTCGTCATAAGGCTCAAAGCCTACGTACGTCTGCCCTTATTTCATTTCTTCAATCATAAAAGAACAGGATGGCATACAACTCAAATTATCCTCGAACCAGCTTGCGAAATTGTTCTACGAAGCATATCTAACTTTTTAGCCCCTACTCCAGAGAGGGTTTCCCTCATATGTCTTTCTAAAACTTCTTCTCGCTTCCTTCAAATTTCCTCGCAACAAATTTTTTTCCTGACCGCCTACTTCATCGGTACCGGAACATAAGGATACTGCACCCAAATCCTCACATCACTCTCCACCCACTCATCCGGAATGCCTCTCATACAGCCCTCCACAATCCCCCTATTGATCCCCTCATTATAGCCCTCTCCCAATCCCATGCCCCCCGGTGTTCCCGTGAAAACCACTACATCCCTCTCCACCCCTACCTCCTTCAATCCCCTCTTCAAACCCCACCCCATCCCAAACGCGCGTCCAAACCCTTCGCATTCCAATCTCACAATATCCACGCGCGCCATTCCGAATTGTGGTTCGCTTTCCTTCTTGTCCAGCTCAAGAAGTGTATAAAGTGTATTCTCATGAATCTCCCATATCAATCCATAGACGACTTTATCAAGAGTATCATATTCTGCTTCTGCTTCTTCTTTCTTCAAGTCCGAATCCGATACGATATTTCGATAACAACATACTCCCTCAACTTTCTCATCGACACAAAACATCCATCCATCTAATCGTCCTATTCCAATCAGTTTTGCATCCGGACATAAAATTTTCATAAACTCCTCGCACATATCTGCTCCGATGGCGAAAAATCGAATGGTGGGACTGGGATCAGGAGTAGGTCTATGATTGGCAGCCACCATATCTTGACGGATTTTCTCCTCCTGAACAGATTTATGTATTTCCTCTTGAAGTTCCTCATCAGCTCTAGCCATAAGTTCTTCGTGAGTAGGGAGAGCGGGAGTAGCAATTTCATCTTCTTTGTTAAAGTTCATGTTACGCCAATCTTCAGATGCAGTTGTGGAGTTTCGATCGGAGTCGAGTTCGTCTTCTGAACCTTCCATGTCTGAAAGTAGGATCTTTTGGGTATGGGGAACATTTATTTGCATGTCGTCGATTTCGATTGAGAGTTCGAGTTCTGGTTCTGATGAATCTTCGTTTTTGATTTCCAGGTCGGAATCCTCGTTCTCCTTTTCGTCTTCCTCATTGTCATCTCTCTCCTCGCCATCGTCTTCTCCATATTCCTCTCTATAGCCATA
Source organism: Botrytis aclada (assembly GCA_014898285.1). NCBI lineage: Eukaryota > Fungi > Ascomycota > Leotiomycetes > Helotiales > Sclerotiniaceae > Botrytis > Botrytis aclada. Next base: position 810,696 of record RCSV01000007.1, read on the forward strand.
CCCATCAACATATTGATTCACACCATCCTCATCCTCATCCTCGCTTTCATTCTCATCCGCATCATTTCCACCCGGTCGTTCAACCCGACGATAGCCATAAGAACCTCTATATCCACGTCCATCTCTATTCAAAGAACGAGTATATCCACTCATAAACTCGCGCGCATCATGACGACTTCCACCTTCTCGCTGTGGAGAAAGTGAGGCCGATTCGGGTTCCGAGTCAGACATGTATGGAGGAATGGAATCTGAACGAGAAGAAGATGCGCTTTCGGTTTTTATGGCGGACATTTTTTGTGGATTTGATATAATGTGATGAGATGTGTATAAATCTTTCTGTTTGTTCTTCCCAAAGTAGAGAAAATACAAAAGGTTCGTAGTGCGGATTTTGTATCGAGGATGGTTGTGCAGATGGGTCGAGAATCTTGTAACACCAAGTAAAAGGTAGGGATTTAAATAGAGAGCTCGAAATGGAGATCGGTACAGTTGGTTCTGAAAGCGCTCTTATTCTCATTTAAAGTCGAAAGTGAATTCTCAGTGGTAGTTGTAATGTATTGGTCATGCCTTGATATCTAAGATGATCAGCTGACACTTGAATGAAATGAGACGAGGTTAGAGATAGGAAAGAGAGGATAGATATTCAATAGGAAGGTATGGATTGGGAAGTGACATGCTCACCTAGAACAACAACAGTAATAAAACAAACTATCGTCTGACTTAGCCAAGAGAACTCTCGCACATATCTCAGATGGATTAGGACAATTCTTGAGGAGTTCGATTTACCTAACTGAAAGATGTGATTTGACTCTAAAGATCGAGGAACCTCAAGTGAAGCGAGCTTGAACGGGTGAAGAACAAGGTAATATCGACTGAGCGTTGCTTTCTAGCAATTTTCGGGCAAGGGCCAAAGTGAGAATGAGAATGAGAGTATATACACTAGACCACCCAGTGCCCGAGGCCAAATTGTGAGAGGAGACAATGCAGAATTATATCACGTAGCTAGACTGGGTGATTCTAGTATCGTATACACACATTTCCTATCAAAGAAACAAGCAAAAGAGAGAAGAGAAGCAATCAAGTCTCTACATCCTCATCACCTCCTCTCAAGGTTGAATTCTCGCAGCAAGAAAACTCCATCTATCCTTATATCATCAACCTCGCCCCAAAATGCACAAATAAAGAAAGAACGACTGTGAAAACCATGAGAGTTACAAGTGTAAGACCTTACATCTCGCTGTACTAGGAATTTCGATTCATCTTGAAGATAATCATTAGCATCAAACCTCCTGAATTCGAATGAGATCCTGGAATGTAACAAGCTTCTCAAAGCTAATCGAGAGTAAATTTTGAACATATGAAGATCAATATTCCTTTCGGTATACAAATTTCTATATCCTTTCTTTCACGTAGAAGAGTTCCTGCCATAGCAAGCGAAATGCATCTAGCTCCAAGCCCCAAGCTCTATTGTATTCGCTCTCCTCTCTAGATAATTGTTATAGTATCTGTGAAAGAGATATATACCTATCTGGTACCTACCTATCTATTAACATCTCAACGAGACTCTTCCAGAATCCAAACCATTACAGATTGATAAAATCAAGATAAAGATCAAATAAAGTGAAGCGAAGCGAAATAAAGTCTTCATCTCATTTCCGGCCCTCGATCAAAACTCAATAAATCCTCAAGTTCTGTTGCGCGTCTATCTTCATCCATTTCTCTCCAACTTCTTCGCCTATGAATCAAAAGAAAATTAATATATATAAGCATCCCATATCCCACAACCCAAGAACCATACAACCACACAACCACATCACCAGCAATCCTCCATCCCCTCCCCCTCCCCCTCCAGTAACCAAACCAAACCAAAACCCCATCTTTCCCGCCCTCCAAAAACAAAGTTTCGTTTCATATCCATACATCTGTACATCTGTGTACATCCACCCATCTCTATCTCTACAACTTTTCGGCACCCGATTTTGCATGACATATAAAGGAAGTTAGAACACTAAGTATGCAGTATAAAATTCATCACATATCCGTATATCCCATTGCAAACCCCTTCGCGTACTATTCTACTCCCCTTTTTTATTCTTGCAGGGGGGAAGTAGTATAGCCATCTGTCCACCGATATATGTATGTGAAAAAATTCTCGCAAGTATCATATCAAGAAAAACATGAAACAATAAAGAAGGAAACGGGACTGTATTTCTGTGAAAGGTTTTCATGGAGGCAGAATCACTTTCAGCCGGTTGAGTTGGAGAGATGTTCTGTAATGACAGAAGGGAAAACTTCGTGGTGTGGATACTATCACAGATGGACTTTCAAGTATTGACTTTTGAATTTTGGGGTTTGAGTTAGCGGCTTAGCAATAATGATTAAAATATGCAGATTCTTCTATCCAAGACCTCACAAATTCTCACTATACCATCTCATCCAGTCTCACCCTCCGTCCTAATAATTCCAAGGCCAAACACCCGCCTCCTCAATGACCTCCTCTCTCCTCACCCCCTCCCCCTCCTCCAACCACCTCGTGCTCAATCCACTCCTCACTCTCTCCTCCTCACTCTCAAAGAGTTTTCTCCCCACCCCCTCCCCACCCCACTTATCCCTCCCACCCCTCTTCCCCCTCAACACCACCCCCGTCCCCCACAAATCTCGTTTCCACTCCCCATACCCCCTCTCCCTCTCCCCCCTCACCGTATCCTCGCATTTCTCCCGATCAAACTCCCCACTCTCCCCATCCATAAACCCAGGATTAATCCCCTCAAACACAACATCTACCTCTTTCCCTTTCCCCTTCCCATCCCCTCCCCTCCCCCTCCCCAACCCCAAAACCCCACAATGCAACTCCTCAAACCTCTCCCTCTTAAACCCAAAACTCACAATCGTTATTTTCCCCGGCCAGTCCCCCGCCCCCCTCCAAAAAGCCAGTAACCCCCTCACCAAATTCTCATAACTATCCAGCGCTTCATCCTCCAACACAATCCTTCCCCCTCCCTCCCCCGTCCTCAAATCCCCCACTCCCCAAACCCCCTCCTTCACACCCACCTCAAAATACCCCCGCGCCTCACTCCTCTCCACCTCCCCCCTCGTACACCCCCCGCTAATAACTAATACACTACTCTCATCTCCTCTCCATAGTTCTGCCGCACGCATAATATGCTTAATAAACGTCATCCATTCCCGACCTTCTTTCTGGAAGGGAGCTAACAGCCACGAGGATTCGAGCTCGGGGGGTCCGGAAACATAGATCGCGTGGCAGGTGAGTAAGATGAGATGGGTTGGTTTGGGAGGGATTGGGATTGGGGTTGAGGGCATTGTGAACTTGAGCCTGGGGAGAATCTAGAGCGAGGATGGTGGTTGATGAATTATGCACTTAACCTTTTTTTTTTTTTTTTTTTTGGAAATTTATAAAGCAGGTACGTAGGTATTTGAGTGAACGAAGATGGGAACCGATTAACAGAAAGATACAAATCTCTCGAAAAACATAAAATAGAAATATATCAGGTGGATTAGTATATCATATCATGATTCACAAACCGTGTTCGTCTATATACATATATATAGATATGCATCAGGGGATCTATTCAACATTTTAAAAATTAAGGACACTTCCCTTCCCTTCGATTCGGTTAACCTAATTAGACTTAAACCCCACCCACCCCCATAGGTTATCATGCACACGAAAACTTCAAAACTTTAACTAAACAACCTACCTACCTATCTACCTATCTATATCATCTCCACGATGAACTCACCCGTTCAAAATTTACCAGATGCTAATTTTGCAGGACCTCCTCCCTATTATCTATCTTCCCCTCTTTGCATTTACCTTACCTCAGCCTTAGTTCCAACTTGTTACATCCCACGTCCCACACTGTACACTACACACCACAAATCATTCACACTCACATACCAAACTCTTTTCCAAAGAACATTTATTATTCATATTTCATATTTGGAATTTCATATTTCTACCTCCCTTATCATCTTTCCATAATCTTTCTCTTGGTATTCTACACTCCGCTTTCCTCATCCACATCCCTTTACCCCATCTCATTTTCACCCCCCAAAACTCCATCCATTCTATACACATAAAATATCATCCAATTCCCCTTCACAAGAGACCAAGTAATATAAGTCATGCAATCATAAGAATTCCCAAATCCTCTCGCTCCTAATAAATCATAAAAGAAGAAGAAAGAAAAAATGGTAAAATCACGCGAGTACATACAAAATGTATGTACCACCTCCCCTATTCACCTCCGCTAAGTGGGGTATCTTTATCCTATCCTATCCATTCATTGCATATCCAATGCATTCATATCTTAACCCTCAATTCTGGGAACCACGCTCTCCCCATTCCTCCCTCATCTCTCTTTCCGCTAGGACACTAAACACCTCTGAACATCCTAACAATCAAAAACCACATCGCACCAATAAACTTAAAACAACTCAATCCTGCCACACTCCATAAAACCACAGCCATATAAATCGTACTCTTCGTCGTATCATCAGTACTCGTATCGATATTTTCCAAGCCTGCTGTACTAAGCACCGCACTCGTGAGTGCAAAATTACAAACCAACCAGAACAACACTACTGAAGATCTGAACCATTTGTAATAATCTTCTTGCTTCTCTTCTGCCGAGAATTCACGTTTCTCAGGCGGAGCTTTTATTTGAATCTTGCGCATTTCAGATTCATATTGAGCGTTGAGATCACCATCGTCGGTGGGAATGTTGACGTCGACTTTGCCACCAGCTTTGAGCACAGCGGATGGAAGTTTCTCGGCTTTGTCATCTCCTTTGGTACCCCATGTAATATCGTGAGTGTTACAGAAAGCGTAAACGTTGAGAATGTTGATATATGTTGGGGTGAGAAGAAGATACTGAAAGAAAGATGTGAACATGTGCCATGGGTCGAAAAATAAAAAGGAAGAAATGAACCAGAGTAGATAAGTCGAGGCGAGAGAAATGATCAGAGTATAGAAGATTTGATTCTTGATAATATCCGTCCAATTGAATTGGTCTTTCGCAAGTTGAGTTTGAATTGATTTAACGGTGATGAAAATTGAAGCAAACATTAGGTATCTATTCCAGTTAGTAGGAGAAAATTAGGTGAGGCGGAAATACTCACATCATGATGATGATCCAGAAATAAACCATAGACATATAAACTTTGTTCGTTCCTTGAGGTCGATTTCCCAACGCCAGAATGAAACAGGTCAAAAGCGTAAACAAGTAAAGCCATTCGAAAACAACACCAAGAATTACACCAACATTACCCAGTAAGTCAGCACTTCCGAGAGATTTAGTCAAGATGTGAAAGACCAAGAAGAAATTACCAAGAGCGAACCAAGCGAAGATCATGTTAATTGTTTGATATGTGAATTCAATCAAAAACATAATTTTTCGTAAAAAGCTGTGATCACTTCGGAAAAGTTGATAGAAATGAGCGAGGGCATAGATAGCAGCAAAGAAACTTCCGTTAAGCCATCTTCGACGTTGCAAAATAAGTTCAGCCATTGTGTCCGGTACATCGGTTTCTCCAGTAGCAGACTTGACGTATTGCAAGATCCAATGACAATTTCTCTTCGATACCAATTCGAAACACAAAATACGATCTTCGGCAAGGTACATGTTGGCAGTGAAAATACCAGCGTTTGCTCCGTGCATTTTCTCTCCTGCAAAGTACTTCTCCAGCGGTCCATTTCCAGTTTTATCGTTCTGTAACGCAACATATCGATATGCAGAAAAAGCACCTGGCAATACCGAAATAAAACCAAATGCCGATTCAAGAGGTTTGTCCAAAATATTACTCATCTTGTACTCGAAATTCTGGGTAGCAACCAATGGATTGAGCAAGTTCTTTCCTCCTGGACCCAACATAGCTTTGATCTCACCACAAGCTCCTGCACAATGTGGTTCCAGATCGAAAGCTTTCCATAATTGATAAATTGAGTCCTTTCCTGGTTTTGTACCAGCATCGATAAGTACACAAATGTTGGGATCGAGTACTCTACCAAAGGCTTGGAAGAACCATCTGTGAGAGTTGATCTTTTTCTGATTCTTCTCCTTCAAACAGAAGAGCAATTGAACGGGTTGCTGCTTTGGTGTGAGTGTAACAATATCCTTCTTCAAAGCGATTCCGACTTGAGTCGTATATTCGTAGATATGTGCTGTCACGTCCTTGCCATTAACTTGTTGCTTCGCAATTCCATCTTGATAAACTCCCAAACCAGCCAATACAGCTCTTGTTCTTGGATTGATCTTAGCACGTCCATCACTGACCACACACACTACGATCTTCTTCCAAGCATCCTTTCCCCACGTTTTACTATCTTTGCGAGTGCACATAAATTCAATGTTTTTGAATACTCCGTGCATTGTTCTAGCAAACAATACATCATCTTCGTTATACATTGTGACAACGATGAAGAGCTCTGTATGCCGAGGCTTTGCAAAGAGCTTTTGTCGCAATGTAAAGCGCTCTTCGAAAAACTCACTGGGGTCGCATGTTGCGGCTGAGTATCTCATGTGTGTGAACTCATCTCTCTCCGGCGGTGGTGCATGATTGACTTGATTTAAAAGCTTAGGAGGAATCGGGCAATCAAGTACGAGATTTCCATTGAACAGTTGGACTTCCTTAACCGTCTTATATCTTCTTAACGCAGGTATAGGTGTCGCAGATGGAGAATGCCCAGCCCCGTCATAACCACCTTTATAATCGGTACCACTAGCTGAGTGCGGATCTGGCCCATAAGGTTCATGCGATTGTAGAATTGGTTGATGGTCATCGTCATCATTGTAACCGTAGGGTTCTTGTCCCGGAGAATAATTTTGTAAAGGGAGTTCTTCATGAGGGGAGGGTTGGTATGGAGGTTGGTAGTAAGCATCGTGATGCGCATTTGGATCCAGAGAATATTCCGAGTCGTAGCTTTGACTGGGATTGAGGGGCATGCGCTGATGGTATTGATTTTGATCTAAATGTTCGACCGAATACTGTGTGATACATGTTAGCTATAATCACATCTCTCTGCGGGCACCCAAGCACGCCCAAATATGTACTTACAGATGGTTGGGCTTGCAACTGATCACTTGGTGTTCCAACTCTATGTGCCCCAGGACCCATCGGTATCTCGAGATTGTGCATTCCAGGACCGGGTGAAGTAGTATGTGGCCTTCCATATGGCGCATCTTCTAGTTGGTACCCTTGAGGGCGCGGCGATTGATGCCTATTGTTCATGTTGTAATAATCGTCTTGGCCTTGGCCCGTCGGATCTGTGTAGGTTGAATATTAGAAAGGCTTATTGTAAACAAACAAAAGTGTGTATTTTGTAGATAGTCCTCTCCAAAGAAGAAATATGATTCTGTCCTAGCAGGAGATAAATTGAATGCTTGAAGTGATTTAGTGTTCCATCAAGGAATCCTTCTTGCGCGGCAGAGTTCAACTTGATTGTGCCTTTTTGTGTTGGTTGCTATGCGCCGCAAAACTGGATACACTGGCCGACGTGAATGGTCTTCAAGACAACAATACGATTTGATTCCAATTTTGAGATTCATTCACTGCCATCACCACGCGAAACTCGGATAATGTGTGCTTGGAAGGTGGAGAATAGATGTGCGAAATTAGAGAGGAGGACATACCCAATCGATCATAGGACATGGTATCGATGTATCAAATTAATCGTCCTATTTGTGATGAGATCTGTGGGGTGAAGGGATTGCGTGGGAGCAAAATGAGGTTCCTTGCGATGGGCTCAAGCTCAGTTGGGAATGTCTTGCCGTCAATCCTCTAGGTGAGATGTGCAAGGTTGTCGATGAGTTGAGTTGATGCGTAAGGTTAGAATTAACTTTTCTTCACCCCTATTCTTTCCTTCCTTATGCCCCGAGAGTCAAAATACGCAGATACGAAAGCACAGAAGACAGAGTTTAGAAGAGATGCCAATATTTTTTTGGCTTAGGTTGAACCGAGTAAGAGGGAATTTCTGCTTGTGAGAGGTGGTTTCACCTTGAAGAGGGCCGCGCATTAAAAAGGATGTTAGAAATTCGGTAGGGATTGTAAACAGAGTGGATGATCAGAAAGTGGTTGCCAAGGCAAAGTAATCCTTGAAAATCCCTTGTACCTTTCATACATGGTGATGATTATCTTGTATCTACCTAGTACTCGAGTAGGACAGTGGTAGTGATACATACACGGTTCTCGGGTTTCACATCATCAGATATCGATAGTGGGTGAGTTTGGGTGTTTTGGATAGCACGGAGCAGATTTCCCTCCCCTCAAAGAGATGACGCTGGGTAAGCTGGCTTGTGAGTCGGGAGAAGATTGGAGAGATAGAGATCTACAATGAAGCAAGGGGATTCAATTTTATGATAATATAATTTACGTGAGTAACTATTTGATAAGTTATATCATTTGATATAGTGTTCAAAATTACCCAACCTCTCATTTTTCATTTCTCTCTTCTCTCACCAAAAAAGCGGGATCTGTATCAGAAAGCCTCTTATTCTTCATAGTGGCTTATAAGGATCTCTTTGTCAAATCATCAACATACGAAGCGCTGCACTACCTACAAACTAAGAGTTTAGGGAAACACGTCGCTCCAAGAACTAGGTAAGAACTGAAAATCGTCTCAAAATAGAAACTCCACCAGAACCAAATGCATTCAACCACCACGTGCACATAGCAAGGAGGCAAGGTACCGCAGCAAGACTTCAAATTCTCCATTCAACCAATCAGTGATCATTGGGACTTTCATACATAGCCTTTTTTGGATAACACAGATGCGGCTATGCAAGAGATGCCACCATCGGTACTTCAAAGATCCATGTGTGAGAGAAAGAGAGTGGGAGAGCCTTTGAGCCGGATGCTTTTTGGGGTATAACTTTGGGGAGCCTACGTTTGAGGCTGAGTATAAATGTTCAAGCATCTACCGGGTCCGTATGATTTCAATGACATCGATCGCGTTTTACCGATTTCCCGACGTTGCATTCATGCTTTATATTCATACCTAACTTCGCCTTCATAATCCATTCACGGGTTATAGAGTAGATCTCGTTTCTCAAGGTTCTCAAGTTCTTGGATATGGTGGCTGAGATGTCGAAAGATGCGCGTTCAATCATCAATGATGGCTGCAAGTGGTTCAGACGATTGCAAATACGAATTAAGGTAACGTATATGCAGTTACCTTTCAGCTGTTGAATGTTGGCAATGCATTTTGGTAACATCGTCAAATCTGTCACTGCATGTTTGCTCTCTTGGAGGTTCATCATTCGAGTGATATCCAGTGGGGTTGTCCATGGTGGGGGAGTTTGCTTCAACGGTCGTGTCAATTTATGTCAGCCTTTATGCGCATAGGTAATCATGTCATATGTATGAAAAGGTTGAAAGAGATCTCTCCGTCATATGCTTTAGACTGCGTTGATTCCCGAGGATGCGATTGCTATTCGTCTTGACACTATTTCTTCCAGAGAAAGTTTATGTTGACAGACACCTACAACCCCATCTTCTCATGAGAAATGTACTCACTGACATTTTGAGAATGGCATAAAAATCACTAAGAAGTGAAGACTTCCCCATGCATGTCATCATGATAGTAGAAAGCTTCTCAAAAAGTCAAATTGCATCCCCCACTCATACATGGACTAATGGGCATTCATATAATTGTGATCTCTATCCTTCTATCCATATATACATGGCATCATCATAACAAATTCCCTTCATTTCTCAACATCCGGAAAAGTTGTCTTCAAGAAATTCTTGGAAAACCTCGTACACTGTTCATAAGCAGCCTTGAATCCATCATTCCCACCATAATAAGGATCATCTACTTCCTCGGGGCTAGAACCTCCTGCATACTCTCCAAATAACTTAACTTTTGCTTTACCCTCAGTTCTCTTTTTCAAGGAGAGCAGATCTTCAAGATTGTTGCTATCCATAGCAAAGACATAGTCAAAATTCTTGAAATCATTGATAGAAACCTAGACGAGATGTCAACGAACAAAGTTCAACTAGCAGTGTAATGAATGTGTCAGATAAAGCTTACCTTTCTAGCCTTGTGCTTATAATCACAGATTCCATTCTCTCTAAGTGTTGCCATAGTACGTGAATCTGGGGAAGATCCAGTATGATAGGCTGCAGTTCCTACATCCAAAAATTAATCTCAAAATATATGAAGGAAATATTAACCGGAATGAAGGTACCACATGAATCAACATTAGATATCAAGGATGCGTAAGGACCCTGGGAAACCATGGATCTGAAGATTCCCTCCGCCATGGTTGAACGACAAATGTTTCCCAAGCAGACGAACAAGACTGAAATCGGTTCTGTAGACATTTTGATAGATACTGAAGTTGTTTAGATGTACTCGAGTACTTTGGAGGTTCTTTGTTGGATATGAAAATGTTCGAATGAATATCTTGAATCGAAGAAGAATTTGATTTGATGATCACATCAATCTGTAGCCACCCGACTGTTGGGATCCGAAACGGGTGTTCCGATGCCGATATCTTTGATTTCGATTATCACTCTTTCGTTTCTACATAATTTCCACCACATACTAGCTTCTATTCACCCACTGATTATCACATAATACAACTCTAACTGATGGCTAAGCTGGCCATTCATTCATCCATTCCCTTGGATACATTCCCCGCATATCGTTACTTCATTTCATGCAGATGCAGGTGTAAGATAGGAAGCCAATCAATGGTACTTATCAGTTCGATATATTCACAATGTCCGCCAAGGCTGGTAAATGGAATATCCAATCACAATGGTAGGATACCTGCATATATTCCAGAAGTAGTGTGTAAATACCAAGGCGCGGTGCATCGTTCACGTTCACTGTTGGGACAAGGCGGGGATGCTACCCGAATCCGGATGGTGATAACGTTGCACAACTTCATATCGCTGACATTTCGAGTGAAATGCAGGACATGAGCATAAGTGTATATCCAAACCGTGTCGGACATGCAGGCCAAGCCGAATTGTAAGCTGAGATCAAGTAATGGTATGACGGACAAGATCAGGAACCAAAATATATGTTTGCGTCTTATGTCGATATCATCCTATGTTTCTCGAGAGAGCGATACCGCGACAACGATAGATTGATACGAGGCAGCTTTCATGGTTAGAGTGTAATGATATGAGATTCGGTAAATTCCAACCATCATAGACTCAATTGATCTTTGAGACGACGAATGGCACCATTTGACCAAGAGATTCGGCCGATAGCACCTGCCTCTTTCGTAACATATACTTCACATCTTTCTTGGCTTACATTGAGTGAATGAGATAACAGTGCTTTTTACAATCTTCCCCTCTTCTGTCGTGCCGAAGGCGAAGGCGATTAATAAAGTGTAGTTAAGTACAAAAGGAGAACAATTCCCATCTCCTTGTTCACTTGTTTTCTTCCAAGTCCAACCTCAACACCTCTGATTTTCCTGGTGTTCTCTTGTTGATACATCTTCATAGTCCTTTCTAGGGCTCAATATCGTGAGTTGATCACGATTACCAAAAGGGGAATACAATATCACTAACACATCTACTTTGAAGATCAAGATGAAGTTCTCTCGCGTGGTCTCTGGCTTGGCAGTATGTAGCTTTGCTGCATGCGAGTCTTCCATGGAGCTCTTGGAATCGCTTCGCGAAATCCCGCAAGGTTGGGCTCAACTCGAGAAACCTCGCCCATACAAAACAATCAAGCTTCGAATTGCTTTGGAACAACCAGATCATGAACTTTTCGAGCAGAAGCTTTATGCTGTTTCGTCACCTGATCATAGTGAATATGGTCAACATCTTGAGCGTGAAGAGCTTAAACGATTCATCAAGCCAGCTGATCAAACTACTCAAGCCGTTTTGTCATGGTTGGAGAAATCTGGTATCTCCGAGTCAAACATCCACAATGATGGAGAATGGATCAACTTCCGTACTTCAATCAAGCAGGCGGAGGATATGTTGAATACCACCTTCCATTACTATGCTCATCAAGAACAGAAGCAGAATAAGCAAATTCGAACATTGGGATATTCTATTCCCAAAGAGGTTTCGGGTCACATTACAATGATTCAACCTACAACTAGGTTTGGTCAAATCAGAGCACAACGCAGCCAAGTATTCCGTGAGGACTTTGGTGCTCTTTCTTTACCAACACTCAATACTACTGCCTGCAATGTTACAATTACTCCTCAATGTCTTCGAGATCTTTACAATATCGGCAACTACACTGCCAAGGCAAACCCCGAGTCACGTCTGGGAGTCGCTGGATACCTTGGCCAATGGGCAAAATATGATGGTCTAGAGGCTTTCTTGGAGAAATATGCTCCATATGCTGTCAGCCAAAACTTCTCCTATACACTCATCAATGGAGGTTTGGATACACAAAACTCAACAAACAATGATGGAGAAGCGAATTTGGATATTCAATATGTTGCTGCCATGGGTTTCGATACCAACATTACCTACTACAGTACCGGTGGTCTAGGAATCCTCGTTCCAGATCTCGATCAACCATCATTAGACGACAATCAAAATGAACCATATTTGGACTATCTTAACTACATGTTGAGTCTCCCAAACAACCAATTACCACAAACAATCACAACTTCATACGGAGAAGATGAGCAATCTGTTCCAGAAGCTTATTCTAAAACCGTGTGTAAGATGTTCGGTCAATTAGGTATGAGAGGTGTATCTATTCTCTTCTCCTCTGGAGATACCGGTGTAGGATCGGCTTGCCAAACTAATGATGGAAAAAATACAACAAGATTCTTGCCCATTTTCCCAGCAGCTTGTCCTTATGTTACTTCGGTAGGAGGAACTCGATATGTGGAACCAGAAGCAGCAGTTTCTTTCTCCTCGGGTGGTTTCAGTGATAGATGGCCTCGTCCTTCGTATCAAGATGATGCTGTTAAGGGATACTTGAAGATTTTGGGTTCTAGATGGAAGGGTCTTTATAACCCTAAGGGCCGTGGTTTCCCAGATGTTGCGGCACAAGGTGTTAGATTCCATGTTGTGTTAGTATTCTCTTCCCATATGAGGTGACTTGTGAATTTACATACTAATATCATTTCAGGGATGTTGATTCTATCACCGGAGTTGCAGAAGATCAATTGCTTTCTGGAACTAGGTATGCCTTATTTTTTCTAACTCTTCCTCCCCATCTATTTTCTTCGTTATCCTTCCTCCTTTCTTGCATTCCTCAACTAACATTGTCCTCCACTAGTGCCTCATCCCCAGCTTTCGCAGGTATCATCTCCCTCCTCAACAATGCACGTCTAAACGCCGGTCGTAAACCCCTCGGTTTCCTCAACCCTTGGCTCTACTCAATCGGTAAGAAAGGGTTGACCGATATTGTTCACGGAGGCAGCACCGGATGCACAGGTATTGATGTGTACTCCGGCTTACCAACCCCATTCGTACCATATGCTAGTTGGAACGCGACAAAGGGATGGGATCCAGTGACTGGATTAGGAACTCCGGATTTCGCAACCTTGTTGAAGTTGGTTAATAAAAAGGATTGAGCCATTTCGGGAGAGAAAGTGAGTAGAGAAAGTACAAAATGGTTTGTCTCGCTCGGTTAGCGGAAAGCGGTGGTGAATTCTGAGGGTTATCCAGTCGGATCGTTTTTGTTGGTCGTAGATAGGATAATACAAATACAAATACAAATTCACATACTACTTTTGAAAATGATATCGGATTTCGGTGTGCATGTATGCATTATGATTTATGAGACTCCTTTGCTGAGGAATTCACTGTTGGATGTATAGGTAAGTGTACAAAGTCACAAAATTTCTAGTGAGAATTGAGTAATCAGATTGAGATTGAGAGTTTCCGATGATGGAGTTGGTATAAGTCATATGGCATATGGTGAGCGGTACATGGTTTGAAGTCCCAAGTTTGATGTAGAAATATCTATGATGATGATGAGGAGAGTTCATCTTAATTAATGAGAAATAGTAGCTAAAGATTGAGCTTTGATTTGGATTTGAGGATAAGAAGTTTGAGAACAGAGGATGGTTTGGAGATTGGAGATTAGAATTTAGAAGGGAGGGTGGGTTTGGGTTGGAGGTATGTGTAAGATGAGGGAAGAGAGGGGGGGAGAGAAGGAAATGAAGGAAATGGAAGGGAATATAAGGAAGAGAAGGGGAATGAATAGGAAAGGATAGGATTTTGAAATAGTAAGTAGATGATGCTATAATGAGCGATAGAAGTTTGATGGCTGATAACTCAAATGTAGTTTGTATCACAAGGGGAAGGTGGAAGGAGGAGAGTTAGATGATTACAAGAGAAGATTTGTTTTGAGAATTGGGGAAGCGGGAGATGAAGAGTGGAATTCTATTGTGTAGTTATGTATATCTCTGAAGAAGAATTGTCGGATTATTTAGAGGTATAACTGAGATTAGGAGGTTGATAAAAACTTGATTTGATAGAGATTTGATAGATTGGTTTGGGAGAATGGGAAAAATAGAGAAATAGATGGGAAGATTGGTTTGGATACATATATTGGGAGAAAAAGGGACGGGAAGAGGAGTAGGTGCTTGGACTTTGGTGTTTGGTCTGAGGGGAGGAGAATATATGGGTTTTCGGGAGGGGGAGGGGGAGAGGGAGATGGAGGTTGAAAATGTGTAGTGGAATTGGAAAATTGGCTTGGCTTGTATGTTTGTGGGAGGGAGAAAATAGACTTTACTGTACATCTTGAGAATAGAATACTCACATTCGTAGGGAGATTGCTCTAAGATATGCAATGAAGATAGATTTTGATTCTTCTGTAACAGTTTCGAATGGAAGGATATTTTAAAGAGGGAAGGAGCAAGTGAGTTTTATTGCGTATCTCAAAAAGAGAACACCTAGGTTTCCAACACGATTGCTTTTGAGATATGCAACAAATCGCTATGGGAGAAAGTAACAAGGAAGAACAGTCAGGTTTTGTTGCACATCCTAGAAGCCGAACTGTTGGGTTCTCAAGAAGAAAGCTTCTGAGATATGTTTGATAGAAGGGAATAAAAGTAAAGAACTTCCCCCACGCATCTCAAAGAGCCCCTCCCCCAAGTCCTCAACCTCTTCCCCTCCTTAGAACACTATATCCTATCTATCTACCTACTCAACATATAAATATGTATACATAACAAAATCCCCAGTTCCAATCTCAAAAGACTTATCCCTCAAATCTCAAATCTCTAACCTCAACTCCCAACTCTCATTTCCTATTCACTATCCTCAAATCTCTCAAATATAAACCATATAAAAAACAACTCAATGAAAATATAATAAGATAGATATGTACACTTCCTATACAAAATCAACTTCATCCCATCATCATCATCAACCTCAAACCCTCGCTTAACGTATTACATATATATTTCTTCCACATACCCACCTAGAAACAGAATGACATCACAGGAGTGAACATCAAACCACAAACGAGAGAGGAAACACTTGGACTGACTGACTACTGACTGCTGACTGCATGGTTTTTCTTAAGGGAGAGAGAACACCAAAGATGGAAATAACGCATATCATATGATATTCCATGTAAACATTTCGCTTCACTCGCTATACAGCATTTTTACTACTACTCCCTCTCATTTCCACACATCAAACTGTGATTTTTTCTTCGTTCCATGATGTATCAAGTCAATAAATCCATCCACTCAACCTACGAACATTCACCACCCAACATTCCTAATTCCCCACTCAAAAATTCCTCCGCATTAACCAACTCCGTACTTCCATAAACCACTCTTCTCTTTCCCATACCACCCCCACCCTCTTTATTAACCCTTCTCGTCCACTCCTGTAAATTTCCATATTCATCCATACTACCCCCACCAACTGTGAAAACAATTGCTTCACTAAACCCTTGTCTACGCATACCAAAACTCGGTGTAATACCCGGTCCTTGTAGACTTCCTGGCATTTCATTTCTTCTGCTTGCGCTTGCTGGTGGTACGGTACCTCTCGCATTTGCGGATCTAGGGTCAAAGTAAAGATAATCTTCTGTTTTTGCAATTGCGGAACTAGAAGCGGATTGAGGATCCATAATTGATTCTGTGATTTTTGTGACAGTAAGATCACGGTTTGCGGGAAGGAAATTCTTTACTCCGGATATTAAATTATCGAAATTGGTGGTAATACCAGTTTCTTTAAGGGATGTGGTGAGGCGAGAGGAAATGGAGGAGAGACCACGGAAAAGATCGCCAGATGTACTTGGTGGTTGAGAAGCAGGGGTAGGAGCTGTAGTGAGCATTGTCATTCGGGTTGTGGTGCGAACTCTGAATTGTTTGTTAGTCGCATCAACCAAGTAAGACACATGAATAAATGACTTACTGTTTGACATATGCCAGAGATGTAGTGTCGGCACCTGCAGTCTTCAATGACTCTTCAAATTTGTCCATCTCAGCCCTTGTGATTTCTTGTTCAGTACTCAAATACCATATGATAAATAATCTCAATTTATCTGTTGGTTCTTTGCCCTTATCTGCATCATTTATAACCTCAAGCACTTGCGCTTTTGTTTGCTTCATGATATTTTCTTCCATTTGGTAAAAGTTATCCAATTGACGATCCTTTATGCCGGTTAAAAGTCCAGCCAATATATTCATGTGCATATCTAGCACAGCTTTTCGTTCTCTCAATTCGGGAAGTAAGGTAATGGCAGCCTTCAAATGTTGTGCTGAAGCACTCGTATCATTTTGGAGATCTTCTATGGAAGAAGCACCTGTCTTCTTCGTTATATCAGTTGCATCGGCCTTGTATCGCATTAATTCTGCATCAATATCCTCCGCTACTTGTGGAAACGGCACGGCGGAATTCTTCGCCCAGAAAAAATCATTCGCATTCAAATCATAAGCCTTTTTAGTTGTACCCTTTGCAGGATTCTCTTCATCTATTGGTGTCTCGACGGTAATTCGATTTAACTTCATTTTGAGAACATCATGTACAAGTGACTGATATGTCCAAGAATGCGATAGCATAGGAATTAAATCAACATTTCGATCGAGTATAATAAGAACAGGTCGAGCAGAGGGTGCAATAGTAGAATGACGATTGGCGGGGCCGGAGAACAGATTGTCTTTTGAATTTAGAACATGGTCTCTCAATTTTCGATCGAGTTTAGCAGATATCATTTCTGCCGCTGCACCTGGAGGACATCTAATGATTGGCATAACGCCTGTAGATTGTTAGTTGGGCGCCAATACAAAATCATCAAATATCTCACCCATTGTGACCATAACACTGAAAAGTCCGCTGACAATCCTATCGACCACATTGTCCAATTCCTCGTCCTTTGTCTTTGCGCTGTTCAATGCCCAATATGTATTCTGTTTTCTCATCCCAAGACTAAAGAGGTCCGGTTCTCCCACAATAAAATTCAGGTATTGATCAAAGAACTGTGCAATGTTTTCTGATGTTCCAGCTTCTACAGTTTGCTTTGCGAAATCTTCCAACAGTGCGCGGGGTATCGATGAGAGAAAGTTGATGTAGGCAGGAGAATAGAGACCTTTCGAAAGATCACTGGTAATTCCCTTCAAGTTGGCTTCGGTAGGTTCAACCAAATATAATACTGGAACATCTGGAATAGGGTGTCGATTCGCTGTAATGTGCCTAGTTCCATCAGTACTTTTCAAGGAACATTGAAGCTCTTGCTTCCCCGCACATCAACATACATATGCATTGTAACTCCCCAAGCTCTCAAGTCACTAACTCGTAGTACACTACTGATCACATCTCGTCCTAAATCGTCAAAGACCAAGACTTTCCATATTGGTTCTCCATCTTCATTTAGAATAGGTACTGATGGAACCGCAATTCCAGTGTGTGATGCTTGGTCGTGGGCATTCGCAGATTCGGGGGAATCATGATTCAAATTTAGCATGCGCTCAATTGATCCTGTAGAGAGATGGATTAGTATCGAAGTATGCTGAAGAGATGGAATATTGGGGGGCGGGGGGGATTTATTTACATACTGATCTGACGATCCCGGAGTGAGTTATGTGAAGTTGCCATATTTGTTATTGATTTCCAAGGCTGTGATTCAGCCAAATTGGCTAGAATATATCATGTAATACGGGTATTGAGATGCGCAATAAACAAAGTCTTCTTCGGGAGATGGAATGCAAGAAAGGTATGGAAGTATGGAATGATTCGACTTTTATTACTCAAGGACACATCTGCGAGATTTGCGATAGCTTATCGATCAAGTCAATGTGAGAATATCAACAACAGCATCAAACAACTTTCCTGGTGAATTGTATCCAATAATGTGAATCTAAACTCAGAATGTTTTAGCGTCATCAAATCAAATCAGGTACAAGGGGGGTCTCTCTTTTGTACGGCCACCAGGCGAAACGTTCTGCAGGCGAAACTAAAAACCGAAAAAAGGACTTTCCCACGCTTTCCCTCAATTTCCAATCGTTCGTTCCTTCAATCTCTTGTTCCTTTCTTTAATACAAATCACAACAACAAAAACACCATCAGCCATCGGAATTGTACTTTCTCGACCTTCTTCATCAACACCATCACCATCACCATCACCATCACCATCACCATCACCCAATTCTTCATCAACACAACACCTCAACTCTTCACCTCTTCACCTCTTCACCTCTGCCCCCAATTTCATCAACTGTCCCATTACATTTTCTCTTTGATGGTTTCTCCATGGACGCGCCAACTTTACTTCTAATCAGAATTCATGATCGTACAAATTAATTATTGAACCCAAAAAGTGACCGGATTTGAAAAAGAAAAAGGCTGAAGGCTGCTGGTTCACTCATAAGAGTGTATAACTTTAGAGAAGAAAATCAAACGGGCAGATCTAAGTGCGCAAAGCAGACAAAGACCTCGAAAACAAAAGGGTATGGTAACACTTTGAATACACACAACACCACAAAATCTTGATACGCCATGCAATTGAAGCTGGCAAAACTATCTACAACTACACTTTTACCCCCCTCCCCCTACCCAAAATATTGTATTGCCAACCCCCCAAGAATCCTCAATCTGCATAGACACAAAGCTTTCATGCTTTTGCTTTCGCATAGAGAGGTCGGAAAGGGACCGCATATCAACGTGCAAGGTTGAGATATCATAAGTTGCCCATATCGTATAGCACAGTGAAAAGAGAAAGGATCATTTCTACATGAAGATCTTCATCTATATCATTGTTGCAGAGAGGGTGTACGTATATATCTCGAACCGGGCTTCACTGGACTATATTGTACTGTGCAGGCCGCTGTTGTACTTCTTCTTACCGATAGTATTTCTTGGCCATCTGGCTTCTGGTGTTTAGAACAAAAAAAGTGTGTGATTGTGCTGCTGAGTGTACTTGATAAAAAGGGTACATTCATGGAACATCACACATTTGGATAGTAACCCAGAAGTTAGGTGTGATAATGGTCAATTCATACTTCAATCGATCACCCTTCATTTACGGTGGAAGCTGTGATGATGAGGTGAGCGAGGGTGTGTTTTGGAAAGCATACAGTCATTCATCATTCATTGATTCATCCATCAATATCTTCAATTACTACTATCTTTGCAGAGAATCTCTTCAACGGACGGATTGTTGCAAGCATCGTCATCTGTGGCTTTTGCACACCAATCTACACATATACCAATTTTCCTTGCCCACCAAAAACTTGTCTCTTGTTTCCTTTTCTTTTTGCTCACATTTTTCTCTTTACACCACGCATTTTACTTTCCGCCCAGCCATCAAGATGGGATTTCATTCTTTCATGGGGGGGTTGCTTAATCAAAAATTTACTTGTCAGCTAATTCATGTTCTTTGTTGTTTAGCTTACCCAATAAGACCAAGCCAATTCATCCACTTTACCATAAATCGAATAGACGAATAACTTCACTCCTGGTCTTTTACCTTTCGGGACACACCGCGCTATTTTTCTAGCCACGCTCCGAGCCTAGTCCGAAAAGCTAGCTACCCGCGTTTAAGCGTCTCTTACCGAGCCTCTTTCTAACTCTACCTTGGTACTTTAAAGTCATTCACGTGACCACACCTCACTTTCACAATTCAAGATGGACGATGATAGTCATGGTTACATACCAGATGATGTTGATTTCGATGGATTGTTGAGTAATGCTTCAGTTTGGCCGAGTTCGGCGGACCAATATGCATACCAACAGCAACAATCTCAATCCCAGCAACAACCTCAACAACAATCTCAGCAGCACATACAATCCGATCCATATGGAAGATATTCCAATATTCAACCTTCTTATGGACAGTATGATCTTTCTCATCAATCTCATCAACAACCTACGTATAATGGCCTGTCATATACGAATAGTCCTGCATATGCTGCTGCGCAGTACCAACATGCCAGACCATCAGACATGTTCACTCCTACCTCTTACAGTCTCGATCCCTCAATGCAAGAGTCAAATTCATACCATGGAGCCCAAAGTTCTTTCCCGTATCAGCAAAACACCGCCCAACATCCGACAATTTCTCCTCAAACACTTCAATACAGTTTGTTGGCTCAACAGCAAATGAACAGTGGTACTCCATCGGCCGCTTTTCAACGATCAAATAGCGGAATTAGCAGTAAACCTAATTATAACTATGGGCAAAGGACACAAAGTAATGATAATCATTTCTTTAATCAACCTCAGAATGGTATTGTACCCCTAAAGATGGACCAGAATTCATCCAACAATACCGTGCGGTATCCATCCATTCCTACAGATCTTGTTCCAAAGGAGGAGGTAAAGCAACATGTTCCGATTACAGAACAATATCCTGCCGCGGCATCTACTATTGCTGTTCCTCGTCAACGAGAGAATCCCGAACCTCAACCCATTGCTCTGGCTCCAAACCCACTCCGAGTCACTCATCCAGATCTTGTTGCGAACAACACTTCTTCAAGACCTAGATTTTCATATGCTCCATTTCTCGCTTGGGAAGACACGCCTATACAAGTTCCTCCTGCACTAAAGAGTCAGTATATTCAAACCCTTCTTTTCGTAGAAATATGAGATTTGCTAACATCTTTTGGGTAGATACCATTCCAAAGTATCATCCGAGAAAATCTAGAAGTGGGAAAGAACTAGTACCGGGACTGAATAAATCAAGTAAGTATCACCGGACCTCTTTTTCTATCTCGATATTAATATCTCGGTTAGAAATTTCAACAACACCAGCAAAAATTTCACAGAAACTTCGCACGCCAAAACAGAAGAAAACACACATCAGCACTTATAAAGGCACCAGTAGATCCGCTTTTGATAAAGATTCTAACGTACGTTCTGATGGTACAAATACGCCGACTAAGGCTTCAACGCCTACGGAATCAAGCACTTCTGAGGAAGAAACAAGTTCGGAAGAAGAGTCTGATTATGAAGATGACGAGGACGAAGATGTGCCACCTCCAATAGATATTAGTACTGTAAGTACAAATTCCTCTTCCCCAATAATTCTTGAATGTGATCGACCTCTATCATGTGTGTGACATGCATCTGCTGTTACTATTCCATAATAAGATATTTGACGTGTTCTGTGTGGACTATTTCAACATTTGAGTGGACAATCATATTAGCCTGCTCGCATACATGTTTTGACGTTGTTCATATACCAACCCATAATTGATAGCCCAATTGTTACTAGAAATGAATACTAATGATTGACCAATACAGGTACGTGAGCTCACGCGCCCCAGTGATATTCCTAGTGCTGCCCGATGGGATGCCATAGGAATTGTCTGGAAGGATCCCAATTCTAATACGAGTGCCGCTGCCATTACAAGTGCTATGAACGACTATGCCAATACTTTCATCGCTCTTCGAACCCAAATCAAGGATGCCACGGCGAAATTACAAGAAGCAACAACATCTAAAGCTCCCGAGGCACAATTACAGGAACTAAAGTCACTCCGCTCCGAACTTTCAGAAGCTCTGTATCAAACAATTGAGGCAGCAAACAAACTCAGCTATGGTCCAATTGTCGAAAATCTTGGAGGCCACCAGAAATTAGTCAGTAGCTTGACGGCCACACTCATCGAATGTACAAAAACAGAAGATTACGTTGGGAAACTTCCACGAGCTGTTTTTGCTTTGCTTGCCAAATTTCGAACACTCACTGAAGATTTGCTTACGAAGAGTAAATTTGATGCTCTCGCAAAGCGTTGGAATAAGAAAGGAGACCAAGAGATTAAAAACTACATTAAAGTTATAATGAATAACACAGTTGATGCAAAGGGAAGAGCTTCTAAAATAGATCAAAAATTGTCTAGCGCTGAAGATACCAAGAAGAAGCTTGAAAAGATAGAACAAATCAAATCTCGAGCTACAGAATCCTTGAAGCCCACAGCAACTAATCCAAATTCATCAAAAAGACCCCATGAAGGAGATAGCAGTAACGGCAAACCAAATAAGAAGTTTGCTACCGATGTTTCTGGCACTCCTACCTCGACAACGAAGTTGCCTCCGATACCTAAGAGATCCAATGTCAACCTTCTTGGTATTTCTTCCTCCAAACCAACTCCCAAGCCTGCTCCAAAGGTCGCGCCACCCAAAAAGAAAGAACCATCACCACCTCCACCGCCACCAATGTCATCCAGATTAGGTGATATCTTGGCCAGCATTGAGAAACCACCTGAGGCACCAAAGAAGGCTTCGCCAGCAGCTGGACCCCCAGAAACTCCCGAAGAAAAGAAGCGTCGTGAGCGAAAAGAAAGCAGACGACATCTCAGAGTCAAATTCAAGCCAGATGATGAACTTGAGCAAATTCGTTTATTCAAACATGAGGTTGCAGAAGATGAGGGACGTCAAGATGGTATGTTGAGAGATGCACGTAATAATCATTCCGAGGGTATGATGCATAAGCAACGTGTTCAAGCTACAGATGAGGACGATGATGAAGTCATGTCTGGTATGGTTGAGGATCGACCTTATCCTCCTTTGGTTGAAGTCGATCTTTCCAATCTGGATAAGCATACTACATATGGACCGAGTTATATTACCAGAGGTGGAAATGTTAAGTTTGTTACTCCGGAACAACAAGAACAAGAGCGACGAGAGGCCAATGAGTTACTTGTAATCTACAATGATCCTTCTGAAATCCCACCATCTGCAAAAGAACCATCTTCTGCACATGATGCCGCTACTGGCATGGTAAAACAACTGAAGTATCCCAATGCTCCTTGGTTGATCCAAAGACTTCAAGATATTCATCAGTATGGTCCAGAATATGCACGAACCCTTGCGATCAGTCGTTTGGAAGAAAGAAAGTACAAAGAAATGCTAGATAACCAAGCTCGCGGTTTCACACAAAACGTTTCATCTTCAAATAATGGTATGCCTGCATTACAACAACTTGCTGAAGCACCAAAGTCCAACCCCATAGTGGACGTAGCATGGGAGAATCTTCAACGTATTGTCGCAAATTTGAAGGGAAAGCCATATCCAGCTATCGAACCACCTGAGTGGATGAATGAAGCACAAAAGAAGGATTGGTGGGATGGTTATAATAAGGATCATCCTAATGCTGCAGAAGAAAGACTTCTTGCTCAAATGCAAGCCCCTCAAGCTCCACCCGCTCCTTCAATAGTACCTCCAATGCCAGTCCCTCAAATGCAGGGTTATCAACTACAAATGACTCAACCGGTTATGAATTATCAAGTCGCGGTCCCAGACGTCAATCAACAAGTTCAACAATACCTAGCGAGTTTAACCGGAAATAACAACACAAGTGCCGATACCCCAACATCATCATCAACACCCCAACAATTCGACTTCAGTGCTTGGTCCAACAATCCCGCTCTTCAAGGCTATGCACCTTCTCTTCCTACCGATTCATCATCAAGGTGGCCCGGTCATCAAAGTGATGAGAATCGAGATTCGAGAGGAGGTAAAAATAATTACAATAATGATAAGTGGCGTAAACAGGGCAAAGATTGGAAGAAAGATACAAAATGGGAACCGCTAGATGAAAATGGACAGTATAAGGGGAAGAAACAACCGTGTAAGTTTTGGGGAGAGGGAAAATGTGCAAAGGGCGCAGCGTGTACTTATAGTCATGAACCGGAGGATCAGGGGAGAGATCGTTATTGAGATTAGGGTGTGAGTGGGATTGGAATTGGGAGGGGCATTTGCATTTGCGTGTATATGTGTATGAGCGTGGATTCTCTCTTTTTTTTTCTCTTTCTTTTGTAATGCGAGAAGTATGATAGCTGTCAACTGGCATGGTTTAGGGGCATGAGTGGATGGATGGATGGGTGGGTGGTGTTATGGGATGAGAGGGGGAATGTGTATATCTCTTGGGCTGGGGTTATTCGTGTATGTGAGGAGTGGGTTGGAAGTGGTGGATGGTGGGTGGTGGGTGGTGGGTGGTGGGTGGTGGAATTAAACGGACGGATGTGTATGAGAAGAAATATTCTGTAATTCTAGAGGAGTTGAGAAGAGGGAGGCAAGGAGGGGGTGGATAATGAGAATGAGAATGCAAAATGCAAAATGAGAATAGAAATGAAGATTTAATTCAAATCAAATTCAAAATATTCATGATAAAATTTAATTGTTCATTTTATGTGTTTGCATTTCGTGTATTTATGACCTTATGCTGTGATTGACATTTAGGTTGGAATTCAAGTTGATAGGGTTGAGCGGAGTGGAGTGAAGTGGAGTAATGAGGGGGTGAGATGATGATTCTGAATAATCCACCTCTTTCAAGAGAAAGGAAGAAGATAGGAAGGGGGGAGAGGTGGAAATGGAAAGGTAGTCGTGAGAATGGAGATGAGATGAGATGGGATGGGAATTGGTATTTGTGTTAGAGTGAAGGGAAGGTGAGTGGAAGGAAAAATGGATAGGGAGGTAGGGGGTTGAAGGTAGAAAGTAGAAAATAAGTGTATAGAAGAAAAGAATTAGATGTCAGAGGGTCTTTTGTATTGATACTAATGTAAGAGTAATGTTTGGGGGTGGGTTGAAATGGGTTCTTTTGGTTGTGGGTATGTGTGAGTGTGTGCTAGATGTGCTAGGTGTATGTATGGGGTTTTATGAGGGGGTGTTGTGATTTGTGTGATTTATGTGATTTGTGGAAGAGGTGATGGGATTTTGGGAGGATTGAGGGGTTGAGGGTGAGGGTGAGGGGTTGGATTTGGATTCGGATTTGATGGGATGGGATAGAGACGGAGATTGGTATGCTTTGTTGGAAAAGAGGAGGAGAGTGAAAGTTAGAGATAAGAAGGAAGGGAGAAGGGAGAAGGGAGAAGGGAGAAGGGAGAAGGGAGAAGGGAGAAGGGAGAAGGGAGAAGGGAGAAGGGAGAAGGGAGAAGGGAGAAGGGAGAAGGGAGAAGGGAGAAGGGAGAAGGGAGAAGGGAGAAGGGGGAAGGGAGAAGGGGGAAGGGAGAAGGGAGAGAAGAAGTTGAGAAAAGATTCGAGGGGAATGAGAGCAAAGGGGGAGGAAGGCAAAGGGGAAGAAGAGAAGAGCGCCTGGATCCATACTCAAAGCAAATCTGAGACCGAGACCGAGACCGAACCCGAAAAATAGAGGGAGAAAGAGAAACGTGGGATTTGGTGAGGATGATCGGAATGGATGGTTGTGTAAGCGAGTGAGGTAAGAGGAGAAGTAGAAGTAGAAGAATGAGAATGAGAATGAGAATCCCAGTGATTTTGAAACTGGAAGATTGAAAGACTGGGGTTTAGGATGAGATGAGTAAATGTGATTGTAGAGTGGAACAGAGATGGAGATATGCATAGAAGTCGATGATTAAGGAGGGGATCACTTCAGAATTTCTTGCTCGGCTTTTTAATTATTTGTTCGCGAATTGGGATTTTGTTTGAGGGGAGCAAGGAGGGGGGCGGGATAGTTGAGTTGGTTTGGGGTTTGATGTTGAGGATTTGATATCTCAGATCTATTGTATACCTAGATAATGAAATGCTATTACTCAAATCCATCCAAATACATCAAGATCAGTCGATGATGCGTCCTTAAGGGTTCTCACCAGCCTATTGCCTATCTAGTATACAATACTTGATATTCGAGATTCAATATTTGAGACTTTATGTCCATGAATTGAATTTCTACGCTACTGAAATGAATGAGACAAAACGAAGTAAAACTTGCAAAGAAAATCATTACCTTACTTTTAAAGAGAGGGCGTTTCCTTACCAAGAAGAAGAATCCATTCATCTACAAAAAAGAAACTTGCCAAAAAGAGGAGATAGTAAGAGAGGGCGAGTATATTGATTGAACTTCCTTTATTATACTCCCATTCTTAGAGAGAAATTCTCATCGGATTTGTATCATGGGGATTGGGATAGGGCTCTGGCCTACGGGTCTTTAGGGCTTAGAATTTATATAATTCGAATACACTAACTACCTATTATCATTTTGGAGTAAAATCTTCTGATTCTCAGAGGGGAGTAGGTATGGAATGAAGGTGATGAGGAATGAGAGAGGTTATACTGATAAGTCCAAGTCACTTAACTTTCGATTGATATACCACGAATGGATAGAAATCCCAACAATCAAAAACCGCACACGAAGAAAACACCAAGGAAAAGGTGGAAACCACATATTCATAGTTCATAGCCCTAATTCTCTCGTAATTACATATATACATACATACCCATCTTCCCTCATAAACATAGGAATACAAACATCATTAAAAAGAATTCTAATCCTCTCACTCCCCTTTCCTCTCCCTCCTTCCCTATCATTCCCTTAGCATTAATTCATTCATTCCTCCCTCGCATTCGCACCGCGGATAAATGCCCCAGACGAATAAGGAAGGAGGGAATATTATAAACCGAGATTCTTATTATTTACTAGGTAGATGATGTCGAAGGATTTAAGCTCGGTCTCGGTAACGTTAAAAATAAGCTAAAATAGGAAGGGATGGGGCTGAAGGATTTTCTTATTCTCTTATTCATTTTTATTCGATGCCTATGAGTTATGGTTATGATGTTGAGGAGAATGTTTGTTTAACTCGGTTCTACTCTGTAGCCTGGGTTGGTTTGGATTGATTGTAAGTGAATGCTATGTATGTATATATGTACTTCAAACGTTGAAGGAGAATATTTATATATGGAATATGAAGTGACATCTCCCTCTCTCTTCCTCACACACACAATATAAACCAGGAAAAAGAATCCCAGTATCAAGACACCATCAACAAAACCCATGATTCGAAAACCTCCCCCAGTCATATACATATACACCTCCAAATACATTTACAAAACCAAACCTCAGCAACACAACTGCAGTCTAATTCTCCAACTCCGCTTTCATCACTTAAAACTAAAGATTACATTCCCAATCCATTTTAATTCCAAAACGTAAAATTTATTCTCATAACTAGAAAGGTGTAATAAGTGATTGGTCCCGGTTAACTGGTTGTGTTATGTTATGTTCTGTTATGGATTGGATTGGATTGGGCGGGGAAGAGAATGGTGGTGACGAGGATGATGGTTGGTGGCTGAAGCTGAAACATAAATTGTGATGGATCAGGGCGTTGTGAGCAGGGTGGTGAGGGGTTTGGAGTGTGGATTGTGTGTATGCTTGGGATGGTAGGATGATGGTTAGGTGGGGGATGATGAGGTGTTGTGATATGAGGGGAATATGATGGAAGGAGAGATGAAATGCGAGAGTATGTGGTTGCGGTTGGGTTGAGTGAAGATTTGGAGAAGAGGGGGTAGTGTGGTAACTTGTGAGATGGTAGTCGGAGGGGAGGGTACGAGGGATGGTAAAGTCTCAAAGAACGGCTGAGGGAAGGGATTAGATTGATAAAGGAAGGGTGAGAGGTGAGGGGTAAGATTCTAGTGAGAAGCGATGAGGTGAGCTATGATTGCACAGGTGAAGATTGATAAGATAGATGAAGAAGTGGGGTGGAATTGGCAACATATGTAATAGTATCTAATAATCGTTCTTGTGATGAAGTTCCATATTGTTGACGTGATTGGCTTGGCTGCGCTGTGTGATGATATGTAGATGATGCGAACGAGTAGGAAGAGAGTGGGTAGTAGCCGGTTTGAAGCATACACTAAGAAGAGCTTTTGAACGTTTGTGGCTATTCATGAATATGAGTCTGATGATGTGATTTATCCTCATGATTCAGTGATGTGTTAGGATTAATGAAGTAAGTTGTTGAAGTGAACTACTCAAAGAAAGGTAGGTATTAGGCAAGTGAGACATCTCCGGACATCCAGCAGCATCACGATCGCAAGTTTCCGAGTCCGGTCTAGATGAATATTAAAAAAGAGTCTGAGAACTACCCAATATCGAAATATACGACGATGAGGTGTGCGTATGCGTGTGCGTGTATATGTGCGTGTATAATTATGCCATCGGCTTATGTTGCATAAACTCGGCGCATGTTCCGTTCAACCCTAACAATATAGATCTCAAACAACAACGTCGACCCCCAAGATGATGATTGAGTAGTAGAATGGCTTATCTCTCCTAACACAGCTTAAAATTAGAAATGAAAGGCTTGAAGATAATAAAGGAAAGCTTATGCAGTATATGCATACTCATAAGCTTGAGATTTTAATCCTTCCCATAAGATTTCTGGAAAAAGTAATTCCAGTCAGCACCGACCGTTTGTACGTTTTGGACATACATAGATTCAAAATATCTTGGTGTTTAGGATCAATGTATCGAGATGCCGAGACGGTCTGCCAGGAAGCGAGCGAGTGAAATTCTATTTGTGGATGTCCGGAAGGATTTGCTTTACATGGCGAACAAAGGCAAAACATGAAATGCGGCCTGGACTTGTGAAACCATAGAAAGATCTGTAAAGAAAGTTGGATTGTGAGGCTGTATGCACGTGTAATTTGCAAGCTATTGTGAATTTGAGGATGTACGCAATCATGACAAGCGGTGAAGGAGCTGATCGAGAGTGAGAGTTTGGGGGTTACAGTGGTATTCGTGTACTACTATTCCTGTCGTATTGGTATTCACTGGGAGCGTTTTCCGAAAGTAAAATTGAATGGTAAAGAACATCTTGCAAGACTGAACATGTGTCAATTGGAGGCGATAAGCAGATATGATGATGTGGTTCTTTGGGTTGCTCTTCAAGATAATCAGTGTTATGTAGCTTTTGACTATTGGATGACTAGAGAACGAGCAGTGAGTGACTCAAGGTTGTGAGACTTCCATGCAAACCCCTTTCCCAACCATCAAATGCCGATACTCGTGTCAAGAATGCTTGGTAACATGTATGTCGTAGAATTGGGATGATCAAAATACATGGACATGGGACGTACATCTGCTGAGTTCATTAGGATATCTACTCCCTTGGAGCTGATCTGGTTTATGGAAAGAATGACAGCGAACTCGGATATAGTTGTCAGTAGTGCAATCCAGAAAAACTTCCCAAAACGATCGGTATTGCATCATAGGTGGTCATTGGGCATTATTAGCACCGCTGAGATGAATAAATGGGAGGCTAGTTCTCCTCGATTCAGGATACAATAAATCGATAACGGGTCATAAGGTCGCTTCCTAGGATTTTCCCTCTTCTCTGAGTCTTTCATGCGGTGATTGTATAGGAGAGGAGAAAGCCTTTCAGGTCTATTCTCTAGTTCTTTACACTAATGTTTTGTGGCGAAGATGTATTCGTGAAGCAACATGGGAGAGGTTTGACAGCTGAGTCCTCGGCATTAAAGCGTCGCATTTTTGAAGTAGAACACTTCCTTAGTAGCTTGAAGTCATAATCCATGTCATCCGCACTTTTCTGCCTCTAAGATCGCAAACTGCCAGAAGTAACAGGCATATTCGTTCCGCTGAGGTGAGAGTTAAGGGTCGTATATTGATAATTGGGCACGATGCCCCATTGTGAGCTTTACAAGGAGTAAACAAGAAGGAGTTGGGGTTGTATGAAAGTAGTGAGGATTGTCCACTTGATCTTTAGATGGAACTCCATCTCATCTCAAGGGTAGAAAAAGACTTTGGATGAATCGCCACATCTTACCGATCACACTGTAGATCTAACAACGGCATTGTTGGATGAAATCAATGCAATTGGCTGAATGCCATGGCTATCCGAAGCTTCTTGAGATAAACGGAGTAGTCTTGGAAATGGGATGGAAATAGATAATGATCAGGCAGTAAAACTTTCCACCCGATCAATGAAATACTCCGACTTTTTAGTCCGGACCCAAGTATTGTAAAGTACTATATCTGAAGTGACAGTATGTATGCATTTAACAAATATATCGAAGGCTTTGTCTGAAAATGATATAATACGACAAGGAGTACGTGCTTTTCTCGACATCATAAATTGTTTATCTCCAGTTCCGGTTATTGCATTGTACCGTGCTACTGTAAACAACCTTGAGATGACATGACACAACACTTGACGGCATGAATTCGATTCTCAACCGCACTCTAAAGCTACTTATTCCGGTAGTCGGAGCATAGAACTTTGAGACATACAGTAAAAAATGCCTAGGTATTATCTACCATGGACTTAAAATAGTTTCACACATAATCGTGATGTTCATGTAGATGTTGTGAGATATTCCAAATGATTTTCGATTGATACCGTTGAAGTATTAGATGTGCACAGAAGGGAAAAGTACACGATACATGGTATCGAATGGTGTAACCTTCCTAACACCTTAAGTTTCCCCTCCTTGTATCGCATGAAAAAGATTCTTACCGGGCGACCAGGGTAGGACATAGTCCGAAGAGATTCAACCAATGGTTTCAAAGTCCACATGCAGATATACCTGAGGAGTGGTTGCATTACTGTGCTGACACCAAGCCCCGGAGACCCACGGGTAGGTGTAGATAATGTGTAGTTAGGTAAACATGTGAAGAATACATCGGATGAAATTTTGGAAGAAAGAATGAACCGATCTGCTTCAGGGTCTGTTGGAAAAAGGTGGAATCTGAATGGGATCTCAACGCCCAATATAGAAGCACGGGCATTTCAATCTGTTTGATCTCCTCGTTTGTTCCATCTCACGTCAGAGAATATATCATGACCACGAATCAGATGAGGATAGACTTCAATGAATCTGAAGTTTTAAGTTTAGGATATACACAGCCACTTGGTTAACCATTTCAGTTGCTAGATAGCTCTTAGATACTGTATCAGCTTCAGCAGTGATAATGTTCGGATACAATACAGAAACTGTGTTGCATGAACCGAAGCACCTAGGGACTATCCGTACGGTGTACACGGCGTAGAGCACAGTGGTTAGATGATGTTTATTTTGTCGGATGGCACATTCTGAGCCCAGCTCTCGTGCCTGTGCTGTGCTGTGCTGCGATGGGGTGTGGTGTGGTGTGATGTATATCCTAACGAGGAGAAGTGAGTGAATTCTCGTCCTTATTTTTCCTTCCTTCTTCCTTCTTCTCTCCGAGCCCCTCCAACTCTGAACATATAAATCCCTGGTCTCCTCCAAGCATCTAATTTAATGAACCTGCAGACGGGAGGAAGGTCTATTCGCTGGATTGTCCGTGAAAGGAAGAAGGCATAGCAATACCTATCAACACTAAACATTGACTTGACATTCATCTAAATACCTAGCCGGGCACTAGGTACTGTCTGAATGAAAGAGCGTCGAGACTTCCACATATGACAGTCATGACTAACGGACATCTGTTGCCATATTGGGAAAGATATTGAGATTGATTTGCTATACGCAGTACATATAAGGTAAACGGGCTCGGAGAATTACCTTGGTGTGAAGGGAGTAGAAAAGTATATTGAAGATTAATTTCCCATTGTAGCTTAGCCTCTGCTATAAAAAGCAGGCGTCTGTACTAAATTTAAATTTGGGCGATTTGGATGATGCACGCACACAGCACGCAGCAACCATTGATACCTACGAACCTTGCGTAAGTAATCCCAGCAAAACATGAAACGAGAGCTCGGCCACTAATTATGAGTTTTGACCAATTAAAACTAAATTAACGGTAAGATACTTTTTTCCTTCTTTTTTCTTTTTTCCTTCTCTCTTCAATATTCACTTCACTTATCTCATCCCTCACTCTAGCCACTCACACACAACCCTTGAATCCATATATTCTCCGGAAGCGATTCCATTCAGACTTCATGATTTGGTGACGACATGGTACCACTATGTGACGACGCATATTCTTTTATATCTCAATGGCAATTACGAAGATGTACGCTGTAGTGTACCAAATAAAAAGATCAATAAAGAGAATTGCCATGAACCCCAGCCACCTCCGATACGTATGTATGTATGTGTGTGTGTGTGTCTGTATGTATGTATGTAGGTAATGTACTATATTGTATTCTACTTACTGTATCGTCCTGTATACAGAACAAATGCTTTTCTCCGTGCTCAGTTGTGTTGACAATGGATGGATGTGTTGGCAAGCAACAACACAAACCATAACCTGGCAGAAGCACGAGCTGAACACAGCGAGAATAAAATCTCCATCTGATTTGAGATAGGATTGGATATACACACGTCTTAGGAACATAAGGTAGAAATACCATACCTACTTCCCATAAGTACTTTTTTGCCATGCAAATAACCCTTCTGCAGCTGTCATCTGTCGTTCCACAGCATAGTCACGATGGCAAGACAACTTATTCATAGGTCAGCCTCATGTGCATTCTCCCCTTACAGCTCTTTATACGAAGGTACATTTTTGCTTCCGCGTGGCTGCAGGCATTGAACCAAAACTCCATCATCTATCCAGCCCACTATCATCTAGCCTATCAGCACATTGGCATAGTTCAGAAACTACTTGCTAAAACACCCGCACACACCACACCCGAATTTGGTGTAATTTCGTGAATGGAAAACTACCCCCCTCAACAACAAAAACACCCGTATCGAAGTATCGAAGTATCGAAGTATCCCATCTATTTTGAGTACTCTTTTCATCTGCACAAGCTTGCGCCAAATTTGAAAGGCTCTTCATAGCCATCACTCACTGCCATTTAGTTGTTTATCCTCATTGAACTATAGTAGTAAGAGACGATGCACTCGGACTACCGAACTGCATCTGTCCGTGAGCTCACTGGTCAGACACCCAGTCAAATTGAAACGATTGAACGAATTTCCGAAATCGACCACTAGACTTCATATCAAACATGTCATTCTAGAAGTTGGCGAAGTTTGTTTGGTGGTTCTTCAATCTTGAATCATGCAAATTCAACAAATGTATCTTTTGACTGTTCTATGGAAACATTGGCCAAGTCAACTCCGTTATTGCTTCTACTCCATGTGTTCCACACTTTGATTTTTCGCATCAGCTTCTCAAAGTAGCTTGTGTGGAGAATTGGGGTCAATCGTGTGTTGTGTCAATTGTGATTCACCATTACCCGGGTGAAGAAGATCCAAGTGTTCAGATGATGATCCCCATCTAAAGGAAATCTCGAAACATGGCGGACCACACTGGGCTATGCATGGATTTAAAATTTCCCTACCGAGCACAAGGGCCAAGATTTCTATGGGTTCACCCATAAACAGAAAAAACTCGACCAAAGACCCTTGGACTACTATCGACAAGGCTCCGAAGATGGGACCCAGTTTAGCTACCCTACCCAGTCAGCATGGATCAAGTGTATAACAAGAGTATAGAGTGTGGGGAATCTTAACATCAAACACTGGCCAAAGTCCCGTTTTGCTAGTGAACTCAATGCACTCAATGCCACTCATGCAAGTTCACCACTTCCAGCCCTCGGATTGGATCTTCACTCCTCACTGACCTTGCTTCATATCCAGCATCCAATGTCTTTACAGTACCACTTAGGGTTATGTCGGTCGCCGCCAGTTGCCTCTTCTTCTGTTGTTTCTTCATCATTATCCGGTCGCGCATACCCGAAGTAGCCCTACTTCATTCTTAGTAGTGTCCATCATCTCTCTTGGCTTCGTCCTATCTTTTCTGTCCACTCATTCGCTCGACTTCGGAATCAAATTTTGTTTGTTAATTTGTCTCGACGTCAGTATATTCCGAACCTTGATATCCTTGATAAAGTCTCCTATTAATAACAGACCAACTTGTAGATCAAAGGACAAGATCAGACACTTGGAAGATTCGAAAGTTGTCAAATTCTCGCTTTGCCTGATATATCGAACCTCCAAACGAGCAGATAGCTATCGTCCAAGCTGGAAAGCCTCAACGTTTCGACAAGACTTGAAAGCATAGAATTATCTCATTGTTTCCTCCGGACTTTAGGAGATTTGCAAATCAGTTCCATCAGGTTAGATGTTTGGACGATATCAACGATACACCAAAGCTTCATAACTGGTGTTTCGAACGTGTCCGATGAGGTCAATGCATTGTCGGACGTCGATCCAAGAATTAGTTTAGCCTTGTCAATTCGCAAGAGCAATTTGGATCAGCACTACTGTTTTTATACAGTATCTCTCTATCGAAGTCAATGTGAACAAGGGATACTCCCTGTCAATCAAGTCCTTTAGTTCAGTACGAACTCTGAAACAACCTGCATCATTCATTATACTTTATTGCCACACATCCTCCTCGACCTTCTTTTGATTTGAAAGGTCAACAATCAATCTTTATATCAAATCGACAAAGACCAATACTGATTCTAAACCTTTTCACAACTTTGCAAGGCATTGGAGAAAGGAATCTTGACTGCCAGAAGGCCTATTTGAAAGGCAAAGAAACAATACCCTGCAGCGCGGAGGATCTTTTTAATCGAGAATTCACATAACTTCATTCACTTCATGATGGACGTAACGTCGTTATTGAATTCAAACAGCGCTGCTGCTGAGCAAAAGCGTCAAGGAGAGCGATTCGCATTACCATCAAGAAATCGAACACCATGGGACGCAAATGGCTATTCACTACCAATCAATACCTCAAATCATACGATTAATATCGGAGAGCTCGGTACAGGAAATGAGTTGAGTACGGTGAACAACGGCAACCCGAGAATTCACTGTTATGATTCACAAGGGACGGACTCGGAAAGGTCCCATCATAAATTCTCTGATAGCCGGAGCAGTTTATCTTCTTTCACATCAACAACCAACTCAACAGCCACCTCTTCTTCGAACCATTCTCGATTATCGTCTTTCAGTACGAACAACAGTCATCCTATTAGTTTTTCACACAAGTACTGCAATTCTTCATTGGAAAGCTCTGTAGATTTAAATTCTTCTTACTCTATTACCTCCCAAAATAAAGTCGAATCGCATTCAGCACCAACTTCTCCACACAACACCAGGAAAATCAGCATCATGGTATCTAGTCCAACAGAGAATCTAGATGCTCTAGCTGCTCTAGCAGAACAAGAATCATCTCGGTCATCCCCTAAGAACAATAATGCTCGTTCTCAAAGTGTCGTTGCTGCTCCAGGAGCTCCAGACCAGGTTGATTTTGTTAGAGAATCTGAGAGTCGACCTGGTTCTCCAAGTGATGCTATGTTGATCAGACGCCCGGATTTGCCACGATTAAACACAGATCCAGGTGATAACGGTTTCGAGTCAGATCAGTAAGTTAATCCTTCAAGCAATAATTTTTGGTCTGATAATTATTTCAATCCGATGTTATTTCTACTATCAACTTGTGTACTTGACTAACATAAATTCAGTAGTGGAAATTTTTATCGCAGTGCTCCTATCGAGCCCAATAATGGTGCTATGAATCCTACATTGCACAAGAGAAATATTTCTGCACCAGTTTTGCGCCGACCAAGTCGTGTTCCAGCACCTGGTGTTGGTCCAATCCCCGAACTTACTCCACCTAACTCAACCCGTCTTGCAAACTTACCATCGCCATTGGATGATGATGAGGATGCAGAAAGTGATCCAGTCACACCACCACCAGCAGATGGAGCTGATGCAGACACTCCTCCGGAGTGTATGTATATCCCTAACTGCGACACAGGATCGCAACCTCGCAAAGCTATCTCGCATATCTTCGGCCGCAATAAGATGTGCACTAGATTGATTCCACAATCTGTTTGGGTTCATTATTGCCGCAAACATTACCAACGCTCCCGTTATCGTAACCCTAAGGAGTATGCCAAGTTGCAATGCGACTTGGTTCAACAACAGATCCGTCGTGTTTACGACTGGTCTGCACAGAACAAGCGTCGTGGCGAACCCGGTACTATCAAAGATTGGGGTATTGCTATCAGAAAGCGTGAGCAGAAGCGTTTGGATGAACTCAAGGGTTCTGGCCGAAAGAGACGATTCGATGATGAGGATGAGGGCGATGATGATCAAGGTCCGCGCCCACCAACTGCTGTCCCGGATTGGCTCCTCTCTGTCATTGGATCAGGTTACACTACCGAAGAGATTCTCGAAATCTTCAACCGCCTTCACCAAGAGGTTCTTGACGATCTCCTACCATGTTTCCCAGACATTGAAATCTTGCCCAACATTACTGTGGACCAAGATGAGCCCAAACCCCCAAAGGGGTATGCCAAGCGCAAGGTCTCTTCCGCAGGTCATAAGCGTTCCCAATCTCTTGGTGTAAGTGCGATGAAGAATCAAAATTATGGTACTCCTTCAGGACAAGATCGTAGAATGAGTCAACCAGTTCAATTCCAAAGCCCAAACAATGGAGGAGTCCCTACATACAGCACTACCTTGAAGCGTCGTCGTCCTAATTCAAACGATGCTAACGCTCAAAATCTGCAATTTACACCCGTTCCATCAAATTTCGATCGTCGCCGCTCATTCCAGCCCGCCTTCACTAACTCAGGCTTTGATCGCATCGATGAAAATCATCAATCACCTGTCGTTGACAATGATTTCGAGTTTCCAAGGGGTCGTACACACGCTCGCGCTTCCTCTGTCTATCAATCACCATTAGCTGCACCTGTTGCTCGTCCATTAGGAATTCATCAAAACCAAGTCGAAACTCAAATCCAACATATGGAGACTGGCTTCAGTATGAATGGTGGAAGCATGGGCATGAACATGGATATGCAAGGCATGCAAGGTCGTGTTCGTCCTTCACACCAACGTTCCCAATCTGATATGATGATTGGTCGAAATGCAATGCAACCAAACATGATGGTTCCAAATCTTATGTCTTCCCAAAACTTCAACAGCAATGTTGAGTTCTCTACTCCTCAATACCAACAATCAACTTTCGCTCAAATGAACGATCCCCGTCAACAAGCCATCCGTCAAAGTTCTTACAACATGCAACAACAGCAACAACAAAGTCGTCGTCAATTTGGTCAACAACAACAATTTGGTCAACAGCAACAATACCGTCAAGACCCTCCAGCTAGTAGCAGCGTTGCTAATAGCCCTATCGCTGGCCCAGTTAGTCAAGGTAGTAGCTTCTCTACTCAGCAACGCTCCCTATCAAGTGGCAGACGCGCCTCACAAAATCCTCAAATGCGAAGCAACCAGATGTATGAGGATAACACCTCCAGACGTCGCCAATACGAATAAGGCGATTTAGTCTTATAATCTAATTCATGTTGATTTTTGATTTTGATTCCTTTCGGTTTTGGGACGATTGTTTTCGGATGGGTGCACTCAAATCGCTTTATGATACCCATTTGCACACTTAATTTTGCTGCTTCCTTATCTTTTCTGTTCTCCTTAATAATGGTCTTTCTACATCGGGATATCGAATTCATTCAAAAGTTTGCTTCGCTTTGCTTTTGCTTGATTTTGCATTATCTCCTTTGCAATGACAATCACAATCTGATACTTACGGTCTCTTCACTACTCTCCTCGAAACTCCAATCAGACGATGATCATCAGCCAACTTCTTTAGTCATCTTGGCATCACATTGGTTGTCACTCGAAGATATCTTACACACTTGCAAATTCAGAGGGGATGGTTCAGATTACGTCTGATATCTCGAAGAATTTGGTCACTTGCTTTATTTCATCTGGAGTGCTTCGTTAAGAGTCAACATAAAACGTCTCAAGTGCTTTGATGATAGATATCTGGTGTCTATTTCCTATTTTCCTTTGCTTTCTTTTTCGGCTCTGGAGTGCAGAGTTCAGACAAAGCTTTTCTTTCTGCGTAGTTTTATGGGAGGGTTTGATTGAGCGCATACATGGAATGAATGGATGAATGATGGGGATGGGCGTCAAAAATGCATGGTGGAGTATGGATTGCTTGATGATCAATAAATGGGGCATATCAGTTTAGTTCTCTTTCTTTGATTCACAATTTGCTTTACATGCATGGTATTCAGCGGGTGGGATTTGGTTCATGATTCTTTTTGAGTGGTGGGAATAGCGGCATAACAGTACTTGTGATGAACAGAGGAGTGATAGCATAGCATAGCATCGGACATACGAATAAAACCGCCATCAGGTATATGATGTGTAATTAATAGATAGGTAGATAGTGGAATTGAGAATTCTTAATTCAGTTTCTTGGGCAGCTTAATTCAGTGAGTGATTTACATGGGAGGTTGTGATGATACGTTAATCATGAGGAGGGACTTGCAAGATAGCGGATGGTCTGGACTGAGAAATGGAGTAATGACAAATCGGACTTTGTAGACAATCCAGAGAAACCGATTTCAATCGAGGGCCGAGAGGGGGAATGATATGAAATTGAGTTTCTGGGCTCACATCATCGGCTTCTTTAGCAGTAGGTCAACTAATGCGGAAGAAAATTCACGGCACATGAAACGGGACGATCGAAGTGGACATTTTCCGCCACAACATTCGGCTTGTAAACTCAAATTCAAATATCAAAAAACAATGGAAGGCGAAAGAGATGTTTTCTAGACTAGATACCGTAACCCGAATAGGTTCATGCAGGTCTAAACCCGCGGAAAGCTTCCTGCTCAGTGCTAAGTGTGTGTGCGGGGGAATATCCCCGGGGAGAAGGAAGGAATGAACGGATGGTGAACTAGAGGATCTGATATCGAGACACCAAGGGATTACTATTTCTACCGGTGTACCTCGACGATATCAAAAACTTTTAGATCTAGGAAGTGATAAATAAGTTCCCGGAATCGGAGGTCTAGATCGATCTTTGGGGATTTTGAGAGAACTTATGCGTGGTGTGTATATATCGGCTGCACTGCGCGAATGTTCCTCAGGTTTTGATTAGTTGCCCTTCACAGAATTAGAGTAATGCATCAATGTATCTAGATCTAAACAAACTTCATCAAGAGACGAGGATTAGATCAAAAGATCAGAAGATAGATAGCCAGCTTGATAATTCATTCGATCGGCTGATGTTGTGGGGGCGAAAAGAGAACGAGAATGTAGGAGGGTATGTGCATATACATACATGCATCTGATAAAGACCTTGCCACTGGTGTTCAAATTATTATTTGGGATTCATCAGGTGTGTATTTGGGTTGATGGGGGATTGGGGACTGTAGCATAGTTGTATGCATATATATGCAATGTGATATCCTATCATATCCTAGGTTTTTCCTTGGGTACCTCGAAGGTGCTCAGGATTGTAATCAATACTTCGCCTCTTCGCATCTCGTCTCGAAGATTTCTCTGAATCTGCCTCGTATAGCTTGCGTAGCAGTACAGAATGTAACTTACAGTACTTCACATGGTGGAAAGCCTTGAGCGACTTTCCTGCTACATAACACTCCGCTGATAACCAACATAAACCCCGATACTCCGGAGATCGGCGTGTAAAGTTTGCTTGCTGATCTGTTGTTTGATATTGATGATTTGTATATAGTGGCAGCCTTGTGATGGTTCGAGATGAGCTGAGAGGGGCTTGGGTATGCATATCTATGCAGATGCGGGACTCGGTAGTAACTGCGAATCGAAGTAAACACTGTTTTATCGGAGTACTTGGTTGTTGTCTCGATGATATGTGATGGATATATGGATAAATGATTCAACGTTGTGGAGAAAGATGCCTTTGTAAGGTCAAGACAAGCTTAACCTAGAAAGGAAGCCGTTGAACCCGTTGTTATTCTCCGAAATCATTCTCAAATGTTTGAGATTTCTGCTGCTAGTGATGAGAATTGTACTACACAAACATCGTTCTACCCTGATTTCATCCATTTATCCTTGATGTCTATCACTTCTTCCCCTCACTCTTCCCTCACTTTCATCCCTGCCATTTTCACCAGCCCCAAAGCAAGCCACAGTGGCAGCTGAGTGACTCGATATATTACACGTGACTATCACGTGCATGTCTTGGCATGCTCAGCGGCTAAAGATCCGGCAAAGCGGGGCCAAACAATCGAAAGAATCTCGTCTAAGATCTGGAAAAACCATGTTCATGTTTCAAAATGCGTCGAACAATCCTAGTTGTTAATATATCTGACGGATATTATTTCTCCACATTAGATTAACTTTTTTCTGTATAAATCCTGGGTATGATGATTTGGATGAATGGAAAGGAAAGGAATGGAC
Organism: Botrytis aclada; assembly: GCA_014898285.1. Taxonomy (NCBI): domain Eukaryota; kingdom Fungi; phylum Ascomycota; class Leotiomycetes; order Helotiales; family Sclerotiniaceae; genus Botrytis; species Botrytis aclada. Next base: position 850,950 of record RCSV01000007.1, read on the forward strand.
TCGTTTGGATGATTTGAATGTGTGGTGGAAATCGATGAATGATTGGAATTATGGATAGGAATATATGAGGGGGGGTATATGTTGAGATATATGAATTGGTGAAAGGGATTCGGACAGGCGGTCCGCCGGCGTATGTTCTATGTGTTGAGGAGAAGAGTAAGAATTGAAGTTGGTGATTAATGGTTGGTTGGTTGGAGAATTGACTATACGTTCTCATGGAATGGTGTCTGTAGATTGAAAGGGGGATTCAATAAAGCCGCCTCAAAAGCGAAGCGATGATAGGTAAAGTGCCTATCGCTAATCCTTCATCCACCCCTTCATTCAAATATATACAACACACACTTACTCCTTTTCAAAAGAAACAAACATATCCAACATCTGCAATCCAGCATCCGAATTCCGAGTTGGGATTCTAGATTCCCCGTTTCGTTTTTCAATCTTCCATTCAATGCCAAGCACGGATAAACGCATCATAAACATGAGCAAAAAACCCACTTCATGACCCGAATCAGATGAACTCAAACCAATTATTTTATATGAGACAATGATCATATCCGGTCCGTCCTGCCATAAACATCACAACAACTCATCTAATTTCTTCATGACTCTTCCGTTCTATACCCCAATTATACAATGTGCATTGTTCATCTGACTTCATTCGGCGTTTACACCTATTTCGAATTTCCTAGTCAGGAACTGCCTAGGTTTGGGCGGTTAACGATTCCATATTTGACGATGGCACTTTAATCTGGGAAATTGAAGGTACAAACAAAAGTTTCCGAATGACGGGTGCTTAATTTGTTTCGTAGTAACGATCCAGGTAGGCTTCACCTAAATCGCCTTACGAGGTAAATGTATGATTCTCTATAATAACTTTGGATTTCCTCTTCTCTACAATTTGATCTTTCCTTTTAACTTTGTCCTGTGTGCTATTCAGTTCGTTTCACTCTTTTAAACTTTGCTTTCTATTTTTCTACATTCTCTTTCTCAAACACAATTTTTATATATCCAGTGGATATTCAACAAGATACTTGAAGTATTTCTATAACAAATTCAAACACAATGCATTTTTCAAAGAAGGCTCTGGCAGCCCTTATTGGGTCTGCGACTAGCGCAAACGGTGCCATCTTGTGGGATGGTCGATTCGATTCTTCTTCTATGGCGGATTTGCAAGCTTGGTCATTCAGTAACGCTGTTGGTGATTACCAAAATTACATTGTATGTATATTTTGTAGGAATTTGGTGGTATAGATGATATCTAACAAACAAAATAGCATGGTACAAGTAACATTACCGATTATGTTGCTCTCGACAGCACTTACAAGAACCCTGCCGATTCCGGATCATCCCTCGGTGCCAAAATCACTCTTGATACTACCTCATACTGGGAAGGTCAAAACATGCGTCGTACCGAACTGATTCCTCAAACCTCCGCGGCTATTGGAAGTGGAAAGGTTTACTACCATTTCAGTATGAAGCGTGAAGATACCAATGCACCAAGTATCTACAGAGAACATCAAATCTGTTTCTTCGAGAGTCATTTCACGGAGATGAAGAGTGGTTGGATTAGTGGAGAGACTGGATCCAGTGATCCTCTTTTGAGATGGGAAGTCAGTGCTACTAGTCAATGGAGTACTAACTGGACTGCTGGTGTTTGGCACAACATTGCTTACGGAATTGTATGTTTTAATTCTTTCCATCTTTCTCATCATGTACTAATATTCTATTCAAGGATTTCTCCGCAGGCTCAGTTGAATTTTACCACTCCACCGGATCCGATCCTCTCACTCTTACCGTCCCAGCCGTTTCCGTTTCCGCCTCTTCCAATGGTGCAGATTGGCATTTGGGAGTTCTCGAACTTCCCGTTACAGGTCAAACCGATGGAGTCGAAGATTTCTATTTCTCCGGTGTATATATCGAGAATGGATCGCTCACCACTAGTGTTGCTGGACCAGATGGAGCCGCGAGTTCCAGTTCTTCTTCTGCAAGCACGTCAGTAGATTCTTCTTCTGTTTCTAGCTCAGTTGCTTCTTCTGTTCCTAGCTCAGTTGCTTCTTCTGTTCCTAGCTCAGTTGCTTCTTCTTCTGTTTCTAGCTCAGTTGTTTCTTCTTCTGTCCCTAGCTCAGTCGTTTCTTCTGTTCCTTCTTCAAGCGCCGCCCAGGTATCCTCATCATCAATCGTTCAATCTTCACCAACATCTATTGCCGTCGCAATTCAACAATCCTCAGTTATCTCTTCCCCATCAAGCTCGATCAAAAAATCCTGCACAAAGAAGGTCGCCTCCACTACCCCCATGGCTTCCCAAGCTAGCGGATCCATCGTTGAATTCACCTCGACTCAAACCGTCACCTCCGTCGATGTCATTCCTACCACTGTCTATGTCACCGCCGGCGGATCAACATTTTTAACCACTTCTTCCGTTTCCTCCACCTACACCTCCGAATCGGCCATCATCACTTCTTCTGTCCTTTCTATGGCTGCTCCATCTACTTTTGTCACTTCCAAGAAATCCTGCACAAAGAAAGCCTCATCAAGCTTAGCAGGAAACGTAAACGTAGCTGCTAGTTCTTCAATGGTTCCAACTTCTGCGGGTGTTAGCTCGAAGCCACATACCACCATGACTATGACCGTCACCCAAACCACTTCTACCACTGTCGCTTCGAGCGCGGGTGCTACCAGCACTGGAGGAAGCAGCTCGGGAGAGATCGCTTTGTATATGCAATGTGGTGGAAAGAACTGGACCGGAACGGGTACTTGTGTTAGTGGAAGTACCTGCACTGTCCAGAATGATTATTATAGTCAATGTGATTCTGCTTAAAGTAGATAAATGAGAGAAGTTTAAGGAGGGTGGAGGAGAGAAGGAAAGTTCTATTCTGTTGTATATAGTTTGAGATGTCTGTACATGTCTGTGTGATTCGAAATGAATAGTCTGGATTATATATCTATCAAGTACATACCACATTACGTTCTTGCCCGTTCCAATTTGGTGGTGATTGTTATCGAATAGTCAATCTAGTGGACGAGTGTCTTTGAGTGAATGCCGAGATAAAAAAGTGTCCCGTGGATTCATCCACACGCTGGTGATTCAACTTTCGGAATTTTGACAACTCCATTTTCCAAGCCTTTGATATCAAAATCTATCTTTTGATTGTTCAATCTCTCTTGAAACATTGTAAAAATTTCCAAGTATCAGTCCGTACACCCACTGGTGGGTATCTTATTGCAAACAATTGTAGGAGGTATCGCAGTGGGACTTACCAAATTTCTCATCTTATCAAATTCACTTCCAAAAGTGAATTTTATCCATGGGATTTATGGCCTTAGTTTAGGTAGCCGTTGCTAGCTCGTCGTCGCTAAGTGACCGAAGCTGAATTTTTTCTCTCCCACAACCACAATTCAAAAAGACGCGATCTTATCTTGATTCCTTTCAATTACAACCCACAACCAAGATTCCTCCAACCAAAATTCCTTCAACCAAAATTCCCTCAATGAAAATTCCTTCAACCACAACTACCTGCAACTCATAATTCTTTACAATGATTTGAATACCTTTTGGCATTATCCACTACGTTCAGTGATCCTTTCTTTAAAGATGGATTACGAAAAGGCAGAGACCGCAACCTTCAATTGCGTTGTCGATACGCTTCATCTTCGCGTTTCTGAAGATGGACGCTACGATCCTGAGCCTAGCTTGTCTAAGGCAGTTCAAGACGAGCTTGCAGATGTTGAGCATGCCGACAAGCCTTTTGGTGCTTTATTCAACGTCGCTCCTCCTCCAGGGTACGACAAGCAAGGCAATGTAACAAACGCGACAAAGCCTTACACTCTCACACCTGCACAATTGGAAGCTAGCACGAAGCGCAGCTACCAACCACTTGACCGAGTCAACGCTTCAATCGGATTCTCTACACACGAGACCGAGAGGAATTACCTCTTCTTACACAATAGTATTCCCTTCGAGCAAATTCCAGAAACAATTGACCCTAACTCACATAGTTCTGATGGTTTTTAACCAAGCTCAAGCTCAAGTTTTACGCAAACAACTTGATCGGTCTCCGTCCACTTCCTTTCACCTTCGAAGATAATTCCGAAGAAGACGACCCCACCACCACCACCACCAACGGCATGAGACCCTTCAATATCAACGATGACGATGAAGAGGGTTTCAACGGATACACAATTGATGACATTCCAACCATCGTGACCAAGACACCTGGATATGACCGTGTTGGAAAGAACGGCGAGCCCAAGGCCAAATTTGGTGTCTTTCGTTTGGAACTCAATGTCAAGGATACCGAGTCTACCATTAGTAAGAACTTAATGGCAATCCTTTTCGTGGATACCTTTCTCGAAATTTCGCCACCAACTACGTACCTACGATTGATTCGGGTACCTTCATCAAGGATGCGAGATTGAGACCAAACATCGTTAATGGGAAGCGATTGCAATACTGCACCAAAGAGGAAATGATCACCCGTCTTGCTGTTGGTATCAAGCAACAACTTGAAGATCGTCGTGCAAAGATCGTTGAGTTCTGTGCCTTGAAGCAAGCCATCAGATTGATGAAGATTGTGGACGATTCTGCTTATTATGCATTCTTCATGGCCCCACAAGAGCTGAGACTTCAACCTGGTGACGTATTGAAGTCAACTTCTCACCAGACAATCCTATTAGGAACGAGGACTGGAATCTCACCGTCTCAGAGTCCTTTGACTGGTCATACCAAGGAGAATCTGTTGGTGCGTTAAAGTGACCCTTGGTCCTACTCGAGGAAGGTGCTACTGAAGAGCAAAAGCAGGCCTTCAGACCTCTCGTTGGCACAATCTTACCAGCCGTTGATGATAACATGGAATCGCCCGAGTCGTGCAGAGCCCTTCTTGGGAGTGCTCGTCCAGTCTCTGTTATCCTTAATTATTCCGAGTCCGAGAAGGCAGAAGCCGGAGTTTTCAAGGCTCTTAACCACTTTCTCCATTCCGCTTACCCCAATGTTAATCCGAAGTTCTGTCTATCTCCAACCGACGCCTATTCAGCATGCATGGATGAATGGTCAAAGAAGCTTGTAATGCATGACAATCGGGCCAGAACTCACGTCGATATCTTGGACCAAGATGCTGGTCTTAGTATGGAGCGAATGCCAAAGATCAACTCGATGCCATCGAGTACCTTCACAACACACCAGTCAATGAGCAGCGCAAGGCCGTGGGTATTGTTGAAGGCTTCCCAGGAGTTGGCAAGACTGCTTTTTTGGCACATGTTGTTGTGTGCATGCTGGCACAAAAGCCCACAGCTCCCATTGGTTGTATCTGTGCAGCAAATCAGCCAACCGACGTTCTGGCCGAGGCCATCCAAGCTGCCATTGAATCTACTTATTGCGCACATCCGGATCTCGCACCTTTCCTTCGTCAACAAGTTATCATTCGTGTCTACCCTACATCAACTGAGACCAATTTCCTAATCAGTTTAGCTGATAGGGCTCCAAAGGCCCCAGCTGATCAAGATCAAGATGAAGATGAAGATGAAGATGGTGGTGGTGTTGGTGGTGGTGGTGGTGTCGTTGTTACAGTACATCCTGAATCAACCACGCCCCAACAAAGTGGTGGTGATTTTCGGCTTTGGAGAAGACTGAAACCATTGCCAATGAGGCAGAAGGACCCGTCAATCAACCAGACACCGAGGATGAAGAAGAAGACACAGGCTCTCACGATGAGTCTGACGCCGAGAAGAAGCGCAAGAAGAAGAGTCTCACCAAGAGACAACGAAAAGATCTTGAATTTGCTGCTGCTCGATTGCGTCAAGCAGAGTCTGCACCAAAAGTCGCTTACTCCAACTACATTGCAAAGGACAATGGTGCTTCACCTATGACTAAGGAAGAGTTTGTAGATGATCTTGCGCAACTCCTCTTAAAGAATGCACTCCTCTCCGATGGTTCCTTCAACTTGGATGATCCTTCAATCGAGGCATTTTTTCCCACGGAAGCAGCACTTGATATGGCTACAACCATTAATAGACAACTTACTCCTGGAGTCTATGGTGTTAAGGACACCAGATTTCGCCTCCCAGAGATGAGTTCTGCCGCCCAAGTACTTGATGATTTCTCGTCAAATAGAAGAACGGCAGGTGCAGCATTGTACAAACAATATTCTGCACTAGGAAAGACCATGGAACATCAAGACGTTCATGAATTAGTAAAGCATTTGTTGCCAGATGCGATCAAGGTCGCAAGACAACGTGCAAGTGTTGTCTTAACAACTCCTTCTCAGACTGCTACAGCAAATTTCATGGGCCAATTCCGAGAACTTCATGCACTCTTGGTTGATGAAGCTGGTCTTGCTACACTTATCGATCTAATCATGCTTCTTTCTTTGTTTGAGACGGACCAGCTCGTCTTGTTCGGTGACACCAAGCAGCTTACTCCTCAAGCTCCTCCTCTTCAAGGCTCTCAAGGATTATCTCGTGAGAAATCTCAAGATATCATGACTTACTTTGTCGACAATCACTGGCCAAAGGCGCAGCTCAACATCCAACGCAGAGGTTGTCCTGAAATCATGGAGGTCGCATCCGAATTGTTTTACCGCAAGCAAATTCAAGATGCACCGGTTACACCAGGACAATTCCCTCTTCGTGATGTGGTTGCAAATTCCTTACGAGTTCTCTTCCCAGACAACTCTGTCTTAAAGCCCTATTTGTACATCAATGCAGTACATGAAGGCGAGATCATGGACCACTCCACTAAATCCTGGATGAACTTGACCAGTGCTGCTGTCAATGTTAGCCTCATCGAGTATCTTGTTACCAAATGCAACGTCCCACCAAGCTCAATGATTGTCATCACTCATTACACCGCTCAACTTCGTGTTTATAGACACGCAATTTCCAAGTTGGCGAGTGACTATCCTGAGTTTGCTTTCTCTCAACTCTGTGTTCATACCACGAATAGCATCCAAGGTGGTTTTGCAGACATCACATGGTCTGATTCTGTCCGTACCAAAACTCCAGGATTCACTGACAACCCCGGTAGAAATTGTGTCGCACTCACTCGAGCTCGTTCTTTTGAGATCATCACGGCCAATATACAGCAGTTGAGGACTAGTAACGCTCCCATCATTTGCTGAGCTTTTGACATCGCTCGAAGGGCCAAGGCTTGTATCAACATCAATGGTGTGGGTGAACGCTACTCGGACCTCCTTTTGCATCGCCATGTTCACGCTGTCGGGGGTACACGCGCGTAGGCCACGTGACTAGGGTTGGGGCTAAGGAGGATATAAATACGGCTTCCCTTTTGTAGCTTAGCTTTCTTTCTTCTCTCTTTGTATCTTACAATAATCAATGAAATTATTCGATTCTCAACTTCGTAACAAGACCTCAATCTTCTGAATGTGTTCAAAGTGTTAAATCTTTAAGATTTATTTCAAATCTTTCAAATCTTTCAAATCTTTTATATTATCTCAATCCTTCAAATTGTTTCAATCTTTCCAATCTTTCAAGACAATTGGCATGTATTATAGGGTTGTAAAAGCTGTCTCATTCTAGCTATGAAGGCTATACTATTCAAGGAAGAAGTTATTGCCTGTATTGAATATAGATAGATACAACGTAGCTTCCCCATAGCATGTATTCTACAGTATAAAAATCAGCAAACTCACAGATACATTTATAGAAAACACACTTATCAAAGTCTATCTCCTATGGTCTCATACCTCAGTCCTCCAGACAAGGATGCTTCATCAAAATTCCTCGAATCACCTCAGTTCTTGCCACTTTCAAGGAGCTGTATGTGTGAAGGAGCGATGCAGGAAAGTCACGTGGTACCAAGCACCACTCTAGCGTATTTCATATTAATCCACCGGTTTCCCTTTTGGATTTTCATAGAATTCTATTTACCCTTACTTGACCCTTGCTTTTCCTTCCACATTCTCACATTATGACATCACCATCTACCCAAGAACAATAACCACCTCATAATGGAAGAGACCGTCCATCAAGAGTGTTCAGCAAGCTATTGACGATGGTGAAAACTATGGCGATCAGAAACATTCGGGACTGCATGTCGATAAGTCGGGATGGGATGAGGTAGATCGTTATGCATTTTGTCTACTCAGACTTTGTTTCGATAATACAATTTCGAGAAACAGTTTATTCAGAGACAGAGAGATGAGTATCCCAGAGAGAGAGGCCAGACTTTGGATGCGCATTGTGCACGCAACATCAAAGGCAAATTGGAACATTTTTGCTGCTAAAACACGCAAAGCAGGCGATCCAAGCATGATCACCGAAGTTTCTTTGCTTTATGCTCCATCTTCAACTAATATCTTTGGAGATAGCACACGAGATGTCCTCGCCAAACGCGCTTCTTCTGCACATAAAGCCCAGTAGAACTCGATCGACGGCTCTCCACGTTCCCCTTCAGAGACTTCAGTGTCAGAATATCGAATAGCCCGGACTGCAGTCCAACAATATAAGGGTTTGGATGTCTGAAGGCAATTGGAAATTTGAAAATAGCTCAATGTCCCAATCAAATTCAATATCTGAGGTACTTTGAGTATTCTAATTGGTTTGGTGTATTCTAACTGGTTTGGAGATTTCATAATCTTCATTGTTGAATTACAGTCCGGACTATCAAATACTAGATCACTTCACTATCTCCAATTTCTAATCTGGCGGCAGACATTGCTAACATCGCTTCAGTCTTCAATCAACCACCTCCACCTTTCAATCTACCTCGCAAATCTACTTCTTCGACCGGTCTCAATTTGGTATGGTGAAAAATCACCCAAAATCCAAAGAATACTCTGGATTGAACGACACCTTCCCGAAAGTGTTTGATCGTACAAGTAACGCTGAAATGTTTCAACGACGAGATGAAGTTGGAGAAGCTTGTAACTCAAGGCAAGCGCAATGCAGATTTGGACGCCGAAGAGAAGATGGCTAAGTCTATACGATGAGACAACACAGTGGCAGTTGCTAGTGCCTGGAAGCTTTGTTCAAGCCAAGTCACCGAAATGTGAGCCATGGTGCTAGCATTTTTTGATATGTGAGCTTCATCGATACTTATATACTCAAAGAGGCCCGCCAAATTAAACTCCCATTGCGGATCGTTGATTGTCAAGAGATCGTTTGCTTGCTGTACTGTAAAGTTCTTTCGAAGTCGAAATGTTTTCAGTGCCGAAGGTCCATGACGATTTCTCAATGGGACCAAGGTGGTAATGACTATGACTCTAGAGTTCTTCTCCTCGCCATTGAATATCTGATGACCACGTAAGCTTTCCGACGATCTTTTTGTGGCTTCCATATCTCGACTTGCGTTCATCACCATGATAAATGTACATTTTAAACTCAGAACTGAGTTTTCTGATCTCTGATGCCCACTGCTCGATCAGTTCAGGTAAGACGATAAGCATCCTAGGCTTAGGAGATGCTGGCTTAAGTAGTTCTTCGGGTACTTCGTAGCGGTTATCATCTACCATGCTCCACAAAATTGATTGTCTTAACAAGGCTAGTAGCATCTGCGAGGATACATATTCTGACCTTTTGGTTATCCGAAATTCTAAGTATCTGTCTCATTCCAGTTATCTGCCAACTCTGAAAGAAGAATGATAGCTTAGTTGTCGAGAAACGAGGTTGATCTGGATCAAAACCAAAGTACTTGCAGTCATCATCATAATTTCGCGGTTGATAGTCTGGATTTTCTAACAAGGCTTCCAGCGTGGCGGCGGTACTGAGAGCCGTAGGCGTTGGTGATTAAAAAGCAATATGTGATCGTGAGAGGCTCAACGCAGGAATTTCCTCGACCAGCAAACAATTGAGAATTTCGGAGGTTGTATGAAGTTTATTGAAATAGACGAGAGTACGTGGAGCCATGAAAACTTGACTAAATGGGATTTGGTCGACAGAGGCGATTTCAATCCATTCAACTTGGCAGACGACCATCCGGGCGCCGCATTACGCCTAGGAGCAGTAGAACGATGGATTACTGGCCCTAAGAAGGACAACCGCAACTCCGGGTAATATCTATCGAAAATATGGAAAGAGGTAATTATCAGATACACTTGTGCTTCACAGAATCCTCGCTTTCTCGAAAAGAAAGTAGTAGATACTTTCAAATCTTCCAAATCATTTCAATTATTCAAACTATTTTAATCATTCAAATCTTTTCAATCTTTTCAATCTTTTCAATCTTTTCAATCTTTTCAATCTTTTCAATCTTTCAATTCATTCTAATATTTCGCATCTCAACCTACTCACAATCCTCCTCATCCCAAACAATCAATTTCTCTCTCCCCCTTCTCTCTTTTGAACTTTCGATTTTATATCCTAAACTCCAAATCTTAAACCTCAAACCATGATAAACTTTAGATTATCAATACAGCTCCTCCCCCCCTTCCACCCCTCTCTATTTAGATGAATACATCTTTCATCTATCTATTCCGAATCATGTATCACAATCTTCAGACTTTCATCCAGACTCAAACTTTCAAATCAATCTCCATCCAACCCTTGTCTAAATTCAAACCCTCATTCAGATTCAGGTTCAGATCCTCAATCTACCTACCCACCTATCACCGAAAAAAAGAAAGAAAAACATAGAGAATTCACCAACTTCTTTTATAGATATGAAAAGAAAAAAAGAGATAAGATAAGACAAACCCTAAAAACACATCGCATTCGAGAAAGAGAAAAGGATTGATAGGAGGAGGAGAAGAAAAAGAAAAAGAAAAAGAAAGAGGTAGTAGTAAAGAATAGATAGATGGTTTGGGAGAATGATCAAATGATATTTGATTGAGTGAAGAAAGAAAGAAGATTGTATGTTGGTGTGATTTTTTAGACCATGTAATTTTTCTGGACAATGAATTATTCTGATAGTCTTCAGAGGCCTTTAGAGTTAGATAAAGTCAAATCAGCTAGAGCTTCGAATCCTTCAAGTGATAATGTGAAGAGAAGAACAATGAGTCCCAAAGCATCGTCATATCACAAAGTCACCAGATGCAAAAAATAGTCTCAAAAGTTTATAAAACCACAAATCTTATATTTCTAGTTTTCCTATCTCTAAAAGTGGATCTTCAATCAACCAACAAACTATATACCACGCCAATTGCTAATATATACAAAATTTGAACTTAAAACTCATCTCCCAGATCATTGCCCAAAAATTGGACAACATCTACCACAATCTATACTCTAAGTATTGCAACTTCTTAAGAAGAAGCAACACATTGAGAGTAGTATTCGTTCTGAGCGACACAGGTACCCTCAGAGCAGGTCTTTCCACCAGCGCAGTTACCGTACAAAGGAACGGAACCAGTGGATGAAGAAGCTGAAGAGACAGCGGCGCTAGTAGCAACAACAGCAGCGGAAGTGGCGGTGGTAGCTGGAGCCGCGACGGAAGTCTTAAGAGTGCTGCTAACCTTGCTGCACTTGGACTTGGTGGATGAAGCAGCAACTGGGGAAGCGGCAGCGGATGAAGCAACAACGGCGGCAGAGGAAACAACTGGTGCGGCGGACGAGGCAACAGCGGCGGAAGAAGCGACAGCTGGGGCGGAGGTAGCGGCTTGTGCTGAAGTGGAAACAACGGCAGCGACGGCAGAGGAAGCGACGACGACAGGCTTAGCAGATGAGGCTGCAACGGAAGCGGAGCTTGAGGCAACAACGGGAGAGGAGCTATCGGCTGGGGCTTTGAAGGTAGATCCGATTGGTCCGTACTTGATGCTGGAGAAAGTAACATAAGCAGATCCGGAAGCGGCCTCAACGGTAGCTGGAGCACCAGAATCAGTGGAGCAAGATCCACGGGAAACACCTGGAGTAGAAGCATCCTTGGTGGTTGGGTAATCAGAGTCGAGCCAGAGCATGTTTACGTTGTAATCATCCCAGATGGAGAGAACAAGAACCATACCATCAGCCATCTTCTTACCCATAGCAGCCATACCACCATTCTTGGTGAAGTAATCGACATCACCGAAGGCAGTCTTTTGAGCAGCGCAGAAGTCATCAGTGATAGAGTTGCCGGTAACACCAGAGATGTCGGAGCTTGGTTGTTCATAGACGACATCACCTTGAACGTAGAAACGCTTGATCTCAGTAAGGGTACCAGTCTCAGTTCCGTCATCAGTGATGAATTGAGTAACAACGGAGAAAGGCTTGGTGGTATCAATGGTCATTCCACTTCCATAGAAGGTGGTGTTACCCATTCTGTATGGGTTGAAATCACATCCATCTCCATCACAGACACCTGTGTTTGAGACACAGTCATCACCAGTGCAAGCGGTCTGGGAATCGACAGTGCAGACGTGAGGGGTAAGAGCTTGGGCCATAGAGTTGGCTTCCCAGACATCGAACTCGGAGCAGCAGGATCCGATGTTACCAGTTCCAGAGTTAGCACTGTTGCTATCTGGGACCCATCCCTCAACGTTGGCAGTACCGTTGACGAATTTCATGTCTTGAGGACATTGAGCATCGCAATAACCGGTACCGTACTTGGCACCTGCTTTGTTGGTGGAGTATTTGGACATTCCTCCGTCAGCGTCCATAGGAACGAAGTAAAGAGCTCCGTTGAGACCGCAAGGAAGCTTGGAAACATCGACGGTGAAGGTGAACTCGTTACCCAAAAGAGCAAACTCTTTGTAGGTGGTCTCAGAGTCCATGAGGTAGGTACGGGAACCAACGTTGCTTCCGGTGACGAAGCTAAGCTTCAAGGAGTCACCACTGGTGGTGATACCATAAGTTCCCTCATAATCGGCACCATCAAGGGCACAGTTGGCGGTACAGGTAGCGGCATCTGGGCAAAGAGTGGCATCCCAAGTGTTACCAGTGTAACAGTTGGTGGATCCGGAGGTGGAATGGAGCCATCTCCAGTTAGCATCGAGAACGATGCTATCGGCTTCATCGGTACATGTTCCACCAGCGGCACATTTTTGAACGGTCAAGGCGGGATGAGTTTCGGCGGTTGAAGTTCCAACTTGTTGAGCGCCGGCGCCGAGAAGGAAGGAGAAAGTTGCGAGCACAGCTGCGGAATACATCTTGAAGAAAGAAGTGTAAAGTGAAAATAAGGAATGTGAGTTGCGAAAGAGCGACAAGAATAAAGAATGTAGAAGAGTACAAAGACTGTGATGATGAGGAAAAACTTAATACATCGAGGTACTTCACCACATTATATACACTTCTTCATTCTTCAAAAGTAAGTATAGGAGTCGAATAGAAGTGGATCTATTCTACCTTATTCGAGATAAACTTCTGAGAAATTGATCAGGGAATTAGATTGAGCGACATAAAATCTAGCTCGTTTTGGCCACTTAGCCAACCGCCGAACATTCAATCAAGGTACAAACACTATAGAAGAAATCTACCAAAAGGGATGAAAGGAATGACCACTTTTGATCTGGACAAGCAAAAAATCGTAAGCGAACTAATCGTAATGATTGACGAAGTGGATAGAATGTCAACGGAGATGACAAGGCTCAATATTCATGTTTCCAAAGGAGTCGGTTCACTTTATTTGAGTCCACTAGTACCGAATTATGGAGTAACATGGTCAATTTGACTCCACCGAACAAGATCCTTAATCAATTTTGGAAATGAACTCTAGTTAACCCCGCAGATTTGTTCAAAGATCGGATAGATTGATGCTTGTCTTTTATGCGATCTGTTTGGAGAGAGACCAATCGGTGTAGTCGATATGCTTTACGGATTTCTGCGGATACCCGAAAAACGTTAGCTTTTGCCCGTTTCATGTATATGGAATGCTACTGTATCCGAAGTTCCAAGCCTACCTTGGACCGATATCCGATGTTAATGAAACAAATCGCTCGCTTCAATTTTTCCCATTGGCAGATAGACGCGCTTACATCTCATCCAATTTCGTTTATGATGGGATTTTTGTTTTGAATAGAAAAGTTGCGAGCGGCGTAGGTTGGTGATAAGGAGAAGTTCATCGAATAAATGAAAAGCCAAGAACTATTTTCCAAACAGCGCTTCATGCAAGTGATAAGGGGGAACATGCAGATCCGTCATCGAAAGGAAACAAAATGAAATAGATTAATTGGACATTTCAGTAACCTCATATCGATGTACCATGCCATCTATGTCGGACGAATATGGATGATATGGGTGGGTTTCTTGAATCGATTGAGTTGAAGAAAAATAATAAGAGGCTGTGCTGTGTTGAGTTGAGATGTGGATAGCAATGTGGGGTAGGTACATACGAACAGTAGCTTTGCACTAGCTACCCCAGTGCACGTGATGTGTTTCGGCTTAGTTCAATGCCACATCTCAATCTCCGAACATCCCTTTGAATTTCCATGGAGAGAGTCTGGCCATGGAAAATCTCCTAGCTTTTCACCGCACACTCATCTTTTGATATTAAAAGTCATCCAAAAATATAAAAATCAATATTCCATTCTATCGATTCTCAATTTGTACAGCCAAACCCAATCAAACCCTCTGAATAACCTTAAAATCACAATTAAATGAGAAGCAAAAGAGGTTAGCCCTCGAATCCTTTTTGGAAGCTGACCCTAGGATTATAGAAAGCCCTGGTAATCCTACGCCTGATTGTTTGGTTTATAGTGCTACGACTCAAGTATGATGTAAGAAATTTGAGTAGGAAGAGTTAAAGGGGGCAAACACGTGGGTTGGGGTAGGTTTTGTGCTTGATGAGACAGGGGAGGTTTGCATGAATGGTGGTGGAGAGCCGGACTCCGTTGAGCCGATGGGCCGTATCGTAAGTCTTACATATGATCTGTTATGCGGTATATAATATGCGGAAGTCATAACGGTGATGAGGTTTCACGATATACTATTATTATCATGTTCACGTCCAAGAAGAAAGCAAAAGCACCAGATACATCGACTTGAGGAAAGGGGTTTTATCAAGTTTACCCTAACCTTCTCCATCTGGGTTCTACTCAATATTCGTCTTCCGAGCAACATCTCCCCTGGAAAAAAGTGTCACGAAAGTCCCACTTGATTTCTGCTTTTCAAAATTACTTTTGTTGAAAAGAAAATAAGATGCGTAGAGCCTGAGATATGTCCTGTATGGTGCTTAATCGTGTAAGATCACGCAAATACTTGGATCGACCACATGCATAAGAGAAAAGCTTGTAGTATATGGAGACGTCGATTCTGAGGACCAAAAAGAAAGGTAGAAAGCGTGTAAGAGTGATGTTGAATATTCAGATCCGATGTATGTATTGAGCCGATTTGTGATCAAGATGTCCTTCATCCGCTGGTGGTAGTCTAGAACTTGTGTTAGCTTGGTATTAAATTTATGTTTGAGAGCCCACGTACTTTTTGTTCCGTATAAAATTTGGAATTATATCGACTTCAACCCTACTTCCAATCCTTTGATAAAGGATGAGTGCTTTGCGCCTTGTGTATTCGCATCCGCTTGACAGTCAACCCATCGATACCCACCTCAACAGATTTTCACTTTCTGTTGGATTTACAAAAAAATCCTTGAAAGTATTAAACTGGATCTCCTACAGTGCGTGCTGAAGTGTGGAAGTAGTGGCTTCATTGACCGTATAGTTTGAAGTGGTGTTGTCGTGAACGATAGTAACATGGTATTTTTTGAACGCAGCTGGTATTGTCAAAGTGATATGTGGCTCTGTATATTGGTTAGCTTTATCTAGTCCCGATCTTATAATGCGAAAGAAACGTGCCCTTGGAAGAACCAGTAGATGTATCTAAGCTCATAGTAATACTTTCAGACGGAAGAGCTGTTGTGACTGCATTCGAAACATTTTCACCTGAAAAGGTTGTATTAGTATTGCCTTGGAACGCTTTCAAACTATATATTGACTGAATATGTGGTTGAACATACCTCTGGATCTTGTATGTTGGTCTTGGTATTGCATCTTGCTGCGAGGTGCGCCCCCCAGAATTGAATCCAATTTTTCTTTCTCGTCGTCCGAGGTCTCTTCAACGTAAGTCTTGCGAGCATTTCTTTTTCGTGTTCTTGGGATTCTCATTTCAGTATTCCTTTTACCTTGAAGATAGATGTTAGTATTAGAATGAATGTGGATACAAAATTGTAAGTATGGTTAAGTATACCTTTACGCTTGCTAGAATGCGAACGGTTATCCGAAGCAAAAAGTTCACTTTCTGTTTCTGAAGGTTCCCTGGGTGTATTGAGTAAATAATACTCTTCATCCAAGAGAGCTGGTGAGTTTGATCTTTCCTGCTTGAAGATGGGGGATAATGGATTTCCTGGACTTCTCGAACCAGGCAATTCGCCGCGGGCGTAAGAGTTGGAGGAACGCATATCGACGGCGTGCGAAACGGAGCTTCTAATGGAAGTGATAAGAAACCTTTAGCCAATTGCGAATACTTTCAAGAGAAAAATAGAGTGGTGTAGACAAGGAAGATAAAGACCTGAAAATAAGATGCAAGACGTCGATCTACCAAGATGAAAAGAACAATGGTCAAAGAAGGAATATAATGATTGACGGACTCTAGAAGGTTCAAAATATTTCAAGGTAAAGGAAGTTGAGGTGGTGTCGTCGCGGGGAAGTTGAAAAGCACGATAGCGATATCCATTTACTTTCTGAATGTACCTTGTGAACTCCCTTGATTAGATTTATTAGCTACCTAGGTATCAAGGCAGATTTTTTTTCGAATGAAGACCAAGTACCGATGGGCCAGAAATTGCGAGTTGTCGTTGTATCTGATACCCGAGATGAGGAAAGTGAGCCGATCCCAAAACGAGAAGTATGCATGTGAAATTGACACGTCTGGAATTTGAACGCAGAGATTATTCGGGGCGTTTGAAGCATTGGTGGGTGCCTATGCGATTAAGAAGGGACCGAAAAAAGGACATTATAAAGGAAGGAACGTTCGGCCAGAGCTTGTACCTTGGAAATTTATTTCTCATCTGATTCAGGCTATAGTCAATGAAGAGAGGGAAACAAGAGAAATGTTTTCCTGGTCACCTCCCAAGCTCTAGAACTTTGAAATTGATCGAGAGGACCAGAGATAAATCCGCCTGTCTATTATTCCCACTCGATACAAGTCAGTCAAAATGATGGAAGAGAATAGAAAGATGAAGGCAATAGCGATTATTCAAATTTCGTACGTGTATCAATGACATCAGTTGACTGTCGATATAAGGTAATTAATGCTTGAAAATGAATTTCTTCTCTGTCTTTGTAGCAACTATGCATAACGAAGGAAATCTTCGTATTTGCTGACAGCTCCTCGTAGCGTCGACGTTGTTTTCAAGTTGCTTTGAGGCAAACTACAGAATTACTAATTGATGCCCAATACTCTTTGCACCAGCTGAAAAGGATTATCGATTTCTCCTTTGCTCTTTGTATCATACATCAACCGTTCTCGTGATGCCCAGAGGCTTAGACTTGTGAAAGCCGAATGCCAGTTCTCGAACCTTGGTCCGTAAAGTTGCAACCTACCTGACGGTTTCTTGTCATTGTATCCCGTAACTCAGTCATTTAGGCATTTCTTGTTCTTATGTGGAGATCCGGAGGTTGACTCCAAAGATAGCGCTCGGTTCCTGGATTCAAATTGACGGGAACAACAGAAATATCAAATTGATGACGATAATAGCGCTATAGGAATCGAATTAAAAGAAGTGAGATATCTAAAAGTAGCTCAAAGGACTAAGGCCGCTGGTAGGCCATATAATATAATAAAGTGAGGTCACTCTCACAATTGATCAAGTGTAAGTGAAGAGAGCTTAACATAACCACAGGCAAGATCCCAAAGTGCGGAATTTCCGTCTAAACCTTTTCATCACTTGCACCTGATTACTGGGACGGAAGGGCGATCGGCTTTCAAGTCTTTGGATTGTGCCTTAAAATGTGTGATTCGATGTCGAACATATCTCATTTTGAGCTCACGCGTCTCTGGTAAAAGTCAATGCCATGCTCCATATCCTGCGCCATAAATGGCACAAGACCCGAAAATAATACCTCAATCTTCCATACACGCAATCGGCCAGATCCCGAGGACTTACACGAATAAAATTTATCACAAACATCTGCGTTAGACGACCTACCAATTCGTGAACTCTCTTCAACATAATACACACACCTGTCATAGATGCCTCCAAGTCCACTTTATATCCGATCCAATGATGGACGGAGTTTCTGTATCATCTGGCATCAGATTAAAATCGGATTGGTACATGAAGTTCTAGAGATTCAATGCACGGTAAACTGCGATTTTTAAAGAGTGTCGTTATATCTCGTTATCGAGCCTAAATTTATACACTCAGAAGTACTACAACATATGTCAAACTAGGCCATTAATAATGACGGTTCAAATCCAAGCTCCGTATCGAGATGCATAACGCGAAGGGAAAAGGTTGGCGGAGGACACGCCTTTAGAACTACTTTGATTTGGAAGCTTCAAAACGAATGGTCTCATGAGATCTTAAAGGTGATTTCCAGTTGAAAATTTAAGGCAGTTGATGTGAAGTGAAGGGATATCTCAAATGTAGTTTTGTCAAGAGTGGACTTCTTATTGTGAAATCTGAGCCGCAGTGAAAAAGATCAAAGTAACTTCAGTGAGAACACAGGAAAGAAAGTAAACGCCAATTGCTAACTGCAATGTCTATAGATATTACACCCCGCAAACGAAATGTCTAGATACTCGATGTAAATTTGTCGATTCCCCAGGTTTTGTCTTGTTCATCCGCTAGATAGTCCAAATAACGACGAACCTGATACGGTGTCCTGCAGAAAGATATCTCGATAGAGAACATGTCTTCATCACTAGGAAATAAATAGAAAATTGATATATACGAGGTGTATACAAAATGTATTGTTCTAATTGAGTTCATCTCATAAATAGATTCACAACTCATAAAGTACCTAAGCTAACTAGATACGCACAAGACATGACTAAGTAAAACGATGACGATGATCACTACAACCTTGGAAGGAAGAATGAAACCTTAACCGGCACTCCCGTTTTCGGATCGGGATTTAGGTCCCGTTTCGATCGTGCAGCACGTGACCTGAAAATACCCAATGGGGAAATTTCTTTCAACAATGGGAAGGGGATGAATCAGGATGCAGGAGAAAGGTTGCTGAGCTTGATGACAACCGCGAAAGTATAGTCGAAACGGTTGAAATATGACAAACAATGAACACGTGCGACTTTCAATGCACAACCAGCTGGAATTGTGGCCTTTTCACAGAAGGAAACATGACACGATACATAGGTATATCAGATCTCAACACTTTCTTCCAACATACCAACCTTCCTCCACGCAATTTCATGCATGCTCTGGAAGTTCGACGGTGAACTGCGAATTTGCGCAGTAGGCGTGTTCATGTTGACAACAACGTCTCGTTGTTGGCCTTGCCCAGAATGTTCTAGAGTACCTAGTAGGCATGAATGTGTTGGTTCAGATGCCCGTCTTTATGCTGGACGTGTACGGTCCCATGCTATTGGAGGAGGTTTGAGTATGAATCGCGATTCATGTACAGGAGGTGATGCAGGTCTATGATCGCTTTGAGGATATACTTTGCTCCCGGGGATGATAATGACATTATATAAATAGTAAAAATGTAGACAAGACCGATGGTTGGTGGTGATCGTTTAAAAATGGACCATTCATCAATGATTGATCAATCATTTCATTGCCCCAGGTTTTTGTTTGGTGCTGATGTGGTTCACCGTTCGCCATTGTGGTCGAGTGCTTACTAATGTCATGGATTATCGGTCTTCAGTCGAATCTTCCACCGAAGAAATCGAAAAGCGCAAGGTAACCTTAACCTATCTTGGATTTCAGCCTCTGATAAACTTTAATGCTTAATTCTACACAAAGTAAAGAGCTATCAACCACATCATACCTTCTTCTAATCTCAACACATACAACCCCGGTGTGCAGGTTTCGCCTTTTCCAATTTCCCTCTACATCAGAACATAGAAGTAGATCCCGGTCGCTATCGCACATAACTTTCCATTGAGCGCGGGCGCTGCATCATACCCCGTTTTGGACGCCACTGCATGATCTGTCACGAATTCTTTCCCTTGACTACTTTCCTGAGATCGCCCATCAACCCGTCAAACCTCAGCCGATACGTTCAATAGCTCTTCGAAATGGGTTCCCGCCAACGCAGAGGTTTGGTTGCAAGACGAAGGCGGGTTGAGGACGAAGGCGACGATGAAGGGGCTCAAGATATTGCTGAACTTGATGATGACTCTTTATCAGAGGGTTCGATAATTAGTGAGGATGAAGATATTCACGAGGGCGACGAACCTATCGATGGCGGCATTGCAAATAATGAGACGTCTGAGTCGAACAAGATGAATGGGAATGGATCTAAGCTGAACGGTGGACAAGCAAAAGCTAGCAATGGTACTACTGAAGCTTCAAAGTTCATAAATGGTGCCAATGATATGGAAATGATGGTTAACGGACCCAAAAGCTCTGACCCGGTACAAACAGTACAATTTGAAGACTTTCGAGAAGACGAGACCAAAGATACCCCTTCACCGGCTATCGTCACATCTACTGCTCAAATGGATCGACAACAGGAACAGCCTCATGAAAGACGGAGGAGAGAACATGAAGAATACAAGAAAAAGAGAGATGCGGATCCAGCGTTTGTGCCAAATAGAGGAGCATTCTTTATGCACGACCATCGTCATGCTGGTCCTGCGGCGAATGGTTTTAGGCCATTTGGCAGGGGCAGAGGTGGTCGGGGTCGGCCCGGTATTGGAGGGCCATATGCACCTATCAAGTATATCATCATCATCTCTTTCGTGCTCTTGCAATTTTGCTAACGTTATATAGTCACATTTCACAACCTCTGGAGCCCACCGATGTTCAATGGGCACACGACATGCACGAAGTAATAACTGAACCCGTATCAACATCTACAAATGGAGCTTCGAATGGATCTCAAAGATCAGCTCCAGCTCCAAAATCCGCACCTCTCAATCGATCACTTTCCACTACGAAGCACATTGGAAATGTACAAATCCGTGTGTTCTTTGGAGATATGGAAAACCCTGTGTTATTTCCTGGAATTCCAGTGAAGCAATATACGCGTCTACCTGATCATCGACCACCACTTCGTCGAGATAAACCTGTTCGAATATCATTGCCTGACCATCCACCACGTTATATATTCCCTGCCGTCGATAGATCATTCATATTTATCCCAAGAGCTATGCGACCTAATCAACAAGGGTTTGGTGGACGTGGCAGAGGCAGAGCTGGTCTGGGATCTGTTGGTGGTTATTCGAGACGTACAAGCGTTTTTGGTGGTAGCGTTTACGGAAGTACCTATACTCCAAGCGTTGCTATGAGTCGTCGTTCGTCCCTTGCACGAGAGGTCAACCGAGAAACCCTGGTTTCACCTAGTGGATCAACAATGTCTAGGCCACAAATGTCGATGGATTCTTCGAGGCCGGTGGTAAAATTACCACCATCGAGCCAAGCTGCACAACCTCAACAATTCCAGGCACCTGAGTCTGGAGTAGCTAATGGATCTTCACAAGTCTCTTCTCTTGACAATGTTCCACAACCTCAAACCTATCCTCTCCCCCAGAAGCCAACTCTTCGGGAAAACCGTCCAAATACAATTCCAATGCATCAACCTCGGCCTCAGAAGACCGTTTCTGTGGCAGACATTGAATCACCCGCATCCATGTCATTCAATCCTCCCCAGCAAAGCCAACAACCATTCCATCAACAGGTTCCCATTCAAATTAATGGAAACAGTTATTCGCATGATAACGTTCAACATTCCCGCCAACCATCCTATCCAAGTCAAGCTTCAACTGGTACCCCATTATCACAAATCCCAGAAAGGGCTATTCACGCACCGGCCTTCCAACCCAACCCTTACCAACAACCAGCCTCCAACTACTACCCACAGACTTACCCCGTTTTGCAGCCCCCACAAGGATATTATTATCCTCAAACCTTTAATGCACCCATGGCTTCTACAGTTGGTACGACTCCTTTTGTACCCGCACAACAGCAGCCACAACAAACATATAATCCACCTGCACCTCAGCCTGAAGCTTCTACATCACAAGCACCTCAAAACTTGGTTGCTCAAGAAGTTAATGGAATGGTGTATTATTATGACGCCGCGCAAATCCCGGCCGTTCCAAATTTCCCAGCCGGCTACCAACAACCTCAACAATATCCTATGCAACAAGTAGGAGGTGTAGTAGGAATGGGCGGTATGATGACACCAAGCCCGGATGGTTTCTACTACCCGCAGCAACAAGGTGTTGTGTATTACACACAATAATGACTGCTATAACTACTTCTGTCAAAGCCTGCATTCACGATTTGCAATTCGCACCTTTCTAGTCTCTCTTAATGCCTTCAGCTATTTTATGCGTATTTTCTGAAGCGTTTGCTTTTTATCGTCTTTTGTGGTTATGAATGCGAAAAAAAAAGATATATCATTGTTCATTCTTCAGAAGCGACGGCTTGACTTCTCATATCATGTTTTTGTATTAGGGATGGCAATTCAATTCTTTTGATCTGGTTGGCATGGTTTTTTTGGTTGCAAGTTAGAGCTTCCGCTATGCTTTTCGGGTCTACCATCTTGCATTTCGATCATTTCGATCATTCGGTCTCTGATTCAATTTTCTCGTCTTGGTACGGTGTATTTTCACAATGATAATGGCCCCTGATGTTTCGATTGGAACAACGAACGAATGGATATCTCTTTCGGGTGGACGTACGGTTGTGGGATGGCATTCTGCATTGGATCGAAACTTATGTTTGCTGTTAGCGAGCGGGTGGAGTCATGGATAGCGATAGCGATAGCGATAGCGGGAGCTGGAGTCGTCAAGTTATGAAGTAGTGGTAGTAGTAGTATTACATAGGCAAGGATTATTGCGAGTGGATGAACATGTTGGCTGGATTGAACGGGGAATGGATATGTTGCCATGCCCGCTTATGATACATCAATTGAATTACCCTTCTGATGTCTACAGTCTCTTGTGTTGTGTAATGTCTAAGATAAATTTATGGTGCTCGCTCAGTAATGAATTGGCCCTGAGAAAATAATCATCACTATCAAGAAGCTCCGTTTATGCAAGATGCCCTTGCCAAAATATCTATAAAAAAAACATGCTGTCAGCTATTTCACGAGTTAGTGTACCGGATCGGATAATAATTACCAGCCCAGTCCAGTCCCCTTCGTCAGCTTGCTTCTTCAGTCCACTCGCCAATTACATATGTGGAGAGCTGACAATTCTGTACTCAAAGACAGACTACAATCACTACACATGCGAGTAGAGAAAAACAGTCAATGTGAATGACTGGGTTTTTCATATCTTTAAGGAAGGCTAATCACTACCTAGCTATAGCGGAGGGAGATCAAGAGTTGCTTTTCGTGTCTAGCTGGCCTTTGATGTGATTTACCAAAAGGAATATCAGAGTGTGTTGTGCTTAATACTGGGTTTGCTGGTTTGTATACTAAGCTATTTGAATGGTCTTCAATTGAGACAGTGTAAGAATAATTGCTGAATGGATGGCCATCTGGGTATTCAGAACACAGTATATGAGCGATAACAGCGAGCTTCGCAGTCTTGTCAAATAGCTTCGTTAGAGTTTGCTTCAACGTTATTATACTGAATTGCATGGTGGTATGCTTAAAACATCATCAATTCAAGGGCTCTAGTCAGTGGGACCTTGCAAATAGTGCTAAAATTTCATTCATTTGTTATTGTATCTTCATAAAATACGTACAGCAAAAATCGTAGACATCACTATAAACAAGGATATATCAATCCATTCATCTTCCCACCCAGGATTCATAATTTCATTTGTCCAAATACCCATTTAACCTATACTCTTAACTCCGTTTATTTTCCCATAGCAAAGAAGAAAAAAGTCTATTCCATGGCGACGTCCTTGTCTCCTGCCGAATCTTCCAAAAGTCCATCAGAAACTGGATCCCAAGCCCTCGCGTTTCTTGGCCACATTCTCTTGTACAGACTAACTCCCACGGCATCTTGAGGATTAATCTTACCATCAAATGTCGCCTTGAAGTATCCATGGGTACCCAAGCTCTCCTTGATGAAACCACTTCTTCCTCTCTTAGTCCAAAGTTGAAGTGCTTTGAACCATTCGACGTCTTCACGATTGAAGAACATGTAACGAACAGTAACGAGTCTCTTGTGAATCTTATAAGGGTGACCAGTCAAAATGATACGCTTAGCAATGATTCGAGAAGTAGATGGCGGTAGTGATGTACCAGTACCGATCAAAAGGAGAGGCGCGGAAGATGGCGCAGACTCGGAAGGTTTTTGGAAGAACAAAGTTGGAATAGAACCCCACGAGAGAGGTCCAATGAAAGAGGCGACGGTTGATTGACCGGGGTGGAGGAAACGATCGAATTTGTGAACGTCGTTAGGGGTGTTACCACCTTGAGAGAAAAGTGGGTTGACAACGAAGCGGCGAGGTCCGCATTGCACAATCATCTCGCTCTTGGATTTGATAGGAGAGGGATAATCAGAGCTGAGGGTGAAATTGATGTTTAGAACAGCCTTTTTGTGTTCGTGGCGGAGAAGAGAGAATGCACTCAGAGATTGAGAAGCATTATATGTTGATTGCAAAGAACTAGGTACGTTGCGAAGGTGAACATGAACTCTAGTCCCTGGAGCCACTCCACCGACTAATGCCTCACGCGTGACTTGGCTACGAGATGATTTGTAGTCGGGTACTTGGAGTAGGCGTCTCCAATCTTCTGGTTCATATGCCCTGTCTTCAGCTTCTTCCCAAGGACTGGTGCGCAAACTCTTTAGACCACGGAATTTTGCAAGACGCTCACGTGCTAAAACATTTGGGTGAAGCTCAATCTCATCTGGGAATTCCCGGTCTTCTGCTGCCTCATCGGTTTTACGTCTTCTGAAAGCGGCTAGTTGCTCTGCCTCCGCTTCATCATCTGGATTGGGATCCAAAAACATCTCCGATTGTGGGTATTCCGATGGTGCAGCTTCTGTGGGCTCTCTTGGAGCAAGACCTTCAGCTCCATCTTGAGGAAGAGCAGGTGTGTCCATTGTCATTTCTTCGTCATCAAAATCTTCCATATCGGAGCCTGAATCGGAGAAATGGTCTCCGAGAAACCATGCAGATTGATAGTTGGATGTACCTTTAGGAAGTCGTTTTGGTGCAGCAGGTAAATGTGTCTCGTCATCAGAAAAGTAGTGGTGATCATCAAGAAGTACACCGCGTTTCTCTGTTGGGGCAACGGACATGGCGGCATCATCATCGTCCTCCATCATAATCCCTTCAGGTGCAAGTTCCGCAAGATCATCCTGCTCTTCACCGGGCGTTTCAAAAACGGTCTCATCGTTAGAATCATCCGTAGCCATTTCATCCGTTCGCCTCTTTTTAGAGGCCAATGGCGCAGCTGTTATCTTCTCAATCTGGAAATCGCCCCAATCTCCAACTGAGATTAATCTATCCGCCTTCAATCCCTTGCCTCTGACAAAACCGGTCAATACGACATTCTCCTGCTCGTTTGCTGGCCATTGAATTTCATCAACCAGCATCCAACTTCTTTCTTCCCTCCATCGAATTCCTTTGGGGGCTAATGTACATAATGATCTCATCAAATTGGCGCATTCTTGTCTTGAGTCTAGGTTGTGTACTTTTTCTTGATCCGGGTGGAAGTGCTGAACGTATGATTTGAGCGATGAAAGAATTCCAGGTCTTCGTTTGGGTGGCTCAATCTTGTCAAGTCCTTGCACAACAGTCAAAGTAGTCGACAATCCCTGGCTTTCGACACTGCGGATGATAAGTTCGCCTAACTCATCAACTTCTTGTTCCGGCGACAAAATGAAGACTACAAAGTCCGCCACTCTACTAGCATTCATGCAGCTGAACAACTCCTTCTTGGTGATAATATATTGAACCTTCTGCTTGAATCTATCGATATCGGCACGAACAATTCCTTCTTCGGGTACATCAATCTCAACGTCTAGACTTCCAGTCAAACTCCGGACTGCTTCAGCAGCATTTGCATCATCGCATAGCGGTACGAGAGCTACAATTCTTGGTGCGCCATCGCGTCCTTGGAAAACATTCAAGTCCCTCTGATGTTCCTTGTGTTTTGTATTCTGCCTCTGGCGGGCTTGATTACGACGATCAAATTTCGACATAAGTTGTTGGTGAGGAGATTTTCGGTGGCTCAAATCTTGCACCTTGCCTACAAAAGTTAACATTTACCCGTTTCATGTACTGAGCAGAGCTGACCTTTTGACAGTTCCTTCAATGCACCTTTAGAAGCCTTTCTTGACTTGAAAGCTTTATGGGTAGTTTTTGTTGTACTCCGATGGGAGTGCTGTCCAGTAGGTGCTGGTGCCATATTGCCGTTGCCTCCGGCTTTGAATCTGAAGGGAATAGAAGCCAGGTTGGAAATTTCAAAAATCCAATTTTTCAAATTTTGACTCAACAGATGGAATTTATTAGAATTTGGATCATAACGTGGGGCGTGAGATTTTTTTGTGCGATAAGTTAAAGTTCTTATCTCTTTTATCGCTTATCGTTAAGACTACTTTTTTTGTCAGCGGCCGCTTGTTCCACCTTCAGAATATTTTCTACGAAACTCATAATTCACAAATATTTGCGCTCTCTTGGAATAGGTAATCGAAATACAGCCAATTTTACTTCGACCAAGAATCACTTGCGATATAAATATGGCAGATACAATGGAGTTGACAGATAATTCTCATTCGAATGGAGCGGTACCAATTAAACGAGCTAGAACAGAGCTGGCCACCACAGAGACAGAGTCGCAGTCGCAATTACGCCGTCGCAAGGAAGCCAATAAAGCATATGGCAGAGGAGGAAAGATTCCCATACATTCAATTAAGGATAAAAAGCTTAGGGGGAATCTTAAGAAGCTCGAGGCACGAAACAAAACTGCGATACTTAGAGCAAAAGATGCCGAGATTTTACTTGAGAACGAAGATGGATTCTTAGAACCAGAGAATGAATTGGAACGAACATACAAGGTCCGACAGGATGAGATTAAACAGAGTGTACCTCTCGAGACTGCAAAGAAAGGATTCGAGCTTAAGTTGGATCAGTTAGGACCATATGTGTGCGACTATACAAGAAATGGAAAGGACCTTATATTGGCTGGAAGGAAAGGTCATGTCGCGACAATGGACTGGAGGGAAGGAAAATTAGGATGCGAATTACAACTTGGAGAAACTGTCAGAGACGCAAAATGGCTACACAACAACCAGCTATTTGCAGTTGCGCAAAAGAAATACGTTTACGTATATGACGGAGCAGGAGTTGAATTGCACTGTTTGAAGAAACACATCGAGGTTACGAATATGGAATTCCTTCCTTACCACTACCTTTTGGCTACTGTGGTATGTAAAAAGACAGTCTTTTGAATTGCGTATATCTGACCTTTTTAGGGAAATGCTGGACATTTAAAATATCAAGATATCTCAACCGGTCAATTGGTGATGGAAATGCCCACCAAATTGGGATCACCTACCTCTCTAACTCAGAACCCTCGAAATGCCATCCTTCATATGGGTCATCAAAACGGAACAGTCACTTTATGGTCACCAAATTCTACAACGCCACTAGTCAAATTATTGGCACATCGTGGTCCAGTACGATCATTAGCTGTGGATAGAGAGGGTAGATATATGGTTTCTACTGGACAAGACATGAAGATGTCTGTCTGGGATGTTCGAATGTTCAAAGAAGTCAATAGTTATTTTACCCGACAGCCAGCATCGTCAGTTGCTATCTCTGACCGAGGATTGACAGCTGTCGGATGGGGCACCCAAGTTTCAATTTGGCGAGGTCTGTTCTCCAAGAACTCTCTAGAACAGGAGAAAATTCAAAGTCCCTACATGGCATGGGGTGGTGAGGGCAAACGAATTGAGCGTGTACGTTGGTGTCCATTTGAGGATGTGTTAGGAACTTCACACGATTCTGGCTTCTCGTCGATATTGGTTCCAGGTGCTGGAGAAGCCAACTTTGATGCTCTGGAGGTCAATCCATTCGAGACCACTAAGCAACGACAAGAGGCTGAGGTGAAGTCGCTGCTCAATAAGCTCCAACCAGAAATGATCTCATTGGACCCCAATTATATTGGTAATCTTGACCTGAGATCTGATGAGCAAAGAAAGGCCGAGAAAGATCTGGACAAGAAGCCAGAAGATCCTATGGCTAAGATTAAGAACAGGGGTAGAGGTAAGAATAGTAGTTTGAGAAAGTACCTAAGAAAGAAGAGTTCCAGAGGTATTATAGATGATCAGAGGGACAGAATTGAAGAATTGAGAAAGAGTCAGATGCAAAGGGAGAAGAACAGGCTAAAATCTACTGAGGAGGAACTTGGACCAGCACTCGGTCGCTTTGCGAAGAAAAGTGCTTAGATAATTTGGTGCATTATTGTTGATATCTCACACTATGCAAGGCGCTTTGAGGCATAGTGTAAGGATTGGGAAAATAATTCTGTGGCGCCTGGCGTTTGAAGGTATTATCGAGGCGTCGCATACTACTTGTTGTAGAGCGTGGAGTGATTTAGCTGTCAAATAATGAGAATCTAAGCTACCACTACAAGGGATCTTCGTCCATTCTAAATGAATATTTACGTTAAAATCCAGTGGGATAAGATTGCTCATTTTTATTCCGAGTTCATGCAGCCCTGTTTACTTTAATTCCTCCAAACCCTCCGTAGGTTTTGGGCCGCCTCTTTCTTTGCTAACCCTCTCCGCCCCACTGCCCTTCCATGCGCTCTCGATTAAACCAATAATATGTTCCATTCCGACTCCTTTTTTGACTTGAGCAAAGACAGTCGGACCTCCTTCTCTCATCTTTCTCGCATCCCTATCCATGACATCTAAATCCGCACCTACGGCTTCTGCCAAATCTGTCTTGTTCACCACCAAAAGATCGCTCTGAGTGATTCCTGGGCCTCCTTTTCTGGGAATCTTGTCACCTCCACTGACATCAATAACGTAGATGATGTAATCCGCCAACTCTCTGGAGTAATTAGCGGCCAAGTTATCCCCTCCCGATTCGATGAGTAATATGTCGGAAGTAAATTCACGGTGCAGATCTTCAAGAGCAGCAAGGTTGGCCGAGATATCTTCACGTACAGCTGCATGAGGACATCCACCGGTTTCGATAGCACGGATGCGAGATGCAGGCAGGGCTTTGTGTTTGGTGAGGAACTCAGCGTCTTCTCGGGTAAAGATATCATTGGTAACGGCTGCAATGGAGTACTTTTCTCTGAGGGCATTGCAGAGTGCCAACATCAATGCTGTTTTACCGGAACCTACAGGTCTGAATCATTGTTAGCAAATAAAGTACTCACAGTGACGCCCCCAGTGACGAATACGTCAATAAGGACGAGGGGATATTCAAAGTTGTGGCATTTGACAACAAAATTGTGGTTGGCACGTGACCTTGTTACCCCTCCATGATCTAGAGGGATGTTTGGACGAAACAGTTTCACGAATGGGATTCAGGAACACGCACCCTCCAATACCAACGGTAAAGGCTCTCTCAGACCAATCTCTGCCCTCTATTATTGGCATTTCTCTCCCCATGTAACTGCCAGGCCCATCGAGAATCTCATGAGTATGTCCATGGTCACCAGCTGGATGGTCGTGAGAGTGGGATGGTCCTCCTTCGTGAGAGTGAGACATGATGAAGTTATGATATGGATAATTTATGAGAGAATGGAGTGTTAGAGAGATCACAAGCTGTTTAAAAAGTAACAGGTAATAAACAATCCACTTGGGTATGAAATTACGATGTATTCCCAACAAATGAAAGGATTTTGTAATGATCTTCGAAATCAGCCTGTTGTAATCTCCCAGTTGCAAAAAAGTTAAACCTAAATAGTCTCATGCAATGCGCCCCTCTTCATTGGCTTGGGTGATTACTTTTATACGATGAATGTACTGTGCAAACGGAATATGGATATGAGGTAGACAACTACCATGAACGAACGAAGCACACGCTTTTGTTTATGGTATCCCCATGTTTGATATGTCTTGATACTCGATCTAATCTACGATGGATGGATGTATCATACTACATGCGGATGAAAGACAGATGAAAAATGAATTGCTTCATTTCACGTGATCTCACAATGACTCAACGTCACACGCTCAAGCTAGAAAAAAATGCCCCGCCAATTTAGTGCTACAACAGTGATATAAAACCCCCACCATCCCACATCAATTAATTTCTGTTCCCTTAAGGTGCGTTCCGTCTCCACATCACTTAACACACAGAGTGCGGGAAAGGTTTCTAACAGATCACAGGCATACCATTTCATTTTTGGAACACGAATATTTACCTGTTGCTCTCATCAATTGATCCAATATTTCGACTTGGACGCGATTGTGACGAATTTCATCATTAGACGATCAAAATAATCAAATTCAACGAATTTCAAGATGGCGACAGTTGTTCTTGGTGCTCAATGGGTATGTGCTTTCTGCGAAGGTCTGCGGTTATTCAATATTAACGTGCGAGTGTAGGGCGATGAAGGAAAGGTATGGCACATTGAGTTCGGAGGATTCCGTGTCTGGGAATTTAACTGAGGGTGGATTAGGGGAAACTTGTCGATGTGCTCTGCAGTGAGAAACTGAGATTGTGCTGTCGTGCACAGGTAATTCTACCTCTTAAGCCTATGGCGAATTCTCGAGAAATATGTGTCTAATATCCGATAAAATTTAGGGCGGAAATAACGCAGGGTAAATTGATGCGATGAAACAAACTGGTGAATCAACTAACTCACAATGATAGGCATACAATTGTGGCCAATGGAGTGACATAGTGAGTCTCCTTAAGAAGCGACTCTCCAAGTTCAAATTAATTTCGGACTCTCGACTGATACAATATCGAACAGCGACTTTCACATTTTACCTAGTGGTCTCCTCAACCCCGACTGCCAGAATTTGGTAGGAAGTGGATGCGTAGTCCACATTCCTGGCCTCCTTAAAGAACTCGCCGCCATTGATGGCAAGATTCCAGTTCCAGCAGGCAAAAAGCCTCCTAGAGAGAGATTATTGATCAGTGACCGATGCCAGTAGGTTTTGCAATAACCGGTACAAGTAAGTATGTCTGACAATGAGCTACAGTGTCGTTCTCGATCTCCATCAGAAACTAGATGGACTTGAAGAAGCCGAACTTGGAGGTGGTAAAATAGGTACTACCGGAAAAGGTAATCTACTCTTCGGCTTATTCAGAGGCCCCCTTTTCTAACAACTTAAAGGTATCGGTCCTTGTTATTCAACAAAAATGGCAAGAAGCGGTGTCAGAGTTGCTGATATCTTCCGGGAGAGTTATTTCGAGGAGAAGGTTCGAAGCATGGCGGCTGGCGCCAAAAAGAGATTTGGGGACTTGTTGCAGTATGATGTCGAAGAGGAACTTGCTAGATTCAAGGTAAATTTGTTAATCCTGATTCAATGGTTTCTTTTTTAACATCTTCCCAGACCTACAGGGCTGAATTAGCAGATATGGTTGTTGACCAACTCCCCCTACTCATCGACGCGCAGAAGTCCGACGCACCTATGCTGATCGAGGGTGCAAATGCTATTATGTTGGACATTGATGCCGGTACATATCCATTCGTAACGAGCTCAAACACAGGTCTTGGTGGTATTTTTACCGGTCTCAGTGGTTTGAACCCAAGAAAGGTCAAGAACATCTACGGAGTGGTCAAAGCTTATACTACACGTGTGGGCGGTGGCCCATTCCCCACAGAAGATCTAGGAGAGGTCGGTACAACATTGCAAGAGGTTGGCAGAGAGTTTGGTGTGACGACTGGTCGTCGAAGAAGATGTGGATGGTTGGATCTAGTGGTTGTCAAATACTCGACAGCTATCAACAGTTACACAGCCATTAATCTCACGAAACTCGACATTCTTGATTCTTTCAAAGAAATCAAGGTTGCCGTCTCATATCGCGATCCCGCAACTGGCGAAACATTAGAATCATTCCCTGCTGATCTCGAAAGACTAGAGACACTCGAACCTCAATATGTCACATTACCAGGTTGGAATAAACCTACCACTGGTTGCCGTAGCTACTATGATCTCCCACCTGCGTGTCGCAAATACTGCGAGTTCATTGAGAAAGAAGTTGGCGTTCCAATCAAGTTCATTGGAGTTGGTGAGTGTTATCCAATTATCTCTTAATCAGATCGGGTTACTAATATAAAAATCACAGGCCCATCAAGAGATGATATGATCACAAAATAGATCACAGGCTTTGTTTTCTACCTTTTACGAGTACCCTTGTATGTTCCTAAAGATAAAAAGTTAGATCTTGGTAGAAATAGATAGACACTGCAATTTAGCTTCATTTTCACATTATCCATTCATTGGACCTTCGCGCGTCATAATCTCCGCGCAAATACTCCAGTGCTTACTTGCAGCAAAATGTAATGGGGAATATGTTTCGGCCATTGTACTCATCTCGTACCTCTTTCCAAGGCCTTCATTGTTCGGGTAAAATGGACGTTTAATCGGAATTTCATTGGATTTTCGGTTTGTTTCTTGCCTGTAGGGAGCCAAACTGCTTTCCTCAGTAACAATGGTCAGATCGGCTCAAGCAATGGAGCCCCTATCTTTATACATTTAGACTCGCCTTAATTGCCTGTGTATAGATTTACACTTGTGATTTGTTCTGGTCATTCGAAGGCAAGCGTATCAAGAATACTTTGGATATCGAAGGGTTTCAAGCACGGTCTATTGGTCCTGACTGATTGATACATTTTGAGGCATTCTAAATTAATCAACTTATTTGACAGCAATTTTGGCCCCGTTCTTACTTTCCACGTTCATAGTAACTCGTTCAAGATATTCAGAAACCTCGTCCCTATTCTCGATGAATTCAATATGTTGTGCAAGCCTGACCAAAAGATATGACAATTGAATCAGAACCTGGTTCTGAGCAGGGCACATTCTGATGCCCCCTAAAAATGGCTCGTATTGCCATTTCGCTTCCCAGAGTGGCCGCTTTAAATCTAACCATCGATCTGGCTTGAAGTCATCTGCATTGGCTCCCCATATTGCCGGGTCTCGTTGTAATGTGTACAAATCTAGCCCAACTACAGTATCCTTTGGTACGAATATTGGGGATTGACCATCTTGCCCACCATCTTTTGGTAGGATTGTATCTTTTAGAGATATTTTACCAAGTCTCGAGGCAGCTGGGTGTAAGCGTAAGGACTCGTTGATTACAGCCTTGGTTACTCTCAATGAGCGAAGAAATTCAAACGTCAATGTCTGACTTGAATCGATGCTATCAACCTCCATCTTCAATTTTTTCCATTCCCCAGGGTGACGAGCAAGCTCAAATGTAACATCCGCAAAAGCAATAACAGCTGTGTCTCGAGCCGGAAAAAATACATTAATGATATGCATGCGGAGATCATACGGATCTTGAGTTATCTTTGTCATTTCTTCGAAGAGAACATATCTTTTGGGCCCTGTTTCTTTTGGGGGGTTCCGCTGTTTCTCCAAGGCTAACGATACACGCTTGTCAACGAATTCATGGACATTGGTATAGGCTTCTTTCCACCAAGGATCGAAGTACAGCGGCCATCGAATAGGTTTGAATATGAGAAGTAATGCTAGACCCAATAGAGCACGGTCGAAGGAATTCATAAATATGTCTGTCTCAACGGGTGTATCTTCAGCGAGACATTCTGTCGATTTGCCAAACAGGAATTCAGTTGATGTGTCAAGAAACTATGAGGATAGAGTTAGCCACCGTCATGCTGGAGAGCTTGCCCTTTGCACCACTAACCAATTTCTTCACAAGCGGGAGCATATCAAACGTCGAACTATCTTTTGGTACAAAATTTAGTAACCGGGTAACGTGACATTCAAAATTATCTAGATCTGCTATCTCTGCTCTGCTAAAGGTCGGTCGAACGAGCGATCTGGAATGTTTCCAGAATTCTCCATCTTCTGAAATTGCACACAGATTAACGACCTGAATATTCTTATCCCTTTACTCTTGGGTTCATAAATACATACCTGTGAAAATCCCACGTCCGAGGAAAGGGAGCCCGATGGTTCCTCTCATGAGTCCAACACCCCAATCGTTGAACGAAGACGTGCAGATCGCTTGGATATTCTCCGCGTGAGATGTTTGGAGCTCTGTGCCGAGTGAATTCATCATAATGTAGAGCCATATTTTTGATGAAGTGCTCTGTATGCTTCGGAGCGACGTCCTGCGGCGTCGGCTTTTTGAATTAGGATAAATGTGTCGAGGCCTAGGATTGGGTCGAGGCTTTGAACTCTGGGGATGGGCTTGCAGTTGTGGGTTTGAGCTGCTCTTGAAGCTCGACGGGCTTGGAAGTATGTGGTGAGGAGGTAATAGGGTAGGGTTGTTGCGAGGAAAATGATGATAATGATCGTGAGTAGAGATACCATCTTGGGGATTACGGGTTTCACTGTAGAACCCAGTGGCTTTGCTCGTAATACTATTCTTGTGCGAACACAACGGTATGTGTACTTTTCTTTCTCTTAAATAGAAGAGTCTTGGTAGAAACCAAGGTCTTTTTGTCTGTAAAGATGTGCGTGTATGGAGCCAACTGTTGGCTTACGGAAGTTAAAGCCCAATAGGAAATGGGTTTGTAAATGCGAGGTGTTAATCGTATAATTGAATAACTTTTGGTGTCTTGTTTGGGATTGCTGTGTATAATCGTTAGATGTAAACTTTTGTCCCGTTTGTTGATGGGTGAGGTGAGGTGTCTTTTAGAGAAGCTTATTTGTGGATGGATATCATTAGTATCATTAACATCATTGTATCATTGATGGGGCGACTGCATGGCTTACAAGATTCATGTGAAGTTTGAAGTATTAAATGGAGTCAGAGTGGAATAATACTTCCTGAGAGAGATGTTCATGAGGTAGGTGGTGTTAGGTGAATGAAGCATGCTCATGAGACAACAATGAAGCAGGTAGAACAAGTACATCTAACCGATGACAAGAGAGCACAAGAAAAGGGGTGCCGAGCAGCGGGATTGGGAGAAGAGTAGCTAATATCATTGAAGTGGTGAAATAAGAGAATCTGATAGAACGGGAGATTGAGGAGGACTGGGTAGAAAACTGGTTATGATACGCTTTCTAGAACATCCCCTAGGTTTCGGAACATTTACCTTCTCGTAAGAAACGATGAAACGGTGGGAAACGGTTCTATTCCACCTCCATGGTGAAAAACTTCTTTCTGAAATTCCGCTATTTGGGAGTATTGAAAGACTCGGGAGGTATTGGTGTGCTAACCACCATAAACTTACATATAATTCAGTTTTTAGACCCAGCATTGACTATTTTTATAGATGGTCTAGTATTGCCATTAAATGAACAAGTGCAATGTTCTCTAACCTACAAACTTTGGTATCCCGTGTACTTCGGAGGCCAGATTCCATCAGTTTGATGGCAATGACTTCAGTAGTGAGTACCAACAAGAGAACCTGAGCAGGTAACAACTCCCAACTTGATATACAAATATCTTTAATACCAGATGTCCACACATCGCGGGTTGGAATTGTTAGTTGGCTTGCATTGCTCTGATAACAGTCGTCCAATCTCCAGATTTCGATCCTCGAATTTGTTGTTCTTCAATTCATACCCGGTTGGCAATTTTTCATACGTTCTGTTCTTCACCGAACGGCAGTTTGGAAGTGACATAAGTTGTTAATATTTATACCTTTACTCTCAAGGAATGAGTTGTGCGGATTCCTAGTGTGGACTTTGTGTAGATACTCGAGATCTGACACTGAGCATAGAACTGTCATCTATAAGTTCCTTTAGATAGTAAAGGTCTCCTGATAATACAATTTGAGGTTTGTATTTATGGTTTGATGAGTTCGGCGTGGCGGGCACACATCAAGAAATAAGAAGATCTAGAGGAGTTGAGAGCTCGTTGCCATGATATTCAAGGATCGGTTCTCAGTCTACTGGACTGACTCCCGCAATATTTTCTGTATTTCCTTAGCACTTATCGGATACATCTTAATTGATATTGTAGCCGCTATGGAATTTGCAACTTCACTAATTACCTCGGTCAATTTGGATAGACTTCTATCACAATATCACGTAGGCTGACAACTGATCTGAAAGCCGGAAGAAAAGCTGTTCAAGACTAGAAGTAAAGAAGCCAATAGTAGATATAATGATGTTGCGTAGTTCATTCTGAGTCGTCAGTCTACTACTCTTTGGCGTTCCCCCTTTTCTCGACTTAATTTATCATGGACCAGGTGATTCCCGTCGTCACTCTACCGAGGTTTTCTCTATGCATCAACTTCTACTCTCGTGTCTTTGGGGAAATCCCTTTTTGGAGAGATCTCCGGCTCGTCTAGATTAGTTGATAGTTGATATGCGGGGTAAATTTAGACTTGTACTACGTGAAAGTACTGCGCGAAAGTACCGGATGAGATAGTAGAAGCGTCGAGAATATCAAGTACTATTGGTTTTAATTTGTTAGCTTTTCTTTTCCTTGGCTTCGTTCCAAATATGTCTCGTTCTCCAGGATGCATGTATGGCATTTACCGTTACAACGTGGAAAAACATTTGAAGTTTACTTTCTTCCTGATCCATTTGTACTCGTAGTACAACATACCTACCCCTTTCTTCTCACTGTGTGACCACAATATAATACCGCGGCTTCAGAATGATCCCCCTCACCAGCCCCTCTCCTCATACCAAGCCCATCCAATTCACCAGACAACACAGAAGCCCGAATGAACGGTTCAGCTCCCCGATTGAAGATAGTTTAATCAGGATCAACCTATAAATTAACCTTATTCCTCTTTCCCCAGACTTTACATGCAGCCAAGCATACCAAGATCTCGCTATTGTAAATGGGTAATTCCCGTGCGCTGTGCTGGCGAGAAGAAACCCGAGGTTACACATTTGTGTTGATGATTATAACTGATAGGTATATGTAAACTTAGCCATCTCATCTCATCTTATTAGTAGATTATCCATTCACAATCTGACATACAACCATTCACTCTTCCACCTACCAATACCCCGCTCTCTTATTTCTGCAACGAATATTTTCAATTCCCATGCGTTTTCTTCCCGAGCAACCAACACTCACGTAAAACCAATTCTGACACTCTGGATTGATCATCATGAGTAAATCATCCATTACACCTCCATCTGATAGTTTCGACGCCATGGAGTCCGAGAATGTCGAGCGTATCGCGACACATGACAAAGTGCCCGGCCATAGCAACTACTACGAAAAAAATGGACTCCGAACATATGGCGATGATGAAGATCATGATCATGAACCTGAAGTATGCTCTGCTTCTCAGAGAATGTATACAATCGACTGACAGCGTGTAGATGTCGATGCGACGCTTTATGAGTCTAGTTGCAATGGCATTTTTGTGGACCGGATCACAGATTCCTGTGTATATTTTCGGTAAGATCTACGGGTGATGTTCAGAATATATATAAGAGCTGAAACCATAGGTATAGGGGCCATTCCACCCTACATTTATTCTGATATTGGGGGCGTCGATCGGTGAGTATTTTGAATATTCAGACCCAAGTATACGTATGATCCGTTCATAGGAAAAGATGCCTAACGATATATAGATGGATATGGCTTGTTCTTGCAAACCTCCTTGCTTTGGCGGCAGTGTGCCCATTTGTTGGAAGTCTCTCTGATATTCTTGGTCGTCGTTATGTTGCACTCTTGGGTGCTCTTTTCATTGTCGTTGGTATGATAGTTTGTTCAACCGCTCAAACTATGAATATATTCGTTGGTAGGTCCTAAAATTCCTTGACGACACGATGTCGCACTTGAGCTAACACCGAGACTAGGGGGGATGGCAATTGCAGGTATTGGAGCCGGCATCAATGAGTAAGTCTTCCAAAAAAATATCTGTTACTAATATTCAAAGGGCGTTTGGAAAGCATAAACTTACCGTATTCAGACTCACTGCTTTAGCAGCCACAGCCGAATTAGCACCTACCTCAAAACGTGGAAAATATGTAGCCATTCTCGTCTTCACCATCCTCCCATTCTGTCCATCTGTAATGTGGGCTCAGCTCATAGCTTCGCATGGCGGATGGCGTTGGTGCGGATTGCTGTGCGGAGTATGGGCGTTCATTGGCTTCGCCCTGACTCTCGTTTTCTATTTTCCCCCTCCTCGAGTCAACTCGATAGGTTTATCCAATCGGGAAATCATACAGCAGATTGACTTTGTAGGTGGTTTCTTGAGTGTAGCAGGAATGATTCTATTCATGGCTGGTATGCAATGGGGTGGCTATCAATACGACTGGAATTCGGCGCATGTTCTGGTACCTTTGATCCTGGGGGCCTTCTTGCTGATTGTTTTCTGTTGTTGGGAAATATATGGGACGAAGTATCCTATGTTTCCATCTCGTTTGAAGCAAGCGCCGAGAATTTTGGCCTTGACACTTGTCATAACATTTATATCCGGTGCTAATTTTGTGCGTACAAGCTTTTATTTCCCTCCGACACCACTTTTGCGGAAGATACTGACAAGTATTAGTTTAGTATCATCATGTTCTGGCCTACTCAGGCTTTCAACGTATATGGACATGATCCTATCGGCGTAGGAGTCAGAGGAATACCCGTTGGCTTCTCGATTTTAGCAGGAGCTTGTATTGTGTTATGGTTGCTGAGTGTTCTTAGAGGAAGAAACAAGGAATTGATGATTGTGAGCTCAGTGTTCATGACAGCTGGTATGTAATCCTCGAAGCTGGGGTAGAAAAAAGGTAAATTCCAATTTTATCTCGCCAACGCAAATAATTTAGGATGCGGTGCACTTGCATGCGCAAACAGACACAACCTATCAACATTATGGGCTCTCCTTATAATCGCTGGATTAGGGATAGGCGGTATCGTCGTACCAGCTTCAATAATAACGACGATAATATGTCCCGATGACTTGATCGCAACAGTTTCTGCCCTCACCCTCTCGATCCGAGTCATTGGTGGTAGTATAGGCTATTGTATCTATTACAATGTCTTCGTAAGCAAGTTTGTTCCTGCTGCTACTTTACATATCGGAGGTGTTATGGCTCGACAACTCAACATTACAAACAAAACTCTTATAGGAGAAGCTATTCACTACACATCCTCGTCTCTTCTACCTTTGCTCAAAACAATTCCAGGAATTGCAGGGAATGAGACTGCTTATCAGATGGTGGTGATTGCAGGGCAGGAAGCATATGCCGAGAGTTATGTTTATGTGTACTATGCTAGCACAGCATTTGGAGCTGTGAGCATTCTGGCGGCTTGTTTCCTTGGTGATATTAATGCATATATGGATGATCACGTAGCGGTGATTATGCATTGAACTCTGAGGTTGAGAGTGGCTGGCTTTTGGTGGATCGAGTTCGGTCTTATAAGTGCACCAACGAGATATATATTTGACGCTTGATAAATAAAATACGCCCAGATTGCATACAGAATAGCATGAGTATCCAAAAATGGATTTGATTCAAGTCATTACAATGGTAGGTATTCCAAGCTTGACTTTGATGGAAACATAGCTACTTGACATCTCGTAGATATATAAAGTACAAACGTTTAAATGTATGTTGAAATTCAAAAGAGCCCTTGTAAAAGAGAAGACACTAAGAACATTTCATTGCGTGATGTGTTCGGTTAGAATTTGCGGCCCTAGATTTGGAATTGCA
Source organism: Botrytis aclada (assembly GCA_014898285.1). Classification (NCBI taxonomy): domain Eukaryota; kingdom Fungi; phylum Ascomycota; class Leotiomycetes; order Helotiales; family Sclerotiniaceae; genus Botrytis; species Botrytis aclada. The sequence goes on from RCSV01000007.1 coordinate 890,580, forward strand.
AGTTCTGGCTTTTCCCTTGTTCCTCTCCACTGCGCAACAGCTTTTCCAAGATTTCCAAGTCAGCAAGGGCTTCTTGAGGAGATTGCCTAGAATTAGGCTTTCCGTCCACGATACTCTGAGCCCAAGCAGCAACTTCCTGCTTCACACCACTACCCTCTTCTGTAAACTCGACCTCTGTGAAGTTCTTCTCGCTTTCTTCGCCCTTACGCACAATGACTTTACTTCTAATAACGGAAACGCTACCATGCTCACAAGCGACTGTATATTCAGGACCAGAAAGAGTGGTGCCGAAGGAGACGCTGAATGTGCCTGATATTCCTGTCTTCGTGAGCCATACCGAATTGATCGTATCAACAGGTGGTAAATGTTCCCGAAGAAGTGTACTAAATGCCGCGACAGTCGTTGGCTTTGCGTCCTCGCCCAAGAGCAATCTTCCGGCCGCAGTGAAATGAACGCCCCCATCAAGTAAAAAGCCGCCTTGATAATCTGGCTTCTTACGCCACTCAGTCTCTGGTGAACCTGTTAGTTCTTACAATAGCATTACTAAAATGGAAGATGCATACCAAAGTATTTCATTCCTGGCTTGACGTTGCCACAAAATTGCATACGAAAGCCCAATATTCTCCCCAACTTCTCGATTTCTTTCCTCGCATGGATGAACGAATCCAAGAATCGGAAATTCTCTGCGACGCCCCATGTAGCTCCACCCTTCACTTTATCACTATTATAATATTCTAGCAATCGTTGTGCCTTCTCCAGGTCTCCTGCGATCGGTTTCTCCGACAATACATGCTTGCCCGCTGCGAGAGCTGCTTCAATGTATTCGGGTTGAGCGAGAATTGGGAGGGCAATTATGACGGCGTGAACATCGGTACGAAGAAGGAGATCGTAGTACGTATTTCCAACACCCGAATCATCGGAATAGAGAGGAACATCGACGTTAAGTGATTGTGCAGATTTGAGAGAACGAGAGTAAATAGCTTTGAGGGACAAATGAGGGGTAGCTTGGATAGCTGGCTAAAGCGCGAGATTCGTTAGCTATAACCTTAAGACATTGACTGGGCTGAGTAAGCTTATACCAGATGCTCAGTCTGAGCAAAAATGCCGGAACCAATGATAGCAACACCGATTGACATGTTGTATGTATGTTTTGGATAGAGAAATATGAATATTTGAACACTTTTTGTGTTGAAGACATTATCATTCACGTCATTGCGGAGGAGTTTTTGCCAAGTAAGCAGGGAATGGCAAGTTGATGATAAACCATCAAGCAGAACATAACTTCAATGGATGACTTCATTCGCATTGCTTTCTGCCTGAATAGTGAAGAGTCAGAACCAGCAACTTGATGGCCATATATGTTCGTCTTGGTATTGTCGCAAAGCCAATGAAATCGATGGATCTGAAATATTTGAAGCTAAGGAGTGTGGCGGGCCAATGAAATTGATGGATCTGAAATATTTGGGACTGAGGGTGATGATGGACCAATGAAATCGATGGATCTCAAATATCTGAAGCTAACGACCTTAACGAGCCAATGCAATTAATGGATTTGAAATATTTCGAAATATCTTACATAATACTCGTGTCCTCACCCAAATGCTTCAATGATGGATCTAGACGATTTCAATCCTATCTGGCGAGTCTGGGACGCTATATTGACATACAGCTCAAAACGATTAGTAGTAGGGAAGATGATTGAAGATGTAACCAGATCATTAGGGATTCTTTACAGGCTCTCCTGCCCTATCGTTTAATGGTCACAACACCAAAATTGACTTAGTCTTGGTAACTCACCTGAGCAACTCACCTGAGCAACTATTCCTAGATTCGAATTGAGATTCACTTGTAGAAACAAATTTGTTTCCCAAGGCAATTAATTTTTAATTCAATCGCTTCATCTTGCTACTGCTTTTGATCTCATCTCAAATCTTTGATCAGCTTCAGTTGATATATAGACAGAAAATCATCGAACTCAAGATTTAGCATCTAACCTATCAACCTGGAATAGTATGCGATATACCCAAATAGCACATGTACTATTCGAGGTATCAAAACCCCAGAGCAATGCTATCTCAGGTGATCACACTAAAAAAAACCTACTTCAGGAGATAAATACCGGCCTGTCAATCCAATTTGGAAGTCGAATAACTTTGAATATACCAAAGACTCTTGATATTAACATGGCTATTAACCTAGCGTGCTCAGATGCTACTTGTCACTTCTACCACTTATCAATCAACCTTCATTCATTCCGTCTGCAGCCAACTAGATTCCTCATCCGTTCAGCTATCTATCCACTCACGAAAATCCAAATATCTATCCGGAAATCCAAATATCACTATGTCCAGTGTCATAGCCGCCAGAGGAAGAAAACGAGGGTATCCATCGATAATGCAAAGATCAGAACTCCAAACTAAATACCAATATAAACTTCTTTCGTTGCAGTTCTCCAGCCAGATGAGCTAATACAAGGCAAATCATGCAACAGTTCCTGCAAATTCCTAATGTTATCAGCTTGTCTGTCAGAACGGTAAACCACAGAAGGACCTTACCAGAATGTACATTGACTTGATAGTCAATCATACCGCAATTTCATAATGCAGTTGAACACAGATTTGCATAATATGCACCAGAGTATCTCCTCAAGTCTGGATTTATTCATTCCTGAAGTGGGCCTGAAGATCGCCAATCCTTTGTCTGCGAGTCGCAGCAATATCTTTAATCTCGCATATACTTCCATAGATACAGGAAACAAACACTCTCTCGACGACAAGATCTGGTTCCGAGTGGACAGGACTATCATCTTGACCCCAAGAAAAGCGAATGATTTGACCACGAGTGACATCGAGAGGTTTTTCCCCCGCAAGCGCCTTGGCCGTCTCCTTTCTCTTTCCGACGTTTTGTTTCATTCCCTTTGTGACCATCTCTGTCTCTTGAAGAACGAGAGTTGTAGGTCCCGCCAAGGTAGTCGCGTATCGGCAATGCGAGGCGTGATTTGCGTTGGTACATTCGATCATGCGACCGTCTCTGTGCCAGCGAGGAGTAACAAATTCGTCTGACTTCTGCGTCATTCTTACCACGAACCATACAGCTTCGGGATCGACTTTACAGTCATCTTTGGAGTCTTGGATGGTAATTGCAAGGAACTTGGCAATTGTTTTCTTGACAGACCATCGGAAAACTCTGCTGTTGTCAGATATAAACTTTGTAGCTTCCGCTACGATGAGTTCTGGGGAAGTAATGCCGTAATAATGGTAACTCTCGCCTTCGCAGCTAATACCCTTGATTCTCGGTGTTTTGAGGAGGGGAGCGAGGATTAGGAAATTGGCAGGGTGCGCGACTTCAGTTTCATTCTATATTTTTGTAGAGTCAGCAAAGGTAAGACTTCAAGGTATTACACCAGATAATTCTAGATCTCTATCAAAAACTTACATCAGACTCTACGTCTTTTTTGGCATTTCCAACAGGCTCAAGTAAGAGTGCGCCGGTGCTGACTAGAGGAAGGGATGGTCGTTGAAGGAATGGTCGTTGAAGCTCTTTCTATATCTTGAGATCAGCAAAAGTGATTCTTACCTTATCGGTGTTACTCCAGTGGATTAATTCCTCTTTCTACGAACGTACCTTGAGTTTGATGGTTCCAATCAAGCGGGTAAGAAAGTTGGGTTTGAGACAGAATGGCGCATGTTTTTCCTATACGTATTTTAGGATCAGCAGTAATTATTTTTATGCCACAAATGCGTCACTTAATTGTAGTCCTTTTTGGTAAACTTACCTCTGTTGGAACAATTTCCTTCTCCTCTGTCGCCTTTGCTTGGTGTATATCATCATGTAGAGATACGGCACCATCAAGATTGGTCGCGGTAGGGTTCTCAGAACCACTCACCATTGCAAGAGGTGCGGGTTGTAAAGTGATAGGTTGGGAAGAGCAAGCTGTAGCAGAATCACTCTGATCAAGAAGTTGATTCTTCCTCAAAGAAAGGCAGGGCATGGCAATGAAAGCCATTGCGATTGTTGTTGTTAGATTGAGTTGGCCTTCTCCAAGTTTTTGTTGAGCAATGTTATTTAATCAACAAAAGATATCTCAGATTCAATAAAAACAAACAAATAAGAGATAAAAAAGTGTGAGTGGAAATCATTCTGCTTAGTCGAATTGCTTAGTCGGCATAACGACTAAGCAGGTGAGAAAGTTGATGGGGCATGCTCGAAGCTGTTTATTATCACAGTATGGTATATTTTGGTTAAAGATGGTCAAGCATATTGGTATACTAGGTGGTAGGCATATATTATGACTCGAGAAGTAGAAAATTAAGAGTAGAGGAGAACTATAGGTCTGGAAATTAAGTTTTACATGTAAGATGCACTTCAGTGGTGTGGTTTCAATGTCCCTTTCGTTTCAGGTCTTTTTCACTATTAATACTACTTTGGAACTCCAGCATTTACTATCAATACTAAGTGATGATCAACGCCCAACGCATCCCCCCTCTCCTCCCCGCCATCTCAGCCCCTTTCAGCTCTGACTTTCCTTCACCTCAATTTTATATTGTGGCTTATTTCAGATGCGCGAGCTTTCTCTGAAAGATGGGGACATGTTTGGAGATTTACTCCAGGACAAAGAGGTAGCCTTTAGACGTTCTCTCTTCTCGTCCTCTCGTTCCCCTCAGGTTTGGCCAGTAGAAGGGGGAGAGGAGTGATTTAGGAGACAATTACATGAAAGAAAATGATAATGAGGATAAGTAAAGTAAACCAGTATCTGATCTTTTAGCCTGCATATATGCCTTCATGTTGTTTTCATCTCTAATATTTTCCACCAAGAAACTTATACATCAAAGACAAAGAAGCAAGTCCCTGTCAATTCCTTTACTTTTTGCTTTCCCAATAATGAAACTGGTATATGACCTTCAATTGATATAGAATTTTTAAATAATAAACCTCAAAGGTGATAAAGGTTATGAAAAGGTACATGGCATTTGACCATTACACAAGTAAATAAGCGAGTCAACCTCAAGTAGCTTTCATTGTCATTCTTCTGCCAGACTATTTATCGCTGCACTGGAATACTGGTGAGATTACTATGCCAGATGCAATTCCATCTTCTTCTTCTTCTTCTTCTTTCTGTTCTTAGCTTTCCTTTGCCATAACACGAACCTCGCTACCACTAACTTGTTGTTTTATCTCTCTTCTGCAGAATCAACGAGAGTGTTCCCATAGTCAAAGTGCCAAAAAAGACTGAGAACAAAACTAAAATATGGTGTGGATGGCAGGAAAAAATTGACATAGCAAAAGCGGAAATCGAACAACATTATATAAAGCAAACTAACTGTAGAGCTCGAAACATGACATCCAGATGAGTGTAAAATAGTCTCGATTGATGCCGAAGATTTCTGAATTGTAATAAATTCTAGGGTAGCTTGGAAGGCTGACTATTTGTATGATGTAGAATGGAACTAACATCAACCAGACTTGTTAAAAGAACTCTTACATTCCAAAATAGTGCATGTTCCAGTCAATATATGAGTTTAGGTGCGCTTACCACAGCAAATATGACTTTGATCATTCATCTGCTGAACCAATCAAAGGGTAAATTGACAATTATAGCTGTTCCTAAGCTTTTATCATCCCATCCATCATTTTCATGAACTTCATATGTAATACACAACATATCGCCATCCTAAATGATCAAATGACAGAAAGTATGATTCAAAGGAGAGAGCGGGAAAGAGTAGAAAAGGAGAGGAGCAGCAGAGTTTTGTGATTGGAAACAACGAGGCAGAGAGGTTGAGTACATCAGCTGTAGAAGTACAGTAGAACCCGCTTGCTCAATTTGATCTCTTTCCGACTAGTACCTGTTTGTAATTCTTCATTTAGGGGCTGGCTTATTCTATTCTCGCTTCTCTCCTTTCCCTCATAAATAAATGATCAGTAGCAAGTATTAAGAATGAGAGCGAGGGTAAAAAAAAAGACGATTCTCGGCCTTTGGAGGACAGACAGCCAGCCCTGTTTCATGGCCATGAATGTCAAACGTGCTTTTGTTTACTCGTGGCTCTATCTTATGAATGAAAATTGGAGAAACTCGAGCTTGAAATGAAGCATAAAAGGAATCAAAACAATATAGTTAAGCAAATTTAGACTTGATGTAGAACCTACTGTGCTGTCAGATGACATCCCCATACAGAGATTATCGTGACTTTCACAAGTCCCTGAATGGAACTTCATTCTTCGAGGCACGGACTAACTTTAGTTCAAGTCCTCGTAGCTTTTGACTCTCACCAAACGATTTTTCAGCGTTAAATTGATTTAGGAGTTATACATGATGTTTTCGAACCTTCTAATAAAGTATAACTGGGTACCTTGTACCGATCACGCAAACTTAGAGTTTAGCCTTAGGTAAGCGAGTCGGAACGTGAGACGAACCCGAGATCCTCTGTGTTCCCTCTCACTGCATCACATGCCAACCGGGAAGAAGTCATAACCTTAAATGGCTGGCTGACTTATAACTATATTCTGACATTGGGCGTATTTGAATACAACGAACAATAATCGCGTAACATACGGGACAATCTGAGACGTCGATCTTTGGATAATACCTATACATGCGATGCAACATATAAAAGGATCTGGTTCCTTGAAATACGCGCTAACCCCGCACCGGCAGATGTTGTGTCCTAGGACCTTACCACGGGCAAGTTGCCAAGCCCACGATTGGTTAATTCAACGCCTATTTTCATCAGGGGATAAATTCCCGATAGCAGGACACTTATCTGGGCAGCCGTCACTCACTACCTTACTAGTTATTCCATTGCAAGGTATCTTCAAGGTGTGTGTCTACAGACAAAGTCTGTACGACACACACTGAGTGCTTGGTCAAGATGACTCGGCCCGATGATCTACCAAAGGAGACTACAAACCATTCACGACCTATGTGGGGGATCATATGTGAATGTGTGCTACGTTAGAAATCAATAGCATCGATGTTATAAAGGTAGTGAACTTCTCTCCAGTTTTGATCTTCATACTTCTCTCAGCAAGCAAGGATAATCTCCACAAGATGCGTTTCATACTCTTCTATATCGGGATGTGCGTGTCACTTACCGTTGCACAAGTCTGTAATGGTTATGCCGAGCTCTGTGATCGTAAATGGTCAGAGATATCTCAAATAGGAACACACGATAGCGCATTCGTGGGAGATTTACCAGCAGAAAACCAGAATCTCGATGTCACAGCTCAACTGAATGCTGGTGTTCGATTTCTTCAAGCCCAGACTCATTATTTTCTCGATACATTGACGTTATGTCATACTTCATGCTTTTTACTAGGTCAGTTCTAAATATGATTTCTGTTCCCCCTCTCAGCCTCTTGCTTTCAACTCCTTTAAATAGGAAACTATTGGAATCCAATTGCAATCTTGATCTTTTACCTTTTTTGTAAGCATTTTCTTGAGAAATAACTAACAAGCGCCATTTCGAATGCAGATGCTGGGCCAGCTGTTTACTATCTAGAGGATATCAAGAAATGGCTTGATGCAAATCCTAATGAAGTTGTAACGTTACTACTTACGAACGGAGACTATATTCCTGTCGGAAATTTCAGTTCAGTGATGGAATCGTCTGGTCTGGCAAAATATGCATATACACCACCGCATCAGTTAGCCATAAATGAATGGCCTACACTTCAGGAACTGATCACGGCTGGAGATAGACTTGTTATGTTCCTCGGTAAGTAGTCACTTCTGCTCTATTCTCACGATTGAAGACTTATCTGACAAAATGAAAGACTACGACGCGGATACGAATGTAGCTCCATATATCCTACCCGAGTTTTCTTACTTTTTCGAAACTGCGTATGATGTAACTACTCCTACATTCCCAACGTGCACACTCGATCGCCCCCCAGGATCGAATGGAGATGGACTTTTGCCGTTAATAAACCATTACTTGGATATTGATGTCTTTGGTATCCTCATGCCAAATAGACTGGAAGCCAAAAAGACGGTAAGGAACACAACTTTTTCAAACTACCATGATGAACAATTATTGACTTGGACATAGAATGCGGCAACAGGCGTAGGTAGTATCGGAGCCCAAGCCGACCTCTGTACCTCAACTTGGGGCCGAAAACCGCGAGTAATGCTCCTGGATTTTTTCGACGTTGGTAAGAATCCCCACGCATCCATATAAAATCTCAATCCTAACACAAGGCTAGGCAATGCAATAGAAGCACAAAACACATTGAATGGCTTGTAAGAAGGACTTTTAAATGCATCTCTTGTTTATTAAAAGTAGTATAGGAACGAGAGCCAAAATCATGAGTCTCAGTCGTTGAAATACTGCCATGCTTCTTGATCGTATGACCAAAATGTGCAAGCAATTATGTTGTTAACTCACTCCATATAGGCCAGTAAAAGATTCCGCCGGCGCGAATTACGCGCTTCCTTCTAAATATACAGTACTTTTCCTTACCATCGGCGCCATTTCTTTCTTATGTTGATGATACCGTTGTTTTTTCTGGAGTTTCGAAGATTGCATTGCTGGCCGAGCCTCGAGCAACGATTGAAAGGCGTTTGGCTAGAACGAGGAGGATTATAGAAGAATCGTTGGAGTTGGAGTCACTTTATTCCCAAGCTTAGATGCGATCATTTTTGTTTTGATTTAATCAGTTTAGAATTCTAGCAGCGCAGATTGGATTTGGACTTCTGTTTTGTGTATTTTACGAATACCATTGTTTAGATATTGAGGGGCATGGAAGGTTAGAATAGGCGTTAGGATTTAAATGCCGCAATTGATACCATTGTAGATGCTTTAGTCAGATTTAAATATCTACTATCATTTTTACCTCTGGATCAATACAATGCGTCCCCAAGTTCATTCTTGTTCTGTATTTCAATGGGCAACTTGACTCCGAACCCCAATCCATGGACAAGAGTTGATTCATACAATCGAGATATTCGGCACAAGCCAATACATGCTGTACGTGAGAGATTAATCCCTCAATCCCCAATCAAGAAGAATCCAGTCTCCTTGACAAAACACCAAAGTTCACTGCAGAATCTAACACAAAAGCAGGGAAAAGACATGGATGATATATAAAACATAGATGCCCATGAGAAAGGGAGAAAAAAGTCTTAGCGAGAAACAAACGAAGGCTCCTCCAGATTTTGAGACTACCTCTCTCTATAATCTACCTTTGTCGAATTTTCTAGTCTTTACCTTGTAGTGAGAGACCGAAAAGTTCCTCCAGATTTCCATTCAGTCTCCCTTACAACTTACAAATATAACAGCTCCTGAATGCTCTTCCCACCTTCCGTAAAAACGGTAAATCCCCTCCAAGAGAGCTCTCATCGAAAGTTTCATGTGGAGTTTATGGTTTATAGCATATGACCTTAAATACGCATACATATAGATTCAACACGATGAAATCGAGGAACCTTTCTGCAGATCTTGTGTATTTGGTTGATTTTGGTAACTTTCAGCTTTGAAGTATTGAGATATGAGATACGCTATACACAGTAGGGAAAGAATGTCATCAGTGAAGAATTCGAAGGAGGGAGAGAGAATTCTTCATGCGGTGGTGTTTATTTAGTTATATATGTCAATTTCCGGCCCCTTGGATTTTGGATATAAGGAGAAAAATAGTGCGAGTTGAAGAAAATATAATCATTTTTTTCGTGGAGAAGAGGGGAGAAGGAGAGAGAGAACCTATCTGAACATCTTCTACATCCCTTCACACCTTAACCCCCCTCAACTTTCTCTTGAACATTAATATCAATAAAAAGTCATGAAACAAATACTATATTCCCAATTTTGCATCACATACCTACCTACCTACATAGAAACCACACATCAGAAACACAAATATAAACCTCAACACAGACACACATGAGTTACAGAAACGCTTCCACACTTTCACAAATCGTAATAATCTTAACATTGTATATCGTACACAGCAAAACATCTCTTAGATAAAAATTCTACATTGTCTTTCTCTAAGTTATATATATTCTACAACTGAGAAGGATGTTTAGTTTTCACCTCTCCTCTCGATACAAAAGAGCACTCTCCCCTCCATATCATGTCATCTCAGCTCAGCTCAACTCAACTCGTACCCGGAATATCCTCGGTAATCCACCTCAATACATACTGTATATACATACACTTACTTAATATATATCTATGTTCCATCACTTACTTACTCACCCTATCACCCACCAATCCACCTACCTATCCATCCACCAGTCCATCCACAAATCCGACCCAAGCAAACCCTTATCCCTCATTCCTTATTCCTTATCCCATATCCCATATTTCCCATTTCCCACCCAATCCCATCCCATCCCATCTGCAGGTACCATACCACACCACACCACACCACACCACACCACACCACACCACACCACACCACACCACACCACACCACACCACACCACACCACACCACACCACACCACACCACACCACACCACACCACACCACACCACACCACACCACACCACACCACACCACACCACACCACACCACACCCTCCCTCCCTCCCCATCCCTCCATCTGTCCGATCTCCAATCCCCAATCCCCTCCACCCACACAGTATACCCGAGTCATGTACACACCAACCCTCCCTCCCCTCCGAGTCGACCCCCCACCTCCTACCCGAATCAAAAGAGAGAGAAAGAAAAGAAAAAGAAAAAAGAAAAAGAAACCCCGTGTGCTATGTTCCCATATTCCTTCCACAACACACGGTCCCCGCGTTCCTGTACTAACCAAACTAACCCTATAAACTTAAAAAGAACCCGCTCCCTCTAGCCCACGCACCAACAAATTAGTCTCTTATTAGTCTCCGCTTGGCAGAATCCCGATTTGCGTTTTGCGCATGGAACTTTCCACGTCAAGTGGTGAAGTGCCGATGCGAAGGGTAGGTACCCTCGTACCCTAGCTCAAGTACTGTAGCCTTTAAGGGATCTACAATTAGATTTTCAAGCTTGCGAGATTTTTTGACGTGATGTGATTTGAGTTTATTTCACAGTCACGTATTGATTTGAATTGAATTGATTGGTTGTGATTGAATTTGATTTGATTCGATTGATATCATGATGTCTTAAGCTTAATATTGTTGAAGTGATTGAACAACAATAATGCGTTATTCATTAGAAAATTATTTTCATAATAGGTACAGCAACCAAACTTTTTCTCTCTCCTCCTTTCCCCCCCACCAAGCAAAGTTGTGTAAAGAATCGAAAGACATTATTTATCTTGATATACCCATAATCCCCATTCCCCATCTCAATGATCCCATTCCAGTCTAATTACATGTAGAATTTTGCCATATCATGATGTCCCATACGAGCCAATCCGCTTACAAAGCGAAGGCGGCCAAGAAACCAGCACCAACAATAGCTCCGGCAGCATTAACTCTACTTCCTGCAGCAGTAGAAACAGTAGCTGGAGCAGATGAAGACGCAGAAGTAGCAGAAGAAATAGCAGAGGAAGCAGATGATAGAACTGAAGATACGCTTGAAGAGGCGGCGCTAGTGGCGCTAGCAATAGAGCTACCTGCTGAGGAAATGTTGCTAATTACAGATGAAGAAGCTGAATCGGTCGAAGATGGAGATGATGCTTGGGTGGAAGAGGCGGGGGCCGAGGAACCTGAGGAGCTGGCAGATGCTTCAAGAGCACAGATTTGGTTGGTGATTTTTTGAGTGTCTATTAGATTTGTTAGTGAATATGTTAAGATCATATGAAAAATTTTAAGACTTACTCAAAGTATCAGAGGCAGAGCATCCAGCTGCGATACAAGGAGTGGCAGCTTTTGTGATAGCCTCTTTAGCATCACCGCATTGACAAGCAAAATCGGTGATACTACATCCAGCACCACTGGAAGCTGTTGACAAGCAGGCGAGGGCACAAGATGGGAGTTGTGCCACTTCACTAGCGATACTCTGGGAGTAAGCCACTGAGGCAAGGAGAGCAGAAATAGCAGCGTATGTGAATTGCATGTTTGCGTTGATGATTGCTTTTGAAACAAGAAATTTGTTGTTGAAGTAAAGTGGTGTGGAGATAAAGATTGTAGGTTTTTATGTGCGATGTAACTTTGCTGTAGAATCAAAAGAGAAGGGGACCAGCTTTATCTTATAGGTTCAACGAGGGTATGTAATTACCTGCAGATGGTTACTTTTTACTGTTGTAGTCCGAGCGGAGTTCTGTGCACAAATGGCATCGATGAGCACTTACTCGGGAACCAATGATCTGAGTGATTTGATTGATCTTCCTCGGCCTCAATACAGAAAAGAGGTCTATCACCGTTGGTACATCGGGTGGCGGAAAGCTATTCCCTGCATCAAAATTTGCCGTGCATAAGAGGTACTAAGTAGTAAGTACTCGAGTAATAAAGCTGTAAATTGTCAATTGTAACGTGCAAGCCAGCCTTCAAATGGCATTTGGTAGCGTGATAGATCTTTTTAGACAAACATCTAGTTTCACGCGATTGATAAGAATTTGACTAGTAAACAAACTAGGTAAGTAGCAATGTATCTACTACCCACCTACCCGTGCTACCTAGTAATTGCAACTTTGCATCTCCTTGGGCAGACATACTTGTTCTATTTTCTCTCCAGCCTTTTTCTTTACCAATTTCAATTACCACAATGTATCGACCATTGTGTAAACATGAACTTTAATCACCGGGAATACTACCCCAATTATTACCCCGGACGGGCCAGAACCCCAGAAAAAGGAATTACGGTAAAAAGGGACTAGGTTCTCATATCAGAGATAGCATCATAAATCAGTAGATCATCCGGAAGAGATTAAATAATCCTTGACCAATAAAGCAAGCATGACCGTTTAACCCTTGGTGTTTGTTTAACCCTTGCTTCCCGATAAAGATATTATCCATATTGATCGTTGAATTGCGAGTCATCTCGACTTGCCCCAATCAGAACTTGGATAAATGGTTTGTTCAACTGCAAAAAGAATAATTCGTCAGTGATTTCTCGCACGCACCTGGGTCTGACCAGGTATCAAATGCAAATACATTGCACATGAAATATTCTGCATGCCGAGGTGGACATACATACTTATCAGCCTTGCTTGAAAACGTTAGAATTTGGATAAATCGCTGCATAAGATTGGTGCGTTGTTGAATTGATGCATGAGGGGAAATGAAAGTAACCACGGGAAAAGAAGATGCTCGCAAAAGAAAGATGTTTCCTTGGAAACAACCCTGGGTCAAAGAGATAATCGAGATGAATAACATATTGAAGTCAATATATTGAAGTCAAAAAACAAATCATTTACAAAAAGATTCCGAGGTGCAAATGAACATGTGGAGGTATCGACGTTGGAGAATCGCGATGGACAAAAACTTTAAGTGATAGGTGAGACAGTACAAATTGTCTTTTTGACGTTTGATTGCGGGGTAATTGAATCCATATCCACCAAGACCTCCACTAATAAAGCTTCGTGTCTTCACAGCGATGTACGGGAGTAGAAGAGCGAGAAAAGACCTTACTTTATTTTGACAACATGCGCACTGAGGGAATAGCTTCTTATCAGGGATCAATATCGGAGTAGATTCCCATCTCAGCAATGTGGATACTGGAAGGATTTGTATACGAACTATCTCGTGCGTGACTTATTTGACTCCAATGATGGAAGTAGCATCCGAATATTGGACACGGGTATAAACCGAGATACTTCTTCGCCCAGAGATCCATCGTTCCCGATAACATTTTCTTGGTTTGAACGAGCGTGTTGCCACACCAATTCCCAGAAAATCATCTTGAGCTTGAGCACGACAATTAATGGGTACGTCAAAGAACAGGTCCCGTCTTTCCATCAATGTTCAAGTACAGACTTTTTCGTGTAAGATTTGAAAAGTAAGTATCTACCTTGAGCGGTCCTTAATCTCGCCTCACTCATGTCGACTACTCCACTCAGCCTGGCAAAGGTTTCTGCCGTCAACTCCTCTCCTCTTCCTCCAGCATGGAAATCGGATCCCTTGAGTAACTTCCAGACAATTTGTAACCACACTTCGTCGACACGCACATCAGGAATTGTTGCCCGTGGGGACCAGATGACTGCAGGTCTATTGTATGCATCGTGCGCAATTGATACGAGAAACTGAAGTGACTTATTGCAATCCAGCCAATGCGGTATGTGTGAAAACATAAGAGAGAAGGCAATGATGGAAAAAGTACGGTCGATAAAGCGACACGAGCGAAGTGACGATATGGGAAGATAACTGAGTATATGCTTAAGCAGTTCCGAGGCCAGGCTATCCATCTTAAATGGTATGAGAAGAACAAGAAGTCGTAAGGATATGGGTGAAAAATTCGCGAAGCCATTGTATTATGAATATAGACATTGAATACAGACACCTTGATGGGAAGCAAACGAGGCCAATACTAATGAAGCAAACGGACTTAAGCTCATTGTCCTGTAGATCCAATCATTTTTCTTCGCATCGAAGAGTTGTTTTCCAAGTACCCATCAAGGTTTGTAGAATCAAGGTTAGGATTGAGGTCGCAGTAAACCTTCAGCTTCCTGTTGTTCCTCTTCCCACCAGTCCTTGAATGTTATCAATCTTTTGGTTCTTTCTTCCGCCATTCGTTTGCCTGGAGCTGTCTTCATCATTCCTCCTAGCTTCTCCAGTTTGTCTTCGAAATGCTGAATGGTCTCTCCCATATTCCTTGCACCTTTTGCTCCGCCGAATGTGAAGGTTCTTCCAATTCCGATCGCGCCTGCAGTAAAACAAAAGTTTAGCTTCATCTTCTTGTCAATCAATCTCTATAATGCAGCCTTACCGATAGCATCGAGTCGGTCAGCATCTTGGACTACAGCCAGCTCTGGGTATTTCTCAATCATGCCCCTCACTGATGCCATATCCTTGATTTCACTCGAATACGAAACTCCGAGAACGATTCTCTGTACTTTGACGGCTAACTTTTCTTCAGCCCCAAAACTCAATAGTGTTGATAGCACCAAAGTATTTGGATCTTGTCCAGGTAAGAGATACTTCTTGTCGCCTACGTCATGCAAGAGTGCCGCCAAAGTGACAACCTGTAGATCCAATTCTGGGCCGCCTATCCTCTCTGCCTTGAGCTCCTTGTATATCCTATGCGCCAACCCAACAACGCGTCGAATATGGTGGAAGTCATGAGATCCATCATATGCGCTCATATATTTCTCGACAAAGGCGGTAACTTGCACAATTAGACCAGCATTTTGTGCCATCTTTGGATTGGTATTGTTTGGTCTTGGTGTAATTGTGGAAGGTAGGTGAGGCGATGGAGTATTGTCAACTGCGGGTCCTTCTGAGTATTCGCGAAATTCAGAATAACGAGATCTTCGTCGCATCCCCAGCTTTTGTCGTAAGCGGCCCAAATTCGATCTTTTGATTTCGAATCCTTCAGAGATCAAAGCTTGAGTAATCTGGTCATCATTGAGATTTGAATTGTAATGATAGGTTAACCGGTCTTGGAGAGCTTGAGGAATAGGTCCACGATTTCTTTTGCGAATATTCCATGCTGCCAAACTTCTCGAGACTTTACGTTCAGAGACATCTAAGCCTAACTCTCGATTGAGCTTTCTTGTAATGTCGATGATAGGAGTATTTTCTTCTGCGAAAAGTTTGACTATGAGATCTTTATATGGTTCCAAACTCACGCCAGGAGGACGACCGGGTTTTCGAGATGTGGGATTGATTTCTGGGGTTTCATTGTGTTGTTCTAGAAGCTCTTCAGGACTGAGAGCTGGAGGCATAATGAGAAGGGTTGATTGAATTTTGACGACAAGGTCTTATGAAAATCAAACCTATTTTGGCGGAATGGTGTGATGATTCTTTTTCGGTCACCGTATTATATCTATCACAGAAGAATCGAAACTTTTTCTACAGTGCAATGTACACCCTCGAGATGTCTACATAGAGTACAAGCAAGATGAATATTGACATCGTTGCTCCTTCATATGAAATACAACATGTTTCCAACGATTTGTCCCCGGGTTTCCAAGGCACATATTAGCATCAAAACCAAAGGTTCCTTGATATGTTCCAAATGTTGATGATTTGCTATCTGCTATCTACTATTACAAATTACTTGAAACTACCAACCAAGTTAACCTACCTTATTATTAACTATGACCGCTTTTGCTGAATACGATGTCGAACTCAAACTTGCCTCGGGATGAAGGGAGCTACTAGATACTTCCCCGCCCCCGCTCTATCAACAGACCCGTGAATTGGAGGCTTGACGTGTGAAACCTCGTGAACTTGAGATCTTTCTTCATCTACAAAGAGGGTTCAAGACCATACTTACTATTTGAAAATGTCAGATATGCAATCCAAAGTAAACAGCCGGCTCACACAAGTCACCGACTTCTTGACCGGCAACAAGACTGCCACGACGATTCCATTCGACCCTAATTCCACCAAGTTTCCCAATAGAAAGGATGTTCCACGAAGAGAGGATGCACCCGAAGGAGCGTAAGTAGCATGTACGGTTTTGAGAAGCTCAACTAACGTGTAAAAGTGCGTGGGTTTGGGGAACTGATGACTATGTACGTAATTCTGACATTGTAGCTTGCAATATCGTTAAACGATCACATAGATTGGAAGATTGAATCTCCTCACGCCAGCTCGAGTTACTGCCGCATCCAATGAAATTCAAAGCGGGGAGATTGTTCCATTGAACCTCCCCTTGAACGTACCAGAAGTCCCAGCTTTTCACCGAGAATCATTCCAGCATAGCATTAAAGAACTAGTTCCTGCATTGGCTTATGATGATGTATATTCATTAAACACACAATCAGGTACACAATGGGATGGTTTCAGACATATTGCACACTTGCCCACAGGCAACTTTTACAATGGGACTAAAGAGAAGGATATCATTGGAGCTGAGAAGGACGATAATAAATGTGGTATTCATCATTGGGCTGAGCATGGGATAGCTGGCCGCGGTATCTTAATTGACTACTGGACTTATGCCAGGGAGAACGGTGTTGTTTATGGTAATCAACCACCATCAAATCTGTATCAGTTCGTTGTCTGACACAGATATGTAGATCCATTTGACTACCACACTATATCCTACCCTGAATTGCAAGCTGCCGGGAGGGCCCAAGGTATTGACATCCGCCCCGCATCTCAAGGCGGGAATATTCAAATCGGAGATCTGCTTTTCATTCGTTCGGGTTTCGTATCTACGTACCACAGCAAATCCCCAGAAGCACGAAATGCCGCTGCTATTAGACCACACGGAATTGGACCTGATGATGGTCAGAGGTGGGCCGGTCTCAAGCAAGATGAGGATATGCTGGATTGGCTACACGATTGCTATTTTTCGGCTGTCGCAGGTGATTCGCCTACGTTTGAGGCTTGGCCATCGCACGAGCATTACATGTTACATGAATATATACTTGCCATGTGGGGTATGCCTTTAGGAGAAATGTTTGACTTGGAGAAGTTGGCGAAGACGTGTAGAGAGAAAGGAAGGTGGAGTTTTTTTGTCACTAGCGCTCCGAATCACTGTCAGGGAGGTGTATCCAGTCATGGAAACGCAATTGCTATATTCTGAGATTCGGCAGAAGTGTAACTTGTTTGTATATATTGGTCACTCCTTTTTGGGACGCTTCCTCGTTTGTCACAATTGGTCAATATGTAGTTCTCTTCTTTCCGTAAATATATTCACTGTATCCTTTATCTTTTGGCCTTGTACAGAATTAGAAGTATCAAATTCAATAGCAATCTCATCTCATCTTGTAGTCCTAATGTTATTCTCCAGTTCAAACTGTAGAACTCGGCAAACAGAATATTGTGCGCATACCAAGCCGATCTCCAAAGTACAATCCATCTCCCAAATCCAACGACTGTATATTCAAATTTGGCGAAATTCAGTCGATTCTCGTTGCCAACAGACTCTAGAGTATCAGAATCCATTATATTTGGAAATTGATGTCTAATAGTTCTGCGCGAAAAGAAATTGACGATGCTATATATTCTCGTATCGTTTGCAGTATCCTCCTCCTCCTTCTCCTTCTTCTTCTTCTCCTTCTCTTTCTTCCACAAACTTTCCATCCTACCCCTTCCCTAGGGCCCGAACAAAAAGACTTCTGCAAGTTTAAAGGTATGTAAGAATTGGGAACTCTTCTACAATACTGAAGTCTGTAGGGACGGCGTGAGTACGAGATGAGACAGCGATAAATGACAACAGAGCAATGATTAAGTTGCTAGGATATAAAAAGCTACCACCATATTTGCTCAGGTGATAACCACTTTTTGCGATTCAACACAGATTATTCATCGGCGGTGAAATTACACGAGTGAATTCGAGATAATACTTGCATGTAGAACAGAAATGGGATACTGGTAGAACTATAAGCAGAGCATCAGTGCAGAAAATTTGAAAACTATATTTGTGATTTTGTATACGAATGTAACCCCTTCTATCTCTCATCCAAACTAACAGCTCACACCCCCCAGCATCCCATCCCATCCCATCCCAAACTTTCCAAAACAAAAACCATCTACTCTTCATTCGACTCCACCTCATCCTCACTCCTTTCCTTCATTTCCTTATTCCACGTATTTCCCTTCCCCCTCCCTCCCTTCTTCCCCCTCCCCCCCTTTCCCCTCAATCCCACCGGAACCTCCTTCTTCACCACTCCATTTTCAAACAATACCCCAATATCCGCTCTTCTCGCAAGAACCTTCTTCCACACACTGTTGCCAATAATACCTCCATCATCTCCCTCGCTTAGTATTCCCCCATTACCATTTTTGTACCATTTAATCTCGGGGTGAGACGCAAGAGTTGTTTTGAGAGAGATGTAGATGGATACATCGGCGTCATCTTTACTAGTCGATGAAGAGGTTCGAGTCTCGGTACCATCAGATGAGACGAAGATACTAGAGAATGCTAGATGGGCTTGCCCGCCTGCTTTTTTGATGCCCCCAGAAGCGAGAATGAGGGGGTAGTTCGCGTACGAGGTTTCGTAAACGACGAGATCTGGTAGATCTGCGGTCGAGGCGGTGAGAAGTTGAAGGGAAATGGAGGATAGATTAGTTGAGGTGGTGGTTGTGGGAGTAGAAGAAGTGTTGAGACGAATGAGGTAGTTAGATGGAGAATCTGATTGGGCTTCGGATGATGAAATCGATTTTATCATGAACCGGGATTTTGCAGAAGGAGACTGAATGATATTTTGAAGTTCGGAGAGACTGAGATCAAGATAATTGAGATTATCGAGCTATGGTGCTGTTAGATGATTTGATGCATGAAAAGACGTACTTGGACAAGCAGATTCAAACATCAAGAAAAGTCTAAAATTTAAGTCATTTATACTTACAACTTTTTCACAATTGAGCCAGCCCTCAGAATCAGCTACAAGTTTCTCTGAGTCCTCTCCTTGTTCCTGGTATTGTTCCTGGTCTTGTTCTACTGGACGTTTGAGAAGCTTGAGAAGGGCTCGAGTGACAGTAGAGTCGCGTTCCGCAATAATACTGTAGCCTCTCTGGCGAGTCTTCTTGTTGTTGGAGATACTTCCCCCATGTTTACCCCTACCATGTCTGGATTGATTGTTGGAGATGGGAGAAGGAGCCATGATCTCTCTATCAAGAGACATGGCTGAAAGTGGTTGCATGACAGCAGTTGCCATTGTGCTGTTTTGAACGAATGACTGAAAAAAGGTATATGTAAGAATTTTAGACACTAGAAAGAACCAAAAACTGATAGAATGGCGATACAGCTTTTTCAGACAAGGAAAATACAGTGAGATATAAGAGATGGAGACTGGCGGTAACACAGCTTACATTTCCCCAATCAGGAAATATCATTATGATCATATCGTATTGATTCGCCAAGCACACAACGTTTCAGTCGCGGGCCATCGGGCCATGGCATCTATCCTCCACATCACTTGTAACGAGTGATTTACATTATATGGCGGGGGCGGGACTTGCAACTTTCCAAAAACTGATTGAAAGGGTAACCGCGGGGTGGTATCTAGCGGTGTGGACCCAATATATGTAACCTCAAAGTGATTGACCACTCTGGAGGAGATACCCACCCCGCAATAGAATGCACGCAATACCTCATGCGGTCATCTGAGTACAATCACTCATAAGGTTAGAAGCGGTGTGTATCACTGGCGTGCACGTGATCTATCGGCTGCAGCGCAACTCGAGACTCTTGCGATAGCGGGATGTGTTGCCTTTTAAAAAGTAGATCCTAGATGTGATACTCTAGGAAGGACGGGAACACCAGGATAATGAATCAGATAAATATAATCATACACTGGAAATACTTATATTCCAAATACTTTATAATGGTATACATATTCATTCGAGATATAAATGATAGAAAATGTCTGTTGGATTTGAAGCTCAAGAATTCGTCAATTCAAACTTCAATCCGAAATAATGATTGACTGATTTGAGTTTCAATATTGAAAAAAGCGTATACTTTCGGTATCTGGCTGTAGATACTATGCGAGGCATGCATTTCAGTCACGACGCGGCACTAGCTCAGCAGGTAGAGAAGTAGCATGTTCTGTCATCTAACTCAGTAATAACTATGCCACTCTTGAATATGAAATTAGAGCGTCTCATTCAGAGACTTCATGTTTGGGAATCTACTAGTCGATTAAACCCGGATAATGAAGTATAAAGCGGGATGACTACAAGCAAGTCAAATTGTGAATGGTGCTCTCAGTAGGGCATTGTCTGTATTGATGAATTGCAATAGGTGTCCGACATAGCTGCGAGGTTTTATTCACCAGTTCTATGTTGCGGTGTGAAGTACAGTAGAAAATAGACTTACTAGCATGAATCTATTAATAATTGGAGTAGAGTAAATCCTGTTCCGTGTCCAAACTATTCACAGACTGGCAACTGAACCCCCCGCACTTTCCGACCTATCCCATTACTTTCAAGGAACTCCCCTTTTTGTAAGTACTCATACAGGTATACAAACAACAATCATACTCATGACCAAAGCTCGCCATATGAAGTTCGAAAGCTGTTGAAATGATTCGTAGTGGGCGCACATCCACTCTCGTCTCTCGCGGCCTCCGCTTTGGACATCCATTCTTGCATTTGTGTTATTCGATTGTTATTCTGGTATGGATCAGTCCTATTATTCTTAACCAAGTATCAAAGCACCTACCGATGGATGAGTTGAAAACCACTCAGGTGGAGCATTCTTCTCTGCGGCCTGCATCCTCTCCCACACGCCTACTGCTGCATGAGGATCATAACAGCTCTTTGCCATAATCATCAATCCAATATGATCAGCTTCTGTTTCCTGATTTCTTGATGCTGGTAAATTCATGCCAAATTCAAGTGCGAGAGCTCCCAATAATTGACCTAAACCTCCAGTATATCCTGTGGCGTCCAGGAACCGTAATAGTCCGCGCAAGGGCGTATAAAATACCGCGGTTTTACTCATTGTTTCTCCCATATGGTTTGCGATATTATGGGCGATTTCATGACCAAGAATCTGCAAGATTGGTAAGTTAGTAAATGTCAATAAAAGAAGGTTCTGGAGAAGAATATACTGTAGCAAGGCCGTCATCTGTTTTGGCAATCGGCAATATTCCTGTAAAGACAAACACTTTGCCTCCAGGTATAACAAAGGCATTCATTTCTGTGGAAGGTAGGGTAAGCTAATCAATATCTAAAACAAGTATTGAGTTTCCTATTCACCTTTAGACTCTATCACATTTACTTCCCAGTTTACGTTGTCGATGCCACTCGCAGGTATTAGTCGACTCATAACTCTCCGTACCATCTGAGTCCTCTTATCCCAATCGGGAAGAATATGATTGTGATACTGCCGCAATATCTGTTCATACGCCATCTGCCCTTCTGCTTCCATATCCTGATGACTGTATATATTGAACCGCCTCCTTCCTGAAATCGGCACATCCTCGATATTGCTAACATAAACCAATACACCACCGCCAGCTAACAGGGCTATGAATGAGTGTAAAGCAGGATGTTTGGTGAAGTTTCTGATATGTTGCTCGGTCAAGAGAGGGCGTGCATTTCGAGCTTCATTGGGATCAAATCTGTAGTATCTCTGCCTGTGTCTTTGGTAGCCTCGCGAATGGGATGGATTGATAGATGGATGTGACCATCTTGGTAACTTATATTGGGTAACAGACAATGGCTGTAAGAGAGGGGTAGTGTTAGGAGAATGTGCGATCGCGTTGCGAAGCGATGAACCTCGCAGGATAGATCTGGATATCATCTCTCGTTTTTTATTCGAATGGAAAACGAGCATAATAATGGTGTGAGGCAGCGAGGTTGAAGAAAATCGTCACCCCAAGCGTCATTTCTGCTGATAAGGATAAGGAAAACCCTGTCAATTCAGATATAACAAACATAGGGATGCATGGGGAGAGAGATCAAGCAACTGCTATTCAGACATGAGTTAAATACACTTATCGTTGTCTGCTAAGGTATGTGCCATTCCGTAGGTAGGTACCGGTATCTTATTGACAAGAATTTCTTGACCAAAGGTAGAAATTTGAAGAAACCGATTGTCTCCTAGCTACTAGTATGTTAGATCTTACTATGTTGGAGGGCTGGCGGGTAAACTACTGGTAACTCGTAGGTTGATCAGGGGCCAATGAAGCTAAAAGGGCAGAGCTACCCCACTACCACGCAATGGACGACACCCTGGAGCTCTTTTGACCCTCTTACCACTGACGTATCCCCCCGTATCCCCCTCAGATCTCGAACCACTTTCCTTGGCGGATTGTTCCTTTGAATACCGGTGAATGAATTCCCTTTTCAGGTTCTGTTGCTATCTATTTCAATATCGTAAGTCTTTGGCACAAATAACATACGCCTCAAATTGACATTATTCTCTTCTCAACTGTCTTCATCCAAGGTTCTCAGTACACTTTACCAAGAGCTACTTGACATTCTACTTGATCTCAATCTGCACTCAACATGATGGAAATTAGTGCAACAGCTGCAAAGATCACTCACGGTCTCTTCCAGAATACACATCCCCTCAAAGCAAAATGGAATCGCATTAATGGAGTTGAACTTCCAAGATCATCTCATAGTGTCTCAGTCGTCGCAGGTCGAGCATATATATTCGGAGGTGAAATCGATCCACGCGAACCAGTCGACAATGATATGCATGTCATCATTCTTCCTTCTGGCACAGTCACCAGCGCCGACTATCGAACTATTGCTGCTAAGCCTACACATAATGGTGGTGAGGTTCCGGAAAAGAGAGTAGGGCATACAGCGGGAGTCATCGGAGAACGAATTTTTATTTTTGGTGGAAGAGGTGGCCCAGAGATGAAACCTCTTGAAGAAAATGGCAGGGTTTGGGTCTACGATACTAGGACAGATAAATGGTCTTTCTTAGATCCAGCTCCTGGCACCCCATTTCCAGCTGCGCGATCTTACCATTCGAGTGTTGCTATCGAAAAACCTGAACCATCGAATATGAAGAGTGCAGACTTCGATCAGGCTATTGATGAAACTAAGATAGGCACAATTGCAGAAGGCGCCCAGACAGACGAGGAGCAAGGTGGTCATGGAACACTCTTCATTCACGCAGGATGCCCGGTCTCTGGACGAACAAATGACTTCTGGGCATTTGATGTTCGAAGCCGTACGTGGAAAGAATTTCCTTCGGCTCCAGGAAAGCCCAGAGGTGGCACATCACTCGCAGTTTCGAAACAGAGAATCTACCGATATGGTGGCTTCAATGGTGATGGGGAGGAGGGTGGCTATCTTGACATTTTAGAATTGGCTCTTCAAACCTTCAACGACAAATCCGGTTCGGGAGAATTGGGAATCACTCCGAAAGGAGATTGGGAAACTTTGAACTTTGAAGAGGAGAGCATGAAACATCCCGGTCATAGAAGTGTGGCCGGCATGCATACCATCAATACTGGTAAGTTTCTACCTTATGTGACCATTTTCTGGCTACATTGGGACGTAGTCTGCTTGTACCATTCATAGAACGAAAGCTAACAATTTTTAGGTATGGGCAGAGAATATCTGATTCTCTTACTTGGTGAAAAAGATCCAAGTAGCGAAGGTCATGCTGGAGCTGGCAGGTTCTGGAGTGATGTTTGGGCATTTCAATGTCCTCCTCAAGGCATGACTGCGGCAAGTTTCAAGGATGCTACCTGGCAAGCACTAGGTCGACAAACTGGTGAAGGTCTTTGGAGTCAAATAGTTGTTTCGGACTCTGAGGGCGTCGAAGGTGATGACGTCAGAAAGCTTGTTCCTGGCGAGCGTGGATGGTTTGCAAGTTCGTCAATGAGCGATGTTGACTTCAGAGGTATCCTCTTGTGGGGTGGTCTGAATGGAAAGAATGAACGTGAAGACAATGGATGGATCTTAACAATTGAATGAGAACATAGCGGCGAGAGAAACTAGGGCGTTTGAAAACGGAGGTAGTTTTACCTGAAATATCATGAATAATGAATATGATTAAAATAAATTGACATACCTTGACAAGACGAATTCCACTATTGTTCGAGGTAGCTCACGTAAAACGTTGGGACAAACATCGTGGGATATTCGAACACTGATTGATAACACGCCGGCATACCTTGAAGTGATAGGTGATTGATCACATTTAAACTCGTCAACAGTGAAGATTGCTTTATTAATAGATTTCAACAAGATTCTTCATATTTTTATGTATAAACATAGTTACTGGATCGAACAATCTCATGTGGGCCATCCCATCTTCCCCTTCACCAATGCACACGGAGCTCGCCTCGCCTAGCTATAAATGATAACGACCCCTTATCGACCCCTCTTCTACCAAACCACAGCTACAAGCATATATAACATCAATACCCCTCAAGCACCTGCAACGCATCCTAGAACCTACCCAAGTCTACGAACGCGTTGCAGGTACCCCAACCATGCTACCCCACCCCCCTCCTTACTAACCAACCCCAGACCCAAAATGTCCCACGAAGCAGCCCTCACCTCCTCCGCCGCGCAAGCCATATCCCCGGATCTCTTTCCCCCGCGCACCCCTCTCAGCACCCCCCAAATCGAAGCCAGCATCACCGCCTGTCTCACCGTCCAGCGTCGGGCAGTGACCCAAGGAAAACGCCCTTTCGCCGCCGTGCTCCTCGGTCCCGATAACGAAACCGTGCTTCTCTCACACCAAAGCATCGATCAGGTAAACCATGCCGAGAGCTCGTTGGCCAAACTAGCATACGCGCATTATACGAAGGAGTATTTGTGGAGATGCACGTTGGTGAGTACGTGGGAGCCTTGCGCGATGTGTTCGGGTACGTTTGTGTTTTTCGTTTTTCCCTTGCATGCGTGTCTTGCTCTTTGAAGGAAGAGAGAGTTAGTAATGGGAGGGAAATTTAGCGACGATTTATTGGGCCCATATTGGAAGAATTGTTTATGCGGCGACGAATGAACAATTGGCTGGTCTGACGGGCCCGGGGAATCGAGAGAATTTCACGCTGAAATGGCATACGAGGGATATTCTGGAGGGGCAGCAGAAGGATATTGAGATTATTGGGCCGGTAGAGAAAATGGATATGGTGGTTGTTGAGGAGAGCGATAAATATTGGTGTACTACTAGAGCTCGTGCATGATTTGATTTTTTTGGCTGTGGCTATTTTGTGCTATATTGAGATATATGCTATATAATTCTCGAAGGGCATCAGATGGATATGGTCCAGTTTTGTGGTGAGATGATGCACGATTCGTATAGGGATATTACTGTACGAATTATGATCAGTTCTTCAAAGTGGAGAAACACATCGCGCGTGTGGTATACGCAGTTAGACTGCTGCTGATATTAAATGTTAAATACCAACTGCTTAAATGTTGGTAGTTGTCTCTCTCTAGCCAATGGCATAGCGATCCTGGGTTCCAACGTGCTGTGCCCTTATACCCATGAATTTTTTAATATCGTTGGACATATAAAGCGAGAGAAAATTAGATATTCTTCTCAGTTTTCAGTTTCATTGCATTACTAAATTTTATCTTTCCTGTTTTGAGTGTTCAGCATTAAGCGTTATGGCTCCTTTGGTGCTTACCCTGGTGGTTCTTCTACCAGTGAGCTTTGCCATCTGGAACCTTGTTTGCCTGATTAGGAATTATAGGATTGCCCTGAAGATTGGAATTCCCATTCAGATCCTCATTGCAAGTGGTGATAATCCAGTAGTGAGTGGTACATTGTTTCATTCGTCACCCATGTTATGAGGTCTTACTACTAGACAGCATTTGATATTTATACATCTTTACTCCAAAATCATGGATATTATGCTGTCTGTTACTGATATATCTCGATTAGTGGATTCTCGCATCAGGTATCGTCCTTCCCATTGTAAAAGCTGTATTCGGCGATTGTGATATCGTTCGGTATAGCACACCGGGCTGGGAGTTCAAAGACAAGTACACAATGCATCAAAAGCTTGGTAATGCAGTCATTCATGTCTCACCTGGTCGTAACTGGTTATATCTCTGCGATTCAGATTCCGTCAATGAAGTTTTCAAACGCAAAGATGATTTCGATAGGCCTCCGGATTTACTTGGTGAGTGCGATATCATATCTTTGAGTTGTGCTTAAAAGCTAATCGTAATAGCGGTTCTGTCGGTTTTCGGACCTAATATCTCGACTGTAAGTGATCGTGGTATTAAACTTTGATTAGCTGCTGGAGCTGACTTGGTTTTAGGCTGTAGGTTCAGATTGGCAGCGTCAACGCAAAATCACCAGTGCCCCTTTCAATGATAAAAATAATCGGCTAGTTTGGATCGAGGCTTTGAGACAAGCAGATGAGATTTTGCAGTTCTGGAAATCTCTAAAAGATCCCATAACCAGAACAGATAAGGATACCCGTACATTCCCACTTCATGTGCTATCGGGAGCTGGATTTGGGAAATCCTACTCGTTCACAAAGTCTACGGAACAACCCGAAGCAGGACATACTTTCAATTACCGAGACTCCCTTGCACTTGTGTTAGAGAATTGTCTCCTTATCCTTGTGCTTGGTCCTAAACTGGTCTCTAAGTTATCCTGGCCGCTAAAGTGGAAGCGGATTGGACAAGCAACAATTGATTTTAAATTCTACATGGCAGAAATGCTCAAAGATGAAAAAGATGCCATCCTGCATGGGAAACCCAGAAGCGCAACGTTTACGAGTTCTTTACTGAGAGCTTCTAAAGAACAATCTCAGTTGAGTTCAAACGGCTCTGCTTCAAGTGGCTTTCAGGGGCTTACCGGAGAAGAAATATCCGTACACCACCCAAGGGATCATACCAACCATGGTCTGATTCGATTCGAGCATGTCCTGGTAAGAAGTTTAGTCAAGTGGAATTTGTGGCGGCGATGGTTGCGTTGTTCAAGAGAAACCGTGTGGAGATTGTGCGAGAAGAGGAAGAAACGGAGGAAGAAGCAAAAAAGAGAGTGATGAGTGTGGTGAAGGATAATATTATTGTTTTGTTGTTACAGATGAGGAGTCCTGAGAAGGTGGGTGTACGATGGGTTAGTAGAGTGTAGATAGTTTGTGGATGAACGGGTAGGTAGATAGTTGTTGGAGCTTGGGTTATGTTGGCCTTTAGAAGCTGCAAGAATTTTACAGAATGAAGTTCGGTTGGCAGTACAATTTGAATCTTGCTTGTAATGATATGACTGAACTTGATGGCCATGGAGGTGTATTCTGGCAACGAACCATGGGCCACCGGCGTGGTGAAGTGTCGACTACCGAGATACTTTCCGAATACCTTGGCTTTTACACAATGAAGGAAGCTTGAAGACAGTATTTCTGAAGTAGCATAGTATTGGGCACGTTCCAGCTTGCAATTGGCACACTTACGCAGAGTCACACTGCTATGAATGATGTCCGAGGGCCTTTATATTCGTCTTTCGTTCAACGTCAAATCTCCATTTCTTGACAAGATCGACTTGATCATACACTCTGAGGCCTGGACTTTCCTATAATAGTGAATTGAAAGAAGAAGCTTTGCAGTTAGCAAGCACAGTGAATCCAGGTCATTTGAATACCTAGAAGCACAATAGCTTCGAGGCTTAGCGATTCAGAGATCTAGTTGCATTCACCACTTTAGATCAACTTCTTCCTACAAGTATTGTAGTATCATGGGCCAACCCTCGAAAGATATCTCTTCAGTCTTGATAATGAAAAGCACCTACCCCGGCAAATACTGTCATTTTCAGAAGGGGGAGTTGATCAGATAAACAAAACTAAGAAAGTAGCCGTGCAAAAGCCACTCATGAGCCAAAATCGGTAGAAGGAGTTGAGTGCTGGGCAGAAAATAGACCTTTTCGGAGAAATATCAAGAGGGGTTCAGACTCTCATCTCTTACTGTCGTTACTGTTGTCAATCACAACTCTTTGCTGCCGGCCATATCATCATTATTGTCACCACCACTTATATTGTAGCAACCTAATCAGATGATCCTGATCAACAACCACTTGGCGTAATTGAATTTTTCGGAAAAAAGATTCTCGTTTTGTTTGACATGAAAATCTGACCACGGCGTAAAAAACTTGCAGGTGGAATATTTCATTACTTGGAATGTTGTCGTCTTGCTGGAATTCAATCGAGAGAGTAGATTCCAGACAATGCAGAATGGCTTACTGGGAACTGACCAGGAGCAATATAGTAAATTGGGCATTGGTCAGTCGAGCCATTAGGAAACGTTTACACTTCTCACTCATGCGAGTGTTGTATTTCCCAAATCAAAATACGAAATATGAATGGCAGGTATCGAATTCTCTTCCAGCCCGACTCACAGAGATATAGTCTATCAAAATATTGCAATTTGTCCCGTATACTTAATACTTATTGAGATATGGACTTGAAAGAATATACAACCTCGTTGTCTTACAATGAAGTAGGTAGGTGATACTCGAGATATAAAAATAGACCAACGGATAAGAGAGCTTGGAAGTTTGCAGAGAAAACTTTGTAGAGAGAAGAATTTCAGTAATCTTCAAATGAATCAAAAAGTTTATGAACAAATACAAGGCGATGGAACAAAATAGAACAAGACAACAACTTCAGTCGCCAAAGCATATTTCTGTCAAGCAGACCGTACAGATTCATGCAACTATCCGCACTTGGCAATCTTTTAGTGAGGTACGTCTCCCAACTATTTTGATATGATCGATATGATGCAACTTCACACGATATTATCATGTCAAAAGTTTGTTGTAGACTCGTAGTTTTTCTAGTATTGTTCGTGATGTTCGCGGCCTCGCCTGAAGATCAAAGGTCTATCAATGCTTGCAGCTGGTAAACTCCACTATTGCTCGACAAATACATTGGGTTTGAACTTTGGTTTGAGCTTATCGTACCTGAAAATATGCACAGGGTGGGGAATGTTCTATGCATGTTGCTGCATTTCATCTTTTGGGATAATTGATAATTCTTCAATTCATGGAAATATCAAAAAGAATCGTGGAGGCAGGGAGGCGGACTCGAGACGGGTGCCGTAACTTCCTATCTGCGTCTTTCCTTATTCCTCTTAAATCATCTACATGATCAACGAAATATTCATTACTGATATCATCGGGTCTATCAAACCACAACGGTTGACTGGTGAATAAGTAGCTAATCACTAGACTCCAACAGGCAGGTGCGTAGAGGACCGAGGCGGATAAGAGAACTAAAGCCGGGAAGCGAGCCTATCTTGACTTTTTGATATCTCCAGTTTATCAAAAACGGGGAAAGATATACTAGCGGCCAATCCATTCCCCTCGTACCTTTCGACACCATGTCAATTCATGTCATATCTTCACGATGATAGGTTGAGATTGGGTTACATCGTGTGTAAGGTACGGTGAAAAGATGGTGAGCCTTCAATGGCTTAGTTCAAGAACCATGAATCAACACTAGGGTAGTCCCTCCACATCGTCATAATCATGGAGATTTACATGAGATGACAGCTCCGATAGCCCTATGCTCTCTTTACTTCTTGGATAGCAGCGTTCAAAATACTTAAAGCTCTCCCAGATCCCTCGTATGGAAGAGTTTTTCTTCACCCGCAATATTTCATACGATCCGAGTTTTGTTACTTGAGTGATCAGTCAAGATGCGTTTCTCAACCGTAGTTTCGACTCTTGCCATTGCAGGTGGAATCGCCGACGCCACTCTTCATTCTGGAAGAAGTTTGAGGCATGTTGGAAAGAAGGATAAGATTACCCACAAAGCTAGAGATACGGCTTCGAGGAGAGAACAGAAACATGAGAAGAGGGATGCTAGTTTTCCATACTTGACCAATTCCACTGCTAGTAAGTGTTTCGAATGCAACATTGTAGGAACACCACTAATAAACTTTGATAGGATTCAGTGTGAACGGTTCTGCTATCCCAGATGTCCCTTTCGATGCCGGAGAATCATATGCTGGCTTGTTGCCAATTTCAAAAGCCGCAAATGAGACCAGAGAATTATACTTTTGGTTCTACCCATCCACAAATGAATTGGCTTCCGACGAAATTCTCATTTGGCTTAATGGAGGTGTAAGTGACTTCACCAATTGCATATATATACCCCCCGACGTTTAACTAATCACTATCCTAGCCTGGGTGTTCATCCCTTGAAGGATTGATCCAAGAAAACGGACCTTGGATTTGGCAATACGGTACCTACGCTCCTGTTCAGAACCCTTGGACCTGGGTAAACCTTACCAATGTTGTTTGGGTCGAACAACCCGTTGGTACCGGTTTCTCCCAAGGTGTACCTACTGCTACTAGCGAAGAAGATGTCGCTGCCCAATTCCTCGGATTCTGGGAGAACTTCGTCGACACTTTCGATTTGCAAGGAAGAAAGGTCTTCATCACTGGTGAATCGTATGCGGGATACTATGTTCCATACATTGCCGATGCTATGTTTAACAAGAATGATACCTCTACTGTGAGTATTCCCATATCATCAATTGAATATGAATTGAATCTGATGATCAATAGTATTACAACCTCGAAGCAACCATGATCTACGACCCTTCTACTTCTTACGATGCCGTTCAAGAACAGATCCCCGCAGTTCAATTCGTTGATTACTGGGGCGGTCTCTTCCCCTTCAACGATTCATTCGTTGAACAAATCCATAATGTATCCGATTCTTGCGGCTACACTGATTACCTTGCCAAATATCTTACCTACCCACCACCTGGGCCATTCCCATCCGCTCTCCCTGGTACAGGCGACGATGGAATCTCTACCACTGACGAATGCGACGTCTTTGATTTGATTTACAACGAAGTCTTCAGCGTCAACCCTTGTTGGGATATTTACCAAGTAGCCACCACCTGCCCTCAACTCTGGGACGTTCTCGGATTCCCCGGCTCCAACTACTACATACCTGCCGGCGCCTCCGTCTATTTCAACCGCACCGATGTTCAAAAAGCTATCAACGCTCCCGCCATAGAATGGGATACATGCTCCAACATTGACGTTTTCGTAAACGGAACCGACAATTCTCTCCCCACCGGTCTCTCCGTCCTCCCCTCCGTCATCGAACGTTCCAAACGTACCGTTATCGGCCACGGCGCGTTAGACATGGTACTCATCGCCAACGGCACGCTCCTCATGATCCAAAACATGACATGGGGCGGAGCCCAAGGTTTCACAAGCAAACCCTCTGATCCCTTCTACGTGCCATACCACACCGAGCTCTCCGACTCCACTCTTGCTGCCTCGGGAGTCTTGGGCACAACACACACAGAGCGAAACCTCACATTTGTGTATATCGATTTGAGCGGACACATGGTTCCTCAATATGCGCCGAGCGCCTCATACAGAACGCTCGAGTATTTGTTGGGAAGAATCGATAGTTTGTCTAGCACAGCCCCATTCTCGACTCAGGAGGACGTCGTGCAGAGTACGGCTCCTCTTGGAAATGGTACCGGACCCCCAATTAAGAGACAGTTTGATGGGGCTATGCGATTTTAGATGCGAAATGGGTAATAGATGTGTGAAGGCTGAGAGGAGGAAATACATAGAGAGATGATGCATGATAATAATGTGTATGATGAAATGAAAATATGAAATATGAGTTGTTCCTAAATACTGGAAGGGAAAATGATCACGGTGATTCGAATTTAATGTGAAAGGAAGGGCTCACCGGGAATTGTGCACCGTCGGGACACAATGGACAGAATAAACCATGATTCCAAATCAAACAGTCCAGATTTACACACCAAATCAACGCTGAGAGGAGAGAGCGCGAACCATGTATAAAGTTTAGACATCTGAAAGTGCAATTAAGCTAAACTGTGATTCCGATTCCGAGAGGTGATTTTCGCCCGTTGCGAAGGGGAGGAAGGATATTGTTCCCAGATTCGTTGAGTTGTTTTGATACGCAATGTTGCTAAATTGTTCTCATCTCACACGTCAATCCGACAATGTGATATTCTTTGAGAGAATCCCGTTCACTGGATTGATAATTTATATGATTGACAATTTACATGATTGACACAGCAAGAGTAGGTTCATGTATGAAGTAAAAGGTAGCAAAGCTATTCAGATTTTGATATATTTTCATACAATGTGATAAAATCAATGAGAGTGGACTATCTCAAAAACGCCAGTTCCCCCAAAACTCCTCGCTCCCGTATGTTTACTTGTGTGCTTTGATACAAAGGCCCGCCGCCTAATGAAAGTGTAGAATGATCACGATCGTGAAAGAGCGGTTTCTCATCTCTTTTCCCACTGCTGTCCTCTCGCCTTATTCGGTATGTGTTCATCCTCCGTCATTATGCTATCTTCATATGTAACCTCATATCTCATATTTCATCATTCAAATCTTTCGCTCCATGCCCGCGAACATCAATTCCCGATCCCGCCTCATCCCATCCAATACCCCCACTAACCCTCCATTTCGCATTCTTTCCAACACAACCATCATTCCCTCTTTACTCTTTCCCAATTGATTTTCTGTCTTCCTACTAGCAATGGCCTCGATACTTCTTTGCACTCCTTTGGTACTCCAATTCGCCAGCCATCCCTTGTTCTCTTCTTCGCTTTCTTCTCCCTTCCTCATCGCCCTCAACCGATCACCAAGTCGACTGCGAAACATAACCTGAGTCTTCACACCCGTCATTCCCGAGCCTTGAATAAATTCTTCCTCGCGCACTTCTTTTTCTGCTGCTTTGTGAAAATCTTGTCTTTCCACTACACTCAAAATACCTGTCCAATCCAGGTTTCTACTCTCTGTCTTCATCCATCCTTCTTTGATATCCACTTCCGATGTCTCTAGAATATATGATTCGCTTCTATCGCTCCTCACATTGCCCAGTACGCTTTTGGGTAAGAGCTTGAGGACTGCGGATGGTAGACGAGTGGATTTGCGATGGATGCGCAAGGTACGCAGGCGACCTGTCTCGGGGCACACGGTGCGCGAAATCACATCGGTGGAGAGCACATGTGTACTATGCGGATTGGGGTAACGGAGGAAGTAGGCGAATGTAACAGCGGGGAAGGAGTAGTCGTAAGAGTAAGAGGATTCGAAGAATTTGACCATGATTATGGATTTTAATGAGGATTGATTAGTTGTTAATTGAGTAGTTGTTCAATTGTTCGTGGCATACATATAGCCGCAGTGATGGTACAAGAGGTATCGAGGAGTGGGAGTGAGGGCAGGGAGAAGAATGAAGTGAGAAATGAAAGTCGAATGAGGAATCGAATGCTAGTGGTATGATTGTTGATCTTGATGATTTGGATTGGAGAGCTTCTGGAAGGGATTTGCTCGCCTGATTCCTTTCCCCGGATTTTCGAATTTTTTGGGGTTTAGCGTGATGGAGATGGAGATAGAGATGGGCGAATTATTTGTTGTGAATGGTTGTGAGTTGTTGTGGAATGGATTTTGATGGAATACAACATGGAAGAAGTAAACAAGAATGAAATGGGAATTGAAATAGAACATCTGAAGGTTTACCACCGTACTCATGATATTCCAAAAGACACTAGTAAACCCCGCAGAGCTTCGATGGTTCAAAGCTCATCGACAGTCAGCTGGAACAAAGCATTCCTAGTTGGAGTTCTGTTTGCACGTGATCCTATACTCAGATTCTTCACCGCTTACAAATTGGATGATTGTATGGCAATAATTTCCCCTCCATCAGTCATAAAGAACAAATAACCCCTCCTTCGATTCCAAAACACCATTCCTCATTTCCATTCACCACCATGACAGACGCAGAACCCACTCTGGCTGCCAGTTTGGCAAACGATGCTCCTACTAGTAAACAAACCGTCGATCCATACAATGTTGCTGGAGAAATTGGCGCAGATGGAATCGCAAAAGCTATCAATTATTTGACTTTGATCGATGAGTTTGGAACCAAGAAAATTGAGGAGGCAGACTTGAAGAGGTTTGAGGAGGTAACTGGTCATAAGCCTCATAGATTTATGAGAAGAGGAATTGTCTTCAGCCATCGTGATTTGCATCTTATGTTGGATCGCCATGAGAAGGGGGAACCATTCTTCATGTATACTGGACGAGGACCAAGTAGTGATAGTATGCACATTGGACATACTGTACCTTTCGAATTTACAAAGTAAGTTTGAAGTCTCAAAAAGGTTCAGCCCGCACATTCTGCGATCATTAGAAGCATGTTACAGGATATAATTTCTTCGAATCATACTGATGACTCATTCACAGATGGTTACAAGAGGTATTCGATGTTCCATTGATCATCATGCTTACAGATGATGAGAAATATATTTTCTCCGAGAAGCGTACAATTGAGGAAGTTCAAAGTTATACTGTTAGTAATGCGAAAGATATTATTGCTGTTGGATTCGACCCCAAGAAGACATTCATCTTCAGCGATTATGATTACATGGGGGGAGCATTTTACAAGAATGTCACCCGAATCTCTAAGCACGTTACATTGAACGTCGCACGAGCTGTCTTTGGCTTCAATGACAGGTAAAAGATCATGACTCCGAACTAGCTGGACTTTACTGACAATTCCAGTTCCTGCATAGGCAAAATCCATTTCGGAGCTGTCCAAGGCGCAACCTCCTTCGCTAACTCCTTCCCACACATCTTCGGCAGTGATGAATCCAAAACTACTCAAATCCCATCATTAATTCCTTGCGCCATTGATCAAGATCCTTATTTCCGTATGACCCGCGATGTAGCCGCTCGTCTCCATTACGCCAAACCCGCACTTATTCACTCTCGTTTCCTTGACGCTCTTCAAGGTCCCGGTTCCAAAATGAGCGCATCTGTCGATACATCCGCGATCTTTATGTACGATGAACCCAACAAGATCAAGAATAAAATCAACAAATATGCATTCAGTGGTGGACAAGTTACCGAGCAAGAACAAAGAGAGAAAGGAGGCGACACAGAAAAAGATGTTTCATATCAATATTTGACATTTTTCTTAGAAGATGACGAGGAATTAGAAAGCATCAAGAAAGCATATAGATCTGGAGAAATGCTTACAGGAGAATTAAAAGCAAGATGTATTCAGGAACTACAAAAATATGTCAAGTCATTCCAGGAGAGAAGAGCAACAATTACGGATGAGGTTGTGGCGGACTTTTTCGCTAGAAAGGAGTTGGTTTGGGGTGGAAATCCAAATGCTAAGAAGGCTGCTCCTGCTGCTGGAGGGGAAGCTACAAGCGAGGAAGGTGGAGAGGGAAGTGGAGAGGGTGCAGGAAAATTGACGAAGAATCAGGAGAAGAAATTAGCGAAGATAAAGGCAATTGAGGAGAAAAAGAAGGCTGCCAAGGCTGCTGGTGGGGCGTAAATCACAGATTTAGAAGTGGTGGGAGAGTGAGTGCTGAATGTCCTCGAGGGACGGTTATGGAAGAAGGTCGATGAAAATATGATGAGATGCAAATGATACACATGATGCGAGCTATACAATTCAATACCCAAATCTAGCTTTCTGATTTCTACTTTCTATTTTTTGTTCTCTATGCTTACTTTGGTTTTGATTTGGTTTTGAATCCGAATGGTGTGATGGAAATTGACTTGAGGGAAGAAAAACGCAGATCAAAAAGTACATGTACATAAGAAACAAATATGCGAAAATGCCTAGGTAGACTAAAAAGAAATAAATACCCAGGGCTCTAGTCATCCATACTCTCATCTCGTCCCATCTAATCTCTATGCCATTCACCCATCCTACTATTATATCTATCTACTTATTATACGTTACTCGGTTCTATAAATAAACACATACATACACATGTCTGTATATGTGATATATTATATACTCCTGATACACGCATACCCCGTACCCCGGATCCCGGACGTACCCCGTGCCCCATATTTGATATTCACTTCTTGTCTCTTGCGCTGTTTTGCATGTTTTGTTTGGATTTGGATTTGGATTTGGATTTGGATTTGTGTTTATGGGGGAGAGTCAGAGAATATAAGGGAGAGCTAAAAATAGAAATAGAGATAGAAATAGAAATAGAGATCCTGGGACCTATCAAGGGATTTGGGATATGATGTGACATGATATGGGTATGGGGGGTTTGGTAGATAGATAGGTGGCTGGGTTGGGTATTGGTTGTATATATAGTTGTATGTCTATATAAATGGATGGATCTTTGCTTGTGCTTGTGATTGTGATTGTGGGTATAGTTTTTGTAGAGATTATGGTTGTAGGTATAGATATAGGCATAGGAATGGAAAGGGAAGGGGAATAGGTATAATCATACTCATACTCATAGAAAGAGACATATTCATACTCATAGATATAGAAATAACCCCCTCCCCTCCTGTATATCCTATCCCATCCTATCCTATCCTGTATCGCCCGCTCTACTCGATCTAGATACTCTACTCGATTACAATCTGCCATACTTTCCAATACATACTCTACTCTACTCTACCCTACCACACCCTACCAATACCCTACCAACACAATTTTCCTCTCCGTTTCCCTGCACTGATCCTTCCTCTCACTTTTCCACTTGTCCTTCTATTTATCTCAACGATATGAAATTATATACCAACCATACCATCCTACAAAACCAAACCAAACCAACCCAAATGGAAGAATATGAATCATAACATAACCATCCATTGAATTTGCAGATATGATTCATACATCTATTCTTCCCCCATCCCCCATCCCCCATCCCCCATCCACATACACATTCACATAAACATCCACATACATACCCTATATACATACATAAATATACATACCCACCTCCCAACCCACATTCAAACCCGTGAATCCGTTTCCTCTCCAAGTTATTTACACATCCATTCACACATTCATTCACATCCCCAACCCGCACATTCGATTCACACCCCCCAAATAATTCCTCACCCAAAACCACCTTACCCTCCCTACCTCGCATAACGCAACGCAACCCAACCTACCCATCCACCATATCAACTATTTCCGAATTTCTAAATTTCTGAATCATCGATTACATACCAGCACCCGCAGTACTACCTACTACCTACGTCCAAATCACGGGGTATTTTATTTTCGTATTCATTCATACTGTTAGTTACCATCGATACAACTGTGAATGGGATTCAACAACGATTTGAACAAACCACTCATACGACCCGTACAAAGGGAATGTGACTGGAATTTTGATTATTATATTATACATACATACATACATACATACATACATACATACATTCATAATTATCAGAACTGAGTCACTACTGTTTCTCCAAGAACTTATTGTTACGTCCTGGGAATATACACTTTTGTTTATTTATTTATCCGTTTATGTATCGAGTGGGCATACCTTACTAGACGACTCACAGCTGGCTTTCCCGTGTTCATATCTTACTTGCTAGGCGACTCACAACTCGCAAAGTCCGTGCCGATATATTTGCTCGAGGTAGAGTTTACTTGCTCTTTGCATCCTACATACGATACCGAGGTAGAGGAACAAAAACAAGCATGGGTAAAAATATCAACGCAAGGATGGCGCCCAAGTCAGGGGTTGCGTGTACAAAGCCTGAGGGTAAGGTTATGAAAAACAAGACTTGTGTCAAAGCCGATAAGTAAGAGCATATCCTTTTCTTTTTGTTTTTGATATTTCCCAAGCTCTTCTGGTTTTCATACTGTTAGAGGTTGATGGGTATTTGTATGGGTAAACTTGAGTTTGTGGACATCGATTAACAATAACCACTCTCAGACGCGATATCACCCTCCTCGTTCTTCTTCTCCGTCACCGCATCACCCCTCCGGTACCATACATCATTATTACCGAGATTATCCTTAGCATGTCACCGGATACTTACCAGGATTTGTGCCGCAAGAACTGCAGATTGGAGAATCTGACAGAAGAACAGCAATATCATTGGTTCGCTTGGTGGTGCAAAGAAATGGAGAAGAAAGAAATAATGAAGGGTGGTGGGAGATGGGTAGCTGCTGTTAGTGAGTATTTGTAGAATGATTTTGGGATCCAAATTACATGTGCTAATGTCATGACTCTAAGATTGGGAGAATGAAAGAATCAAAGAGATATGTGGTTGTCTTCGAGAGCAACTGCAAGGTCGAGGACCAGTGTTCGAACTTGTTGACCAAGAAGGTGTCAACAGATTGAAATTACAAGTTGGACAAAAAAAGCAACTCATAAAGCAGAATAAGATGTTGAAGGAGAAAGAAGAGTTCATACGAGCGCAGGAGGATCAGAGCACCTTGCAAGCGGACTGGTATCGCAAGAATGATTGTACGTATAACCCCAATATGTTGAAGATAATGTAAGTATGTACTGATCAACCTTTTTCAGGGAGATACGGAAGCGTCCCTGTCCTTACCATCCTCAATCCCAAGTCTGTGATCGGGCAAGGATACCCGTTGGATGACTTTCTCAGGCCTTTCGACGATGATTTACGCAGCTGGAATTCTACATTCGATACAGCCAGTACAATTTCAGCTCCCTCTACTCATTCTTCTTCCACTAGCCTGACCGCTTGGTCTAATTCTTCTACAATTACTTCCTCTACTATGCCACTTGGGTACACAGATGAAGAGGATAAAATTCTCAAGACAGTCAATGAATACAGAGCAACAAGGGAATTCGAGAAAATCATGGATTTCAAGGAAGCGATGCGAAATAAACTCGACAAATTGCATATGGCAGAGAGAG
Source organism: Botrytis aclada (assembly GCA_014898285.1). Classification (NCBI taxonomy): domain Eukaryota; kingdom Fungi; phylum Ascomycota; class Leotiomycetes; order Helotiales; family Sclerotiniaceae; genus Botrytis; species Botrytis aclada. Next base: position 929,640 of record RCSV01000007.1, read on the forward strand.
AGGGTAGATTGTTCAATGATTGGATGACGACTGACTCTATGGTGAAGGTGTGTTAAGGGTAAGGAAAAACACATTGGAGAATGATGATCATTGTGAGGTTTATCACATGTTCTCGTGATATTCTGATAGAAACGCGTGTAGTTTGTGCATAAAGCATGGGCGGAGGACTTCCAACGCAATTTGTAATTTTAAAATGAATTTAGAAGTTAGAACGAAGGAATATTTAAAGTATTTACCTACCCAGTAAGATGCATTCTCAACGCGATCGGCGCATGTGAGACATAACCCAGTGGAGTGGGGTATCTTCTTCTCGGTACTTGGTCGTATATGCAAAGAGAAAAAAAGCAAAAAAGCCACTGATATGACCACCAGACGATCTCAGGGTAGATGAAACGAAATTGGTTATGAAACAGGTTCAATCAGGCGTCAAATTCGAAAACCAAAAAGAGACTTTTCCCGCTCAGCTGGTATGCGCTCACATACTAATTTCCTTGAAGCGCTGTATGAGAGAGACGACCAACCAAATGGCCGGGTCAAAGAAAGGTGGAAGACGTATATAATGTGGCTTATCATCTTTCTTCACATTCAATGAAGTCTTGGATGATGGAGAAATGTGTTGTATATTGTATATTGTATACTGCATATTGCATGCAATGTTAAATATGTCATATTGTCGTGAAATCTCCTATCTTCTGACTTGCTTCATGTTGAATGTTGAATGTTGAATGTTGAATGTTGAATGTTGAATGTTGAATGTTGAATGTTGGTTGAGGATGAAAGATGGATGTGTTGGAGGTGAGTGAGATTGGGATAAGTTGTTAGGTATCCCTTAGAGGGAGAAGAAAGGAAAAGATATGAAACATTCAGCCTTATCCATTCTCTGCAAATGATTAAGTGAAGCAACGTCATTGGTTGGATAAACGAGTTGAAGGTTGAAATGTTACCTAAGCTTCCCCCCACTTCCCGTTTTGGTAGCTAATTGATGGTCAGCTAGTTTGGCATTCCCATAACAGAGAGGAAAAGATCCAGTTTTGACCCTTTGATTGAGCCCTTTGATTGAGCCCTTTGATTGAGCCCTTTGGAGGGACAATACGAAGTAGGAGGTAGGAGAGGAAACAAAGAGAACTCTTGTTCTTTCTTTTAAGAAACAGTTCAACTTGTGAGTACGTAGATGACAAGAGTATTAGTTTGATATCATACAAAGGGTCAGAAAACCCCATTATCATTAAAGGTTACTCCCTCTTCATTCGATTTTGGCGTACTCGTATGAATGGATAGGAAATAGTCCTGTAAGATTACAACAAGAACAAAGTTGGAAAAATATATGTATACAGAATTCCATTGGTCCTGTCATTGGTATTATCTTAAAACATCGTCAGTAATCAATCAATCAATCAATCATTCATTCATTCATTCATTCATCCATCCATCCATCCATCTCTCCATCCATTCATCCTTCCTTCCTTCCTTGTTGGATCCCTCGCAAACATCCCCCATCCACTGTCATCCACTGCCATCCTCTCACCTCCCCACCTTGGACCCCAAATTTTCCGTGCTGTGCCTCTTCCCGCAAGACCTATCATAAACTTGAGAAATCCAAAAGCCAACCTCACTTCCTTGTCGGCGGCTACGAAGATCGAAGATCATACGAAAGAAGCAAACAAACACTTTCCCATTCCTCCTACTTATATTCATTCTCTGTCTTATAATTGATTGTCACACATTCGTTTTCAAAGAGCAAAGCGTCTGATTTCTTCCGCCTCAACCAGTTTGGGCACATCTCATCAATCCCGTCAAAAACGTACGCGTCTACATATTCGAATTAGAAACCATGGCAGACCTTCAAGGAAGAAAGGTCTTCAAGGTCTTCAATCAAGACTTTATCGTCGATGAGAGATACACAGTCACCAAGGAGCTTGGTCAAGGAGCTTATGGTATTGTTTGGTACGATGTTACTTTCTTTCCGACCCTACCTGCATATGCGCATATCCGTATCATGAACCTTTAACTAACAAATGTTCTTTATGACAGTGCTGCTACGAATTCTCAAACACAAGAAGGTGTCGCAATTAAGAAAGTTACAAATGTCTTCAGCAAGAAGATCTTGGCCAAGCGTGCGCTGCGTGAGATAAAGTTGTTACAACATTTCAGAGGTCATCGTAACGTATGCGATTCCTATACTCACGACGATAGTGGTGGGGTAGTTCTAACATGGGATAGATTACTTGCCTTTATGATATGGATATTCCTCGACCAGATAATTTCAATGAAACATATCTTTATGAAGGTAAGATGGGCTTTTCTATTCTGCAACTCGTTATCCCATGCTAATATCTGTGTCGCAGAGCTTATGGAGTGTGATCTCGCTGCCATCGTACGATCCGGTCAACCCCTCACTGATGCACATTTCCAATCTTTCATCTACCAAATCCTTTGTGGTCTAAAATATATTCATTCTGCGAATGTTCTTCATCGTGATTTGAAGCCCGGTAATTTGCTGGTCAATGCCGACTGCGAGTTGAAGATTTGTGATTTCGGTCTTGCTAGAGGTTTCTCTGTCGACCCGGAAGAGAATGCAGGATACATGACCGAATACGTTGCTACAAGATGGTATCGTGCCCCTGAAATTATGTTGAGCTTCCAGAGCTATACAAAAGCTAGTAAGTTATGCAACCATTGGTTGGGAAAGCAGATTAGGCGCTAACATAAATCAGTCGATGTATGGTCAGTAGGATGCATTCTCGCAGAACTACTAGGCGGTCGCCCTTTCTTCAAAGGTAGAGATTATGTTGATCAACTCAACCAAATTTTACATATCCTTGGTACACCAAACGAAGAAACTCTCTCAAGAATTGGATCGCCACGAGCACAGGAATACGTTCGAAACCTCCCATTTATGGCGAAGCGACCTTTCCCAACCTTATTCCCCAACGCCAACCCCGACGCCCTTGACCTTCTCGATCATATGTTAGCATTTGACCCATCCTCTCGTATCGATGTCGAAACTGCCCTCGAACACCCATACCTTCACATTTGGCACGATGCATCTGATGAGCCTGGATGTCCAACAACATTTAACTTCGATTTTGAAGTTGTGGAAGATGTAGGCGAGATCAGAAAGTTGATCTTGGACGAAGTTCACAGATTTAGACAACATGTCCGTGTTCAACCTGGTCAACAAGGTCAAAGCAACGGTCCTCAAGTACCTATACCACAAGAGCAAGCAAGCTGGCGTGCTGAGGATCCAAGACCACAAGAAGCTTATGGACAAGGACCGAATGATCTTGAACAAGATTTACAAGGTGGTTTGGATGCTATGCGATCGTAGAAGATTTGGTTCTTGTGGGGGGTGATTTTTGGGGGAGTGAGGGGTTTAACTTCAAACTTGAATAAAGAAGAAAAGATTTATTGGGTTGGATTTTAAGCGTACGATGCAAAATTCCGGAAAGCAAGCATGACACAATTTCTTGGCGCAATCAATTTTATCTCTCTCTCTGTCTAAAGATTTAAGCTGACTACTGGAGAAATGAAAGGGTCTGATCTAATAAATTACGGGGAAGGTCCCATAGCTATAGCGGGTATTATCATTCTTTTTGTTGCATCGTGTCACTCTCTTAGCGAATTTTTGTTTGTTTGTATCTCATGTATCTGGTTATGCTGTGAGATGATAAAATGATGATAGTATTTAGGATGGAAGAGAATGAATAGATTAAATTCGATGTTTGATACATTTCCAATGTTACTCTCCTCACATTTTAGTTTACGTTCCAGATAATCCTAGTCCGTCTAGTATATTGATTGTATCGCTTTGTCGTCGGGTTTGGATTTGACCATTAAACTAGGTACTTGGTTCTCGTTATATTGACCCATCTCGGATATATATTGTATTTGAAGTCTCTTTTTTTTTGATAAAAAAGAAGGTATACAGAGTGTGCTATCTATCTCTTATGATGTCTTGATTGTGTGGTGTGGTGATCTATATATACATGGTGGTCTAAGGCGAAAGCTGGATCTTCCCGAATGTGAAGCCTCGCACGCCGTTGCTGATCCAACATTCTTCTCCTTCGGTTAGGGAGGTGAGGGGGATGGTGCTTTCTTTGCAGATTCTGTTGGGGGCGGGGGTTAGTTTGAATTTTAGTTGGGGGGGTTAATTGGGGTTAGGGCTAGGGTTTTAGTTGGGGTTAGGGTTGTGAGGATTGTTGGAATGAGGATGAGGATGAGGGTGTGTTTGTAAGGAAGGAAGGAAGGAAGGAAGGAAGGAAGGATATATGGAGAAGTAAATGCTGCAGAGAGAGAAAAAAAAGAAGAAAAGAAGAAAACGAACCCCTTTTCCAATGCCCATCGTCTCGTCGTTCCAATCTGACCCCCACTACTCTCAGACGGCGTCACCCATTTTCCGTCGCGGTAGAAGAAGGGGGTTGTGAGGGATCCTTCCATGATTTCTCCGTTTGGCGAGGTGGAGGAGATGAGGAGGACTTCTTGGGGGGAGGTGAAGGTGGGGATGCGGGCGCGCGAGCGCGCTAGGTTGTAGGGGGTGCGCGAGGTGGTTTTGTAGCTCGTGTAAGGGGTGGGGGTTGTGGGGGTGGGGTCGGGGATGATGGTCCAGGGGGTGGAGGGGAGGGGGTCGCTGGGGAGGGTGGTGGAGGGGCTGAGGGTTAGGGGGCCGCCTGTGAGGGGGGAGGTGGTGGGGAGAGGGGGGGAAATAGAGGAGGGGGGTGGGAGTCGGGTTGGGAAGAGATTCGATAGTGGGACTGGGGGGACGGGGTTGCTTTCGATGGTTAGGGTTCCGTTGGGGTCGAGGACAATGCGTATGCGTAGAGGGGTGGGGGATTGGGTGTCGATGGAGGAGGAGAGGGTGGAGAGGAGGTGCTGGAATCCGGAAACACCGGTGATGGCGTTCATGGCGGGGAGGAAGGAGAAGTGGGTTGCGGCTTGGAGGAGGCGGTCGCGGTGGTAGGGGAGCATGTAGAAGGGGGAGGGGGAGGGGGAGGGGAGAGGCCAGCTTTCGATGTTTTGGGAGGACTGGACGAGGATGGGATCATAACGGAGGGAGGTGAAGAGTTGGAAGGTGGGGTTTGGGTCTGGGTCTGGGTCTGGGCCTGGGCTGAGAGACATGCTGGCGTGGGTGGTGGTGGTGGTGGTGGTGGGGGAAGAAAGAGAGGATCTGAGGGGTTGTTTGTTAGATTGGATTCTTGATTATGCTTTTGAATTTATGAAATTGGCATGAAAAGTTGCGCGAAATAAGAAGATCGCGATTTTGAAATGGTGGCGATCTTGATCTTATACATATACATATATATATATGTGTGTGTGTGTCTCTGAGTCATGATCCGCTTCGAAAAGCGGAGATTGATGGGTAGAAGAGACTTCTTCTTAGGCATGTATGTATATTCATTATACATTTACTTGATGTACAATCGCATCATCAAAATCTCTATCGGATTTTCTATCAATTTTTTTCTTGGGGATATGTTTTTGGAATAGCGACGCTAGCAGCTATACAACTCATAGAGCTATATTTGTATACCCGATAACTTCACAGGGTGAAATCATCACCGAATTCAACTTCTTCTCACTGAGATGAGAAGCTATATCTAAATCCGAATCGAAATCTCTTAGTGACGTAAAGAATTTTGACGTACTATGTATGTAGATTGATGTTTGTCTTTCGAAATGAATATCTGCAGGGTTTTCAGAGAATGATGGGATTGAGAAAATGTAATTTGAGGCGCTGGTACCGGTGGGTATGGTATATGGAAGTCACGTGTCGGGTGATATCAGTGGGGGTTCTTCGGTGGTGGTTTGCTTGGAGGGGAGGGTATTTTGACGATTGACGAGTTTGCTAGGTGGGCTATGCACGAAACTGATCTCACATAATAAAGTTAAGGTAGTGTTCTGGATGGAGATGGTGGTTGGTATGATTAATAATGCGTTAGAATTGATTATTTGGATGGGTTTGGGCCTTGTTTATGGTTAATTTCTCGGTGTTGATAACCTCAATGTCGATGGGTGGGTTGAAAAAACAAGTGTCTTCGATCATCTGTGAGGTTTCGATTATTGGGTATATGATTTGTATCATTGGCTTTTTTGTTTGCAGTGCTATGTTCATGTATGGTTCGGTTCTCCTTGGGAAGTAAGGTTATCTCTAGTGAGATGATAGGAGGCCCAGGAGTCAAAAATAGATGACTTGATGGATACCTATCGGAAAAAGATGCACCTTATTGGTGGCAGGTCAGACGATGTTCGGGATTTTCAGTGACGTATTGGTCTCTTTCTCTTCAGGTGTTGGAATGTGGTTTGTCGTATCGTGTTGGGAATATGGTGCTTCTATAGTGAGTACTATATGGTATTTTTTATATTGCTTCTAGAAGGAGGTTCTCTGCAGCTTCCACATTCCTAAATTTCTTGGAATGTGTTCGCCGTTAGTCAGCGATTTTATGCATCCGTCGAGATTGTAATCGACGGTTGCAGCTCATTTGTAGTAGGTTTATTGCATGGTATGATGGTAGCAGAATATTCTCCAATCGGGGATAGACTGCTGTTGCCAAATACCTCCCAGCTCGTCTTATGGATCGTGGTTACTGTAAATCTTTACACACGCCTCTTCTCATTTTGACACGCCTCTTCTTATTTTGACACGCCTCTTCTTATTTTGACACCAGCTATTTTGGGTTGTACTCCAATAATCTGAGATTCCAAGAGTTACTGGGTACATGTTAATCAACCAGAATATCTAGACTGTGCCCTGGGATAACATAACCTCCTAAGCATTAGGTAGCTCCGAATGTGAAGCAAAGCAATGGGTAAGTAAAATCACACTTTCCTATGTATTTCATATGGGAGCTGATCTTTTATTTCAGATTCTTCTGCCGATTCTTCTCCTATTGTATCCGATAATTCTCTCGCAACCCTAAAGCTGAGATTCAAATCATCGAAGCAATTCTGGAGACTCTTTCGAAGAGTTTTCATCCGATGGCTTATCACATTTGTCCTGATATCTCTTCTTTATATAACAGTTCGAGTGGTTTCAAAAGACCAAGATATGACTGAAGGAGAGAAGCAATTCTTCAACGCCATCTCGCTCTATCTGGTTTTAATGATCGGAATGAGTCTTACTTTTGGATTCGAGGCCATGGCCATCGACCTAAGATGGTGGATTTTAAGTAGAAAAAAGAATAGTCTAAGAGACGTGAGTTTCATGACCATACCCATTCAATGGCCCCTATTGAATAAACCACAAGATCGATACAATTCTACACGCTGACAGCCTTACCACTGTCTCTAGCCTCCTTGGACGCACAATTTGGTATAAGATTAGACATTTCACGTGGGATTGGGACTTGGGCTCTATGATCATTTCGTGTTTTCTTTGGATTCTTCTCAATGTCGTACGCTTATTGTATCAACCATGCTTAGATACATAGACTGACAGGACTAGGGTGCTCAAGTGGCTATAGCATCGGTTGGACTTACATATTCGGTTGACACTGCTGAGAAGATGGCTCATATGTCTCGTGGGAATGTTTCTTACCCTAATATGACACAATTCTTTCCCGTAAAGCTTCCAAATGGTAGAGCTTCCATAAATAACTTGGGCGCACAACAATATACAGCGAACAGGTGAGTTGCTCTATGAGGTTATGTTCATTAGCAATGCTAATTATTAGTTTTGGTATGATGGTTTTAAATTTGTGGTCTACTACGGAACCAATTCCTGAACCAGCGACAATTTACAAATCTGGATTGACAGCTGATTTGTTCGGGATTGATAAACGAAGTTGGGTCTTTGTATTCATGGATACTTCTTCTGATGGACTAAATTCTGCGTACTCGGATCGTACCATCAAGTCTACATCGAGTTGTGAAAGCTATCCTGTAATGGATGGAGGAAATGGTAATCTCACAAATTTGACGATTCGTAAGAATGGAAACTCAGAGGCCTTCAAGATTAAATTACCAATCGCTGCTGGACCAGATCAGACAACCTTTTTCACAGTACCATTTACAACATGCGGTGAAGGCTGTAGCATTGTTGAAGCACTCGAGGCTTCCGCGAACGAACCTTGGTATTATAAATGCAACATTACAGTTGGACCTGTTATCAACTCCCGAAACGCAAATCAAGAAGTGTCTCTACCACCTCGCCATATGTCATCAGCTGCAATCGCTCTACAAGGCTATGCGGCCAACCCTGAACTGAATGATACTCAGTATCGAATCTACGTCTCTGAGTCTACATACGGCTACCCGCGAAATGGATCTGCAGACAATTTTGGATATCAAATATCGTATTTTGCTATTGGTGCCATAGCTGCTGCTGCGAATTCCAACAATCCCTCAATATATGCAATTGGAGATCGGCCCATTATAGGAACTCAGCTCAAAATTACTCAACATGCGCTTCTCTTGGGACTTTTAATTGGTCTCGTCTCCGTCCAAGCGATCTGCTTTATAACAACGGCATTCGTGGCAAATAGAGTGGTGGTTAAAGATGAGACTATTTTTTCTACAGCCAGTATACTGCGGCCGGTGATGAATTCTTTGGGAGATCATGGGAATGTTGCGGAGGGCGAACAGATATGTGATGTTCTAAGTCATTTGAGGTTGAGATATACGGCTGTTCGAGACGAGAAGGATAGGTCTGTGTGGAAGGTGGGACTTAGTAATGCTGAAAGGCTTAGGAGGTTTCCGGATTTGGAAATGTATGATTGATTTGTAGGTTTGTATCTCTGGCTTGGAGATCGATGGCTAGATTTCAAGAAGGGTGTATGATGGTCCGGACTTAGCATCTAGATTTACTTGAAATCTAACTTGTCAGTTTTCTTTTGATAGACCTACTAAGATATCTAACCGATATCCCTGTTACGTGCACGACCCTATTATGTGCACGCTTTTATTAATATATAGAATACTCTTTTAAATCAATTTAAAAATCAATTTATAATTATTTTGATTTTAGATTTCCAAAAAGAATAATTTAAAATAATCTGCTTAATTTCTATAAAAAAGATTTCGAAAATAAAATTATGAATATAATAACAATTATAATGTTAAATTTGAATAGAAAATAATTATATATTAATATATCAAATGATATAATTTATAAAAATAAAGTTAATTTAGAAAAACTATAAATTTAAATATATAATAATATAAAAGGTTTAAAAGAATTATAATTTTTTATCAAAAACTCCAAATTATATCAATATTATATTTTCAATTTTTTAAAAATCTCATTTTTGAAAAGAATTTAATAATATATCAATAAATCTGTGATTTTTGATTTTGATTTTCTATCATATAATAATAACTTCTTTTAAAAATCAAAAAAAATATAAAAATTTATATTATTTATTGGTAATAAATTTAAATTATAATCTATAAATAAATTTATAGAATTTAATCTAATTTAATATGATTATAATATAAGATTTCTTATTATTTTCTTAAAATATAAGTCTTCTTAATATTTTATAAAATGAATTCTATTTTTTTTTTATAAAAACACTTTTTCTAATGTTTTTTTGAATTTTCAAAAAATTTAAAACTCAAATTTTTTTGAATCTATAAATATTAAAAAGATTTTTATCAAAATTCAATTCTTTTTAAATTATATATATAATATAATAAGCTTTTTAATAATTCTTTGTTAAGAATAATAATAAACATTTATAAAATATATATTTCAAATCTTATAAAAATCTATTATATTATAAATAAATTAATTTTAATAATAAATTTTTGAAAAATAATTTTCTTTTTTTAAGAATCTTCTTTTCTATCAATATTATATATATTCAAATATTCAATTTTAGATTCATTACAATTCCCAATATCTTTTCAATTTTTAATATCTTTTATAAAATGTTAAAAGGAATAGAAGTTACCGGTGCTAAGCACGTGTAGTGATTAGTAATACGGTTACCTAAACGGGCTAGATTAGACGAACCATAGACAGGCATATTGGTCCCCTCATATAATACTAGAGGAGGATCAATATGCTTACACGCGTAGTAAGATAGTCAATATAGAGGCCTCTTCCACCCAATCTTTTAATATAAAATCTAAATTCATTTTAAAACCAATTTTTAAATTCTTGATATTATATTAGAAATAATTAAAAGATCTAATAATTAATATTAAACTTTCATTTTGATATATTTTCGATTTTTCAATTATTTATATAATAATATTGATATTCAAAAATTTTTAGAAATATATTTCAATTTTATAAATATATTCTAATATACTTTTTCCTTCAAAATTATATATTAATAATCAATATTTTTTATTTTCAATCTTTCAATCTAATCTCAATCAATTTTTTCAAAATTTCCAAAAATCAAAACCATCAATAATATTAATATTCCAAGTCAAAATTCATTTCATTATAATGATTTTTGAATTTATAATCGATTTTGATTTTAAAATTGAAAAGCGTGCACATAATAGGGTCGTGCATGTAACAGGGATATCGGTTATCAAGAAGATTTGTGAAATGAACAATTCCCTTCCTTTGAATATCCTGGAAACCAATAGTGGATATCACTCAACGCTCAACATACATATACAGAGGTCTTGAAGATTGTAAATGCCAATGGCTATACTTAAATGAACTGAGTTATGCGTACATCTACAAGTATGGCTACAGTAAATCTACCCCTCGCCAAAGGCGGCGGGGATTATATGGATTTCCGAAGCGACGAGTGGTGCGAGTCCACAATGACGAAAGAGCGCCGCTTTAGCCGCCATGCGCTAAGGATGGCCAATGCCGTAGCTTTACTTGATGATTAAACTGGTATCACCAAGATTTTTTGAGCTGGTTGTTGAATCCACCTTGAATTTGAACATCAAGATTGTAACCACCACCTATCAGCTACACCACTCATAATCCTCCCCATTACCCTACCGCATCTTCTTTAATTGCCCATTTTATTGTTTTTAAATGTCTGTACCAAGCACAATGCCTCCGGGCAAACCTATGCCAAATTTTGCGGCATCAACACCACAATCATCAGTCTGGGATCGCATAACCACTTGGGCTTCTGAGAACAAGGCAGTTGTATATACAATCGCTGGTGTGGCAGTAGTAGTTTCCGGCGCTGGAGTTGCATACTATTTGTTAGACTCAGTAAGTTGTATCTTACCACTGGTTTTGGTAGATACATCATCGTTGCAGATGCTAATATATTACATTAGAAGGACTCTACATCTACCCAAAGCGTGCCAAAGAAGTCAAAGGAAAAGAGACGAAGGAAGAAGGAAGAAAAGAAGGAAGCCGATTTAGAAAAGGGAACCACGCCACCCGATAGCAAATCTAGAACACAAGTCGAGATTGTGGATGAGCTTCCTGAGGTTGACGAAAATACTGTGGGAAGCCTATCGGATCAACAACGTAAAGATTATGCCGCAAAGTTGAAGGCAGCTGGTAACACCGCATATGGAGCCAAAGACTATCCTCGAGCCATCGATCTTTATGGAAAAGCCATCCTTTGCAAGCCAGATCCTATCTTCTATTCGAACCGCGCTGCATGCTACAACGCTCTCGGCGAATTTGAGAAGGTTATCGAAGATACTACTGCTGCGATCAATCTCGATAGTGGATATGTAAAGGCCTTGAACCGTAGAGCAAATGCTTATGAACATACCGAGAAATACAGTGAGGCTTTACTCGACTTTACAGCCAGCTGTATCATCGATGGTTTCCGTAACGAGCAAAGCGCACAATCTGTTGAGAGACTGCTCAAGAAGGTAGCTGAGTCGAAGGCAAAGGTCATTCTTGAGGCCAAGGATAAGAAGCTCCCAAGCCCAACATTCGTCACCAACTACCTCCAAAGTTTCCGATCGAAACCCGCGCCTGCAGGATTAGAAGATAGCGTGGAGATATCAGAGGAAACAGGAAAGGGTCAATTACAACTCGGACTTCGAGCTATGGCAAAGAAGACCAATGAGGGATATGAAGATGCTTCAGCTGCATTTGAAAAGGCCTTGGAATTGGGCGATCTTGGTGAACATGAAGCTTTTGCGTACAACATGCGTGGAACATTCAGATATCTTCGTGGAGTACAAATTGATGCATTAAGTGATTTGAGCAAGAGTATCGAACTGTCGCCCGACTACACACAAAGTTACATCAAGCGTGCAAGCATGCATTTGGAACTTGGTTAGTATTTACAGTCCATTTGTTCAAGGTTAGCTACTAATGGAAAAATCAGGTGACAAGGACGCCGCTGCTGCAGATTTCGATAAAGCTATGGAACAACATGACGACGACCCTGATATCTACTACCACCGTGCCCAACTCAATTTCATCCTAGGAGAACTTTCACAAGCAGCAAAGGACTACCAAAAGTCTATTGATCTTGACCGGGACTTCATCTTCTCGCACATTCAACTCGGTGTTACACAATACAAGATGGGCTCAACCGCATCATCGATGGGAACCTTCAGACGCACAATCAAGGCATTTGAAGATGTACCTGATGCATACAACTACTATGGAGAGCTTTTGTTAGATCAACAGAAGTATGATGAAGCTATTTCACAATTCGAGAAGGCCGTCGAGTTGGAGAAACAAACTAAACCATTAGGCATGAGTGTTCTTCCACTCATCAACAAAGCTCTTGCTCTTTTCCAATGGAAGCAAGATTTCAGTGAGGCTGAGAAGCTTTGCGAAAAGGCTCTTATCAGTGCGTTAATTATCTCCCAGCCATTTGTTTCCTATACTAATATCATTTTGAACAGTCGACCCTGAGTGCGATATTGCGGTTGCAACCATGGCACAACTTCTTCTTCAACAAGGCAAGGTAACCGAAGCACTTAAATACTTTGAGCGAGCAGCAGAATTGTCCAGAACAGAAGGAGAAATTGTCAATGCGTTGAGTTATGCAGAAGCTACGAGGACACAATTGGAAGTCCAGGAGAAATATCCAGAATTGGCGAGTAGATTAGCGGGTATGAGTGGACTCGGAGGAGCTGGAATGCGTTAACTTTCAAGCATTGAGAGGTTTTGATGAGTTGAGTGGAATGATAAAGCGATGATTCTGATATCATGAATGAATTGATGGGCAAAGCGGTTGGAACACAATCAGCACAGAAGCATCGAGAATGTTGAGGTTGAATGGACGTGTTGACTCCACGGGTTGATCTTGAGTAAAAAGAAAGGCAAAACGAAAGCACAATTCAATGTAAAATTATTATTTTTCAACTCGTGGTGAAAGGCCTGGTCGACTCACTCATGAAATTTGGAGGTCTGGGTGAGATGGGAGAGGGAGTTTGTAATATAATACGAGGGGATGAGTTATGAAAGATGTATGAATGTGAATGGGGGTATTTGTGGTTAAAATCAGTGAGTGAATGTGGATTGGTAAGTATTTCTGTATTCACATATTTTGTTTTATGGCTATGTGATGTTTTTTTTTTTTTTGTTTTTTCACAAGCGCTCAGGACTAGTCGTCTCGTGAGGTGAGAGGATATATGGGTGTATTGTGTTTTTTGTTCGTACTATTATGAATGGGTATTGAAGGATTGGTATTTGAGGGGTAGTGGGTGGAATGAGGTAGGAGTTTTCGTGGAAGGGGGAGAGGGGGTGGAGGGTGGAGAGTGGAGGAATTGGTATGTTAGAGGTTTTGTAGTGGTGTGTGCCTTAGGTTTTGGAGGATATGGGTGGGAATGTGAGATGTAGGTTGTGTTATGCAGCTTATGGTGTATATGAGGAGAGATTTTAGTGTAATGGCGAGGTGAGATGAAATGAGATCGAGATCTCAGTTACTTTATTTCTGATTCTTGGTTCATTTTCATTTTCACATCTATCGAGGCAAGTCTTACAACAATCCGTGTACCTACCCTTCCACTCTCCACCCGATCCCTCTTCTCACCCTCTAATGCTTACATCAAGTACTCGTGTGAACATCTTGCCTCCCGAGGCATAACCCCAATTCCTCGCTTTCATTCCGATATCAAGAGGACGAGAATAGATCTGTATGCATATGCAGAAAATCACTACCGGTCGCCATCTGCAAGCTAGCCTAGCTACGTAATCCCCTTTCGTCATGTATGCTTCATCGAGGGGTGTTGGTCCTACATGTCCTTTGCGGTTTCGTCAGACGTGTACGAAAACGTGATCGCGTGGATTTTTGAACTGTTTTGGGATTGGGGATTTGGGGATTTGGGGTGTGTATGTATGTGTGTGTGTGAAGGGACGAAACTGGTTTTGAGGTGTTACGACATCGCATTCGTTTGTGAGTTTGTGCAGTTAGTTGGGGTTGTGGAGGTAGGTAGGTCGATGGGTAGGTAGGTAGGTATGTGGAGGAGGCGGGACAAGGCAGAGGTTCTGGAAAGATGCATGGGTGGGTGTGGGTTTTGAGGGGGGCTGTGAGATGTGGTGGAACTTGAGGGAGGTCTTGGGGGTAGATGGATGGATGGATAGATGGATGGATGGAATTTATGTCGAGTGGATGTGCAGAGATGTTATGTTATGATGGGGACTCATTGGGTTGTGTTCATAGCGTGAATTATAGAGAGATAGTAGGTGGAAAAAGTAGGAATATCGAGAAAATATTGGTGTACCTGTTTCTTTATTTTTCTTCTAGGCTGTGTAACCTTACCTGCCCATCTACGTAATAAAGTCTCGTATCTTCGAAAGCTATTATTTTCATCCGAAGGATATTCATGTGATTTTCACGTGACATTGGATTATTTTCTCGGTGTATCATTCATACCTATATCGATCGGACGTGAAAGATTTGAGACTGACATTATAAACAGTATGAACAGTACGAATGAGATGAACCGCTGAGTCATCTATTAGTCGTACATTGATTTCCAAGTGCCCAGCCAGTGCCAGCTCCTGCTGCTGCCTAGTATTGATTCTTTTTCCTTCTTCGCTTGCTCGCCTCACTTCCTTCACCATGCAATCCAATGCAAGCCTCACTCTCACTTAGCACAGCATTTACGCTTGTTTTCCTTTCTTATCTTTTTCACCCTCCACTTCACTTCATTCCATTCTTCAGGCACAATAATAACAAGTACAGATCGATGATCAGAGGAAGAAGAAGATCGATCGCGTGATGAGAATGAAAAGCTTATCAAGAATTTAATTCTCCATTTGTTTGCGCGTCTTCTTATTGACTTCTTACTTCTTAAAACAAGACTTCATTCATTGGTCGTCGTGTCGCACTCTTTCTGTCTACTTCCTTTCCATTGCCCGCGCGCCCGGAATCCATCTGATTTAATGCCCGATTCTCTCACCGAAATCCGCTCACTTACTCACGCACTCCCCCCTCACGTACTCACTCATCAAATCTGCATCATCACACCACATCTATCTATCTAGCACGCGCACCTCGATCGCTTGCTTCTCCATTAGTGTCACATGTATATTCAAATTTCTGTATTTTGCCTCATTACTCTCTTGGCACATTTTATCTCGCGAACCATTTTCTTTTCCTCGTCTACATACACACAATACAATACAGTACTCCGAGTTGTCATTGGAACCATGGTTCATGATTAAGCGCACGGGTCATTTGCCCTGCGTATGCGAAAGTCTTCTTCGACTTCTCTCTCATTGTTTGCGGCTCTTCTCACATTAAATCTTATTTTGCATACTTCTAATTCTAAGACTCTGATATATTGGCTATATCTCCTAAATCTTTTCTCACATCTTTCGCCGGTTTGTTATATCGGGTTGAGTACAGAAGTCGGACTATTGACTGACGGCTAATAGCAATGTCGATGCATCCAAGCTATCCCCGTAATGGGAGTTATCCACGCCATGTATGATCAATTCTTCCCCCCTTTCAACTTCTTCCGTGAGCTATCTTCTGATGGAAAATCGTAGTATCATCCCTCACCTCCTTCCATGCATACTTCAGATTCCGGATATGGTTCTACACGAGGAGAGATGGGCCCGCCATTATTGGATTTTCCACCGCAACCTATTGAGATTGATCTGAGTAATTCGAGGACCCTTCCAAGTCCTTCCCCTTCTTCTTCGGCTACTTTTGAGCCAATTTTTCCTTCTCCTCATGGATTTCCTGATTTGAATTCCCCATACGGACCAATTTCTAGGATGCAACAACTGCCAATGGATCGTGCGACAGGCCAGGCTCCATTACTCCAATGGTATGCCGATAATGATGGACCTTGGTACCCCAAGACAATTTCAGATCCCATCTCAGAGGAAAGAACAAATATCAAGGTTCGCTCAAATAATCGTGCACCCGTTGCTTTTGGAGGGCCGTATCGTCAACAAGATCCCTTGGAGAATGGATCCTTTCATTTCGGTGGCCCACCACAATCGGATTCTGGATATGAAACCAGAAGGAGCCATGGAAATGCTTCGATTTTTAGCTCCGATATCAATGATCGCGATCAAGACTGTCAAAGTTTAGCAGGCCATGTTGCAGACTATCAGCCTTTTCAGGGGTTGAATGAAGCATTGCAATCTCGCGAGACTAGAACACCCGAAACATGGCCAACACATCTTCCGGCTTCTATCAACTCGCCGGGTCTGTTCTGTCTGACCTGTCAGAAATCTGTGAAAACAAAATCTGAGTTGAAGTCCGTTCCCATGGTGGTCTGCTATGAAGAATCACTACTAATTTCTCATAGGAAGCATGATTTACGACATAAAAAGCCCTTTGTGTGTAACTATCCACATTGCGGAAGAACTGAGGGGTTTAGCACAACCAACGATTTAGATCGACACACCAAGAGCAAACATCCCTTAGCTGCGACCTCGAAGGCGGAGTCAATAAAAAGATACCGCTGTGTTGTACCCGGGTGTAAGTCCAAGGATAAATTATGGCCACGACTTGACAACTTCCGTAGTCACTTAAAACGAGTTCATTCGAACGTCCTATTGGAAGAGAACTTTGAGGAGATGATACGACAGTAGGTCTGAGAGGACTTGGATATCATTTGATAGGACTAATCTTTTTCAGGGCTGAATTTCTCGAACCCTCAGTTCTTACTCAAGATACCCTCCCATCTGCGGAAGTGTCTACTCAAGATATATCACCCAACAGGGAAGTTAACGAATGTTCACCAAAAGCCCAGGATATCAAATCCAATTGGAAGCCCGTCTATCCGGACTTGATCCAGGATTTGGTCACCCCAATGGACATCCCAACGGAGAAACCTCTCGTCGCGGATGTGAATACTAGTGGCACTGATATACCTGGACCAAACAATCCTCCATCGGATCCACATACCAGAGACACCATTCAACCATCGGAATTATTTCGGAATCCATCAGAGGTTATTAACAAAATCTTTTTGGGAAGTGATGTCTCAACCCTAGTGGGTACAAAGACTGCATTGGATCGTGATCTTGATCATGTAAGCCGGCCATCGGTGGAACGAAGTCCATTACCACCTGCAAGTAAGGCAACTCGGCATCGTAGCGTCTCAGCCACTGATGCAACCATTACTGAAGTAATCAGAACCGCATTAGCAGAGGCAAAAAATCCATCCAATGTTGGTGCATTGCCGATGGGACGGAAAGTTTTGCCTAATGGGAAATCTTCTCCCGCTGATTCCTTTGGATCCACAACAGATAAAGCTGCATGCTTACTAGATGGATTTGATAAGTCCAGCTCTCCTACAACAGATAATTCCCCGGACCAGGATAAGGCCGTTGAGGTTTACAAAACTCTTCAAAAGTTAGGTTACATCATTCAAAAGGATCCAAATCATACACCTAGGATACAAAACCCAGGATCCATTGCCAGCAACAAGAGTGAAAACCAAGTTACCTGTGAAGTTTGCAGAAAGTTTAAGGGAAGACCTTGCGAGCTGAAGTAAGCTCAAAATTTACCTTTTGCATCACTGTTACTGATGATAAATAGGAAACATATGAAACGGCACGAGAGGCCTTACGGCTGTACTTTCTTGGCCTGCAACAAAACCTTTGGAAGTAAAAATGACTGGAAACGACACGAGAACTCGCAACATTTCCATCTGGAGACCTGGCGTTGCGATAACGAAAAGCCCGAAGGTGGAGCATGTGCGAAAGTCTCTTATCGGCGCCAAACATTCCAAGATCATATAAAGAAAGAACATGCTGTAATTGACCAAGATGCTGTTAAGATTAAGGTCGAAGCTTGTCGTATTGGCCGTAACTGTCAGGCTCGTTTCTGGTGTGGTTTCTGTAAGACGCTTGTTGATCTTAAGAAAAAGGGTCTTGAAGCCTGGACAGAAAGGTTTGACCACATAGATAATCATTTCATAGGGCGCCACGGACTTCAAAAACAAAGCATTCAGGATTGGATTCCAGTTGATAGTGACAAACCCAAGGGCGACGTCGCCAGTCCAAACCCTTTGAGTGGATCTTCACCTAAAGATAGCTTTCAGGAATTTTCGACCGATTCTACCAATGACTTTGGTAGAAGCACACCTGAATCTGTTGGCAATAAAGGAACCTCATCTACTTTGGTGGGTCAAGAGCCTAGGATTTCAAAGAAACGAGAACGCAACGATGATGAGAATGACAGGCCAGCAAAGTATACAAAGATTGGGGAGATTGTTTACTGTGTACGCGCTTTGATTCTACTGTGCCATATGCAATTGCTAACTTATTTACAGTGTCATTGTGCAGATGATTTAGGACGTACTCTTGCTCTTAGCCCAAAGTGTACTTCCTGCAGTCATGATGTTTGCAACGAGTGCAAGAGGGATTCGATTGGTAATTGCGAAGGTCAAAAAGTCTGACATGTTCATGAATATTGTTTGGAGTTTCTTAATGTGGTTTATTGACCACTTTCATTGGAGATGGGATAATTGTGTAACACTATTGGGTCTACAATGTAATTGGGTAGGAATTTGAAAATACTGGGAGGGAAGATATCTAGGGGTTCTTTGCTTTGGCGTTTGCAGATTTATCCTTATGGTAGGAAGAAAATCTTTTCCCATGAAATGTAAAGGTTAGCGAGGGGCACAGTACTCGTAAATTGATTTTTTTGGACATACTACATCTCTGATGGTGGAGGTATTGAGTGACCGTGTTGAATAACAACTCCAATGGTTGGAATACGTTGTTTTCAGCCGCAGTGATAACCGCTTTCCAATCCAGCCCATGAAGGAGTTATCTCGCTTAACACACCGAATAGATTCTTGATGGTGTAGGGCAAATAGTGCCCATAGGATAATATGGAATACAACAGTTGGAAAAAGTGCCCGGGATCAAGGGCAAAGCCACATCATATGCAACTTTCCCTCCACGTGGCGCACTCTTTCTACAATATGAATACATGAGAAGCTAGACCCCTTTGGTTCACCGAGTTTTAGGGTAGGAGAGAGATTTGGAGATGTAGGTAGGTGAAGGGCGAAGCAAGCGTAGTTAAAAAGTGAGGCTGCATGTGTGTATGTGTATCCATGGTTCGTATGTGGGAGGAGGGGTATTCTTGATTCTTCAAGGGATATCTTCAAACCGACCCAGCGAATTAACGAACGAAAATGCAGGGTAAACGCTTGATGGCTCCAATTAGATCGGGATGCATTTATTGCGACCGCGTTACAGACTCGGTAAGATGTGTTTTGTGAAATGGTCGCTGTTATCTTTTGGGGGCTGTTTTCAATATCGACGATTGGGAAATTGGAGCGTTGGATGGTGTGGGTGGGGGCTAGAGTGCTGACGCTCAAAAGGAGTAGAATGGGTGGAAGGAAATGACATGAACCCATGAGGAAAGAATGGGAAAGGGGAAAAGGAGGAAAAGTAAATTGGAAAGCAAAAGGATGGGAGGTTCTTGGCTGTACGAGGTATGCTTTGAAGCAGAAACGAATGCGAATATTGTGCGACCGCAAATTCTGGAGTCAACGGCAAAGCAAAGTGCTGTCTGTCTGTACTGTCCTGTATGTAGTTCTAAGCGAAGGGAGCGGAAGAAAACAAAAATTTCCCCAGTGAACCCGATCGTATCGAATGAGAGAATTTATTTTGTGCCGCGAGAGAGAGAACTTTCTCAATTGCGGAACGGCTTGCCAGTTTTGTTCCAATGACGGCTAAAAACAATAATGATAATAATAATAATAATCGTCGCTCTCGAATTTTGAAGAATTGACGTCGAGGTCTGCCTAGCGGTCGCCTTGTCCGCCTTACACCATGTACAAGGATTAAATCTTTTCCCCATTGGTCCAGATGTGGAGTCCCTGTTGGGAGGGTCGAAAAAGGAAACGAAAGAGCGATGAAGTGAGATAAATGAATGTATAGAGTGCTCCATCTGCTCGATTGACTAGCCCGGTCGGGTCTCCACTCGCATTCACGATGATGAATATCGACATGGGGAAAAATGTTTGAGGAGGGGGCATGCGGTGCCCTGTCAGAGCTGCTTCAAGCCATCAAGGAACATGAGGATTGGTGAGGGGCGCAGCACCGCGAGAGTCGTCGATCTCCAATGCTTTTCTGGGCTCAGGGGGTATGCACGCCAACGTCGACAGATACAGAAACGCTGCGTTTTATGCGAGGAGAT
The DNA here is from genome assembly GCA_014898285.1 of Botrytis aclada. NCBI lineage: Eukaryota > Fungi > Ascomycota > Leotiomycetes > Helotiales > Sclerotiniaceae > Botrytis > Botrytis aclada. The sequence goes on from RCSV01000007.1 coordinate 950,108, forward strand.
CCTTCACCGGCCGCCTGTGGGGCCGTCCTGTCTACCCTTCTTCTCACCATGCGGCTCTGTGCTAAATGGCAAATGGACATGTCGCTTCCAATGGGTACACACATGGGAACTTTGTGGAGGATATGTTGGGGCTTGGTCCACACATACATTAGAGATCTGACGTGCCGTTTGTGATTTCTTCGCTTTGCTTGTGTCATCTCAATACATCATCTCTATTGCATACATTCATACATACATATATCACAACTGCGCCTATCGTTCTCGCTACTCCGCCTCAGACTCTCTCCAAGTCTCAATTTCTCCATATCCGAATATCGACCTGTGGATTTTGCATGACCTGGTATTGTGTTTGGAATTTCACGGGTTGGTTCGTGCATAAATAAAACAAAAGTTCGTCTGTACGAAGAAAAAGATTGTTTGTTTGTTTGTTATTTGCAAAAAGATTTGTTGGAAGTCGCAGCTAGGTGGAGATACTCGAATTATTACGTTTGTGAGTTCTGTTTGTTCTGTTTGTTGTCTCTCCTGTCCTGTCTTGTCCTGTCCTGTCCTGTCCTGTCGTCTTCATTCATGAGTTTATTGGGGATACACAAGATACTCATTCCCGCAGTAGGATCAATAAGAAAACAAACAAATATCAGCTCTATTCCTTCCAAGCTTATTGCTTTGTGTCTCTTTCTCTTCTAGAAGCTTAGCTCCGCCCCATTTCTCCAGTCTAGAATCGTGGGGGCCAAAAGCAACAAGTAAAGCGAAGACGCATATCTATTGACTATTCGATTACTTCTGCTTATATTATTTGGACATCATGTCTTACGAAAGTTTACCTTACTCGACCATGGAACCACCTTTCTTCCAGGAGAATAGATCAAACCCTCAATCTTTCCGTCATGAGGATTTGATGGACATTGAAAGTTCTTGGATACAAAACATCGATCCACTTCTTCGTCAATCTCAAATCGGCTCTCCGGATTTCGAATACCGTCAAGATTTACCACAGCAACCTTTACAGAGATTCATCACAGAGCCAGGACGAGCGCTCTTTACTACCATTCCAACCATGACTCACTTCGATAGCTTTCCTAGACCACCTCATAGAGCATTCGAACCCGTGAGTGTCTATCCTCAAGCTTCTCGAACAAGAATGATATCCCCTTCTCCTTCCCAGGAGCTTTCTTCCAACTGCAGTAGTGCTCGAAGTCCGGCCACCGAAACAGATTGGTATCACGATGGATACTATTCCTCTCAGGGCCAAGATGATTACACCCTACCCAACACCTCTCATACTACCTCGCAAAACTTTTCTGATGTATGGACATCACCACAAATTCTATCTGGACACCCAACCGGTTATCCATGTGTGAATCTCAGTGATGTGCAAGCCTTTGCAGATCCACAAGAAATCAAATTCGAGACCGATGAAACACATGTCGATTACGCGATCCAAGCATCGGAATCCGAGAGTCACAAATTAGCTTCTCATATATCACATTATAGAGATGAGGGGTTGGGAGCTTCGATTCGAGATGCTGCATCTCCTCAAGCAGTTTCCATCCCAGCTTCGAATAACGATAATACATCTACATTTTCCGATGCTGATGTTGATATTGATGCAGAAGGCGATGATATTGATGTTGATATTGACAATAATGGAGAAATCGACATGGAAGCAGACATTGATCCCGACCTACTCCTACCCCACCACATCGACATCGAAGAAGAAGACGAACCCTCAGACACAGAATACACACCCCGACCCTCGACGCGCAATCCGCGCAAACGCACCAGCACAGCAAAATCCCACTCTCCCCCCACCCAAAAACGCAACCGCAGATCCAAATCCTCCACCTCGAAATCCTCCTCCAAGCTCTCCTCAGGAGGTTTCTTCTGCAGACAATGCCCCTCCGCCGGCTTCAAAGACACACCCGCTCTGCAACGCCACATCGCATCCGCGCACACGCGCGCCTTCATCTGCGTCTTCAATTTCGCCGGGTGCAAAAGTACCTTTGCGTCGAAAAATGAATGGAAGCGTCATGTTTCGTCGCAGCACCTCAATCTGCAGGCTTGGGTGTGTACGCTTGGTTCTTGCGGGAAGGTTCCTCTGGGTTCGCATTCGCATGCGGGGTCTGCGGTGCGGAGAGGTGGGGAGGGCATTACGATTCCGAATGGGAATGCGCACGGCTATGGAGAAGTCAAAGGCGCGGAGTTTAATCGCAAGGATTTGTTCACGCAGCATTTGAGACGCATGCATGCGCCGATGGATGTGAAGAGGAAGGGGAAACGCAATGGAGAGTGGGAGGAGCGGGTGAGGGTTCTGCAGCGGAGCTGCGAGCGCAGTCGACGGGAAGCGCCGGAAAAATTGGGATGTCCGGTGAAGGGGTGTGGTGCGCAGAGGAACGAAGGAGCAGGAGTGTGGTTTGAGGGGAGAGGGTGCTGGGATGAGCGGATGGAACATTTGGGGAAACATTTGGAGAGGGTGGGGGAGGTGGTTAGGCAGGAGGAAGATCGTCTTTTTGTGGAGTGGGCGGTTGCGCAGAGGATTATTGAGAGGGGGGGAGTGGGCGTGGGGAGGGGAGACTGGATTCTTTGTGCTGGGAAGGGGGGGAATGGGGGTACGAGGAAAAGAATTGTAATTGCTGGGGGGTTGGAGAGGAGGGAGGGGAGAGGAATGGAGATGGGGAATTGTGTGAGGATTAAGGTGGAGGAGGGCTTGGATTTGGATGCTGAGGGAGAGGATGAGTAATGAGCCATGAGCGATGATGGAATTTGAGGAAAGGGATTTATTTCCTCCTCTCCTTATCTCCTCCTCATCTCCTTCTTTCTCCCTCTCCTCCTCTCCTCCTTCCTTCCTTCTCCTTCTCCTTCCACTTTTTTTTTCTTGACCATCAAAAATGTATGAGTGTAAAGGAAGGATGTGATACGATACGATACGATACGATAGGAAAGAATCTGAATCCGAATCTGGAATTTCCAGCCAGACTCACGGCGCCAGACTCACGAAGTACGAAGTTACGAATAACGAACAATGAACAATAAATAACGAACAATACAACGTTTACAATCCTTCCTTCCCTCCATCCATCCATCTATCCATCTCACTTTTTTTTTCTCCATTATCTTTTCTTTCTTCCGTGTTTCTTGGGCTGGGTTTGGGTTTGGGAGGGGGAGGAGGGGGAGGAGGGGGAGGAAGGGGGTGCCAAGATTTTATGAGAATTTAGATGGTTGATTTGGTTTGTTTTGGGTTGTTTTGTTTATATGGTGCTCTGTTCTGTTCTGTTCTGCTATGACGAGAAATAATGTTGATGATTATGATGATTATGAAGATGATGATGATGATGATGATGGATTTTCTTTTTTCTTATAGGGATGGGAAGGGAAGGGATGGGATGGGATGGATTAGGATCAGGATTAAGATTACTTATCTAGGTTGGTTAGATTATTGTGTTCGATCAATAAATGATTTGATTGCTGTGTGCAGATGATATGATCACTATTTTTTCCAAACTTTAAACTCTGGATTTTGTGGCGTGTGAGTGGATGCAAGAAGTATGACGAACGTGTTGAATTTGCGATTCTGTGTACAGCGACAAGGGAGTTGAATTGGTATGTTTGTATTCGGGATGTACTGCTCTTGCAATGTGGATATCTATGTGAGTGAAGTATTGAAGGGACCATGATTGGACCTGTGGCTAAAGGCAATAATACTCTTTCTTGCTACTTCTCCAAGACACTTCGATGTTTCAGAAGAAGTCTCTTCAGACTGACTCAACCCTTATTAACAATTTCCTGTCTACCGACAATCTTCGCCAATCTCTCTTCACTCTGTGCCTCTCCCTCTTTAAACCCCATCGCACTCGCTAAGCTTCTCGCTTCTTCATATCTTCTCCTAGCTTCCTGGATATTCCCATCCATTTCTGCGAATTCTCCTAGATTGTGTGTTGCAACAGCACATCCGAGATCACATTCTTCAGTTCTTTCTGGGGGTGCTATTTTGGCACAAATTTCTAGGGATTTGGTAGCCCATGCGCGGGCATTGTTAATTTGTTGAGAGCGGGAGATTGTTGGTTGGCCTAGTTCTGGTGGTGGATTTTGTTGGGCCAGGGAGATGGAGAGATTGTTCACTATGGGAGGTGGTTAGTGGGTGGCTTTGAAAAAGTGGAGAGAGAACAAACTCAGAACAGCTGTGTGGCAGGTAGCTGGAGTAGAAAGAGCGATAGCTTGGAGGAATAGGGGTGCGGCAAGGTGATGTTTATCGGTTGCTTCATAGTGATGTGCAAGAGCTAGATGGAAATTAGCTTAATATGAATTGACGTCTTGAATGGAAATAAAAACCTTCAAAAGTTCCACCCATCTCTTCATCAGATAACCAAACCTCTTCCCCAGGTCTGATTCCCTCTTTCTGTCTCCTCATTTGTTCCTTTAATATTGTCTCCACCGCATACACCAAGCTTTCCTCAGCCTTATCTGGTTGTAAAACGTATTCCCCATTGTATAAATCAGCAATTTTGACACTGATCTCTACCATCCTTCTAAGAACTCTCGTCCTCTTGCCGATATTCCTCTCCAAATCTCCCAATTGCTCCATCCATTTCCCGCAGTCATCTCTCATAATTTCGTAAACACCAATCGCCTTATCATAGGCTTGAATTTTCTCCAATAAAACACAAACGGATATTTTGATTCCGAGATACTCGTCAGAAAAGGGATCCATACCCATCTCATCTGCAACTCGTAAAGCCTCCTTGTAGTATTTAATAGCATTCTTAGGCTCAAGAGACATATTGGTGTAGTAAAGGGCCTTTCGCAGTTGCTTTGCTACAGGTTCGGGAAAGGCTTTGAACCCGTCGATTATATATTTATTATACCACCAATTGATGTATCCTAGACAGAAGACTCCGAATCCTATACTGTGTTTGCAAATGCTGTATTAGCACTGCACATCAAAGCCGCAAAAGCAGACGGATATGAGGTGTAAATTACGCTATTGTAGCTCCGGTCATGCTATATGGATGTGCTTTAAAGAGTATTTTGGCATTCCTCGCGAATGCGCCTTTGGAGCGGTTAATCTTAGGTTGTGCTCCTCGTGTCGATTGCCACCTCTGCTGCTGTGCTCGACATGGTACGGAACTTATAGAAGCAGGTCTACCAGACCGTGTAGCTTGCACTCGTTGTTGACGAAGACATTGTGATGCGCGAGTAGAAGCGCCAGCAGACCCAAGTGAGGTTGCGAACCGTGGTGTAAACATTTTGGAAGCCGATTCTATAACAATCGCACAATTGAATATTGAAATCTAGGCACAATTGTTGTTGGCGCACTTTATAAAGCTTTGGTCGTCCGGGAGCTTCATAAAATTGACGATTTCCTTCCTGCAAGACATTTCACCCTAACCAAAACCCCTGTCTCCCGCAATACGCTAACCAATGAATGACGCTACCCCACATCATGGACGAACGTCAGCTTTGTGTCCCATCGCAATATTTCTTTTCAATCAAGCTTCACTTTATCACAACGCATTACATTCAAAATGGCCGGTAAATTCGAACCTAAAACTCCTGTAACTCTGAACCCACCAAAGTACGATCCTATTCCAGTGGAAGAACTTGCAAAATGCAATGGTAATCACAACCCCTTGAAGATTTCCGAGGGCGAGGGGAAGGGCTGACATATTGAAAGGTTTCGATAGTGATAAATGCTATGTTGCAATCAAGGTACATTCTCAAATCTGCATGTTTCACACTTCAATGCGCAAAACTCATGGGACCTAGGGCAAAGTCTACGATGTAACAGGAAACAAAGCATATCTTCCTGGCGGCGCTTACCACGGTACCTCTTCCCAATCCCTTTTACTCAATTTCGCGTGTTCTCCTCACTAACCTCTCTTCTACATTTTCAGTCTTTGCTGGCCACGATGCTTCCCGCGCTTTGGCCAAAACTTCTACGAAAGCTGACGACGTATCCTCGGAATGGTTCGATCTCGATGATAAAGAAAAGGGTGTACTTGATGACTGGAACACATTTTTCTCGAAACGATACAATGTCGTGGGACTCGTAGAGGGGGCGCAGAACTTGGATCCAAATGACAAAATAGAGGGTGTCTCGAGTTGAAAGTTAGCGGACGCATCATCGAAGTTATGAAGGTTGGACAAGTTGCGGTGTGTGATTCGGACATAAAATTGAATTTAGCGAGTTATCATCTGAGCTTAGCAGGCGAATCAAGTTTTTATTCGGTCTTGCAAGAAATACCTGTAGAAGTCATCTTGGTATATCTTAACAGGAGGTAGCCGGTCGAGAGTCAATGTCTGGTTTATTCTATAATGTCTAATTTCTGGTGCTCTAAGAGCCATCATCATTTCAACTCGATTGCTCTCTCCTACCTAAGCATCAGGCTCTAGACCTAGGTAACCAAGCCCTCTGCTTTCCATAATTATCCTTCCCTCTATTCCAATACAGAGAACACCACACGACCCTCGTGGTCGCTACGCTACGACATGCCAATATCTCTACTTTCCGATGTTGCTTCTTTGTCAACGAAGAAGCCATTATAGTAGTGAGAATACAGAGAAACACATCCCCTATCTACTTAATTTCAGGAGAGCACTGAATCAATTTTCTGCTATTTGTGTACCTTCCTTGTTTTTGCCCACTGTTTCAAATCAAGTTTAGTTTTTTTTTTGGTTCTTGGTAATATGGAGATCGAGAATCAGAGAATATGATCTGCATTTCTAAAGTGCAATAATGAATGCTTCGAGTTGCATGAACTTTTGCTCGGTCAAAGTGATCTGGTTCAAGTAAAGGAGACTAGTGCGAGAATAACGAGAGGTAGAGAGAGTGCTGATGCCGTAGAAGGATGGTGCTGATAACGGAGCGAAGAATGGATGTGTATTTATGGGTATTAATGCTTCCAAGTATGTATATCATTTCTCGGGATTAAACTGAGCAATGCCCGTTGGTGGGAAGAGACAAGTTCAATGTTTGCACAGCAAGATCCACCTCACATCGTGTTCCAAATGAACCAAGCTAGGGATGTAATGATATCAGAGGTTTAATGTAGTTTTTATATATCCTAAAAATCTCCCGAAACTAATAGCCAAATAGTAGACTATCCAACCAATGCAACTACAACCCTTGCCCATCCAGATTCCCAACAACCCATAACTCCTCGGATCAAAAATCAATGCACAAACATAGGTATCTCGAGTCAGCCACGCCTCAAACGCCTTCCCAATGCATCTCAGTACTAGAGAAGATTATGTCGGCACGGTCGAGGATAGATGAAATCAAGGAAGCGAGCGAATACGAATGCAAACCTTCTCCCCGCATAGCCAAGTATATGTAGCTCAGTCTGTAATCAATTCGCTGGAAACGTGCCGCCGAAGTAAACATTCAAAGACGATAAACTGAGAATAGACGTTCCATTCATACCATGCAGGTTTTCATATTTTCACTGCTGAAGGCAATCATTTCTTCAGAACGGCATCGTACATGGTAAACAGAATCCCAATGCCAGTCCCAACAAGCGTGCTCTGATATCCCCCATAAAGTGCCGAATTAATCCTGGCCATGTGCTCAAGGTCCACGATCCCACCAAGAGTTGCGCCTTGGCCGTAAACTACGAAGGTTATAAGTCCCTTTACGATGTTGAAGGTCAATGGGTCGAACGAATAATGTTTGCTTCGCGTGCTTGGTTTGCTTGTCAAATTGTAGAAGTATGCCGCAAATAATGGAAGTAAGAGACTTGTGGATAACCACAGAGCAAAGGGTCCCCAGAACGACGTGGTCAATAAAAGGAACAGATCCGGAATTTTGACCGCATATTCGGAGGTGTTCAGGTAATGGAGCGGGGGAATTGTGAATGCGTATTTGTTTTGCAAAAGTTCTGGCTGGAGTTGTAGTGCCTCTGATAGTAGCATGATGAATTCAAGGGCTACGACTGTTGATACAGTTTCACGGGCAGTCTCCACAGCTTCGACTATACCCAAATCCTTATAGTATTCATTTGCTTTCGCGCGTAAAACTGCCGTGCGTCGATCGATAACATCTGCGACAACGGCAGGAGATGGTGGGAGAGGGACGTTTGATGCAAATGTGATCGCGTTCGCGCGAGGAGTTTGTGTAAGAGCAGTACTAGAGCGCGCGATTGCTCTTTCAGATCCCGAATCATCACTATAGTAGTGTTAGTTACCTTCTCAGCAAAGTGACGCGGTTGGCGCGTCGCAACACGTACGTAGTTTGGTTCCCGACCTCCGAAATCTCTGACGCAAGTCTAGTCCTGCGTCTTAATGATCTTTTTGTGTCCATTTCCTCGTGGGCAGAAGAGGGCTCCTTCTTCACAGGTGAAGCACCGGATCTTCTATTATAGTATGGTATGAGGCGCGTCTCGTTAGCTAGTTGCGATTCGTTTTCAACCAGGTAGTCTTCGAGCGCAAGCTCAAGTTCTGTCTTCTTAATACCATCGATACTGAAAGAATGGTCAGTGACTTCTGTTGCAAAGCTGGTAAGATATGTGGGTGTCGCATACTATTTAAGTCCAATTGAATCCGCAAGCTCCATCAAATCCCCCTTCCGTTGCGCCTTGATCCAATTTGCTACCCCAGACATGATGGTATATGATGGCTATTTGCGAAAGAATGCGATCGTAGTGATGATATTCGATAAGTGTTTGTAGAATGGTGCGGGGATATCTGATGTCTGCTTTTCGGGTTATCGTGCGAAGTTTGGGCAAATATTGTGGGGTGCCGAATGAGGAAGGAATCGCGTAGTATGTCAACAAACAAGCGCTAGAGATTTCACGTGATTGACTTAAATCACTAGCTCGGAGTCGCAGAGTACTGTTGAAGGTGTTCTGGGTGGGATCAGTCTTGGTATGCTACACAGTAACTCGTTTTCCAAATGGGTTGATGACCTCTGAGTGTTAAGCAACCCTTCTTATGAAGCTCTGATCCTGTCGTTGTCATGGGAGATTCAAGGAACTCCTTGTAAGAATACTCGAGTCCTGGGAAGGAATGTGCGCAACACTCGCTGCGAACGGATAGACGCGAACATCGGTTTCAATCAATTTTATCTCTGCAATGAATTATTTCCGTGATTTGATACATGAAAAGGACGAATGAAAGCGACATTTTGACACTATCTCTATACATGTGTTGAGAATGAAAGTGGTGAAATGTTTTTTATTATCCTTTCCCATTGCATCAGGCAATGACCATTGAGCAGTCTGGTATCATGAGGCTAAAGTACTAACTAATCTATAATATTTACAAAGCGTTCTTCCCCCTTTTTTACAAGTCGTACCGGAATAAAACCAGGGTGAAGTTTCAGAGTGATGAGTGACGTAGCTCCTCTAATCGTCTCTCTTGCCTTCCTTTGCGCCTTGCTATACAATTCCCTCTTCTCGTCTGCGGACATCCTCAAAACTTCTTCATCTGTAGCCCACTCATCGACTGCAAGCTCCATGGAATACTTTTGCAAAACTACAGCAAGTACGCCCATGACCTCAACCTGGGCTAATCTTCGACCTAAGCAAGATCGAGCGCCGTCGGAGAAAGGAATATAGGAACCTCTGGCTGGGCGAAATAATCCTTCGGATGTTGTTTTCCCTGTGAATCCACCAAAATCATCATCCTCAGAGGAATCATTGGCGCTGTCATCTTTCCCCACTTGCTTAATGAGCCACCTCTCTGGTTTAAAGTCATCGAGATCATTATTCAGCGTGGTAATTTTCGAGGGCTCGGTTGGCCAGTACCTAGGATTTCGATGGAGACCTATCGTATTAAGGTTGATATGAGCTCCAGCAGGAAGAGTTATTTTCTTTCCATCGATAGAGATTGTTTGATCGTGGCCTTGACCAACTGATTTAGGGATATTGACCACGGGAGGCATGAGACGAAGTTGTTCATTGAGCGTAGCTCCGACCATGCCACCCATGAGGTCGTTTATATTTTTCTCATAATCCCAGGTCTCAGGAGATTCATCGCCAAATATTCTTTGCACTTCTTCTTGGACTTGTCGCTGCGATTTAGAGCTAATGGCCAGTTCTACGAGGCAGAAGTGGACCGAGTTCGCGGTCGTCTCATGGCCCGCAACCATCATGACGAAGGCATTTCCCAAAATTTCCGAGTCCGAGAGGGCGACTTTGTTAGCTTGGCCTTTCTCGACTCGGTCCGGCGACGGTTTAGTAGACCCCGGCGCACTTGAAGGACCGTATGAACTTTTCACAAGGAAGCCCAAAATATCCATGCCCTCACTTTCCTTACTCTCCATAGCATCCCGAGCCTTTTGGGCAAACAACTCGTTCATGTACTGACCGAAATTTTCAAAAGATTCTAGTGCTTTGTGGGCGGAATTAAAAGGCATTAATCCTGGGGGGAAAATTAGTTCTCGTAAAAAGCTAAGTTGTTCTTAGTACTTACTCAGAAGCCATTTAGGAAGAAATAGCACCCAGACTAAAGTCTCCAAAAGTGTACTCAGAGATCTCTCGAAGCTCATCGTGTGGCCTTCGGGCGCTTCATTGCTGCTGTAAACGGATTCTTGTTCCTTGCTCCTCGCTTTCTCCCCTGGCCATAATAGACGAACCCCAAATCCAATCCTGCTTATAATGTGCAATGTAACTCTCATTGTATCAGTAGGAACTTCTTTCAAAGTCACATTTCCTTTACCGTCAGGACCCAACCATCTTCTTAGCATCCCCTGTGCCTGTATACAGGATTCTGCAAACACTAGCGCGTTGTTCTTTTCAGTAAAACTTGGTGAGGATATCTTCCTATGCCCCCTCCATTCAATTCCTTCGGTTGTTATAACATTCCGACCGAATATCTCGAGAATACGGTACGATTGTAGAGGTTTGGGAAAGGCCTCTCGACGACTTGTTATCTGATGAGTCGCTTCTGCATTTGAGACAAATCCAAGGATCGATCCCGGGGAAACGGTCAAAAATGCATCGCCGTTTTCGGCAAATGGATGGTAAAGTTTCTCCCAGCACCAATCTGGTGTCATATAACTAAATTTTGTTAGAGATGCCCTCGACACTGTTGGTTATTATCACTTACTCAATCCAACTTTCTGTCCATGTTGTCGGTAACTTTCTGATGAAAGGTAGCCATACACGATGAGTTATCAACCAAAATGGATTGTAAAGGTTAATCGCTGGAATTAATTAGTATATGAGGATCCAAAAAGATGACAGAACTCACGAGTAACTACATATGGCAAACCTGAACGTTTAGCAGCTGCAATGTTCTTTTGTAATCCTACTATGTTCGAATACACCCAATAAATTGGGAGTGTAGCCAAAACAAGAGTGAATAGTGAAATCATTTCAATGATGTGCCGCACGGTCCAATTTGTTGATGTAGAACAAGTACCGGTGCAAAAAGCAAATAGTTCTACAGTGAGGTCAGGCCAGTGTATGGTAAGATTACCAAAATTCGGAAATATCAGCGAATAAGTGTCGATAACATTGGAAATGGGAAAAGAATATCAATCTATTGTGAGGTAGAGGGAACACAACTTCTCCAATATTATAAGGGGGCAACAGCAGCTAGGCACGATTGTTAGATGCCACTTATTAAATACTACCTGTCTAGTGGATAAGGGCCTAACCTCTCGGACGCTGGCTTTGCCGTTCAAACATATGGAAAGAGAAGCCGCATTCACTGACGTTTCAACCAATTAGCGTTTCAAGAATGTATGTGTGATATTGGCTCTGAATCTTGTTCCGATGCCCAAACAATGCAAAACGTCTCGAGTTTGGTTCATGTGCATAGCAATTACTATCTACAGAGTAAGGTCGAATCTCAAAAGGCACCAGAATTGCGGTGGGAGTTCATATATTGACAATGGCTTCCCACAGTCATTATATAAAATTATTCTGAGAAAGCTATTCGATATCTAAACTAATTTCCTATTGAATGGTCCCAAGATGTCTGAGAATTTCTTCCAAGTCAATTTGATATTGATTATTGAAAACAGTGAGTTTTGATTCATTCTGGTGAGGAAATTCGGTAAATATCAAACAAAGCCGACCCTCATCGACTACAAGCCTGGGTACACACCGTAATTGCTAGGAAGTTGTAACGTTACGAGATGATAATTGGCAAGACGAGCCGGACGTTCATTCTTTAATAGAGTGCTTGGTGTGGGAGAAAGTGTTAGACATCCCTTTGCCACAAATGTAAAAAAATTAAAAAAAATTAATGACGTCCTTGATATTACACATTCCGTAATGTATTTCGAGTTCGTTTTCGTATTGCAGGCGCGCCGCCAATGACAAGAATGCCCGGATTTCGTGTACTCTGAGAAACACGTCACATCTTATTGGATGTTGTTCACATTTCTTGTAGATCTCTGGCTTGCCGTTGAAGCATGCTTCGGATATTTGGTAGCCGGCTCTTAATCAAAGCTTTGTTGTTTGGAAAAACGTGCTCAAGAACTTAATTATTGAGACAGGTCAATGACACTTGCTTGAATTATCTTGCAAACCATGTTACGTTGGCAAATGAAAGGAATATTTCGTGACAGAGAGATTTCGAGCAAAGTATATCCAAAAATAGAATGGACACATGAACGTCAACCCGTATGGTGATCGATTTGCTCAACCATTTGCGTATCAATGTTTTAGAGTCCTGCAGATAGACATATTGCCTGAGCGGAGTAAGTCTTTACCAGAGAAATTTCAAAGCTTTCAAGTTCCGATAATAAACCAACTTCAACGCCCGGAATAGACGTATCACAATGCCACCGTGTAACGAGAAGGCTGGTGATTGCATCTGGGCGATGGAAGCCGATCTGCGTTCTCGATGACTTTGGGCTTTTACGGATGACCGCAAATTCCATTCTCTATTTGAGAGTCTGGCGGTTTAGAGAATCTAGGATCGATCTTTTGGTGACATTTTTTTCTTCTCCAAATGTGACTATCAAGTCTTCAATGACCCAAATAAAAACTCGACAATCAAACAATTTTTTAGGCTTTGTGTTTGTGTTTTGTGTTTTCGATTTGTTCTTTTTGGTTCGCGAGAGCTTGAGTCAATATTTACACAGGAGATATTCTGATAAGATAGCCCTCCAACGCAATGTTGGCTTTGATCTCCTCATTTCGGCCATGGCACGTGCTTGTAATTTACACGTGATCTGATTCATTCCCAAAGCGGCATGGCCTGGTTCGAAGCGAGCCCACCAAACTTCAGTTTCCCAAAATTCCCAGAAATCTGATCAACGACGATACTAACAACAATCTATCCCAGCGACCACCAGATAAATCGCCAAGATGGTACGTTATATTTCAGTTTACTGTTAAATTGTTGAGTTCACTCGGAGTTCGGAGGAGAGATTGCTTGGGATTGTGGAAAAGCGAAAAACAAGAATTTCGAGAGAAGATTTGCGACATTTTGATGGAGAACGATGAACGATGAATGATGGGCTAGCATACGGCATCAGGCGCAAATCAAGCTATCATCAAGTTACCGAGCGGACCACCCATCACTACTTGTTTCCGCAACACGACCACTTCACACGCAATTGTCAATATACGCTGAACAATGGCCAATCTTGTGGAGGAGGTGGCGGAACTATTTGAGGAAGCACTGTAGCAGAATGGTCTACTCGAGCTGGATTAAGGCTGACACATTTTTCTTCTCCGCAGGTCAACGTCCCAAAGACCAGACGCACTTACTGCAAAGGCAAGGATTGCCGCAAGCACACCCAACACAAGGTCACCCAATACAAGGCCGGAAAGGTACAATCATCGCCCGACGTGTCGAAACCGATTAGTTAACAGGTTGGATTAGGCTTCGTTGTTCGCTCAGGGAAAGCGTCGTTATGACCGAAAGCAATCTGGTTATGGTGGTCAGACAAAACCCGTTTTCCACAAGAAGGCAAAGACCACAAAGAAGGTTGTGTTGAGATTGGAGTGCACATCTTGCAAGACTAAGGCACAGTTGGCATTGAAGCGTTGCAAGCACTTCGAGCTTGGGTACGAAATCCACATTTTATTTTCGCGCAGAAAATTGCGCAGTAAATTGGAATGTAGAGCTAACAATTTGATAGTGGTGACAAGAAGACCAAGGGTGCTGCATTGGTATTCTAGATTTGTGCATGCTACGACAATTCTGTTTTCATCGGGGACAAATGGATGGGTCAAAGGATTTTGCGAGGAACATACACAAAACACTCAATGGTTGAGTGATGGGGCGCGGGAGAAAATGATGTGGTTGTACTCCTCGTACCTCATCCAAAGTTACCAAATGAAACATAGCAAAGTCTGCTGATGACATACCATTCTGGAAGTTTCTTGCGTGATATAGTGCTTGAAAATATTTGCAGCCATTTGCGTATGCGTGACTGGGCTTTTACATGGTGTGGAAGTGGACAATATGAATGCTTGTTACAATCAACTTTGTTTGCCATATCATATGCCAATGATGATGGGTGATTTCACTTAGCGCATAATGCACGCACAAGTTCTGACAGTACTGCATTCCAACCTTGGGCACGGCCTAGACCAGTCGTTGCGATGCCACCTAACTACTAAGATTAAAAACACAGCAGCGTTTTCCCCAGCTTTAGCTTAAATTGGCATACAAGCATTAGGCTTTACTGCAAAAGCCGCCTCCAGAAGTTGTACTATGTATGGGCTAATGGAATTGTTGCGATTTTGTACCTGGGCACTGTTCACGCGAAGTTCATAGGAAACTAGGTTGCCTGATGTCACCACTTCAAGCTAGAACTTTTATGATATCATTCTGTGCCGGGGTCTTGCCCGGAATATTCCCAAGAGATCCTCATGATTGATTATATTGAGATTATGATAGAGTCAGTAATGTTTTTTACTATTTAGTCTAACGCCTCGCAATGTGTCTAAAGATAGGAAGCATTGTGTTATCAATTTGGGTCTGCTTTTTCACTGGTTGGGAGCACGCCCTAGACTAGAGTTAAAATCCTTTGCCTAACATCACTGTCTCCCCCCCTCCATACCACAACCGGCCTCTTCTACAATCCAAACCCGCTTCCTGTCCTACCACCCACTCTCCGTCCTCATTCCTGTCTGCCCCCTTACGTGGCCAATACTCCTCTTTGAGCCACACATTGATTTCCTCAATCAAGTCTATCCAAGCCTGTCGCTTCTCGGGCGTATCGTGATCTTCCTGCGTGAGAAATCGTCCGACTGTGATATGTGAACTGGGGACTACGTAACGGGAGTCAACAGAGATACCCGTAGACTGGGCAATGGTAAATAGAGATTGGCGAAGATGGTGGTAGGTGAACGTATCGTCTTGGGCAGTTCTGGGATTGCGAGATGATGGCTCAGCATTTGAGGTTAGCGATTCTCCGGCGGCGGGAAGAAAAGAGAGGGCAACTGCGGCGGCGTCATAGGATAGTGTGGGCTTGATGAGACGTGCACGGTGTTGGAGGGGATAGTCGGTCATGGTTGATATGGTGGATGTACCAAGTTGGTTAAGAATGGAGGTTATTTCTGGGGAGGTCAGGGAATGGGTTATCTCGAGTGCAGTGAGATGGCACTTGAGCTGGGGCATAAGCCAGAGCTCTGGGATATACGTTAGTGCCAGGGAAAATGTGAGTATCGTGAGACTAGGACAAGCGTAGGTTAGGATGTCACATACTTGGAGCCAAAGCAAGTAGCTTTTGTTGAATAGTTCCAACCACTACATTAAGGCAAGGTCAGTTTTGCATGTCAAAGGACCACTTTGGAGGATGAGGAGTCATAGCAGTATTGAGGAGTACATATACAGGTACATCAAAGTGCAGTTTTTTGATTGAAGAAGAAAATTAGATAGCAAGGAATCAAGATTGAGTGAACAGATTTAAGCTTACATGCTTTAATGTGCTGGGGAGGACGCGCCCAGAATACTAAGCAATGTCGAGGATCCTCAAAACCAGGCTCAATGTTGGGATCCTCTAGTCTCTGCAGAACGGTATCCAGTATCATTTCTTGGAAATCGGGAGCCAGTATCTTTGCCTTCTGTTGAGCATTGCGAGTTTCTCGGTGAGTTGCATACTTAGCTTGTATTTCTACCTGGAAGGGAAATCAGTCCAAAATGTGCAAACCGAATATCGTGAGCATTTCATGTGTGCGTGGTCAAGATTCGCATGTTACACCCAAAAAGAATTGTAGTGTTGTTGATCTGATGGGGTAAATGGCATTGAGGGTGGAAAAGTAAATACCGGGTCATCGTGGCATGCTTCGATCAAAGCATCATACGGGTTGGCATATTTCGCAGTGTCAATACCTGACAAATCCTCGAATTTGTTCAAAGAGTCCGCCGAGCCAGCGAGGGTTACAGGAGCCATTTCTATCTTGGGCAAGGCTAGAGGTCTTTGGTGGAGGAGAGAAAGTAGAGTTGAAAAAGGTAACTGTGGTTAATTCTCAAGTAACCATTGTCTCTTGGAGCTATTCAGATTTAGAACTTCTCATGAAAAAATCATGAACATCAATAAGTGGGATATATACGATGTATAATCATGTGTTTGATCTGCCATATACTACTGTCCATGAAGTGAAGTAACTGGGGTAAGAATTAGCATCGGAAAGATCCGAAGTTGCCTGTAGAAGCTCGGGCCCCTACCTTTGCTACTTGGCTTTTGTCAAACCTTTTAACATATTTACAACCTTTTCAATCAAACAACTCGAAGCCATTGCTCTAGACAACAATTACCACCACTTGTATTGCTTCTGTTAATACTGTTTGGTGTAGGAAGAATGCTGAACTCTCTCAATATCAACAACTTGTCTGAAGAGGATCTTTGTCTTCGACATCTAAGATAACATCTGTGAATTGAGAAGACAGAGGAGTGGAAGTTCATTAGTGTTTTGACCAATTTCTCATGTTATAGGAAAACATCAAAGACTGTCCATTCTGAGTAGTTCTTCTGGTGGCTCTCTTTTCTCAGAGTTCAGAACATTCTTGCAAAATGAGAATGTGGGATTTTATGCCCATTCACTTACCATCGGCTTTTTGTATTTTTCTACCCGACCAGGCCCAGACTTCCTCGAAGTTGCGAACAGATGGAGAGCACACTCTTTTAGTTGTGAACTTTCAGCAGGTCTTTGTTTAAAGCAAACTGTTTCTCTTGATCCTGTTGATTGCAGAAGTCATTATCTCCTTAGGCACCAATGCTATTGTCTGTACCTAGGCGTTACTTCATGCAATTTATCTCTGAGAATGAGATAGATTACCTTGAGGTGTTAAGCCCTAAATGACAGTATCATTCTATAGGATGGTCAATCACTTCTGGTTGATGATCATTATTCCCCTCACTTCTGTTGTCATACATATGGTCAAGGGCATATTTTCATGTGTGGGCACATTTCTTTGGAGTGACTTCATCTTACGTTAACAAATATCAAGGATGCACACTCCTTCAAGCCCTTTCGAATCATTCTTTCTCCTGCTGCAGCTTTGCAACACATTCAAGCTTTCTCCCTAAATGGAAGAGTCAACTATATCACAGTATCTACCATTTCTCATCATACATCGGATCCTTTCTCACACGATCTGAGTCAAGAGACTTACATAGGTCTATAAGCATTCTCGTTAGCCCCGGTGCTTTCCTTCCATGGGTCCTTTATCCGTGGAATTGATCAATTGCAACTTTATCACGCCAGCATCTAATTCCAGCGAACACACGGCTACGTCTTGGCGGTTAATTGAGGATGCAAAAACTTCTCGTTACTCGCAAATTATACACTTTTTCTATGAGCTGGACATTGTATACCCATTGATTTGCAGAAGGCACGATACTAGGATGCTAAAGCTTTGGACTTCGTGCAAGGACTAGGACTATGGCAGCTACTGCCCTCGAACTTAGGACAATCGATCAAGAAAACTCGGCAGTTCATATGAGGACCTCGATATGACGAAAACTACGGTGGGAATGATGGATTGGGAACCTAAACCCCGATTTCCCCCCAACTACCTTGTAGTTACGGCCACGAAGCGATAGAAAATCACAGCTTGGCGGAAGCCCAAAAAAAAAGACGCGTGAATTTCAAATTTGATATCTTTTCTCTTGGCCAATGAAGATTTGGATATCTGTCATCATATTGGGAAATCATGGCACAACTGACATCATTCTGTCAAATCCCTAACTGTATAGATCACAGACGGAAAACAATCCAAGCACCCTAATAGGTGTTTCTTTGCGTATCACCGCTAGTATTGGTAGCCAAGTGAAAATCCTCTCTAATGGCCTCACAGATTTGCGGCACCGCGGTGTATATCATAGTCATACACCTTTCGAGCTGCCACACGATGGATATCACTCTTGCCAATTTCTATGAACAGGAATTGGTTGCATGAACGAACTCATGACTCCGAGACTTGCTGTGGTTTAGCGAACTCTATACTTTGACATATTTGTTGTTCAAACACAATAGAAGCGGCAAGATAATTGATACGAGACAATAAGGACCTGCACTCCGCAATTTCTAGGCATAAAGAGTAGACTCAAGAAAGAGGAGCTTAGTGGCTTTTGTCATCTAGTGGTTTTCCTTTTGAAGATATAGGCATTTCCAGCTGGTATAAACAAGTCAGATTTACCAAATGGCAAACTTGAAAGGAGTCAGAAGGGTTGACAAACTCTATTGCTGGATTGCCTCTCCAGCTTCAAGCAAACTAAAGCTGAATGAAAAAACTTAGGCCAATCAATACAGGAATGATGCCAGAAAGGAAAGGTTTTTCTTGGCTCATCTATCCAAAGTAATCAGGCTTTTCTTGTTTATTTACATGTTATGTGGTGGATGATAGATAAAGACAATGTGTGAAAGGTATCATGCCACTTCTTTCCCTATGCATGTTCCTTTGAGAGATCACCTTAGCTATTTGGTGTTGGATATCCGCGCCATTTGGTAGTTTTCAGGGAAAATCTAGAAAGAAGTCCGCCTTTATAGAAATTGCGCGATTTATTTTCCAAAGAGTGGACGGGCAACCACATCACTTGCAGTAAAGCGGTGGGGCTTATCTACAAGTATTTTTACCAGGCACACTGAGAGTGAGGAGATCGAAAGGCCCTCACAAGGATTGATCCAACTGTGTAGCCATAAGATAGAGATGCTTCGAAAATCACTGTTGTAAGGTCGTGGTCTGAAGGTATAGGTGCCTCGAAGGCTGATCGTGTAATGCCAAAGATCGGTAGGACCCACCTGCAGATCCCAGTCAGAGCCTGGATCGTTGATCTCGACCGAGACCTACTGGATCAGATTAGGCTGAGGTATTGCCCATGTCTTCGGCTCTAGTTCCATAGTGAAGGTAGGAGGCAGGCAGCTCTACAAGAGCTTAGGGATGAGATGGGTCGTTCGCAGATGCAAAAAATGTCGGTCTATTTCTTCCTCTGTCGTCCGCGCTATTATGTTTTCATATGGTTGTTGGCTTAGCTTCGATCTGCTTCAATTTTCCGGAACCTCATCCCAGAGAATTGTTAAAGGTATACACTCACATGCGGTAACTATTGATCGAGCAATGCTTTGCTACTTCGAAGTCTGATTCACCTCAAATTATTGTCTGCATACTAGTGGCTGTCTGAGGATGAAGCTAAGCAATAGGAACATGAGCAGTATCAAACGAAGGGCAATAATGCCAACCAATTGGTAGGTGAACAAGACGCTGTAGCTAAAGGCGGTCAATGCAAATCGCTGCTGAGCGGGTGCGATCGGGCGCATGGCTCGCTTCAGTTGCCAGAAATTCTTCCACTCACAATTTCAAACACACAAGCACAAACAAATTCCCACCTCCGACATTATCACCAAGAAAATCCCCCAGATTTCAAAAATTGCTTCACAATCATCATTTATTTTTCCGGTCCTCAGTAAAGCTACGAGAAACGTTGAAGGTAATTATCCTTTGCTTATGGGTTTCTGCGACTCTTTCAATTAACGCATCGTACTTCAGTCCTCCATTTTGCAAATATTTTAAACAGCCACTGACTACGTCTCATCAACAGTATCACGAAATTATCGAGCTTTTAGATTCTACGAAATACCATCACAGCAGGTCTAGTCCCTTCCTTTAACAACTGAAGAACAACTCATCGTAAGTCATTTCTGTCTTTATACATTTTTCTCAACGCGTCTAATTCCGCTCCCACTCTCCTGCTTTGGCATCTATCAATACCTTTTCACTCCATTTTCTAAAATCATGTCTTACCTCCGTCACAAGGAACATCATTTTATCATATTGTTTGCATTTTATTTGCTTGTTCGCACTTCCAAAATGTTGCACTAATTTTGAGCTCTGCCTCTTCCTTTTCTTAAACAATTCTCATACAGCACCATCACCACCTTCAGTTGACAGGTTCTAGCTGCTTGTTGTACAAACACACCTTGTATACTACTTCCCCAACCTTGAAAAGCTTTCTTTTGAAAAATTCACCATTCACCATTTCTCAATCAATCCATCTCTTATCGGTCATGGCATCCTATCTCTACTTCTTAGGGGAAGCAAACGTTGGCTAACCAGCTTTTTGTCAGACAATTTGCTCAACATGGTGAAGGAGCGTAAAAATATGGCGAGGAAGCGCAGAAACATTGCGAAGAAGCGCAAGACCATTGCGAAGAAACGCCGGAAGACTTCGCGTTCAGCACGATCTGCTGAAGACGGATCTGATTCGGAGGGGTCAGAAGGCAATGGTGGTATCGAATTAGACGATCAAGCTCCACCTCTTGATGATACAAAGTCAAAAGGTCGAAAGAGCAGAACTAATGAGAATAAAAAATGGAGCACTCTCGCGTTCGCGGAGGGAATCGATTCAAGTCTCCCTCCACTTACTACTGCCACGGAATTTTTGGAGTGCTTACTTGACAGATTGTTGGGCGCTGGATTCGAAAAGGTTATCAAGCACCTTAATGGTCGGCCTTTGCGTGTCGCCACCGCATGTTCCGGCACAGAAGCACCCATCCTGTTTCTTAAGTCATTTTCCGAAGGTATTATCTCAGATTTCGTTTTCCAAATAAATTCTAACCATGAAAACTAGGGTTGAGGAAAAGAGGTTACCACTTCGAAATCGAGCATGTCTTCTCATGTGAAATTGATCCGGCTAAGCAATCTTACATTCGTCGAAACTTCCCTGGCGTTCCTATTCTCCGTGATCTCACGGAAGTCTTTGAGTGGGCGAGTCACCCTGAAAGGATAGGTTTTATGTACGTTGAACCATTTGAAATTATTATCATCGGCTAACATGTTATAGGACTACCGCTTTTGGTACGACCTATGCGCTTCCATTGCCGGGTACAGTTGACGTCATCATCGTTGGTACTTCTTGCACCAGTTATTCCAATTTGAACGGCCAAAAGAGTACGGATTTGGAGAGAGACCAAACTGAATCCTCGCGCACTTTCCGCGCATACGTTTTGCTTATTGAGCATCTACAGGCAAAAATCGCTATCAGCGAAAATGTCCAGAGTGGTCCTTTCGAGGCTATGATTAGAATGCTGCGCGATCACGGTTACATCGGTGGCTCAGCAAACGTCGATAGCAAACATTATGGCATTCCCCAAACCCGCCAACGCGGTTATCTCGTTGCACTCCCTGAATCCTCTCTGGGGGGGGCTGATGGTGTAGAAAAGTACCAAAAGGCAGAAACATGGAAAACATTCTATATTGACCTGAAAGCTCTGTGCTCGCGCTATGCTAGCAGTGCTGTCGAGTATTTGGTAGAGCCATCTGATTCGAAGCTACTCCGGGCTCAGGTCGAATTTCAAGTTGAATCACGTTCGGTCGCAAAGTGGGATACGTGCTCCACGAGGCATTATGATTATCGTTTTGCACAGGGCTTCGGTACTGGTAAGCCTATTACCGATTGGCGCAGTACGGGCAAATATGATCATCCCGATCATTGGCCCCGTAATCTCAAAGGCTTTGTAGAACGTGTTCACGACGTTACTGATATCAGCCATTTGCGTGGAGTATGTCGAGGTTATGATGATCGTTACCTCAGGTAAGCCTATTCTATCATATTTCTGTTGCAACGTACTGATAATGTGTCCAGTCGAAACATCGATTTGTCACAGAACGTTTATATCCAGCATGATAACATAAAGTGCGGTCTCTTGCCTTGCTTGACGCCAAGCGGTGTCATGTTTAATACTGCACGTGGTAGCAAGCTTAGTGGTGAAGAATATCTTCGCCTCCAAGGAATTGACACTGATAGTCTTGAACTTGGTGGTATTTCTCAACAAGACTTGAGAAACCTTGCTGGCAATGCGATGACAGTCACAGTGGTTGGAAGTGTAATGACCTTTGCGCTTCTTGAGTTTTTCTTAATGCTCGCTCCAGGCGACGGCGTCGAAATTTCAGTCCAGGACACAGTGACAAAGACTTTCCGTGGTGCAGAAGATATGCTCAACTTATATGAAGATATCACAATTGTTCGACAGCCTTTGACTGTTGGAGAATGCATT
This sequence comes from Botrytis aclada, assembly GCA_014898285.1. Lineage (NCBI taxonomy): Eukaryota > Fungi > Ascomycota > Leotiomycetes > Helotiales > Sclerotiniaceae > Botrytis > Botrytis aclada. Next base: position 972,508 of record RCSV01000007.1, read on the forward strand.
CATCTCGTTGAGTCTTCTGCGAAATACTGCTATTGCGAAGCACGAACTGATATATCACGATCGACAATTGTCAAATGCAGGAACTGTGGGCATGTTTCGTGTACTACCTGTGGGATTAAGCCGCGTCATTCCTACGAACCTTTGGATCAGTATATTGGCCCTCGAGGTACCAGGGGTATTACTCCTCGTGTTTCGCCTTCGTCCATCGAGTTCAATATTGCTGAACGTTTGCCAATGATAATTTCAATATCGGGATTGTTCGCATCGGACTGCCAAGTGTTATCGATCCTTAAAGAGGTTGCCACTGGTGACATTGATCGTGATCAATGGGCTGCCTTGCGCATGCCTTTTCTAAACTGCCTCCAATCGACAGTCAGGTTTCAGACACCAGTTCGTTCTTTTGCTTGGAACTTTACATGGCTTTCGGAGCACACCAGGTTGGAGTTATCTATCAGCGACAATAAGATTCAATGGGTTCTGTACGCTTTGCCACCTCCTTCGACGGCTGTTAATAGTTCGTTGAGGATGTATCTTACAAAATTTCCTCTCGCAAGAACAGTCCCTATTTACACATCTATTGACAGCTCGAGAAGTATATTCGATTGCACATGGCAGATGTGGCAACCAAAGATTCGCACCGCTCAGGCGATCATCAACTATGGCGGTGAACTCATTTTTAGCTACGAGAACTCAATTGGTCTTCCTGCCTGGAAAGGAGAGCTTATATTCTCAAAGATGGCCATTCAGGTCCCAGATGATCAACCCACATTCAAGGAAATCAACGGTGTTTACCGAGCGCATCCGGAATGTCAACAGCCTTTTAATAGCTATCATTCCAAGCAGGGAACTGCCGGAGGAGACGATCACATGCATTTTTTCTTCGATCATGAAGGAGGCACAGGGGACTGGAACGAGCATGGATTCGTCTTCACTCATGATCAGACACGCAAAGAATTCGGAGTATACAGACAAATCGTCGCTTCGCTTTGCACCTCATGGGAACAGCCCATTGCAAAACAGATTGAGAAGAATGTTTATCAATGTGGAGATACCATTTACAAAGGTGTTGATTCGCTAAAAGAGGGAATGAGGGAAATTATCGAGATTACCTCCTTTGGGAGCTGGACCACAACACCCGCTATCATCAGTCCTATGGCTACCAATTTGCCTGACCGGTCTTCTATTGTTGTTTACGAAAAGCTTGACTCCTTAAATCCAAAGCTTCTCCTCGAGACCGATTGCAAAAATATGCTTAGTGCACTTTCCTGCAAAGCATATACAAATGTGATACCCTCTTATTGGGAACCAAACAGTTGGATCAATGTCACCAAGCAAAACGGCACTCAGTTTTTCAAGGATTGTTACCATCTGTTAGCTCGTGGCTTAGTTGCTCCAGGAATTGATGAGGCCGATCCGTCTTGGATTCCGTGCAATAAACAAGGTGAGTCTTCATGTCGGTGTGACGATTGTGCACCGCCCAAGCCAGATATGCTATGGCATCTCAAGAGAAATGGCCAAAGAATTCAACAAACACCATTCGAAAATCCACCAGCAGCCGCGATCTTTGAGACTCTAATAAAGAATGCGCCACCAGTAATGCAGCAATGGGTCAGATTCCTGAATAAAGGTGCCTCCTTTCGATTTGAGTATCAATTCCTGATCAGCCCCGCGGCTTTGTGTCATCAAGCGGCCGGGCTTCTTAATTTGTTTCCACGTCCAGAGATTCCTGTGCATCTCTCGTGGCGTTTCCTTCGTGGAGCTTGGGGGAGCAGTAAATTGCCAACGCGGATGTTTTCATACATCAACACAGAAACCTTGAAGATGTCAGAACAGCCAACTAAGTTTGTTCCTGGAAAGAAGCTCCGCAATGAGCAACTCAAAACTCTGGCATGGATGGTAAATCAAGAGAGGTATCCACCTTCTTTCATGGAGAGAGAGGTTGTTGAAGCTTGTCAAAAAAACGTGGCATTCAGACTTGAAGGCCGAGCTTCTCGAATAGTAGAACACCGTGCTGGACTAATTGCTGCTGCTGTTGGATATGGAAAGACGATTCTTACTTTTGCGTTAATGAGCAGGCAGCAAAAAATAGATCGCTTATGGGCCAACGCTCCTAATACCAATGGTCAAATTCGAGTCAAAGCAACACTGTGTCTGGTGCCAACGCATCTAACTTTACAGTGGAGAGATGAGTATTGCTTGTTCTTTGGTTATGACGCTAAGGATGATGCAAGAGTTATAACGCTCAGAGCATATACAGACGTCAGGTCTCTGACTGTTGAAGATGTTCGGAGAGCAGAACTAGTCATTTGCAGCTCTGGCCTTTTCGATAATGAAGGGTACTTGAAACTCATGGCCAAGAATGCTGGAGTTGTTAATTTGGCCAAAGGCGCGAGTGACAGAGCCAAAGAAGCTTGGTATCTTAATGCTCAGACAGAGAGACGGGAGCTCTTGGCATATCTATTAGAAAGACTCTCAATGGAATTAGATGAAAACGACAATGCAGCACCCGCCCGAAACGCTCGAATTATCAAAAACTTCAACAAGAAAACTTTTCAAAATACAAGAAAAATGTTGCGGATGCAGGGGTTAACGAGCCACATATCCCTTCAATGCGGCGTAAGGGCGCAGAACTTGTTAAATTTCTCATGGAGGAAGCCAAGAGGAATTTCAAGGGCAAGGGCAGACCCAAAACCAATGTCTTGATTGATGAGGCAGATGCTGAGAAGACGTTCGAGTTGCACTATTTTGAAGAAGATTGTGTTAATGGTCTTACTGGGGTATGTTTGTCGGATTTTGCCTGGTCTCGGTGTGTCATAGATGAGGTGGGCTACATAACCCGCAGGAATATGCAGGTGGCCATATATTCACTGACAGCTAACGCCCGGTGGGCCTTGTCAGCAACACCCGACATTAGTGATTTTAAATCAACTTCAAGAATTTCCCGGTGCCTTGGCATTAATCTCGGTGTCGACGACCAGGAAACAATCCGCAATGATAAGAATTTGACTAGCGCGGAAAGGTTTTTGTCTTATGGGCCTGACGCGTCGGCAACCTGGCATTCTCAAAGACTTCAAGTTGCTCAGGATTTCTGCGATACTTTCATCCGCTACGATGCAAAAAAGGGGAATGGACAATACAATCGTCTTCACCGTTTCGTTATTTTACCATTTGCCACAGCACAATTGGCATCTTACCTCACTATCAGAGCCGATGTTGTTAATAAGCATTACATGATGCCAAGAGCTAAAGCTAACACCATCCGAAGTTCAGTCAAACTGGAAATCTCAAAAATTTATGGCAAGGATACAGACGGTAGATTGAGATTGACCAAAGCCGCATCATTCTTCCCAGAGCACGCTACAAAGGATACAAAATATAAACTCAAGACTATCAAAGACTTGAAAGCAACTGCGCTCAAAGAAATCAATGACGCGAAAGACTATCTGCGCCGACAGATGGAGTTTCTCGACTATCTGGTGACGGAGAAAATTATCATCAAGGATGAAGAATTGGTTCTTAGGTATAGGAATTGGGAAAGTCAGGTTTTGGGCGGATACCGTTACCCCGACCCTGACGCTCTTCTTGACATTCTCCAAGTTATCAAAGGCGTTCGAAAGGCAAAGTCTAATAAGACCAAAGATGACTTTTACTATGAAGATCCTGATTCAGCTTACGGTCGCCGTATCTGGCCTTCTCCAACCGAGAAAATCTTGCACAACGGTCGAAAGATGCTTGGCCTTATTGCCCATTTTAAAAAAGGACTCATCGAACTACACAAAACTGCCACGGACCTTATGCAATTCAGAGCGGATTATCGCTATTATAGGTCTGTGGGGCAGATTGACCGAGCTGGCAGTACAACACCTAAAGGGGATCTCATTTGTAACTATTGCAACATGAACTCGCCTTTGAACGCAGCTGTTATTCAAGGTAACTGTGGCCATATCTTATGCTGGAAATGCAACCGCATGTTATCGGAAGGCAATTGCCCAATCGATCACTGTGGTGGGCAATCACTAGATGACCAAAAGTACTTGGCGTCATCCTTGTATTCTTCAGCTGGAAAATTTCTCGAGCGCAAAGAACCAGGAATTGAACCAGACGAGCTTTCTCGATTCTGGAACAACCCAAGTGTTCGAGTCGACAAACTGACAGCTATGCGTTCGATTTTCTGGAAGCATGATGACGGCAAGAATAAATTCATTATATTCAGTCCCATACCAGAGTATTTAGTCATAGCTCAGAAAATGATGGAAGCTGATGGTATCCCTTGTATCAACCTGAAGGGCAAGAAGAAGGATGTCGCTGACTATCTTGAAAATTTCAAGAGAAATAAAGGCATGCGACACAGGGATGATAAAAAGCAGGCCAAGCCCAAAACACCTGCACAAATCAAAGCAGCAGAAACTAGAGCTGCAAAAGCAAAAGCTGCAAAGGATGCAAAGCTTGCAGAAGCGGCTAGTGCACTAGCTGATATTGACGCTATTCCCATTGATGGGGCACCACTTGATGGGGCACCACCTGATGTTGATGCTATTCTCGGTAATGCGGCACCAGCTTCTATTGAGCTAAGCATTCGGCTTAATCCGACTTCTCAAATACCCCAAAAGAGGAAGAGGAAAGCTGTAGCTACAAATGGTAAAGCTAGAGAAGTTGAAGCAGAACCTAGTAGTATTGCACCAATTGGTAGTGACGCTACTCCAGTCAAATCTACGTCAGCTTCTATTGAGATGAACATTCAGGTCAATCCGGCCTCTCAAGGTTCCCAAAAAAGAAAAAGGAATGGTTCTGCCGACGACACTCAAATGGGTCCGGTTTCCAAAGTTCGTCGTGTTGCCTCACAAGAATCACTTAATCAAACTCCTGTTGCTTCAGGTTCCGCGCCTGTTTCAGATTCTCAAGGTGCTTCGGTCGTTCACGGAGATATGATGAGCGGTGCAAATCCTGATCTCGATGCATTCCGTACCGAGTGGGGAACTGAGCTTGTTACTACTTCTGAGCCCAATCATTCTGTGCCAATTGCAACACAAACCCCTTGCTCAGCCCTTCCTGCATCAGATACGAAAACACAGCCTCAATTTACCGCTGAAGATTGCATGATGACGACTGGGCCGGCATATGAGGTTAATCATGCTGGCACTATTATTTACACGGATCAGGATAACCCTATTCGAGCTCATGAACTCATTGCTGATGACAATGTAGATTATGATGCTCCTTCGCCCTCGTCATTCCCTGTCTTAACTCACATTCGATCGAAGAAAAAGATGAAAAAGGCCATGAAGGCATGGATGACTAACAACGAGAAGGTCGTTAACTATCCACCACTTGATTTTTCCGAGCTCGAAGACATCAAGGAAGCCGCTGTTCCAGAAGTCCGTATATGTAATGCTCTCGCAGATGATGTACCTGTGGATTGGGCTCGCGTCGGTAAGGAGGCGTTTGATCCTGAAGACTTTGCTGAGAATCCTGATCCCACCGCTCGTGTCCTGTTCCTCGACATTGCCGATGAGTCTGCTGCCGGATCCAACTTAACTGTCGCTCAGCATGTCATCTTCTTGACTCCTTACTATGCCGAAAAGCAAAAGTACAATTCTTCAATGACTCAGGCAATGGGTCGTGCAATTCGTCATGGTCAAACACCAGGTGGCACAGTGACTGTTCACCATCTACTTATTCAAGACTCTGTTGAGACTGATATTGCTTTCCAACTCATGGACGATCAATTTCCAGGAAGGGTCAATGCAACGAATTTACTCGCTAAGCACAAATCTAACATTGATCCTGCCTTTTTCCATAGATAGGTTAAGCTGTTTGGTCTGTGTTATTTATCTATGCTCTCTCTCTTCGTCAACCATGTTCAGATTACAACAGTACTATACAATACCAACTGGTGCACGCTATAAAATGTGTGTACGGATACCATTTACCAAATCTGTATACCTCGGACTTCAATTCCTGCACGCTCAGTTCTTTTGGTCAAACTGGATGAGGGATACATGGATTTTAGATCGGGTAGATCATTCGAAATGATCTGAGAGAATTTTCTTTGTGGGGTGGCTACTTTGATTCTCATTTATTTTGTTCTTGAAAAGGATTGGTGGGATGTTTCACGAGTGACTGTGGTGAGGCGGTGGTTCATTAACTCAGTGTTCTCCAAAAATACGAGTTTTTTTCTTACTTGTGGTGGATGGTCGAAATTCTATGAATTTCTCTCCCAGTTCTCAGATTGGGATTAGTTAGTTTTGTCGTTGATTAGTGCATTTGTTCTTAGATATCATGAGACTTCTGCCAGTCGCATAAGATACTCCCAACAGAAAAATAATAAGCATTATGGAGTTTTTATGTCAAACTGAACCGACTATTTCTACAAATGTGAATCTTATATTTGAAGGGATGTGGCGTGAGACGTTTTCGCTTGTGATCCAACTTATGGTGTTGACTTGAACCACCGAGTAGACTATTTCGACATCATTATAATACGCTCATCGAAATTATTCGGGGGAATTTAGAGGCCGAAGTAACTCGGTATATTCTAGAACATGTATTCGGAAGGGGGGAGAATACTAAGGGCAACTAAGCTCTCTGCACAGGTAGTTGCACTCGAATAACCTTCAAAATGTCAATGGACAAAGGTATGCATAATACTTGCTATGTTACATGATCATGTATCTTATCATTGTTTCGAGATCACTCCAAGCTGGGGAGGTGGGCTGCATACCTAACTAAGCCCCGAGGTAGACCTTGATTCCGCAGTTCATAGACCGACTACCTTATTCGATTCTGTCTAATATTAGAATATCAGAAAGATTTCGAAGCACTTGGATTTCGATGCCTGATTTACATTTGCCTTCAACTATGGAGTCATCTGCTTCTACCTTCATGGAGTTGGTTCTTGAATTTAAACACTCATTTGGGATGAGAGGTGAGTGTCAGAACGAGGCATGCTTCTTCCGTCTCTTGCTTTTCAGCTATTTCTTTGATCTGCACCCGGAACAATTTTCTCCGTGTTTTCAAGTCTGCGTGGAAGCTTCTTAGCCATAGATCTTGATGCTTCGGAGAGGGTCTATTCATAAGATATTATGCAAAATATGAGGCATCAACATAATTTGAAACTTGACAAGCAGATAACATTACGATACTTAAGGTTTTCCAATACGTTCCCACAAATGTAAAGAGAATACACAGTTCATCGAAAACACATACTCCGAACGGTACAACAATCCAACGCGATAACTTCGAACGGTACAACAACGATATCATCAACCTCCTCTCCTCCACAACAGAGATTTCAAAGAGCTCATTTTTTCCGTGCGTAACCCTGTCCTCCTGACCCCCCGGGTCAAAACTTCCTCCACTTTGTCACTGCTAACTTTCAACCCAGTCCACCACCAAAAACTTACTTCCAAACAGTCATCAAATATGAATTGCTGTTTCTGCACATACTGCAACATCACGGCGGGCGAGAAGTGCGTCAGATGCGATGCCTATATGCCGGCGGATAGAAAGATGGAGCGCATTAGGATCACCAAGGACGGTGACAACCCTGTGGAGATATAACACGAGGAGGAAGTGGAATTTGCGGAACTCGCTCCCGGACCGGATGGAGAGAAAGCAGACGAACAAGAATGCATGGCTGTAGAAATAAAAGCATTTGGATCCCTCGTGTCGGTGATGATCAATAAGAAGTATGTGCGGGTCTCGGCCGCACACGAGGATGCTGGCGGCTCGGCGAAGTATGGACCCGTCCAGAGGGCAGAGTTGTGGAAGGCCCCTGAAACGACGACGTGAGATATGGCTCAACGTTTGGAGGCTGGTGCTGCTTGGTTGCCACATGAGGGGGTGGAAGGTGTTGAGATAGGAGACGATTAGGAGGAAATGAAAGTGGGATGCGGAATGAGGAATCTGTGGGGGCAAGGGGTGAAAGTTTTGTTTGCGGGATGAGAGTTTTTGTTTTGACTCTTGATAGATAATCAATGTTGAATGATTGATTATGACTCTTGACTACTTTCCCCTCTTCAAATTTTCTTTCTCTTCCACGCTTAGCTTATTGAATTCTGCCAAGATTATCTCATTTTCAGCAAGTCTTTCCTCTGCTACCTTGGCTCTGTCCTCTGCTGTCTTTATCCTATCCTCGATCGCCTTCTTTTCCGCTTCCATTTTCTCTATGCCCTGTCTTTTGATTTTCACAATCCTTTCAATCCTCCATAGACTATCTTCTGCGACATAATGAGGAAGACTTGGATATTCCCAGTGAAAATCTTTGTTGTACTGCTTGACCAATGGATTACAAATATGAGGGGCCTCATCTTTAAAACTGTCGTAGAACTTCCACGCGAAACTTTTCGCCGCTTCCGAGGGCACTACGTTTCTCCTTGCCAACGCCTCTCTTACCAACCTCCCCCATTGCGAAATTTCGAGGTTTTCCAGCCTTTTCATTTCCCACCATTCTGGAAGATAACCCCCACGCTCCCAGTCGATGATTCCACTCACATGCTTATCTTTCACCATAATATTTTGCGCGTTTAAATCCCCATGCGTGAGCACAAAAGGCCCTCCAGGCTTGATGAGGCGGGTGTATTGTTCCTTTAAAGAATCCTTACGAGATTTATCCGGAATGCTCGGTTCCACTCGAGCCCACCATTCCTCCACATCAGATGTCCAGAAATTCAAGGTATGTCCAGAACTGAAAGTTTCATCTCTTATCAGCGAGCCATCTGGAGCTTGTAGTTTATCAGTTTATCTGATGTAAATTTACGTAGTTGTACAATATAGTCCGCGACTTCGTCAGCAAGGGCAGCTAGCTCCACCCATGTAAATTTTCCCGCAGCCTTCAGGAGCGATTCACCTGGAACCCTGTCCATGAGAAAGAAATTACTTGTACTATCCGACCAATGCTTCATATTCCTTGCCACAGGAATCGTCGTGTTTTCATCCAAGAAATGAGTCATTGAATATTCAGGGCCTAGGTAATCTACACTCCATCTCAACTCCTGAATATTCATTTCTTTCAAGATGTATTTGTCGCCAATTGCCCATACACCCCTCTTGCCACCGACGACAGTCAATTTAATAGTGCTAATGTAAGCGCCATGTATCGCCTCATTGGCGGTGAATCCGCAATTCTGGCATAGCAAGAGATCTGGAGATTTTGGACGTTTCGCATAGTGCTCCTTCGCCTCTTCGTCTGTAGTTCCTCGAAAGGGTTTGTACAGTGCTGACATTTTCCTGTATGTACTGAGGGCTTTGAAGCGAATCGACGCTCGGGCTTCAGTGTGAAGATTTGATTGTGATGTGCCTGATTGCGACAGTATAGATAGATGCTGACGCTTAGATATAGAGTGCGGGGATAAGGCAATCAGACAAACCAGTTCTAAAGGACAAAGAAGAATTATTTTATTTCACCCCACTATGTAGGATAAAGTTGAATGATGAAAATGTGTTCTTTCATATAAAGGTAGAAACTTTACTACTAGTGTACAAGACAAACTCTCCACCCAATTGCAGATGATTTTTGGATAACCCTTGTTCTCGAATGATTTTTCTACAGAATGAAAGAAAAGGGATTGAAATGAATTTATTGCATTGAATAGCAAGAACAAAGGAGATGGAAAAGATCTCGATTGAAATGAACATCTACCGAAGGCGAATACACTTTTGATTGTGTTGTATAGGAAAAATCAAGTCGGGATATACCACAGAAGAAAGAGTCTCGATTTCAATGCGTCCCAATGCATACGAACATGGATAGACACACTTGTGGGGTTTCGAATTAGCTTGAAAATTTTCAATCTGAAAGAAGAACTCAGAGTATCCCATGGGTAGTAGTAAAATGGGTCTATAGCCCAGAGTATCATTATGTGCGATAGCACAGGTGAAAAGTATCCTCCGCTTTGTTGATGATGGATTCGATGATTGTGATCTATTAAGAAAATTGTGAAAGGAACCTTGGTATGATTTGATCAGGGTTTGAAACTTGGGTCAGGCGTATTCTTCTCTAGAGTAGCTCAAAGTTCAAACACCACAACGCTTCATGTAGCTTAATCATTATACTTTGTGAGATATAGGTATGTATACACATACTTTAACCTTACTTAAGACTACTTCGGATAGGTGGTATCGGTATGAGGCTGATGCGATTATCATAGCAGTGCTTAATATCGTTGATGAATAGGAACTATAGCTTTGGAAGTAGAAGATTCAGTGTATTTGATAGTCCGGACTGCAGTCTAATAATGGAGATTGTTGGATCCTTAAAACCAATTGAAATATTCAAATCCTTTGAGATATTGGATTTGATTGAAACATTGAAACATTGAACTAATTTTCAAATTTTTAATTGCTTTTAGAAATGCAAACCCTTATACTATTGGATTACAGTCCGGACCATTGAATTCCCTGAGAAGAATCCGTATAAAAGTATCGAGAAAGTAACTTTACTTTACACGCTCAGAGACTATGTTGATGAATGCTTCTTACTATGTAATATTCTGATGATAAAACGGGAAACAAAAGGGATTTATCACAACACTAGCTATGAAGAACTGAAAGAGGAATTAGCAAATAAATCAAAGTCCCGAAAGCTCTTAGATGATATCTTCGAGGAAGTCATGATATGATGATGTCGCGAAAAGAAAGGGTTGATTAGCATCCTTATCATTAGGAAAGAAGAGTCGCGTTCCCTTCCTTCTGAAAGATCTTACCTTCAGAAAGTAGCAGCGATGAAGCTTCATTGATCCATCTCAAGTACCACTAATCTCGAACTACATACCATTCATCTATAAATCATGATGTATAGATGATGTTGATGTTATTGATAATGAAACGGACATGGAAAATGCAAGATTCCGGCTTAGAAATAATATCCGTCCCTCTCGAGAGCCCCTGACCGATTGCGGGTCTCTGCTGCCGGGCATGGTCTACGATCTTACCAATCACCTTGATATTCTTCCCATTCCTCATTTTCCATGAATATTCGCGATTTTTCTTAAATCAAGGAGATTGTACAACCTTTCATCGACGCAAGTATCAAAACGTGCATAGCTTCAAGATAAAGAGGTTGTGGGTTATCGTTGTCGTTGAAAGAAAGGAGAATTGCCATACGAAATCCAGGTGGTGGCGAGCTGACTCATTAAGAATCCCGTCCGCCGGATCTGCGCTTGAGGGTAACACAAACAGAGAAGGGAACGACGAGATGGGGGGAAATAGAATGGCGGGAAAACGCCACGGCAATGGGATAAGTGATGAGCGAACTTCGTTGCTTGGGAATAGAGAGAGCAGAGATCGCGTTGATGGAGATGAAGATACATTGACAGGCGGGCAAAGTGGGAGAGAGGATGCTATCAGCAATGTCGATGAAGATAATGAGGATAAAGCAAATCAACAGGTTGGGAAGTTGAGGGCTATATTGATCAGTATCAGTGTATTTGGTCTGGTATTTCTTCAAGGTGAATTTATCTTGTATACCTCCGGAAATCTTTGATGGGAGATGATTGATTTCTCTCTCTCTCTCTCTCTCGGACTCAACTTAATATGCTAACAAGACTTATACCCACAGCCTCAAACATGTCCGGAATATCAACCACACAGTCCAAAATAGCAGAAGACCTCGATTCATTTGCTGAAGCAAGTTGGTTTACATCTACCTACCTCGTAAGTCATCCTTCCCATCATCAAACGATCACGCTCTTACATCTAGCCTATAGATCGCCCTGTCTTCCATGTCTCCCGTGGCCGCTCGTCTAGCCCAGATTTTCTCTCCGAGAAACTGTATCTTAACCGCCGCATTCCTCTTCTCAATCGGGGGTATCGTCACATCACAAGCTCCAGATCTCAAGACTTTCCTCATCGGAAGAGCCATAAGTGGGATTGGTGGTGCGGGTATCATGACGATTAGTTTCATCTTGATCTTGGAACTCACCACCAAAAAGCGAAGAGGTATCTTCATTGGACTTGCAAATTCCGGATTCACCGTGGGTGTATCCCTTGGCGCAGTTGTCTGGGGAGCTTTATTGCCCGCTGTAGGCTGGAGAGCTCTGTTCTTGTTTCAGTCACCTCTTGCTATCCTTTCAGGAATAGGAATCTATTTCAGTATCCCAAAGAGTTTTACATCTGGACAGAAAAGTATTGACGGTGCATCGATTACTTCCAAACTTGCCAATATTGATTATCTCGGATCACTTTTCCTCGTAAGTACCAAGTTCTCTCACCACACTATACCTATGAGCATGGGACTAGAACTATACTAAACCCTCCAGGTAACAACCATAATTCTGTTCCTCTACGGCCTCTCCTCGCCCCAAATCGAACGACTACCCATCCTCTGCTCTCTCCTCACCCTCATCCTCTTCCTCTACATCGAGCTCAAGATTGCCACCGACCCCATCATACCCATTGCCGTCTTGAAATCGCGCGGCGCTCTCCTCTCCTGTATTTCTCAACTAGGAACCATGGCCGCTCGATGGACCATCCTATTCTACACCCCCGTCTACGCAATCTCCATTCGCGGCTGGTCGCCCGCCTCCGCAGGCTCCATCCTCATCCCTACCAATCTGGGTTTTGCCCTGGGCGGCATCGCAGCCGGCGCATTCCATATCAAACGATCAGGGAGTTTCTGGTTGTAAGTTCCCTTCATCCCTCTACACAAGAACTCAAAAAAATCTAACCCCTCCCCACAGACCCTCCCTCCTCACCCTCCTCCTCTTCTCCACCACCCTCCTCTTCTTCTCTCTCCTCTCCACCCCCACCACCCCCACCGCCCTCTACCTCCTCCTCGCCCTCCTCAATGGCCTCACCATCGGCTCCGCCCTAAACTACACTCTCGCGCACCTCCTGCATCTCACCCCCCCCTCCACCCACTTCATCTCCACCTCGCTCCTGACCACCTTCCGAGGCTTCGCCGGCTCCTTCGGCTCCGCCATCGGCGGCGGCGCTTTCATCCGCGTCCTGCAATCTCAATTGCGCGATGGCTTTTCACGGAATGGCGGACTAGAAGGAAGAGAAGAGTTGGTGAGGAAGCTGCTAGGCAGTCCGGCGCTCGTGAGCGAATTGCAGGGGTTGGAGAGAGAAGTCGTGGTGAGGGCTTATGGGGAGGGGTTTCGGGTTTTGTGGTTAGGCGCTGCGGTTTGTGCGTTTTTGATGGTGGGGGTGCAGGCTGCGACGGGGTGGGAGAGCCCTGAGGGGGAGGGTGATAAGGTGGGGGGGAATGGGGTGGAGGTTGGGAATGGGGTGGGGGTTGGAGATGAGGTGTGGGAGGAGGGGATGGAGGAGGGCGTTTAGTTTGGTGGTTTGTTCGTTGGTTGGTTGGTTGGTTGGTTGGGGAAGGGGAGTTGCTGGGTTAGAACGATGTTTGTATATACTTACATAGATAGATAGATAGATGGGTATGTATGTACCTAGTACTTTAGACGAGAGTTCTGTATAGACGTGACAGATCGAACCACATGTCACATAGAAATACATATATAGATTGTACAATGATAAACAGAGTCGACAAATAGAACCAGTATATCCAATAGTCCAGACTGCAGTCGAACAATGAAGATTATTAAATCTGTAAATTTGATCAAAACACTCAAATCGTCAGCAAATCATTCAAGATATCGAATTTCATTAGAAAATTACTACTTCCAGAAATTCAACCCCTTATATCAATCATTAAACTACAATCCAAACTATCGAATAAATTACACTGAACAGAACCAACCACCAGATTCTCCGACCCATCATCAAGAGAAATATGATTCCCCTTCAATCCTTGTATTCGTATTAAGTATAAGAGATCCTACCCTACACACATTCCCATCTCTAAACACACAAACAGACCCCTCTACCGACCAATGCTATTTCGAGCAAAATCCTAACTCTATCCCAACAATTGTTGCTAATTCCCAGTTCTACACCCCACTTAGTCATGATTTCGTATCCAGTTCATTAAATGCAAGAAATGCTCTTGAAAATCCCATTTCCTCCAATACATTCCTCATCATTCAATCGTCCAATGCATTAAACCAGATCATCCTCCCTTCCCACCGCTACCTTCCCCTTTTCCATTCTCTTTCCTTTATCATCACCTCCATCTTCGCCCAATTCCAATTCTACGTCTCCGCCTACAGGCCCTTTTCCATCAACCGCATCCCGCCAGCCCTTCCCCCACCTAACAGCCGCCCACGTCGCCGCACTACTAATGACCAAAAACGCCGCGCTAATCGTCGAAAACCAACCTACCCCAATTTTCTCCACGGCCGGGAGCACCGTCGCGCTTCCCGTGGCCGCAAACAAATACCTAATCATATAATTTCCCGCGATGACCTCCGCACCACTCTTCTGCATCACATCCAAACAATACGTATTCAAACTTGGGAAACAGAAAAGTTGCGCCACTCCCTGCAAGAACATCATGATAACGGGAAGCGGGATACCGCCAAAGTCCTTTTCCACTGACCAGCCGTAGAGGAGCATGCAAGCGGGGATGACGATTCCCATAAAGGGGAGAGCGGAACGAAGTCGATCTTCTGGGACGCGAGTCCCGCGAATACGGATATATTTGTTGGTTATGTAATCAGAATAGCGGCCGCCGAAGAAGGTTCCGAGAATGTAACCGAAACCTGGGGCGAGATAGAAAAGACCAGATTGGATGGGGGTGGTGAGATGGAAGCGGGGATTAAGGACATAGCGAATCTGTAGAATGCGAATGTTAGTTTTGTTCTTGACTCGGCGTTGACTACCAAAAAAGGAAATAGAGGGGATGTAATATCATATCAAATCTTATCATATAAGCATGAGGAGTGGGGGGACGTACAGGAGTCAGAAGCGAATACATGTTCCACACCAAACTACTACTCGCCAGAGCCACCATAATCAAATTCGGGTACTTGTAAAGTCTAATGACTCTCCAAGGATTCAACATTCCCCACAGAACCCCAGCTTTCCTCTTCCAACTCATCCCAACCAATTCATCTTTCTTCATTCGATGAATAGTTTCGGGTAGCAAGAAATAAGCTCCAATCACCGCACATGCGGCCAATGCAGTTTGCAGCCAGAAAATTACACGCCAAGATTGGAATGTGACAATGATACCCCCAATGAAGGGCCCGAGTGCGGGCCCGATGAGTGTACCAGAAAGAAACCAACCCATTGCAGTTCCACGTTCCGTCGGACGATAGATATCCCCGATACAAGCTGCGCCGATAGTGAGGAACGAGGTTCCTTGAAAGGCCGTCAAGATACGAAAGACAAAGAATGCAGGAAGGTTAGGAGCGAGCGCAGTGCCAATCGAGCAGGCTGTGAAAAGGGTGGATGTTATGAGGGAAATCTAATATAGTTTAGTATTCTCAATAACATATCAAAGTAAATGAACTATAAGCGTACCCATCGCCTCCCATAAACTTGACTCAATGGTCCCCACACCAATGGACTCAATCCCATAAACAACATATACAACGCGTTACTCAAATTGATAATGGTACCGGTACTATTATACGTATTCGCTACTTCTGGCACCGCTGCCAATACCGTAGTACTGCTAATCGGGGCCAAGAAACTGCAAAAGGAAAGCAGAGCCACGATGACTAGTTTGCGATTGGGTGGAATGCGGTCGTAGATGGCATCGGGAATGGAGATATTAGAATATGTTTGTTGAATTGGCGCATCTTGAGTATTGGAGATGTGAGAGGCGATTGGGGCCAGATTCGAGGGTGGTTGTTGGGAGGGAATGGAGCTACTTGTACTGTGAATAGAATAAGTATCGAATGCTTCATGTGAAATGGTCGATTGGCGTTTTTGGTGAGGAGATAGTTGTCCATGTTGGCTCGTTGATGAATCATGGGGGTTCAGACTTGAAGCCATGGTTTGAATTGAATTTTAAAGAGAGATGTATAGGTATAGTATTAAAATATACGTCATCTGTCAAAAAGCAAGCGAAGGATACATTAAAAGAACCCTTGCGGATCATAAAAGGCAATCGAATGATTGAAGCAAAGAACTAACAATTGATTCAGTTGACCCAGTTGATCCAGTTGATCCCAAGAACGGCGATTGATCCAATTGAACTGAAAGTCTTCCAATTCCCAATGAATCCAAAAAGAACGACAGACTCGGGTCACATATATATATACATATATACATATGCAAGAAAAAAAGATAGAGAAACAAAAACAGAATCAGAAATAGAAAAGAAAAAAGATTTCGATCCCCTCCCCAAGAGCATGAGTCAAAGACGGGCAACCTACCGCAGATACTCGAGTCCCTACCACACTCACCTGCTTTTTCCCTTTCCCTTTGCCATTGCCATTCACATTCCCAATTCCCTCATTCATCCCACGAGTGAGTGATAAGCAATTGCTATCGCATCAGACCTATCCTATCCAATCCCATCATATCCCAATCCAACCCATCCTATTCCCCTTCCTACCTTAGACTCATCTCCAAGGCCGATATTCGGCTTCCCTCGACTTGCGTTTCCAAACATTTCCCACCTACCGCTCCACCTCCCCAGTAAACTTCCCAACCTTATCGACTTTCCACTTGTTCGCGTGCACACTCGTGCAGAAGTAGTTTAGCTTTTCATAGCACGTGATTCAAAAAGCTTAACCTGCATATTCAAGAAGTGCAAAGGTGTTGTGATTGGTTCAACCGAATGAAAAGCTTTTTTCCCTACCTTTTCACTGGAGTGCTTTATCCACTAAACACACCTAGTCCTGCAGAGAGTGGGTATGCCGTTTTTCCGAATCAACTTTTCCGTGCTATTGCCGGAACGATTGATCCTCGCCTTTGCCCATTGCACTTTTCCATCTTAGGACAATGAGGATCTCTACAAAGATCTAGCCCTACAAGAGGTATTTCCGGTCCACGAAAGTCACAAAGTGACATTCCAATGCATGTGTGATACAGAGAAGAGTCACATAGTTGATAGTGGTTTAGGTAATTGTTATTGAGTACTGTATCGTTGGTCATTTCGTATATAGGCCCAACTATATGTAGGTGGTGAAAATATACATACATACACATACACACACACACACACATATACACACATCCGAGGAAAGTCCATGAACGATGAATGATTAACGACGGTGATTTACCTACATATACAATATACAATTGATCGGCGTTCATACTACCTACCTACCTACCTACCTACCTACCATCCGTCCAAACATAAACATTACCACTTCCATCAGAAGTACTTATCCAATAGCCACCTACTGATTAGTACCCTCAACTCTCACCCAGTATACATAACAAGAGTGAAACAAAATACAATCTAATCAAAACTTTCAGCAAATAGATAATGATAATAAAAAATGCTACCATGTAAGAACAACAATATCAACAATGCTACTTGCTCGTTTCCGCTTGCTTGCATCTGCTAGCTCGCTTCTACCAGGATGATATTGATGATGATGATAATAATAACAACAATAACATAATACGCCCAATCAACAGAACGTACAAAGCACAAAGCACAAACCCTACGCTCTTTAAAACAAAAAAACAATGCCTTTTCAAAACCAAAAACCGCCTCCACCTATTTCAAAATGCATGCAGACATGTATATATATATAAGTATGTATGTATGTATATATGTACGATACTCACTAGCTAGTTGCTAACGGTATATAATTTATCCTACGATACCCCTTTCACACACACACACAATGTTAACGTAAAAAAGCCTTTCCTTCTCAATCTCCAGACATTCAAGATCCGCTTGAGCCGCCATGATAAGATAGACAAAGATGGATATCAACATGAGATGCGATCAAGACGCTTGCCCATCGCACCAATCGCAACGCAACCATATATTTGTAAATGCAACGACATGATTTAACCGCCCATAAACAGCCAAAGTCAAAGTCAATGCCATTCCAATATGACTTGACCGACTTCCCAAACCAAACAATGAATAAAAATGATTTCAACGATGATAGATATAGTATATCGGATGCGGTAGGTATATTAGAGAAGTAAGTAATAGAGGTAGATGTATATGACGTATATAAATTGCGAATATGCGAGTATGTCGTTCTCTTCTTGAAAAAGAACAAAATTTGTATACGCATTTCCCCTTCTAGATTCTTCAAATTTGATATTACAAATATCAAGTCGAAGCATCTGAGAAGTGCGACTTCTCCTGCTTCAACTTTAACGGTTTCTTACGCAAACTCTTCGGAAGCTATACCATGAGAGAAAAATGATTAGCTACACTCCACGAGGTAGAAAATTATCAATGATGCCAACGCAAAGACAATTCCACTCTCAGTAGTAGATTTACCACCTGATTCTAATAGGTGTGTAAAGTTAACACGAGAAGGAATTAGAGAAACTAGTAAAACCTGCTGCGAAAGTGGTAACTTGACGTGCCTGATAGTCTTTCTCAAGTAGACCAGTGGATTTTCCTGCATTGACCAGGATTTTCATATCGGTATAAAGGGCCGATGATCGTGTTGCTACGATCCCAAGGAAACTAAGAGTTCTCTTGAGTAGATCACTGAGCCCTTGCTTATCAAGAATCCCGTCGAATAATGGTTTGAGAATTTTATCGTTCCATGCTGCTTGGAGAGTAAGCACATTGCCCCATTGCCTAATTTGCTGTGTTAGTAGATAGCCCATCCAATATAATTGCATATACACTTACGCATGTGCAGTCCCCCATGGATTCGTGACGAAGAGTCTACCCTCGCCTAAACCATGAAAAGCCCTGGTGCTATTAACAAGTGCTTGGATACCATTTTTCGCATAAGCCAATGCTTTCTCATCGATCTCTTCTGCTGATGTCGCAAATCTATTGATGCTCGGTACCTCAATATTATCTCGGAAGTCATCTGAGGCGCGTTCTACAGGGTTCGAGGTTGAAACCGCATGTGAATGTTCCAAGATCTTCAAAACGAAATTCCTGTAAGTAATGACCTGAGCACCATAGTACTTGGCTCTCATTCGCGCTGTGAGAATGTCACTCGCAGGAGGGTCATTCTCTTGCCAGGTACTTGTTCCTCCAGCTTCTTTCCATCGATAAAGAAATTCTTCTGCGGTGGCTATTGACTCGAAATGGTTGGGATCATGGCGGGTGTATACAGAAGGAAATTGAGAGTCTTCCGAAAAAGGTTAGTAGTTTTCGACTAATCTAAGAAATAATAAACATACCATTATCGGGTTTGTAGAACATGTTGTGCAATTGATTGAGGTGCTTGCGTAGGTAAAGTTGGCCTTGATAACTCAACAGAACCATTTGATCGAAACCTTCTTTCACGGCCTCAACTATGTTTGGACTTGGCATATTCTCTTCGAATGTAAGAATACCGGAATGCGGGCATGGTAACTCTGCTACAATATCGCTGTTATGTGATGTTAGATTTCTGATTCACGAATTAGACGAGAAAGACAAACCTTTCAAGTTGTAAGCACGTCCAAAATGCGAAAATTAGCGGATTGTCCTTTGCCAGCACGGGGAGCCCATCTTGCTTTAACTTTTTGAAGCGATCCAGTTTTCTAATGCCTATGTTAGTCGCACTTCATTGAGAATCTGGCCAAGACTTACGGTCTCAAAATAACCTGTAAAGCTCTACAAGCCTGATGAATGTACGAATGACTTTCTAAAACCCTTGCAAGTTGTCCATGATAAAGACCAGCTAAAATATTCACATGGACATGCTGTAGACTATTTCCTCCAAGTTGATTTCCAATAATATCTGTAGCCAGCGCGAAATATGCCAAACCGGGAATAACATCCACGTTCCTAGGTCTGAAGCCACTTCTTGCCAAATATGAATCACCTTCTATCGAAGTTCGTCGGCTGCGGGGATAAAATCGATCAATGTTCTCCTGGGGTGATGGTAATTCTGAAGATTGGGTTGGAGAGCTTTGAATAGGCGATGGATGGCCATTTCGTACGACTGGAGAATTGATATGACCCCAAGGATTCTCAATATCTTTGTCGGAAGGAAGCTCAGGAATTTTCTGTCTTTCTTGACAAATCTTGCCGAGTGCTAATACCACCAACACTAAAGCTGTACTGATTGACCGACTTGGATGGCCTGGCTTGACGAATGTCCCGTAACCACCAGCACCCGAGATTTCTGGAGGTTCTCCAACTCCCGGTGATCTTTTCCGCTTGCTCCCTGGACTCTCGGGCGGCTTCATACTCACGAAACCAGCATGACTGGTATGTTGTGAAGCCAAGTTCTGAACTTGCTTTGGTTTCGCGGAATCCGATGGAATAGATTTAAGAAATGACTCGACCAGAGCATCCAGCCGCCTCGGTATCAAAATTGGATGCATGATGTTCATGTGTTCCTTGTAGCTTTTAACCAACTCCAAAACTACACTTTTTCGGAAATCAGGCATCCCATCCGACATAATACTGCCTACAACTGGTGGAGGATAATCTGGCGCACTAGATGGTGGTGTCATACCACCCAATTGGCCCCATTCTTCACCAGCCGGAGAAGAGACGTCGGAACTTGTATCGACTGCAGAATCGGCGTGATCCGTCATGGGATCTCGATCATAGCCCTGAGCCAAATCAATTCCTTCTCCTCTTCCGAATAATCTTAGAAGTCCACGTCGTTCTTCTTGCAACATCGGATACTTTTCGTCCTTCACGTTCTTGGGTAAGCCCCCTCCATTATTTATCATTTTTTGTACAGAAGGTACTAGCAAAAGCCTAGCTGCGCCCGTCGTGTGATTCACTGGTATTAATGGTTGCCCTGGCGGCACAGGATCGCCTTCCTCCTCCTCTTCGAGTGCACCAGGCGTGGATCCTTCGAGTGGCTGAACTGGACCTACCACTGGCGGATCTATCGGTGTGGTATCATGAAGAATATTCGAATTCGAGCCATGAAATGTTCTGAATTCACCATCAGGTAATTGAACATCGTCTCTCCCTTCTTCTTTCATGCGCCCCTCGATACTTGATAAAGGTCGGCCTGCTCCAACTCTCTCCTGTAACTCGTCCACTCGTTTGTTCAACGATTCAAGACCTGTCTGCAAAACATTGAATAACTCTGCATTGCGGTGTTCCAATCGTATCAAGGCCTCGATGATGTCCGTGGAAGCTTTGTCAATTCTACAATGGTCAGCAGCGTATCATTCCAATTCTATTTTTGAACCTACGGTTTGGGTGGTGGATCTCGATAATGACATTCGAAATTCTTCTCTTTACAACTACCACAAGCCGGTCGCCCTTCGTCGCATTTTGCCTTCAGGTTGCGGCAGCTATCGCATGCTTGAGCCGCGCGTTGCGCTTTCCGAGGCTTTGCAGGTTGAGAATAAGGTGTGACCGAATACTGTTCCCGAGGTGGAGGATGGGGATGACCTTGTGGTGGACCATACATTGACATAGCGCCATCGAATGTCGGTGTCGTCATTGGACTTGTAGAGGGGGGTGGGGGTTGAGGCTGATACATGGGAGGAGCGGGGTTATTATTATACATCTGCGGAGTGTGTTGCGGAGTATGCTGCGGAGGCGGAGGTTGATCGAATCTGGGTGGAAAAGGCCTTCCTCTTTCTTCAGCGTAAGGTAGATTTACATGATGATCTGTGCCATTGGTTGTCGGTGGTGGCCTGTGTTGTGGAGGTTCTTCTGAAGGGTCCGGCTTCACGATGGGTTCTCGAGGGCCATTGTGCCCATTGTGTCCATTGTATGAAGGTATGGGTGGTGGTGGTGGTGGTGGGTGTTGATTATGTATATTGTGGTAAACATGCGCATGTCCTGAGTTAGGGCGATGAGGGTCTTGATGTTCTTGAAAGTTGGGGTGGGGAGGTCGTCTATCGAGGGGGTGGGCATGAGAATCGGGACGAGAGAAGGGACCGCTATTATAGGGAGGTTGTAAAGGAGGAAGAGCCCTGGAAGGGTTGGGCTGATTGGGCTGCTCGATCGGCCAAGCAGGACCGGGTCCTAATCTTGGTCGCTTTGGATCTGGTTGACCATTGTCCATCATTGCGATTCATACAAAAAAGTTAAGTGACCACAACAGCTAAGGCCATGGACTGCGGTCGAGCGCGGCGGCTTCTTACAGGTTCGAGGGAGAACACAGAGGCGTAGAAGAGTTCAGTGGAGAATCATCTGCGCAAGTATGTAATACGGACTGACGTGTAGGTAATCATGTGTGTGATGTAACGAATGCCGCGCGACTGAGTAGTGAAGGTTAGACGGTATGGGAAACCGGTCTGCTTGAACAGGGTTGGAGATGATCAGCCATGTTTCCCTCGGAAAGTAAGGTAGAGTAGTAACAAGCTATCTAAGAGCTACCCGGGTACCAAGCAAGTGGTCCCTTGAATACATTTTTGCGCTGGAGTAAGGCGCGACAGAGGGAGTGATATCCATGAGAAATTTTAAAACATACATTACCTTGGATGTTGGTTAAACCCTTTCCAGTAGAGCTCAAGATCTGCTCTGCAATGCAACTTTCTAGGTTACGTCCAATGCTCTCGTGCTGGGAAAGATTTTATGAATAATAAAACTGTCGAGGGGCCTTTAGGTTGAGAGCAAATTGGATAAATATAATAAATAATAAACAATAAATGAATAAGAAATGGATAAATAAATGGGTAATTGGAATTATTGGAACAATTGAACAATCGAATAAATGAGTGGTTATCTAGGTCCTGGGATCTTTTGGGGGTGCTTTGTCAATTGTAAACTTTAATAGCTGAGGCGGGAGCTAGGATTCAGGGAGTCAGGGATTCTCTCGTTTTCTTCGTTTTCTTCGTTTCTCGTTTCTCGTTTCTCGTTTCGCTCCAAATTTTCCCTCTTTTTTCTTTCTTTCGCGTGCGTGAAGGTGGGATGGTAATATGCACCCAGCTAATCTATTCCTTTAGATTGAGTTTTGGGTTTGGGCGTTTTGGATCTAAGAGTAACCTGGTACGTACTTGCACCTTGGTCAAGAGCGGGAGTAGGCACGGTACGTCGAGTAGTGCACGAGTAGTGTGAGAGTAGTGAGGTACGGTAAAATGGTCGAATCAGATTGCAAGATGATGGTGGGATTGCGATGGTATGTGTGTAAGTAGGTGGGTGAGTAGTAGGTATGTATGTATTTCTAGGATCTCTTGGCGCGTTTTCTTTTCTTCTGTTGCTATATGGATTGTTAGAAGGAGAGGGGAGGAGAGAGAAGCAGAGAAGAGAAGAGAGTGCGGACGACAGAGAGAGAGAGAAATGTAAATCAAAGCATCAACGATCGAATTGCGCAAAAAACAATAGAAATACAATGGATAGATATAGAGGTGAGCACAATACAATACAACACAATACAATAAAATACAATATATAGATAAACAGAGATAGAGGACCAGAAAGAAATCGATTTGCAAAGGAGGCAAAACAGAGCAGGCAAGCAAGCAAGCAATAATCCCGAACCAGTCGTTTAATGACCGAGGCGTGAGTTTTGTGCAGAAATGGGTGGATGGATGTTCTGCTTTCTTGCTTGCCTTCTCGCTGTGGGTTGTTGTTGGCGTCCTTGAATGGAAATGGATCCTGACGACATAGTAGAGATGATTATGACAATGCTAGAAAAGTTAAAATGTCCCTTTTTCGCGTCTCTCCCCACCACAAGCATGCGAAGTACAGATCAAATCAATCATTTGTTCAAAAGAGATAGAAAATGAAGAAAACAACCTTGAACCCGTCACAAAAGTTCAATATAACTCCACTCCAGAGTCCAAACTTATTGTTGCCCCCTCTCTCGTCTCCTTTTCCAATTTCAAAAATTAAAAACAACTCTCAGACTCTAACCTAAAATTTTATGCCAGCTTGCTTTGATTTTTTTTCTTTCCCTTGATTACCAGTAGATGATTCAATCTTTCGACCTTCGGAAACGGTGGGAAAAACGCTTGGGAAAATCAGAGATGTGCCACCACGGGAAATCAACGAACAATCAAGCAAACTTCACAAACTTTGAGTTCAAGTCCAAAGAGCACGATAAGGATAGAGGTGATGGCTTGATAGGTGAAGATTCAGGTAAAAGGTAAAATGAAGGTTCATGCAAGTAGGTATCCAAAAAAAATTGACGTACTAACCCGTGTCTTCGTGACTTGGAATGTATGGAAGGGAACAAATGTATAGTGCGTGTGTTACTTGATACGGCGCATTCGAAAGCCGTTGAAGATGAAGAAGATACGATCGAGTTGCAAGGCTCAGGATGCTGGTATGCTAGTATGCCGGTGTGCTGGTATGCTGGTTGTTAGATGTTGGTTGCTGTCGTATACCCTTCCAAGACCGGTGTTGTTTGGTTCGTCTCTCCGCTGTGTCTCTTCCGCGTAGCAGCGCACTTTTCGCGATTCAAGATTCGAGTGTTCAATGTCGGTGCAGTGTTCACTATTCAGTGTTCACGAAAGCTTTCGTGCCCAGTTACCCGGTGCCAACCACCCGAGAATAGGCGATATAATGCTTTTGTGGGTAGCTAAGGTTATTTGGAAGTGGGAAAGAGTTTAGATTGACAAGGGGGGGAGAGAAAGTGTAATGTAAGGTGGGATAAGTGGTAGTCTGTTTGTGCAATGCGAGTGTGCTTAATGGGCTGCGACTAGGATGAATGTAATGCCTGAGCCGGCTGGAGCTTGATTTGGGGAATGAGGCGTGGGAAGAAGGAAAAGTATGGACATGTGTGCGAGGGGAGGGGCAAGAGGCAAGAGGGGTGCCGGGTTACTGTTGATGGATGCTGCGAGCGAGGTAGTAGTGGGTAGGCTGGATGAAGATATCAATCAATTCGTGCTATTGGAAAATGATATCGTGATTCGTGAATGCCGCTCGATCAATTAATGATTCCAATATCAAACTTCTTTCTCATTGCGGTAGCTGCTCGAGCCATCTGCCTATTGCTTGCCTTCACCCGTCCACCTTTGTATCCCACTACTGCTGGTATCAAATAATGCTACCCCTACTTAATGCAAGCTTTGCCCAGTAGGGTAACTATTTATTTTGTTTTGTTGAGTTAAGTCTATACGATGGCAATGACTGGCAAAGGGATGGACGAGGAAATGATAGATAAAAGGGTCTAGCCATTGAATGTCATCCCAAGTGGGACAACCTAGTAGACGATCCATTTCCATTTCCGACATGGAAAAACTCTGCGTACGAGATTTAATGAGCGAAAATACAACATGTCACTGTCGATGAGAAATGCAAGCCTTGCGTATATTGTACCAACGTCAAAGTGCTTAACATACCAGTGTACCACCACATGCCATCTCATCTCTCGTCAAAACATACACACACACACACATAACATCAAACTTCAACCCAACGCACCAGCAAAGCCTAGACTCCTCGCATTACATACACTCCTCTTACTCTCCCAACAACAACAATAACAACATCATCATCATCCTGAGAATTATGTCCGGATCTGTGTACACCAGCATGTCGCATCCCAGGAATGAGAGCCAGTAAGCAGAGGATGTAGCACGTCGTCTCAACCTGCCCAATGATAAATGTGGAGGGATTGATAGTCTCGTCTGGCCCTATCTGTAGAACAATCACATCCAATGCATTTTAGCGACTTTATCCAGTGCAGAACAAGCACATTCTCCTCATTCGAAGCTTTCTACTGGGAAGGATGCGGGGGCGTCAGTCACTTTCATGTGTATTTCCCATAGCCAAGCTGGGGGCTTGTCAGGTTGTCAGCCTCGAATGTCGTATGACCTGCTCCTTACAACATTCTAAAACAGTAACTTTTGTGATGACATCTTCAATGTTGCCTGCACATGTCGAAGTACCAATTCCACACTCCCAACGACATACATGCATTATGGAGTACCAAGTACGTACGTACGTACATACCCAGCATCCAAATCGTAACGTGAAGGAAAGCTCGTTGCCATTTCATCATTCTCCCAGATTCCTCCCAAATTCCCACCAGCTTGTGATGAACAACAGACCTCCTGGTCATGGTACATACCGATGCCTTGGACATGGGAGGCACCACTCTTCAGCACCCATTCTTCTACGCACGATTGTCCTGCATCTGAATCCTTCGCCTCGTCAAACCCATGGAAATTAATCGGTAATGTCTCCGTGCCCCAGTATGCTCCCTGACTCCTCTGTCATGAAAATGAGTTGTGGATATCGAGCCATCATTTCATTTTCTGGAAGGAAGGAATTTGCAAAGAAGTCCCTGCCTCCCTGGGTATCCTCATCTCCCTGGCCCCGTTGCTAACTTGCTTTGGCTCGGACTTCCTGTGTCTTGGTAAAACAAGAAAAGATGGGAGGCATCAAATTCAAATTCACAAGAGATTTCTTTCTGGAAGGGTCAAAGCGTGCTAACAATGTCACAAACTCAGTAATTGAAATGTAACAAAAATGTCCACATTGATGATCATATCAAAATCAAGAACTCTCATCACGCAATGTTTTTGCCTCTTTCACCTCCTTTGCCTCTCGTGCCTTCTTTCGAAATACAATGATTTCATTTGTTTCTCAATCATATGATTATAATATCTACCATTCCCCGTATCATTTTTTGACAAACAACATCAACCATCCGACTCGAAGAGATCCCAGGCTCCCAGGAAGTAAATAAATGAGATCAGCATGGAGAACTGCGGGGACTCTAGCAACTGATCCAACGGCTTTCGGGTAGAGCCCTTAAAGTGCTTCTTTTCCTTCCATGCTCTCCCCCAATCACTGCGTCGTTCCTGAAAATACTTCCCGAGAACATGATGATAAGTGCTAGTACTGGTACGCAAAAAACAAAAGTACACGTTCGGCGGAACGGGCGCGAGCCACGGAACGATACGTTTGCTTGTGATTTCTAGCCTCCTTCTAGCTCTACTTACTCAAGAACCCGAAGGGTTTCCGTTCACAAGTGGAGGAGTAGCTCGGCTATTGTTCAACTCGAGTCAGTATTGTACAGAAAAAACAAAATCTACTCGGAGTCTCTAGGACGATTCTAATTTGCGCCACCGAATGTCTCAGACTCGATGTAATCATGGAACAGATTCAAAAGAAAACAATGCGCATCATCGAGACAGAATGAAAGAAATGTATGCAAGAGACGGTAAATGTGCCCCAATCATGTTTCGTAAGCTCCTCCAAGGAGTCGGGCATGAGTTTCAAAGCCTGTTAGCCATATGTAATCGCGGTGCCGTACCGGCGTCTAGAGATATCTGGGCTTGAGATTCACGGAATGGTTACACAGAGTTCTTGTGCTCATTATAGCGACCGCGATGTGACGATCGTTACACAAAGGTTGGGTTGGGCAGTTATATGGTACATTGTCGGCGATCAGCATTCGAGGAATACGGGAGATTACTGAATAATAATAGAAATCCCTTGCAGGCGAACCAAATCATCGAAAACCAGTATCCGATGCAACGGCTCCATTGACTGATGCCCGAAAATTCCGCGACAAACAAGGATATGCCAAATAAACTTTTTTTCACGAAGCTTCCTGTCAAAATTCCGGCACGATCTAAGCTCGTTCGCCATTGCTACCCGGTAATGTACTAAACCACGACTTGCATACATATTATCTTGCATCGTATCATTTGCATAGTATGACTCTTGTAAGAGATAGATTTAGACTACGGGGACTCAGCGACAATCGTTGCGACTGGATGCGGATCATCTGACGTTCCTGGCGTTCAAACGGACTGTGTTATCCGTGCGTAAAGATGTAACCTCACCGCTTCTTCCAAGCTACCGGATCGATGGTGCTGATGGAAATGCGATTGATCATTTAGGAGGCTGAGGTTATAGCGCGAGAGACTTAAGATGGCCGACAGGAAGATGATAAGACGGCTAAACACTAATTGAAAAGGCGGTGCTTCCAAGTTCCATGTAATGTGACTTGTGCCCTGAGTTGTGGATGTTGCTTGCATGTTGGTTAGGTGGACTGAATGGGAATCATGTCGCTCATGGTTGCAGGTGGTGGTGATTTGCTTCCAGAACCGGTACTCGTTTTCCCATGGCAGATGATAAACTTCCGATGTGACCAATGGGGGTCTTCGGAGGTTAATATGCAAGTTGCGCAAATCTTTAACTTTTTTCTGACTCGTTACTTGTATTACCATAGATGGCATGCAATCAGTGCAATGCTGTTAGCAACGCATACCAAAATGCGATTCTGGAAATCAGAAATCGCAAGCTAGATCTGCATCATTTCGTTTGTTTCACAAGAACACGAATATTCGATATATACAATCCTGGCCCTCATAGACGAA
This sequence comes from Botrytis aclada, assembly GCA_014898285.1. Classification (NCBI taxonomy): domain Eukaryota; kingdom Fungi; phylum Ascomycota; class Leotiomycetes; order Helotiales; family Sclerotiniaceae; genus Botrytis; species Botrytis aclada. Next base: position 1,000,660 of record RCSV01000007.1, read on the forward strand.
CTGTTGGTTGATGCTATCGCGTACAAGTTATATGACACGACCAGTATCTGTAGACAGCAATTACATACGTCCGAAACATTCCTCTATGAAAGAGGCAAATTGCAATGTACCGGATACACGAACTGATAGATAAGCAAACGGTGAACTTTCAACCCCTCCAGAGGCAAGAATACAGAGAGACTATTGGTGAAACGGGAAATGTCAAGGCCAAGAGTAACCAGGTCCACCTTGTACTCTTGTACGGACCTTTTTCCACGTGTCAGTGGAGACGACGTGAATATTCGGACCCTTCGCCCAACCAAAAGCCAACCTTCATCTACCTTACCTTGTTCAACTCGGTCGCTCAAATCTTTCACGTCTAGTCTAGCAGAGCTCATTGATGGAAGATTGCTTTCTACCGCTAACCGAGTTTATTTTCAAGGATTAATTACATTCATTCATTTCTCGTGAGCAAGATAGCTAAACGCTATCCTGAGCTATCAGAGTCAGCCCAAATGTCGGTGTAACACCAAGCATGCAAGCTTACTCAGATGTGTCAAATGAGAACGTGAGTGCCAATTTTGATATTTGACCAAGGTCGCACAAGTTTGTTTCGGTGTACACCATCAGCTTTGAACGTCCCAATAAATCGGAAAGCTACGGCGAGACACCATCCGCATTGGTTGCCGAAGATACCGATGTAGATGTCGTATCCGGCTCGTCCCTTAACCGTGAAGGGGCTAACTCGATTGAAAATCTATCACGCCACCGTCCCTTCTTGTTTATCTCAATCCTCCTACTCGTATAGCTCCATACCCGTGAAATTGGGCTGGTAAAAAGCAGTCTGTTAACGAGCCCGTTCGCCGTTCTGGTATCCTGACTGGTCAAATTTTCTTCTTCCGTCAATCATATTGAACCCTTGAGTGTTGGCTGTAGTCCAAAATAGCTCGTCTAAACCCAGTGTGACAGCTGCCCCAACTCGCCCGAGATCGTAGTCTAACGCTCTGTGTCGTGGCTGTCTAATATCTACGTATGCTTTATTTCAACCCGATCCATTGACATGATCATCGTGGACGCGTCTTCTCTTAGCGGGCCTTTTAGCTTCTAGGGGTGAGCTGACAACGCTGCCTGTTCGAGACCGTCGACCGCGTCCAAGAATATTGATATTGAATTCCTCTCCCTCCGTAAAAGTCAGATCACCCGTTTCCCCTAGGATTTCTCGAGATGCTTCTTCCATCAAAATACCCAGTCCTATCAAAGCCGTCTCGTCCATACTGCGCCAATCTATAGACCCTCCCTCTGCAGTTGCACGAGAATAGAAATCTGAAGCATAGGTGTGAAGTGACTTTAACAGATCGGAGTCTGGCAACCCCTTCGGAGACTCTCGCTCGTTTGCAAAATAGATGTCCGATTCGGCATACCTGGTTGGTGCATTTTTGCTCCGAAACAACACAGCTTCGGGAGGCACAGCGCTCAAAGAGGACGATGTAGTATCCCGCGTTGAGGAGACAACCACACTCCTAGGAATGAAACCTGCTGCGGAAATCCGACCTGAGCCATATGTAAGTACGTAACATAATCTCAGATGGATTTCGTGTTTGGAACGTTACCTGCAACAGCGTCGTAAACGGATGGTTTTCTTGTTCGCGAAACCTTGTCCCCCTCTATTGATTTTTCTTCAATATTTGGATTGATAAAAGTGTTCTGTGAAAATGCTTTTGAAGTCATATTGTCCTTTAATTCCAAATGTTGATGTCCAGAATGTGAAAATTGAATAAGAATCGTGAGAGCTGAGTCTAGCTAGAGTGCTGTAGAAATTTAGCTCAGTATGACGATGATCAAACAACCCCGCGTAATTTGTACGGTCGCGTCGCGATCCTTTCAGATCTTACTCCTAATAAACAAGCAACACTTCTCAGCGCATCATACATGTAGTAGGTATTGACATTGAGGTATATCATCATCACCTACCTATGTCCTCCAATTGATCCTTTTCGAATACAAGATTCTATCGTACACCAAATGTATGAATCAATTGATCTTTGATCGATCAACGGGTAATCTTGGCCCAAATGCCTTTGCTCGCATCCAGACTACCCAATTAATCCATGCAATTTTACCAGCTCCAAAAGTAAAATTCAATGGTGGTGAAAAGCCTCCAGCGACTGTAGCTTCAGGTGCGGAAGCTCGAGATTACGAGCCAGCGAAGGTATGGGCGCATCAAACTGGAGTAAACGCCCTATCAATAGATAGATTTGATGGGAAGATGTAAGAGTGAAATGAATAATGATACTTATTGAAACTTTTAGACTGACGAGAAGATATATAGTCTTCTTTCTGGTGGTGCAGATGCATCCATCAAAGTTTGGAATCTTGACCAAATCCCCACCGGGGCATCAGAATATACATTCCGACCAACCGGAATCGTCCCCAGGTATTTTACAGGTTTCTATCATTGTGCCTAACAGTTGGGAAGCATCCACTAACTCGGGTCTGCAGGAGTGCTTCCGCGCATCAATATGGCATTACACATCTTAGTTTCTATCCTTTCGATTCCGCTGCGTTTCTCTCTTCGTCGTACGATCATCATCTCAAAATATACTCCACGGAGACTCTCCAATTATCCGCAGACTTTGATCTAGACTGCGTAGTCTATTCACATGCCGTATCTCCCATTGCACAGCATCTTTTGGTGGCTTGCGCGACTCAACATCCAGCTGTCAGGCTCGTAGATCTTCGGTCCGGCGCAAGTACACATTCATTAGCTGGACATCATGGAGCTATCCTCTCAGTCGCTTGGCATCCAAATGTTGAGTATATACTAGCCAGCGGGTGTGTGGATGGTACGATTCGTGTCTGGGATGTTCGAAAGAGTTCTGGAGCAGTGGGCTTACTGGACTTGGAAGATGCAATTGGGATTACGACTACACATGGGATGGCGGGTGGTCGATCAAGAGCTTCTGCCAAGGCTCATACCGGAGCTGTCAATGGTCTTACGTGGACGGATAATGGGAACTATATCATATCTGCAGCACACGATGAACGGGTTCGAGTCTGGGATGCAGCTACGGGTGCAAATACTCTCGCAAGCTTTGGTCCAACAATCAAGAATGGGCATCTCTCAAGTCTACCTATCGTAGTGTCGCCCACAGCACCAACACCCCCCATGAAAGAACTTCTCTTCTTCCCCAATGAAAAAGAAATTCTTGTTTTCGAACTCCATGAAGGTCGTCTTCTCAAGCGACTCAAAGTTCCTGGTCCCACTGTTGCAGCAGTGCGATCTCGAACCGGTGAACGAAACATCCGAAATCGTATTACGGCAATGGCGTGGAGAGAACCGGTTGATGGTATATATTCCGCTCATTCGGATGGACAGATTAGAGCTTGGATACCTAGGACTGAAGAAGATATTCAAATGGATCGTGAGGAAGAAGAAGAAGGCAAGATTCATGATGAGGATGAAGGGGGGAAGAGGAAGAGAAATGTTCTCGATGACGTGTTTCGGGACTTGACGAGACAGAAAATAAGTTTTGGCTAGGCGATTCATCTATTTTAAAAGCTTCTCTTCTACGATTTGTTACCACGCTGGCTTGAAAGTGTTTGTTCATCTAAATACATCCTGTGAGGCTTAGCGGCTTTCTAAACTGGACCCTCAAACTGCACTTCATTTGGACTTCTTCAGCGCCTCCCAATTATTTATCTCTTCCTCAAAATCTGCGGGACTCACAAGTGAAATTCTAGCCTTCGCTTGATATCCTAAATTTGCTTCCGACCAGAACCCAAAAAATCATTAGGGGAAGCTTTCTAAATCTCGTCCGGGAGGTTCGTCATGCAAACTTGTCCCCAACGCGTGCCAGTGCTCAAAGAGAGCATTGCACATACAGATGTCAGCTCATTTACTCTTCACACTGCCAGTTTTTGTGACATGGCCTTAACACGTACTAAATTAGGTACTAGGTACTATTATCTCTCATCACAAGCTATTAGACTACTTTGTTTTACGTCCATGATCATCTATTTGACGTCTGATATTTAAAACTTATAAAGAAAGGGCTTTGCAATAACTCAGCTGTTATACTATGTCTGCTCTTGCATATCTGAAAGCCTTTCAAAGCTATTAACATCTGAAGAAATTCCCAGTTTGCCTTCCCCCTGTCGGTCCCCAGTTATATGCATGCTCTCTTTAATACTCACAAGCCCTTGTTTACAATTTACTTCAAGTACTTTATCTTATGACAGGAAATTGAGTTCCAGAGAAGGTTTAACGACTGATTGTATCATTTGCTTATTTGAATTAGACTAGTTTCTGAATATCATTGCCTAACACAGTTGACGGTTGCGATATTTTTTTGGTAATGGGAATGAAAAGGTTCGGGAATCTATACATCTGCAAATTAACAAATGCTTCTTGAAACCTGTGATATTAAAGCTTATATCTGGGATTTTCCTTCAGCAATAATCCTCTATATCTTCAAAAATCTATTTTCCCAGATGGATTCCCCCATCAATGATAGAGTTTGTGCCAGTGGCACTCTCGCTCTCAGCTAAACAGTATATCTGTCTCGCAACCTCTTCAACGGTCGCGAGTCTTCCTAGTGTGCTCTTTTTCTTTGCCCCTTCTACTTTTGATTTCGGGAATTGAAGACCCCAGTCCTTTGGTGATGCGGTTTAGCTTAGTGTCATATATTACGTTTGAGGACGGAGGCCATAAATATCGAACTTACAGTGAGCATCAATCCTGGTGAAACAGAGTTCACCCGTATTGTTGACGTGAGAGCCAATGACTTGATGAGATGTATCTGAGCTACTTTCGTCACAGAATATGCCTGGAATGGTACTCGTCAGCGCTATTGCCTTATTTGCGTTCATCGGATCCTTGGGCCGTGAACATACCATAGAGCTCCCACCCGGTTTCACACCACTAATATGATGCCATTAGCCCTCAGTAATCTAGCACACGCAGTTTATGAGAATCCAGATGGAGGTGTAAGAGAACACTAACGCAATACTAGCAGTCGATATGAAACTTCCATCGGTTTTCTCTAGATATGGCTTCACAGCATGGAAAAGCCACAAATGCGACTTCACATTCATGTTGAAACATCGATCCCAATCTTCTTCGACAATATTATCGTCTAGATCTTGAAAATTGCGGATCTGAGTCCAGCCATGATTGGAGACCACTGTCCACTTGATTAATTCTCTTGATTCCCAATTCAAAGTACAAACCGATAGAGAGATCGGGAAGCGGGGGTGATTCATAAACACACCAACATCTAATCGTCCCCACTTCTCCATGCTCTCCTTGACCAATCTCTCCACCTCATCTTTCTGTGACATATCAGCTTTTATAGCTGCAGCTACATCTTTCTCTTCAATATCCGGTAGTTTTCCCCGCGCAAGATCTCCCAGCTCCCTAACAAGATCTTGCGCTTTGTCATGACTGGAATGGTAATTGATGATGACACGGACGCCATGCGATGCAAACAGTCGAGCAGTGGCAGCGCCTAACCCGGCCGAAGAAGCGGTTATCAGAGCTACGGACGCTCGAGTTAAAGGTGCCATTGTTGGAGCTAGATTTTGATAGAGGGGTGCAAGTCAAGATTGAGGTGAAGTGAAGGAGGGGCGGAAATTACCCCGCTATCATGCATGGGCCCCGCACTTTCCGATTCTGCGTGTTTGTGAACTGATATCTTGGGGAATTTGAGACGATGAGTGATTTTAGATTGTTAGCTCAGATTGTTGTTTAGACTATTTGAAACCTGATGTGAATTTTATAGAGGTCTGCTAAGGACCCCTATGTTCTCCCTTCCCTCGCTTCCTCCCTCACTTCTGAACTCTGAGTTTAATGGCGAGCTTGTTACGTTTTCTGCCACAAACTGGTTTGGTTCCAATCCATTTCTAGGCACATACAAAACTACATCTCTCAATCAACACTCTGATACCCGTGTAGCCATATTGCGGTTCACTCTAACCGTTCTAGAGATACGCTCTTCCTAGTTTGAAAAGATGGAACTTTGACCTCAAGCCAAGTAATATATTCAAAGAGTTAGAGTTCAAGAATGCAAAGCTATTTACTACATATCAATACTCCTCTTGAAGTAGTACAAAGTGCTACATCACAATAACTAAAACCCATTTTCAGGATACTGCCCCTCTCTTTAAGTCACAAATACCAATACTCATCATCTGAAATGTGGTTCCGAACGGGAATTCTCTTCGCAATAGCACTTGCGTCTCCGATACCCGACCTGGTATTACATGGAAGGGTATCTACAGTGTGGAGTATTAGCTTAAGCTGGTTGGGGGTTCAGCGGTTGCACAGTTGATGTATCTTGTGGTATGAAGGAAAAGGTCTGAACTTCGGATAGAGATGGCGAGGTTATGGATGGTGGGAGGATGAAGATGAAATGGGTGTTTCAAACGTAGGTCCGTAGGAAAGGACAGGAGAGAAGGGGAACTGTACAATAGGAGTGGTGTGTGTAATTCATAGTTTCATTGTAGTACCGTCTGATAAGAGAGCGAAGAGTTTAAACCTTTTGAGGAGAGAATGGCTCTATTAAGCATCTTTACCATTATATAATACAACTGGAAAACTACTTCTTGTTCCGATGTTATGAGAGCAGGACAGATTTATACTGTGAGAAAGAAGGAATGGGATTTGTTAGGAAACATTCATATCAAACTGCAAAACAATCTTGCATGGTTTCATTAGGTATATTTATTCTTTTCCTATATGCGAAATAGAAAAGAAAATCGTGAGTGACATATACAAGATGATGCAGATATATCCCGCAAAAGCCAGGCCAGCCCATAATATTTTACCCCAAAACCTGTCATATCTTTGTAGAGAGGAGTGAGCTGATTCTTTCGTAGTACAGCTTACAGTCATTATGCATTCCAACGCCGTAATTTTGTGTCTGCTCGAGTCGGATGCTCAAGTAGACATAACCGTAGTCCCATTTTTAATTATACACTTTGTACATCATGATTCCTCCGCCGAATTTTTCGCTCATTACTCCAATATATATACGGAGTAAACTTCTTCATTACTTTATGCGCTGAGCAATGCTAGGTTTGCGTTCCGCAAAATGTAAAACTGGGTTTACAGTATTCAAGGGTTCTTGACAACCCCGACCTTGGCAGCTCTCAAGATTCTTCCGTTGAGCTTGAATCCCTTCTGTTGCGTGTGGAAAACTGTGCCATCCTCCTTTCCTGCCATAGGAGTCATGAAAGTAGCCTCGTGTTCATTTGGGTTGAATTTCTCGGACTCGACTGAAGGGTCGAATCTTTCCAAACCGTGCTTCTTCAATGTTGACATGAGTATGTTCTCAGTCATCTTCAATCCCTCGTGTAATGTGATCAAGTCTTGTTGGTGCTCATTGCGTTCTTCGGCAGAAACGGAGAGCTTCTCTGCGGGAACAGTGGTAAGAGCTCGGTCAAAATTGTCAACACTGTCAACAAGATCTTTGGCAAATTTTTGAATAGCAAAGTCCTTAGCAGCTTGCATATCTCGTTTTGTGCGCTCTTGGAGGTTGCGGAATTCGGCGATAGAGCGGAGGAGCTTGTCCTGTAATGTGGGGTTAGCCAAATGCTCTTGAACAGGTATTTGCAATTCCTTTGCCACCGGATGAGGTTCGCAAGCTTATATCCCACAAGTTCTAATGCCGCAGTATTCGGTATAATGGGTGTAAAGCAGTAGTAAGGAAGCAGATTAATAATATTGGATTGGAAACACAAACCTTTAATTCAAGAATCTCCTTATCCTTTGCCTCCAAAGCCTTTTTCGATGGGTCTTCTACTTCAGCATCCTTCTTCTCTGCTGCTGGCTCATCCTTCTTGGCCTCTGGTTCCGTAGCATAGAATCTCCGTCCTTGGAATTGCCTCGACGCGACTTGCGCAGCCAGCGAAGTATTGTTGTGGAATTGAGAACGCAAAGGTTGTCTTGCGGCTGAGCTGCGAATAGAAGAGCTCAAAGCTCGAGATGATTGACGGAGTAATGTTCTTGAGTTCATTGTGTCGTCGTTGTGAGGTGTAATATGGAGGCAAATCGAGTAAGTGAGCACCAAATTTTTTGATTGATGGGTGACATCGGGATGGAAATTTTTAGTGTGATTTTGGGCGGTCTAGGGTGGCAGTAAGCGATTATCATCTGACGACATTTGAGTTGCCTCGCTTCACAAATGGAGCGGATGTCATTCAACAACAATCAAATCCATCTCAGCTGAAGTTAGACATGAAAGCAAAGTCAAAATACTCAAAGGAATATGGAAATAAAGCATATATTCTATGTGTGCATGCAGCCAATTGACAGAATTTCAATAACACTGGGTAATTAGGGATGCATAGAATGGGGGTGCATTCCTTTCTTGACCGGCCTGCTGCATCAGAATGGTTGAGATAGAGAGCCATATAGGCACAGGCATATGGAGTTTATATTAGTTAATATGCTCTTAAGATGTGTCATGTAGAGTTATGATAACTGGTTCCTCGCTAGAGTATCTCCAGGAGGTCTATGCAGTTCTCTCCACACAACAAAGTCCATTCTCTTTTCTCCTCACGAGGCTTTCTGTCCAGACCATTCCTGGGACTACTCCTGAGTCAGTTCTATCCAGAATCTTTCCGAACGTCTTCCTATGAAATACGATATGAAATACGATAATGATCTGGTCAACTTATTCAGTTCTTGTTATCACGTGCTCAGAGCTTCATAGGTTTTGAGGCAAAAGTGATATCAAAGTAGGGAATGTCAAATATACACGGGAACTCCTGGATCTAGTGAGTATCTGATCAAAAGGGTGATGCTAAAACCTTAGATTTAGATCTGTGACAAGAAGAATCAATCAGGGTACCTATCTGCAGATGGATTCCATATGCCACCTTTCATCAAGCAACATATGACACTTCAAACCCTCCTCAATCGGATTGTCATCTAATCACTTTTGTGTTTCTCACCAGCAGCTGTGAATATCATTGTATTCTTTATAACAAGAGATTGCGATTGTTTCAAGGCATTACAAACTGACAGCACCCTTAATCTAGAGAAGTACAACTACAACTACGCCCAGTATCAACTTTCACTTGATCTGGACCTTCATTTTCACCTTCAACAGTTCTCCTTTAAATTACCGAGAGATTGCTAACACAATAGAAGGCCATTATCGGCCATAATTGTTTCAAAATTGGAAGTCACTGCTTCATTTTGAGTTTTAATCATACTGCCTACTTACCTAGGTAGGTCCGAACTGTAGGTACAAATTGAATATCAAGTATCCACCCGACTTCTATTCACTCTCTCACTTCTAGTCACTCTCTCGGTTACTCAAACTTTAAATACAATACTTGATTTGGTAAATTTTCAAATCTCTTTTGAAAGAAAAATCTTTCAACCCAGACCAACATCAGTTCTCTAGAGAGTGTTTATCATCGAGACATCTCTCTTCTATACTTTAAAGCCAACATTTACTTGTTTTCCCTGTGAATTTTTGCATGCAAAGAGATTAGACATGGAGTCGAAAGAAAATAAGCTACCAGGTACGTTATCAATCCAGAAGAATTCAGCTGTTTTTCCACGTGGGGCATTGGGATGCTCGAGGATCTGACCGAGTTTGATATTCGGGACAAGAACCTATTGAAACAATATTAAATCGGCATTTATAACAAGGCAGACTCTCAAGCGCCTTACTATTCCATGTGGCTTGTTTCCTGTGAGATCTTTTGGACTTGTACTGACATTTTGTTCTTTGATAGGTGGCAGCCAGACTGGTACTCCTACAAAAACAACCTCGCCTCCTCCAGAAGAGGATTCTATTGGTAGACTGACTGCAAGTATTTTTCTATCCTAGCCTCATTTTCTTCTCATCTTCCAGACCTCTATTCTGGTTTGAATTCAAATTTGGACTTTCAGACTTCATACCTTGAAATTCTGAGCAGTGGCACTCTTCCAAACCACGGCCATTCCATCTATCCTAAATGACCTATTACTGACTTCTCTTCAAGCGTCAATCATCCATTCGAACACAGACCGATAAGACTCTCATTATACGTAAGATGAGCCAGGAATTCGACGCATTCTCTCAGAAAGTTGGTATAAGTTCCCTTGAAGAAGCAAAGTATCATCTTCAAAATCTTGGCCCTGTACCTACACTTCCCGAGTAAGTCTTGAAGTCTCCGAAGTTTCATCCTTTCACTTGTTTCAGTTGTAAATTTGTTACTTCCACAATCATTGGAGCATGAATACATTTGCACTTCTATCTGTTTTACTACGGATGGCTACGATATTATGTACATTTCGTTGTTTGGCGCGTCTTCTACAAAGAGAAATCATGCTTTCGCAGAGCAGCTTTTCTCTTTGTTGGGCATCAAAAAACTCGTTCTGGACGATATCTCTATGCGCTGTGTTTCTACCACTTCTGCCCCTTCGATAGCTACTCTTACCCGCGTCCCTATAAACACGCTTTCGGTTATCAAGCATAGCTAACCCCTTCAATTAGTCCCGCGGAAATTGAAACCCGCAAATTGGTAGAGCAAGAGGAGAACAAGATCATCCAAGAGGAACACAAGTCTATCAGACGTGATTCCGTTAGCTTCTTGAAGCGTCGCACTTCTGAGCGCAAGACCAACCTCGCCACACCAACTTTGACAATCACAACCGAAAGTTTTGGAAACTCGCCATTGCTTTCTCCAGCAATCTCTCCAGCACGCTCCCCAACACCACCCGATTCTGCTGTGACACGCATGGAACTGGCAGCGTCAATCTTAGGTTCAAGTTCCACTGCGAATATGGTCGCCTCCCCTGATACTCTTCAATCTGATAAGAAGCAGACTTTTCCAGTCCGGGATACACCTATCACGGCGTATACTGGACCTTTTGGCATCCGCAACGTTATTCTAACTCCAATTGAGCAAGCAAATACTATCAGCCAAGGCCAAGCAGATGAGTATGCTGTTAAGACCGTTACGTCATCTTCTAGTGCATCAACCACACCTGTATTCCCTCCTCGTGTCTCTAGCATGGCTCCACCTCCACCAACTGTTGTCGCTGGTTGGGTAGGTGACGATTATGCTTCGAGTTACGGAACTCCACCAACTTCAGCTGCGCAAACAATTGGAGCAAGCCCTTGGCAAAAGAAGGCTACTAACTTTACAGTCCCTCTTATTATCCCTTCTTCTAGCCAACCGGATACTCGTAAGTTTCCCTGTTAAATTAACATCGCAATCTACATCTCCAGTTACATTATCTCTCAGCTCTCCTTTTCCCTCCTCTCTCTATATATACTAGGGTAACCCTAAATAACTACTCAGTCGAGTGGTTGTCCTGTGCCCCAGTTGATTCCCCTCACACTCCTGTAGCTGGTAGTTGTGAGGCTACACCAGGTTTTATCTCTAGCAGTGATGGCTCCGAGGTTCGAGTTTGCCAAGAGGAGAGCTAATAATAATCCTGTGGCAGAAATCGAACTTGAATACAAGAAAACCAAACCTGATGCCCCTGATGCTGATAGAGTCGAAAATTCTCATGGTATCAGCGTTGTACCTTCACAAAATTAAAGAAAGGGGCTCGAGAACTTCGATGGCAGATAGCTGGATCAAATCAACTTGCAAGCACGACCAAGCTTTTTCAATTACGACTCTTTTGGCCAAGCTTTGCTTGCTTCCTCCGTCGTAAACCGTCAACCGATTTAGCCTTTCACACACCTGCTGTTACCGTTTTGACTCTTCTCTTACCTCTACAACATGTTTTTCCAAGCGATATACCCCCGGCGTTGGGCGCATTCGATTTTCAAACTTTGAAACTTCCACATCTTGCCCCTAGTCTACTTTTGCGGATGCTAGGTAGCATTTGGGAGGATGGATATCTTTTTCTTTTTTATGTGATCTTTGGGTTCTGATAGGTGGTCGATCTTCCTTCGCTCTCATTTCTACACTCGATGTACATACCTACTTTTGCGCAGGATAGACAAGATAAGCAGAACACAATGCGGCTTTTGTGCTTGACCTCGCTTGGTTCATATCATGGAATGGATAGTGGATAGAGAAAAGAATTTACATCATCGAACCAAAGATTCTCATAGATATTGCAGATCTAAGGGAATCAGATTTGATATTTCATCTAAAAGCATGGGCATTTAAAATCATTCTCCTTTGTGCGCGAGTGACTGTAGTGATCGCGATTCTGTACGCCAAGAACTCTGAAACCTAATAGAAAAACCACTCATTGTGTCCGTGTGCTAGAATATGCAGGATGCCACCAGCACTTTGTGGCAAGACCTAGCATGTTTCAAGAACGACTTCTTGGTCGTGATTGGCCTCATATACGCCAGTCCATTCCAGTCCAGTCCACTCCCCAGAATAGTTATTTATTAGTTCATCAGTCGATTGGATCATCTTTTCTCTCTCTCCACCCTTACATTGTAACTAGCAAGCTTTGCTTCTCACATACGAAGAATAGCCTGGCCGCGTACCTGCGCATCCGTTTCTCCTCATCCGGTCCCAAAACCTAGAACCCCAGTTTACTTATGTTCACATCTACTCGAAATTTATTTCAAATTGGGTGTAAAGTTCCCCATTCCCCATTCCCCATCGACTAACCATCTATCATCTTCCCGAATTGCATTATCATCCCCTCTACCTCTCCCCTCATCTTTCCCCTCATTCCTTCCTTCACCTTCCCAACCTCCCCATTCCTATCCAAAACCCAAAATTCAAACCCCAAAAATCACATTCCCCCCCCCCTAAATTCCAATATTCTCAAACCACAACTAAAAGCTAACCTATAAGAAAGCAGCGAAGACTGAAGTCAACTAATCAATACTATTATATTATATTATATTATATTATATTGTATTATATTATACAGCAAATACAATATAGATCAAAGTCATCCATCCATCATTCATCAATGAATTACAAATATACCGCAAGATAACAGAACTACTATCCAGATATGTAGGAATGTGATTTACTTTGGAAAGCTCGCTGATTTTAGCTGATAACATTGAAAATGATGCTCGAACAACAACGACAAGAACAACATGCGTAAAGTATAAATACCTATACAAACACATAAACTCACTACTCTTCAAACCACTACGCTGGCAATCATATCTCAAAAAGCGCTAGGAGTGCAAGGGTTGTAGTTCATAGCTGCTCACTTGGGTCATTTGTGAACTGGTTCTCGGTCCCTACACATACATTTACAATCACCCAAGTCACCAAAGACACAAAATTAATAGAACAATATAAAATTCTTCTATTTACTATAAAGAGTTCCACCGCCCAAGTAGAAAGTGACTTCGTAAGAAGCACTTCTACCAGCTCCATGAGTTCAGTACAGACGAAAGCCTAAACTACGCCATCGGTGACCCATGAAGATGCAATGCGAATGCAATCTCTCTTTGTTTCCCGCTGTATCGTATTCACACCACCTAAGTGTCACTCATATCCATTGAAGACAACCCTTCCCTAATATGTGTGATCATTTGTGTGGCAAATACGAATTAAAACCTCCCAATTTCACCATGCTTGCCTCCATCTGAGAAATCATGATGTTCTCCTGGAAATTTTGTTTTGGTCGCATACTGTTTGCAGACTTATGCGCTGTGTGAAGATCACAAGTTTACCTCCATGCATGAATCTCTCTTCTCCCCACAAATTGAAACGAAAGTATGTTGGATCGCGACTGAAATACTAATGTTGTGACGGTGAAGGGCGTGTAGCAAGTTGAGTAGGCAAGATTTTGCACTATGGCTCACAATGTTATTGAATAGAATATCCAACAACCAACATGCTTTTCAAGATATCCAACGTCTTATCATTCGATATCTAGACCAATTCCTGAGACTCTGATTGACTCAAAAGATGTTCAATAAGAGACCACTCCGACTCGAAGTCGAATTTGTCAGAGCGTGCGCTTTGCATATCAGAGTTGAAATCGAATTCTAGATCATATTGATTTTGGAATTCATGGAATACAGTTAATCGATTTTCTGTGTGTGGAAAGCAATCAAAGGATTCATCGTCAGAAAGTAGATCCTTGATGAGTCGATACAAGAATTCTTTGACAGCGTAGTCGAAGTCGTGACTCAATGTAAAGCAAGATTCAAGACATCGATCGACCGCTTGTAACATAGGATCGTTTGGACGAAACTTGATTGTACAGATGACTGTGCTGTCCAGATTCATGCGATTATTGTCACTTGTCAAAGCAGATTGGAATACAAAATAACTACCGGTCTTCTTGGTGGCCTCAATTGCATCTTGTTCAGGAAGAGTGGGTAAAGTTTTGTTTTGTCGGGCCCTTGCTATATGAACTTGTGGAAATGGTCCGCTACGACAGTACATTGCAAAAACTTTTTGACGGTAGGCATAGATTGATTTCTTACATGTAGTTCCGAACGTAAAAGGAGCCGCGAGAATACCAGTGTAATATATTTGATATGCAGTTGGGCGACTAATTGTAAATGTCTCGGAGTCATCCATACTCTCTTGGCAGACATCGGCATGAGCAAGGCTTTCTGCCAGAAGACATGCAATCGAACAATATTTAATACCACTATCGGGACCGCAGCCATGGCATAGAACCATAGGACTATCTATTGTTGCGTGATGATGATCGCGACAATAAGTACAGTCGAAGGATATTCCAGCTGTATCTAGCTCCGTATGTGTACGTAGACCCGAATTGATAATGGCACTGCTTGATAGTTGTTGCCGACTCCAACCATTGGAAAAGTCAGATGAATTTGGTCCTGCAGCATCACAACTTACTACACTTGTTTGCCGAGTAGGTGTTTGACTTCCTAGAGGGGCAGCTTCTGTAGGATTCAAGTGCAGGGAATCCAAATCCATCATAGATGGGCGGAAGCTCCGAGGTTGTGGCCCATGTATAGTCAATGTAGAGCTAGTAATCGCAACAGGCTCACTGGCAGGTATCGGAGCGGTTTCCATAGATGGCGGGGTGTCTTCATTGCCGGTACAAGCCTCTGAAACAAATGGTTTGGCAGCCTCAGATGCGTTATTGACAATAGTATTCACAGATGCACTATCAGAGACGGGCAAAGCCCCAATTATAAGAGCATTTTCAACAGCGTAATTAGAAGATGCATTATTAAAAGCACTCAAATCGTGGACTGGTTCGAATTTACCAGTAGATGAACCCAGTGATATTGCTAGTGGTAGCATACGTGGATACACTCTTGAATTGGAGAATTTGGTAGAACTATCCACTAGCGATTCAGTGATTATAATCTCAGAGACAGATGCAGGTCTATCGATAAGGATTGCAGAATCAGAGCTTTCCTCATCATTGCCAAAGATAGAGGGACCTGAGGTAATCATGGCGTTGGTTGAAGAACTTCGGAATCGTTTCTCGACTGTCTGGTTGTGATCATCGAAATTCCCTAGATAGATTGGTGCATCACGACTTAAAGTCCTCCTAGGAGGTGATTGACAACGAGGTGATGATTTTCCCGGCACAACTATAGTGACAGTTTCGACCTCGTACTCGGCGAACATTGTACTAGAAGAGCTATCCTTGATGACACTATGGTTGATAGATGATGCTACCTTGATTTCATCAATTAAGCTTCGAGTGGGCTCAGCGTCTGTAGAAGCACCGATTTTAGCGAATCTAGAGATACCTTCAGCCGAATCTTCGATAGGGAGGCTGGCTTGACTTGTCGAAGGTACCGGTGATAGTATGACTGTTGCTGGTTGACTTGAAGCATTTGATTGACCGTAATGAATTTCAGCTTCAATACTGGGCCTGGTGCAAGGGTCTGTAATTGGTAGAAGAGATTCTTCTGGCAGGATTGCAGAATCTTCTTTGGCTGGAATTTCTGAGTCTACCTGTGGCAAAACCTCCTGAATCGTTACGACAGTAGATTTCTTTTGGGTGGCTCCAAGGGTGTGTTGTATGACATTCTTTGAAGGCGAGATTATTTCTGGGAAGTCGTTTATGCTCTTGATCTCAAACTTCTCGCCGCTCTTTGGAGCAGCGGCTGCAGTCTGAATTGGCATCTTCGTCTTCTTTCGACTATCGTTATAACTGTGTGAGACTTTGGCAATGACGGAAGTATCTTTGTAAGCTTTAGAAAAATGCGTTGCACGAGTCTGTTGGATAGCCTGTGGGCCCTTTGGCTTACTAGCCTTGGGTTTTACGATCTCCCAATTTGAGTCATCCTCGATTACTGGATTCGTAGCATCGTCGAATTGGTAATTTAATGGGTCAGATGCAATGGAAAGAGTTGCCTTGCTGATTATCTCTGGAGTTTGACTTCTATCTTCCGCCACTGTAGACTCAGGGTCGCTTTCCTGCTTCAAAACCTTCTTCGCGTTATTTTTACCCTTTATCTTCTTCTTCTTCTTCTTTCTTGGTGCTGTCTCTGTCTTTGGCTCTGAAATATCTGGAATTAATAGCGGTGAAGGAGAACGAGGTGAAAATGAATTGCCTCCATTGTTAGGTGTACCAGGAGTAATGGCTTCAATGACTGTAGTTTCCTCGGCAGGCCCATCTAATGTCGGAACGGTACGTATATGAGTTACAGACCAGGTTTCCGATCCCATTATCGAGTCCAACCCATGGATGTTGATATTCTGAACAAAATCCTCCAAAACACTTCTAGCCGCAGCCTCTCCTGGTTCCTCCTTGTTTCTTTCCAAAGTGTTGAGTCTATGGATGCATTCATGATACCTTGAGGAACGTCGAACTTCCGTACCCTGGACTTTGGCAACTGTAAAACATGACTTTTCCATGCGTTTATCCTTCTCCACACGAATGAGCGCATTTTCAATCTCGTTCATTTGGATGAGTTCGATGAGGAAAAGGTCTACAATTGGTTTGAGTTTGGCGGATTCTATCCCCTCAGCCCCTCCATACAGGTTACGGTGCAGATTCTGCCTGGATTCGCCCATATCGATTGCTGTAATATGAAATAGCTTGGACGCTGAACCCTTTTCTGCAGAGGGTGTATCCGGCTCCGTCAAATGAGCGTAGTATTCTGGATTTTGAACCTCTTTTCCAGAGTAGAAATCATTTGCCAAAGCCCGAAACTCATAGGAGTTTTGCTTCATTCCACTTTTGGGAAAAATCGTTTCTAATCATTTTTAGCAGACGCAAGATTCCACAACGAATGATTGCTCAGACTCACGATATAAGACCTCCCAAGCCAATGTATCTCTGTTTGATTTATTGTATCCCTTGAACCAAGTTCCCGCCTCCGTGCTGATCTCGTATGGAACTATGAAAGGAGCACGTACGCCCAGTCGAACTGCTCGTGAGAATATTGCTGGATTCCAGCCCTAATCAATTGCTTAGTAAAAAATTGGAAACCGCAATTGAAGGTTCATGACATACCCAATGAAAGAATTCACGGCTTTCAGACTTAATTATTTCTTCGGCCATTGTTTCCTGCGAAGTAAGAAACGACAGCAGGCCGTTTGTTCCTGCTGCTGGATGTGGTTCAAAATATTGATGACTTTGGAGAAGAGGTTCGCGCTGATCGAAATGAATAAGTCTTCCTACAAGATCTCCTACTATACTTATACCTCGAATGTTGAGTAACTGGAAGAGGCCAGGATTGTTGGTATTCAATATGTTCGCTATGGTCGTTGCTGTTGCGATGTTGTCAATCGTTGGAAGGTCCTGCCGATCTTGGCTGAGAATACAAGTTAGTATTTAATGGCAAGAGCGAGAATTCTTCGGCTTGAAATAGAACGGGTTGAGAGAGAGAGAGGGAGAGAGAGAGAGAGAGAGAGAGAGAGAGAAGGAAGAAAATGTGATGTTTACTAACTCTTCTACTTGTTTGAAGACCTCTTCAACTGAGCCAGAATGCACAGTTGTGGTTTTTGACGATTCGCTGCTGTGTTTTATGGGACTGGAATGTGTCGAATTACTCAAAATCTCAAGGTTTTTTGTTGTTAAAGGACTTGAAGCTTGACCATTGAGATCTGAAGTGTTGGAATGTATGTTGGAATTTATCAATTCGGTGTGTGGTACAATTAGATTGTCCCAAGCATTATCTGTTTTGGAGGACTGAAGATCAGCCTCTTCTGGTGTTGAAGGATTGTTGTACTGTTTGATTTGTTAGAAAGAGAAAAGAATGATTTCGTTAGAAATATCAAAGCTCTGGTTCAAGGTAGGATGGTAACAATCTCTGTTGGGATACGACTAAGCAAGAATAGTTTCTTCGAGATCACCCTCACCCATTGACCGGCCGACCAGTATGGCAACAGAGTTTGAGAAGGAAAAACAACTTTCTTACCATCATATCGATATCTGTCAGTGATTCAGCCATGGATACTGGAGATTTTAGTCTCGGGAATCTCATGGTTGTGCATCGATTTTGAACATTTATGTGAGGAGGGGAAAAAAGTTGTTAAGAAGTTGGAAGAGCAAAATTATCAATAACTTCGCTTCGAGATGTCTAATAGATCAGCTGTATTGAAACAATAGTCACCAATCCCAAAGGGGTATCGCGTGCTTTATATACTGCTACTGGCTACTGCTACACCGTATAAAAGAACAGAGCTTCAACATCCAACAAGAATGAGATCAAATCAAGTTGTATGCAGGTACCTATCTTCCTTCACTGCACTCATTCTCTTCAATGAATAGCCTTTTGTTCCCTTGGCTCATTACTAGATTTAACACTCTACTCAACAACCATTCACCAAACAACTGAGCAGTAGACATCAACCAGCAGATAAGGATGGAATTCATTGGTAATTGTCTTTGCCTTTGACTTACTTTGTCACAATCGTACTTGAACGCAATACTGTCATCATGCTCACAATCCATCTCCTCACACTGTACACACTGATCTTGTCTATGTATATACCAGATTGTAGCCCCACTTGGAACAAAAGAATGTGTAGCACATAGAAATGAAATACATCCAGGCATCCCCATTGTCAACTCAAATGGAACTTACAATCACAACTATCAACTATCCCTTCCAATTCCCCTCTATAGTTCTTTTTGTCCAATGCTTTTTAAAGCTCTTCCATCTCATCATATCTCTACTAAGTAGGCTTTAGACTTGAGGAACATTGCTCTTTGTACACTTTAGGGATATATGTCTTCTGAGAGTACCAAACCTTGATTGCTTGAAGAGGCATTGAATTATGTATGTTGCAAGTACTATTTCAACATTCTCCACCCCAGTACAACAAGCAAAAGCAAGCTCTCATTTACATTTGGTGGGCAAGAAACAGTGAAAACATTGGGTTGAAATGAGGCCATGATCATTTTGGCATTAAATAGCTTCATCATGTGAAGTCTTGACCACAATCTTCATTGACCTATCTCTCTCGCGCTCTCTCTCCCTCCCTCTCTCCCTCCCTCTCTCCCTCTGGTAATTTCATAATATAGGCATGTAATTTCCCAACCATCAAGCTCACCACCAGGTAGCCATAACTGATCATATTTGCCTGTGAAAAAACAGAGGCTCTGTGTATTGTAGAAGAGGCTCCGTGTATTGTGCTACATTATGGCAACTGCCAATAAATATAACTCACTGTGGATATCTAGATGAGAAGAATTAAAGGAGAATCATAAGATTTGTACACGAAGTGATGAAACGCATGTTGTTTACTAACTTATGGCTTCTGATACTTATACTCATTATCCTCACACAACTCACATACTTTAACTTTTACAGCAATCAATAATGAAGCAAACGGATACCACAAGTTTTACCCTTCTAGAAAGCAATGGCAATTTGTTAATGATACATTCTATACACGATTCATAAACAAAGGCGAATAGTTACCACTTTATGATCTGATATGACTGTTCCTTCAATAGAGTCTACCATCTACGCCAGAATATTTCCCCTTTCCCTCCTTTCTCCCTCTTCATGTTCTCCTATCCAAAAGGATCCTGTCCTAATGTCTGCGTGCTGGGACCAAAGAAATCTCTCATCACCCATCTACTAGTGAAGTAAAGCCAGAAAGCAAATATCCCCACAGTAGATCATATAGTCATGATATGATGAAAATTGAATCAACTTGAGTGAAGTGAAGAAGGAAAGTGAAGTGATGTTGAACTTTCCTAAACGATCCCACTTACATAATTGGTCATGTGATTCGAATAGAATCTTAACACTAGCTTCAGACTAATCTCGGACTAGGCTGAACGCAGATCCTCGATTTTTTTTTACCATTAGTATGAGCAAGCGCATTCGATTATTCTGAACTTGCATGACTTTATTTGTTCCTTCAAACCCCCCAAAGGATCAACAATCTAACCATCAATTTTCATAACATTTGTCAAAGACACAAACTACTATTTCCTTTGATCTGCTTGTCTTGCATTTCGTTAACACAGAAAATTCCTTTTCACAACACAACCTATTCATTGAAAAGATCTCTACATTTCCCTCCTCATTTTTTCTGAGCCTAGGAAATCAAAGAAACAATGGCCGATCAACCCAGCATCACATCTATCCTGGCTGCTTTGGGTAAATTTTCTTTCTCAGATATCAAAGGGGAGAATTCGAAACTAACTTTTTTGCAGCAGCGCAGCGTCCCAATGCTACCCCTCCGCAGAATCAGCAGCCTGCATACCAACCTCCTCAACAGCCAAATCCCTATGCACAAACCGGCGGCTACTCTCTACCTCAACCTACAAACTCGGGCAGTGTTGATCTCAGCGGTATCAAACCTGTAAACTCTGGAACTGTCAGTATTCAAGATGCCATCGCAAAGGCGAAGGTGATTGCTGCTGAAAAGGGTGTTGCCTACGACAGAGCTCCATCTTATGTTGGACAACCCCCCATGCCTTCCGGTAGACCATACAGCCCAAGATCTAGATCCAGGTCGCCTCAGCCAACACGTCGCGATGCCTTTCGCGATAATTTCAACCCATATCGCGATGAACGACGAGGCCCACCCGGAAGAGAATATCGCGAACGTTCATTCTCTCCCGGAGTACGAGGCAGAGGTCCATCTGATGCTTTTCCACCACCACATGGAGGCGCAGGCGGATATGCTCGTGAACGTTCTCCCATACGCGGCGCAGAAGACAATGTTGAATCAATCTCAATCGAGTCGAATCTTGTGGGATTGATCATTGGTAGACAGGGCGAGAATCTAAGAAGAGTGGAATCAGAGACTGGTTGCAGAGTACAGTTCATTACTGGCCCTGATGAAACGGGTCCTTTCAGAACCTGCAAAATCACTGGTCCTCGTGCTCGC
Organism: Botrytis aclada; assembly: GCA_014898285.1. Taxonomy (NCBI): domain Eukaryota; kingdom Fungi; phylum Ascomycota; class Leotiomycetes; order Helotiales; family Sclerotiniaceae; genus Botrytis; species Botrytis aclada. The sequence continues at coordinate 1,021,834 of RCSV01000007.1, forward strand.
CGAGCGGACGCCAAGGCTGAAATTACACGCATTATCGATGACAGTGGTTTGGGCCCACTCTCAGACCGAACTCCAAGAGAACAGAATGCCACCAGAGACTCATCGCACCAACCTGCATTGAGAGATGGCGAAGATAGTATGCAAATCATGGTTCCTGACAGAACAGTCGGTCTTATTATCGGCCGCGGTGGAGAGACTATCAGAGATCTTCAAGAGCGAAGCGGCTGCCATGTTAATATTGTTGGAGAGCAGAAGAGTGTCAACGGACTTCGACCAGTCAATCTCATCGGTACTCGAGAGGCCGCTGCCATGGCCAAAGATTTAATTATGGAGATTGTTGAGAGTGATAGTAAGAGCGCACCAAAGGAGCGTGCACCCGCCCCAAGAGAGAACAATCGTGACGCTGGTTATGGTGGAAATTACGCCAGCGGTGGCGCCAGCGGCGGTGGTCAAGGAGATAAGATCAATGATTCAATCTTCGTACCTTCTGAGGCCGTAGGCATGATTATTGGCAAAGGCGGCGAGACGATCAAAGACATGCAGAATACGACTGGTTGCAAGATCAACGTAACCCAGTCTTCGGGACCAGGTGAGGTTGAACGTGAAATTGGCCTTGTAGGTTCCCAGCAAGCTATAGCAGCTGCCAAGAGAGCCATTGAAGATAAGGTTGATGCTGTGGTAAGTGAAATCACTACTTCTCGTCTTCGTAACATTTTTTAACTTCTAGAAGCAACAGAAAAACAATAGCGGTGGCGGTGGCGGTCATCGTAATAACCGTGGACAACAAAATCAACAGAACGACTATGGAGACCGCGGCTATTCCCAACAATCATACGCTCAGCCGCAAGGACAACAAGGACAACAGGCTCCCCCAAGTGGCGCCGACGACCCCTATGCAGCTTGTAAGTTTCATCCCCGGCCAACCTCGAACTTTACTGACAAAATTAGATGGTGGATACGCCAACTATGCACAGCTTTGGTATCAGGCATTGGCCGCGCAAGGTCAAGGTGATACAACCAAGCCGCCAGGAACTTCGTAACTTTACGACAGTGATTACCAGCCGTAGGATGATTCGACATTTGACTTGCATGATTCGTATGACTTGCATGACATACGCTGAGACCATGACATTCGATTCATTTTCATCGATATAGTATGCCTGCATTGCACATGATGACGATGACCGAGAACCTTCGTACTCTTTCATTACTGGCCTGATATTGGTATACTTTTTTCACTGAGTTGATCACGCAGCCCAGGATACTCTAACTTATGGATACACGATATAGTATGCACTACCTACTACGTTTACGATTTTTGATCATGCTTCATCAAACAAAAATTCCGGAGAAGAAAACCCCAAAAAAATGATACCGACGAACCAGATCTTATCTATTTGTAGATGATGACCAAACGCGTGCCATCTACTTTGCGCTGTGCAATGCAATTGATCTGACAATCTGCTTCTGCTTGACAACCATGATTTGGGCTTTTGGCACTGGGTATGATCTGCTTGCAATCTTGATATTCATGCATGAACGTCTTTTTCAATGGCTCCTGTTTACAATTGTCCTTGATGCTCTGGTCAGCACAATCACTCTTGTCGATGCACATATCGACCTTGAACTTCTGATTCAGATGTGAGGCTCACGCGAGCAATTCGGTTTGGCTGGTGATCATGGTCTGAGTTGGCCTGGAAGAAAATTCGATTTAATGCTGCATGCATGACTTGATCGCAACAGATGATACTGATCACTTGCTTGCTTTGCTGAGTAACTTTGAACTTTTGGCTTTTGCTATTGCTTGCTCGCTCCGTGGATGACTGTGCGGCCGATGGTCAATCGGATTGTTCCTTTACTTTCTTACTTGCATTTGATGGATACCACTTATCGGATAGGCATTATTTGGATTGGTGTGTGGGATGGATGGTGGGTAATACATACAAAAAGTCATTAATTGACAGGAGTGGTGGATGTGGTTTATCGACTGGTAATATTTGTAAGATAGCTACAATAAAAAATTGTTTATTATGTTTGAAGAGTTTCTGTAGATCAAATTATGGGTTGGGTCCTACGTATGGACCGGAAAATGTATCTCAACTACTTAGAAGTGTTGATGGACCTTTCTCTCTTATGGGTGCCCATTCCAAGATCCACCAGTGGGTGTATGGACTGACAGGACACTTCTTATCTTCCGAAATCTCGAAATACTTCATTTTTCAGCTGTCTGATATCAGAACTTATTTTTTTTTTATTCTTCAATCTCTGATAAATTATTGTAACAATTCCTAAGATACACGAGTTCCTACCTCAAAAGATATTTCGAAGTATATTTTTGCTGTGTCCCTTCCGTCCATACACCCACTGGTGATCTGTTGGCGCTGTTCTAGCTATTTGGTCACTCTAAATACCCTCTCTCAATCAATCTTTGGTTTAAGGTATTCTATCTCTAACGATTCGATCCCTATTGTCTCACATAATACTGACTGGTGATTTACACCCATTATATGAATATAAATAGCATTAACTTTCGTTCATTTCCTAATCTTCTATATACATGAAAAATTACATCATAACCCACCGAGTCCATCAAGACGTCGGATTCCAAAATCATTAAACATAACTCGTCAAAAAAGTCTCCTTACTTCACTTCACCATTCCCTCCCGATCTAGAAACTAAAGCTTCCCTCGACTCTCAAATCTCTGCTCGAGAAACCGACCTTGACGCCGAATTCTCCCTCGGGAATCCTCCACTCCTGCAATTCCACATCCCAGAAACTGATATCTCTGCGCATCAACTCGAAGGTGACGGTTTTGTTTTCTCCCGCGTTGAGGCCAATCTTCTCAAATCCGCGCAGTTGCTTGATGGGGGTTTCGCTGCCCTCGATTTCGGGGATCGTGATGTAGAGTTGGGGGACGGCGGCGCCGGAGTAGTTTCCGGTGTTGGAGACGCTGGCTGTGACGGTGTAGACGGGGGTCCAGAGATCGGGGTTTCCGCCGGGAATGGATGTATTGGCGGCCATGGGGGCCGGAGTGGAGGAGAGGGTTTCGTTGGTGATGGGGGTGATGCGAAGGGAGGAGAGATCGAAGGTGGTGTAGCTGAGACCGAATCCGAATTCGTAGAGGACGGAGATGTTGTGGTAGTCAAAGTATCGGTAATCGATCAGAAGACGCTCGGTGAAGTCTGATTGCCATGCACCTGGTGCGGTTGAGTTTACGCTAGTGGTGATGGGTGCGAAGTCGTAATCAGAAGCATTGTAGGCGATGGTGTAAGGAAGATGCCCAGAGGGGTTGTAGGCACCGTATAGGACATCGACTAAACTGTTTCCGATTTGGTCGCCAGAAAGATGGGTAGCGAGAATAGCGGTAATGTTAGGGTGGTCAGCCCATGGCATGAGGTTCAAACCTGTAGCTTGGGAAATAACGATGGTGTTACTGCAGTTTGCGGCGACTTGCTCGACAACGGCATCACCATCCCAGTCAAATGAGAGGGAAGTTCTGTCACTATCTTCGGATGCGTAAGTCTTGATGAATACCAAGCATACGTCTGGGATTGGGTAGATCACGCCCGAGAAACCTCCATCGGTGGCCAATTGGGTGTTGTTCAAGATAGTTTGGACCATTGAACCATCCTTAAGAGCACGAGCTTTGATAGCATCAAGAGGAGTAACAAGTTGAGAAAATCGTGCAGATCCAGATCCACCACCAATAGGCAAGCATCCATACTCATAATCTTTGTCAAGAGGATAAGGACCGTTTGTCAAATCGCCAGCAGCATTTCCGAAAACTCCAATCCGCTTAGGAGCTTTGAGAGGGAGGGCATTGTTGGTGTTCTTGAGAAGAACGGTTCCAGCAGCACCGAGTTCGCGAACCAACCAGCTGTGGTTTCCACGGACATCAACATCAGCGGCACCCATTGAAGAGGTCCAGTTTGATGCATAGGTATATGCCTCGTTGAATTTATTCATCTGTGGGTAAGCACCAGATGAAGCGTCGATAAGAGGGAAATCTTTGTCTTGTCCGAGGAAGAAGTATGGAGTCATGACTCGAAGGGCCATGTCGTTGAGACGCTCAAGGGTGACGGATCCGTTGCTTACAGCAGTGGTAAGGTTGGAACCGAAGTATGTTGGGATTCCAGGGGCCATTGGGTCCCACCATTCAGCTCCAGGCATGGTCATATCCAAACCAGCATTGGCAGAGGCAACACCAGCATGTGTTCCCATCCAGTCAGATACAACAAATCCTTGGAAACCAAGCTCAGTCTTGAGCAGGCCGTTCAAGAGTTTGGAGTTTTGACAGGCGTAGGATGAGTTAACTCTGTTGTAAGAGCACATGACGTTTGCGACTCCGGCGCGAATGGCATTGTAGAATGGCCACATGTACAACTCGTGGATAGTTCTATCCTCAACATTTGCCGAAACAGAGAGTTGCTGGGTGTCATTTGGAAACCAGTTTGCATCGAAAATACCCGCAGTATTTCGCTGGGTCTCTTGTTCATATGCAAGGAAATGTTTCGCGCTTGCTTGAACACCTTGTGATTGAACACCCACGATTGTCTCTTCCATTGCAACACCAGTGAGATATGGATCTGGAGAAAATCCTTCCCAGTTTCTTCCTGACATAGCACTTCTGCCAAGAGGACCAGCTACAGGACCCAAGAAGACATGAGCACCTTTACCGCGAAACTCAGCACCAAGGTATTCTCCTCTAGTGTTCATGAGACTTCTATCCCAAGATGCAGCGGTAGTGAGACCAGCAGGGAAAACGGTGACATAGTCAGCTTGTCTCAAGGCCTGTGGACCGTCTTGGAGACAGAGTCCCTTGAACCCAACTCGAGGGATTGGCGCAATGTTACTTTTGACAGTATTAGCAAAGAATAGATTGACACGAAGATGCTCTCATCACTTACCCAACACAAGGTCCATTGGCACCAGTCAAAAGGGATGCCTTCTCCTCTGCTGTGAGGTTGCCGATGAAAGCATTAGCCTTTACGAGAGCAGCCTCCCATCCTGTGCCTTGCAATTCAGCTGGAAGAGATGTTAGTATTGTCTAGATTCGAGTAGTTCAGAAATCTTGAGTGCTGTAGACCGAAGGGTAATCACGTTCCTAGAACGAAGTACCATAGTGTAGATGTGAGAGGAGAGGAAGTAACGTACGAGAAGGATAGACTGGCGGAGAAGTTTCGAACAAAGAAGAATCCCAAGCCTGGCCATTGACAGTAGCAATGCAGCCAGCGAGGACCGAGATGATATCGAGTAAAGGAGCCATTGTAACTTGTCTACTGGAACTGCTTTCTTCACTTCGCCGGATGATTTCTCCTACTTATATAAACTTCATGGTGGTAGATCTTCGGAAACTCAGTCCTATCCATAAACAAACTCAATACGAAGCATATAGAGGAAATTTGCTGGGCAGAACATTGACCCGGCATAAACGTCATCTAGCACTCCCCAATAGTACTTTCCCACGAAAACGGTTCAAGAAGATCGGTCTATGGAGGACCTTTAGATCTCCACTTGTGGAGAAAACGAGTTCCCCATGGCGAAAAATGGCCGAAATGGTACCGCAAAGCAATCCCACCGGACTCAGTTTGACAATTTCATCCCACTTTCGCCAACATCTGGAGTATCATCGGGGAAACGAAAATATTTGTGTGGGGAATTTGGGGAACTCGTGATGGCCGGGAAATTTAAGTCGTGGGGAATTGGGGATTTTCCATGTAAAAAAAATAGATAGAGCGAATTATGGTTTTCTCAAGTTCCCAACACGAGGGTTCCGAGCAGACGAGGAACGCAAAACTATGGTACGAGGCTCACGAGGTTACGAGCGTACGAGGGTATCTGGAAGCTCTAATATTTAAGCCGCAAGCATTGCCTTGAAGGCTTGAATTGTCGTAAGAAATATGGTAGATATTCAAGAATGCTCGAAACATCTATGCATCGACAACTTGGGTAGTATCCTTGCCTCCCATTTGTTCAATTGAAATAACGAAAAATCATGCTTCCACAAATCGACAAGGAGAAAAATCTTGCAGTAAAGTCCGAACTCAGGTCACCGCCGCCTGGCCATTGACGCCCACATAAATGGGATGAACACATAATGAAAACGCGACGTGCAAGTAGTCCCCAGCTTCTTCCCCAGTCGGAGCGGAGTCACTTGATTCCTCTCCTCCGCGACTCTGAATTTATGATCGTGTGTGCCGCCGTATCCTCTTTCATCGCCCTAAAACTAAATACCAAACTACCAAGATTCAACGGTAAGCAAGTTTTACTCCGAGGAGTCTGAGCTTTGATTTCTCCACTGAAAGAAAGCACAGTTCCAACTTCCAAGGTTGTTCGAGAAGGTGTTGTGCACGGAAGGATGACATGACGCCAATGACAAGCATGAAAAAATATATAGCAAAATCTCGTTTCTTGAACACTTATTTCATGGGTAATGTTCGGTAATCTTGTGCGGAGTTATTCGACTAATCCCAACACACGAAGTACCTTAATACATGATAATTTGCTTCTCGTCAATCACGATTTTGTTTCTGCAATTTCTAAGAATCCCCAAAATCCCTAAAGAATCATCATATAAAGAGTAAAATCCTAATAAATTCATTGATCCAATGAAGATATACAAGATTCTAAAACTCAAAATCCTAATTATGGTCCTATACGCGGGTGTTAAGGATATAGGTCCTTTTTTGATATACTTCGTAGAGATCGACAGGGGTATTGTTATAAAGAGGACATCCCTATGGAGGATACATCTAGAGACACTTTGCTGTAATACTGTAGGACTTTGAATTGAAGAGATATAATCGCGAGTCGCGACCCACAAGATTGGTGTAACCATTGCTCGGCTAGCTACTCGATCCTATAGCATTTTTGAATGACCTAGCGGTAGAACAACAGAATAATCTAACAGTAGATTGGTATTATGTGATGATCCAGATCATCCCTTCATCGTGATTGAGGATATATCGTTGTTCCAAAAAACCAAGCATTGACTACTCGAGTAAGTTCTTCAAGCATGGTGAAGTTATCATGACGAGTCACCCCAACGTTCAATAGAAAGTGGTTAGTTTGGGTGGAATACCGCTCCTACGGAGTAGCTGCGGGACAAGTAACAAATGTGCGAATTACACACGATAATCCCCATCGGGCTGCAGATCTCCAGGTGGTGCTCGCCATAGCACCGTGGGGCCGCCGTCAACCACTCCTCTGCGTGCACAAATCCCATTATTACCGACCCGATTACTTCTTTTGGAAACTCCGACATTCAACGTCAGCCATCTGATATATGTCGACAGAGAGTGCTCCTGTAGCGGGGCTAACTTCGGAAGAGCTAACTATATCCTGGGCGATATGAACTTGTACACTACGACGTCGACGATACTAGCTCTTCGTTATCCTATTTCGAATCGATCATTTCACATCGGTCAATCCTTATTTTGAGCTAGAACCTCAATAAACCCCATCAAGCTTACGTATTGATGACTACCCAGTAGGTAGCCAATCTTATAGTTTATCTATCTCCTTGTGTATGCTGTTCTGTGTTATTAGCCACTATTTCAGGTGTATCTCACAGTGCGATGTGAGCCTAAAGAATAAACTAGTGATGATCAGATCTCCTGTATGAACGTCTTTTTGATAGGTATCTAAATTTGTCTACTACATATAAAGTCAATTGCCCCAATCCACTTCCACCTATCCATCCAACCTTTTCCATCCTTTTATTTCTTTTCCGTAAAAAAGTCCATGTAGGCGTTGATCACTGATCATTATAAACCCCCAAGAATGAACATGAAAGTCCCAAAATACTAGACGCTGAAAATACCTTTATCCAAGTATCCCACCCATATTTTATTATTGTAGTCTTTATGATATCATGCCAATTATACAACGAGACCCATTCCCTCGCTTTCTTCTTTTTCTGTGGTGCCAGCTAAGGCACCGTATACTCTAATGGGAACAGCAACTTCAAAACTTTCACATTCAAGCCCTTGGACTGCTGCATAGACAACCCCTCTTTCATCACTCGTATATTCTTCCAACAATTCAGGGGATAAATCAAAAACCTCATTATCCACGGTGGTCAGTCTAGGGGTAACGAACTCAATGCGAATACGCCAATCGAGTGATACCCCACTAGTGATGAATTCAGGGGTTGCGGTGACGGGGATTGTAGGAGAAAAGACTATGCGTCGAGCAAAAAGAGTAGATTCAGAGTGCGAAACGTGAACGCGACGGGTAACGCGAAATATGCTTGCTTCAGAACGTAGCGCGATAGAGTTGTCGACTTTTTCGGATGTCTCTAAAGCGCAGTGTATTGCATAGCAGGGAATTCCAGCATCGGTAAATTCGATAGCTGCAGTGATGGTTTCGCCTAGGCGATATGCCGGCCTAGCTAACATGACTACCGCAACTCTCTTTCCACCACGAGCAATTTCAAATCTATTTGCACTTTGTTGAGATTCTGTGGCAATGTTGCTGCGAAGGATGGCCATATCAATTGCTTCTTTTGCAGTTGCAGGTTCCTCGATGATAGATTGGCGTCTAGACCCTATAGCTTCTGTGGGCGATGATAAACCAAAGCTAGAATTTCTTCGTGGCTTCGTGATTAATTCATCAACGTATGTAAGGAACTCGCCCAAATTTGAATTTGAATCAGGCTTTGACGCTTTGTGCGTGCTGACTGAAAGCTTTTTAAGTGAAAAACTCAAGCTTTCATCAGACTGTGTGTTAATGGTTTGAATTCGAGCTTGATCTCGAAGTAGTATATATGGTAACATAAGATCATGTCCAAGAAGCTCTCCATGAGAATTCACGCTGCCTAGAAGTCGAAATGGTATCTCAACTGACTTGACTTGTTGCTCTTTGGCACCTCCCGGTCTTTGGGTGCCGATGACTAATTTGTAGGATATCTTTATAGCCTTCCCTCGATGGCTGGGGGGCAGTCCTCTTGGTAGTTTGAACGAGTATTTGTAGCTGCGACTTTCCCCAGGAGCCAATTTCAAATCCACAAACAAAATCGATTGAGGAGTTGATAGTAAAGGTATGGAACGAGAATTTACCATGCCCCGCATATCCTTCATGCTACTTAGCTCGCCGCCCCCTAACAGACCACCTATTGATTCGCCTATGCTTCCCCAACCAAATGTTCGCAAAAGACTACGGTCCCTTTTGTTCGTTTCGACTCCAATCACACCACCACCTTGCCCACCGACTGCACCTTTTCGTTTCACTTCTTCGAATGGCGCTTGACTAATTAAGGATGGATCCAGCATAAAAGACCCATGGATTTGAGCATAGCCCATCATGAGCGTTTCTGGTGCCCTGTGACTGCTACTGGGAGCTAAATTTGAAGACCGTTTTATATGGTGCCCACTGTAAGGAGGCATACGATTAGATGGTTGTGGTAAATATTCTGAAGCTAAGGTTTCTGTCGAGTTGTTGCTTAGAGTGTAGAATTCCCCGCTACTTCGTGGTGTGCCACCCATGCTTGATGGCGAGAGTATTCTTGCAATAGGTGCGGGTGTTATTTGGTCGGAAATACTCAGGACAGTATCTCGAGATCTGGGCGAGAGCAGCCGGCTATCATGAGATATGTGGCTCGCGCTATCATCTTCAATGCGTGAGTTACGTCGACTTTCTATCGAAGGCGAGGTGGTTGCCGGAAATTTAAAGGCTGGAGCAAGTGGGGTAGAGTCTTTCCTTCTTGCTAGATGTGACCCAAGCCCTGATGTAGTTGGCAGATTACTTGTACCTGTATTTCGCCGCGGAGAATTCGGTACAGATGAATTCGGTGGGAAAGAGGAGCCCATTAACGGCGAAGGGTGAGGCGGTATACGAGAATTAAGTGGTGCTATAGAACATTAATGACTACTTGTTTCCTTGCGACTCGGGAACATTTACCTGTCATAGGTCCTCCATTGACTCCATTTCTTCGCGGAATGATTTGCAAGCTTGCAGACCGACCATGACCTCTACCACCTCTACCAGGCCTTTCAGTCAAGCTTCCGTGGCTGGCGACTTCATCAATAGCACTTTCGCTAGCTCCCATTGATATAATAGACACGGACCGCTTGTGACCTTCCGCTCCTCTTCCGGCCCTCGATGTTCCATGACTCCATTGTTCTGATTGTTTTGAATGTACCGATTCGGGTGGTATTGTCATAGAAAGAGATGATCGATGACCACCTCTGTTTGGGACTCCAGACCGCGGACTCAGGGCTGAGTTTTTGATTTGTGACGGAGGTCTCCTGTGTCTTTCGGGTGACTGTAGCGACCCATTGGGCCCGGGTGGATGTAATGATGATTTTGATGACGCTGGGGATGTCGCGACATTTTTGAAAGTGATCTGACACTCTATATCTTCGCCAGCAAATACAGTTTGTTCTTTCCACTGTATGAAAACGCGAATGTTGCTTTGAAGGGTTGACATTTCGCTGTATGGGCAATTGACACTCCTCCTCTTCGAAGGAGATCTAATCTACCAGTCATGAATGCAATCGCAATACCTTCGATTCAGATGAATCTACCCGCATAGTGAAACAATGAAAAACTTCCAATTGAGGACCCTATTCTGACTAGCATTTATGAAGCTTTTTTGAAGATTGATAAAGTATAAATTATTATTACTAGGCAATTAAGCTTCTGACCACCGAGAAGCATTGGGTGTTTGTCGTGTTAGGTCAGATTATCGGTTACTGTAGTCTATTCTATGTGAAGGCTAGATCAGAAGGAAGCAAGCGGAGGGAAAGCGCGGCGGGATTGCGATTGGCGATTGGCGATTGACGATTGGCGATTGGCGATTGTGTAAGGGTAGCTGAGCCAACCAGAATAGACCTCACCGTGGTGTAAACAATACCATTATCTGCTCTACCTACTCTTCCGTCTCGCAACGATAACGCTGCAACACGTTCGATAATTTCTTTGTTGTTCGGCGCAACTCCAACACCTCTCGTAATAACAACATACAACCTTCTCCACTCCAACAGCAAAACAGTGAGTGTTAAGATTGTAAAAGACTGTGTAACTACCCCTTCCATCCCTACTTTGTTATTAATTACCCAGCTAACCTGTGGAATGTAGAAGACGCTCCTCATTTTAAAGCAAGATGACTTCCTTCATCACCACCGTGTTAGTGATCCTTATTTCTTCATAATGATGGCTTCTTTTCTCGCATATTGGAGTCCCCGAACGAAGCAATCACCACCGACATTTGGACTTACAGGGTCTGATTCTGCAGCAACAGTTTCAGTGAAACTGGAATCTGTAGAGGAAGTGGATGATGACCCGTTCTTTATAGAATTGCCTGAACCTGCGCATGTACCATCTTACTCACAAGGAGGAAACAATAGTAATCAACGTACACGAAACCAATTTCGACCACGAAATGCGCATAAGGGCACAACGAGCTACCAATTGCGACAATATGCCGAAGCAACACTTGGGGGTGGTAGTTTGAGAAAGGTGGTCAAATTGCCAGAAGGTGAAGACGAGAATGAGTGGCTTGCAGTCAATAGTAGGAAATCATATGGCACACAAGTTGAAATGAGCTTACGATACAATAGTGGTGGACTTTTACAACCACATAAATCTACTTTACGGTTCCATTACAGAGTTTTGCTCTCCACAATCCTGCCCTGAAATGAAGGCTACAGATGAGTATGTCATTCACTTCCGAATTTTAAATCAATGCTAATATGCCACAGGTTCGAATATCTTTGGCAAGACAACGAGAATTTCAAACGACCAACCAAAATGCCTGCGCCAACTTATATTGAACATTTGATGGCCTGGGTTCAAGCCAGTATTGACAATGAAACTGTTTTCCCGAGCAGAATTGGTATGCACTTCTACACTTTCTACAAGCTTCATACTATGAGTTTCTAACCTCAAATAGGTGTCCCCTTTCCAAAAGGCTTCTCAACCATGATCAAACAAGTCTTCAAGAGAATGTACCGAGTCTATGCCCATATCTACTGTCATCATTACCCTGTCATTCGTGAGCTTGGGTTAGAGGCTCATCTTAATACAAGCTTCAAACATTATGTTCTCTTCATCGATGAACACGATCTTGCAAGCGGCAAAGACTTCTGGGGACCTCTGGGTGATCTGGTCGACAGTATGCTTAGGACTGATTAGAAGATTGATTGATGACGAGGTCATGATACATGTATTCATTCTATTGGCGTTTAGGGGCATACCCAGGTAATTCTGGAGTCACAGGACGGGGAAGGACTTTTAGGCCGGTTGGTTGGCGGATTGGACCGAAAAGGTATGGGGAATGGGGGATGAAATTATCATCATAGTGTACTTATAGGTTACCAGCGAGCAATCGTCAAACATTGACTTTCAATGATTTCTGTCAACGAGGCGTTGTATTTGTATGAAGAAATGCATGGTTTGCATCCTGTGCTAGAATTTTGACTGTAGAATGAACGTAAGACGGGCATTGCTTTCGTCGGAGTGTTTCGGGAAGCAACTGGGGACTCCTGCAATATTTCTCACTAACCTCTATATATAAATCAACGAACAAATATCCAAGCATCTCTGGAGAGTGATAATTTCAAAATTACTAGTCCAACAATTAAAATACCTATTCCAAGCACACTCTTCCAAGCACACTCATCCCACCTAAGCTTCGGGCAAAGTCGCTTCAACAAAGCATACGCCACGTGACTTGCGGTCGGCTCGAAAATCCAAACTTCCGGGCACCTCTGCACAATCCTGCCATTAAGCTCTCTTACTACCTACCATCTCCCCTCCACAAACGGACCAATTGAGACGATAAAATCCGCAAATATGCTTTCGAGTCGAACTCTTCTCCGCGCCCAAAAGGCAGCTGGCGCCCCAAGGGTCTTGACCCAGGCTGTCCGAAACTATGCGGCTCCTGCTGCGGTGGATAGCAAGCCCCCAGTCGCTTTGTATGGTGTCGATGGTACTTATGCCAGTGCTTTGGTATGTGTGATTTCTATGTTTGGGGCTTGGGAGAGGAAGTGCGGGGATTGGAGAGGAGGTTCCGAGGGAGGGGTGGGAGAAAGCGGAAGGGGAGGATGGATATGAGGGAGGGGAGGAGGGGGTTGTCGATAATGCAGAGCAACATTGACATTGGCACTATCACCCACACCAGAAAGCTAGCTAACCACCGATACCTTACAGTACACCGCCGCCAGCAAGACCTCGACTCTCGACAGCGTCGCCCGCTCCCTCCAATCTCTCCACAACGTCTTCCAAAGAGACGCCAAGCTCGCAACTATCATGCAAGCACCCACTCTCTCCGCAGCCGACAAATCTCAAATCATCCAGGAGCTCCAAAAACACACCGGCGGCCAAGATAAGGGTGACACTCTTAAGAACTTCTTGGAAACTTTGGCCGAGAACAACAGATTGTCGCTTTTGAAGGGCGTCTGTGAGAAGTTTGGAGAGTTGATGGGTGCTGCTAGAGGTGAAATTGAATTGATTGTTACCAGCGCTTCGGTGGGTTTTGCCTTTCTTTATTTCTTGGGGTGGAGGGATAGGGCTAGGGAGTGGGAGCGGGAATATCGGGGAGTGGTGATCATGTAGTGAAATTCTGTGGAGGAATATGACACCTGAGGGAGAAACAAAGCTAATTTAATATCCGTCAAACAGCAATTAGATTCCAAAACCCTCAACCGTCTCGAATCCGCCGTCGCTAAGTCCCAATACGTCGGTCAAGGCAAGAAGCTCAAGGTTACCAACAAGGTTCGTTACACATAATTTACTCCCATGCCTACTTTCCCTTCATTCATTCTAACAACCGCTTTCCCCTCGCTATCACCCACGCCAAACTCATAAAAAAAGAACCATCACTAACACATCCCCCAGGTCAACCCCGATGTTCTCGGTGGTCTCATTGTCGAAATCGGCGACCGAACCATCGATCTCAGCGTCTCCAACCGTATCGCCAAGATGAACAAGCTACTCACCGATGCTTTGTAAACTCGTCGCCATCACACACCACACACAATGTTTCTCACGATTTTTCAAAAGTTTCCCGGAATCATCGGTTTCCGGAATGAATGAGATGTTTTCCTTGGGCTATTTGGTCAACGGCTTGGAGGAACGGAGAGGGAGAGAGTGGAGCGGAAGGGCTGGATTGCTTGGAAAAAGGATGTAGAGGGAGAGAGTCGACACTCAAATACCTAAATCTACCTTTACCTACCTGTACATGAGTAAGAATAGAAATGGAATGGAGTGTTTTCTAACTTGATTTGTTGAGAAGATATCTTGTACTAGCTGAACAGACCAGACAGTATGACGACAATGTGAAGCTATAAAACTTGGTATGCTGACCGGGTGCCAATAATTTCCTGGAATCTTCTAGATATTCTTCACAGCAATGCAAGCCTCAAAAAAGAAACTAATTCTCGATAAACGCAGTTGCTCTATTTCATAGCTCGCTTAATTGCACGCATGCACCTATCTAAAATCTATCTACCAGAATTTTTTGAACCCTATAAGCTCCGTGCTAGCTCTAGCTCTTTATCTATTGTTTTTTTTATACTTTGAATATTGATTGTCTCTTACTCGTGCACGCCGGTTTTCTACTTCTTCGACTACCTCTAGACTCTAGTCACCCCGTCATCTATTTACCATCTCTCTTCCCCCTTATCTAGTCCTCATCCAACTGTGCCTCAAACTCATCTCCCACGTTGTCAGCCCACGCACTCTCATGACTCCTGACTCTATGCAACTGTTCGCTAACATAATTGGCCACATGTCTATCGGCCTCCTCCCTCTCTCTCAATCTTTGTTCATCCATAGGCGCTACACTTCCTTCTCTCTCATGTTGTTCTTCATCATCATCATGTTCGTGATCTCCAAAATCTGAACGTGCACCAATGGAGCGAGCAGTCGAAGTTCGACGGAGATGATATGGCTTGGGAGATTTTTGGGATTTGTTTGCGCTACCTGTAACGTGGCGGGTGAAGATATCATCGAAGTAGTGGTTCATTCCCGAAGAAGGGGTACGAGGGGTTTGGGGAAGACGACAGGAAATTCTGGCATTCATATCAGTATTTTAATTCAAAAAGTGAGATTTAAGTATCAGGAAGTACTTACCCAGTATCGTGAATCATCCTGGCAATTAAACCAGTCCAGCCACATTGATGCGTAGCACCCAAACCACGACCACTATCACCATCAAAGAACTCGTAGAACCACAAGTTATCCTTCCAGTTGGGATCAAAGTCCAGGATATCATTCCCATCGTTAATAGCACGACGTCCGTCGTCACCACGAGCCATGAGATGTTGAAGACGATGCTGAATCTCTTCGGAAACATGACCAAGATGCATCATATCACCTGATCCAGTAGGACACTCGACTTGCAATGAAGGCCCATAGAACATATAGAAACGTTGTAGAGACTCGACGAGCAGGAAGTTGACACACAGCCAAATTGGACCTCTCCAGTTACTGTTGCCACCGAACATACCACTGTCTGAATCTCCTGGTACGTATTGAACCCTGAAGTTTTGGCCATTTACGTCCATTGATACTGGGTTCTTTTCGTGGTATTTTGATAACGACCGAATACCATGTTCACTGAAGAATTCATCTTCATCCAACATTCGTTTCAAGATCTTCTCGAGACGATCTTTGCTCACAAGTGATAACAAGATTCGGTTACCCTTTCCTCTCTTCTGGATACTAGCCATATTACGCTCAGCAACGTCGTGTCGGTTCTCAACAAACCAATCAACTCTCTTTTTAAAGTTTGGTAATTTGTTAATGAGCTCTGGCTCCAGAGTGAGAGTGGCGTATAATGGAATTAATCCTACCAGAGACCTGACAGGTAACTGTTGGGTCCATGGTCCACCATAGGAGATAGCATCATAGTAGAAACCATCTTCGTCGTTCCACAAAGATTTCTCTCCCGAGCCAGACTTGTAAGTCATGGCATCACTAATGAGCATGAAATGCTCGAAGAACTTGGAAGCGATATCTTCGTAGATTCGGCGATGCTTAGCTAACTCCAATGCAATGTTTAACATGCACAGGCAGTAGAAAGCCATCCATCCAGTACTGTCTGCTTGCTCCAAAGTACCTCCAGTTGGAAGTGGCTCAGAACGATTGAACAGACCAATGTTATCCAGACCAAGGAAACCACCTTCAAATACATTTTTTCCGTCGAAATCCTTGCGATTGACCCACCAGGTAAAATTAAGAAGTAATTTCTGGAATACTCGTTCAAGAAAATCGAGATCTTGACGTCCATATAACTTTCTCTCAATTTTGAATGTTCGGAATGTGGCCCAGGCATGTACAGGTGGATTGACATCTCCAAAGTTCCATTCGTAGGCGGGAAGTTGTCCATTAGGATGCATGTACCATTCTCTGGTGAAAAGATCCAATTGCTTCTTAGCGAAATCTGGATCAATCATGGCAAGTGGAATACAATGGAAAGCGGAGTCCCATGCTGCGAAGAAAGGATACTCCCAGGAATCTGGCATAGATAAGATATCATCCAAATACATATGTTTCCAGTTCAAGTTCCGAACAGCTTTACGCTCGGGTGGAGGTGGAGGCTGGGCTGGGTCGCCATTCGCCCACTGGTCCCAGATGAAGTGATAATGTTGTTTACACCACATCATACCAGCAAAAGCTTGTCTTTGAATGTTTCGAAGATCATCAGCCATTGGCAAAGGACTAATCCGGTAGTAAAACTCATCGGCTTCGTCCTTTCGTTTGTCCATTGTGTTGTCGAATTCTTCTTCGTCCAAGTAGTCTGTGTACTTTTGGGACATTCTGAATCTGACCACCGCACACTCTCCTGGTGCCACTCCGCCACCCTCGTTGAAACTATACCAAGCCGCAGACTTGGTTCCATTTTCCTTAGGGTTGATTGCCTTCTTTTCTCGGTCTACAATATAACGATGGAATGCATCCTTGACATATGGTTGGGCATTCTCTCCCTTGTACAAGAGAGCATTGTTTGTATCGTTCTCCGTGAAAATCAACTCGGGTTGAACATCGACACCACTGGGTCCAACACCAGGAGAAGGCGACAAGATCATGTATCGTTCGCCTAGCTTGTGATGACGAGCGTGGGCGGCATTCTCTCCAATCTTGCTGATTTTTGGCTTCTTGTCCTCGGCCTCATGACCCCAAGCCCAAGTATTTCTAAACCAGAGATGGGGAATAATGTGTAATGGTGCTGGCTCGGGGCCCCGGTTCCACGCTGTGACTCGGAAAAGGAGCTCTTCTGGATTCTCCTCGTCCTTCGCAGTCTCGATGTAGATATCCCAGTAACGGTCGTCATCGAAAATACCAGTATCCAGAATTTGATATTCATTTTCGTCCTTCCCTCTTTTGGCGTTCTCTGCGATCAAATCCTCGTACGGAAACTTCTTCTGGGGGTATTTGTACAAGTATTTCATGTAAGAATGCTAGTTATATTTGTCAGTCTTCCTCAGTGTAGACAAAGATGCTGGGTACTTGACTAACCGTTGGAGTGTTATCAACATGGAAATGTGCTTCCTTGATACTCTCTCCGTGATTTCCTTGTGGGTTCGACAATCCGAAGAGACGTTCCTTTAAGAAGTCACTGTGTTCTGATCAGTTTCCAAGCATTGTGTTTACATATTGCAAATGCTATACTGACTCTTCTTCGTTCCAGAAAGCAAAAGCAACGTTCTGCAGACCATGTGCATCCGAGACACCGGCAATACCATCTTCTCCCCATCTGAAAGCTCTGGATCTTGCATGTTCATGAGGAAAATCTGCTTATTGTTAGGAATGCACAAAATACTAGCTAAAAGGTTGAAAGTCAAACTTACGACTCCATGCATCTCCATCGGCACTGTAATCCTCTCGCACTGTTGGTAGATATCAGTATTGATAAGCTCACAGATACTTTCCGAGATAAATACCTGTAGCCCACTGCCTCTCAGCAACATAAGGTCCCCATTTCTTCCAGTACTTTGTTCTCTCACGGTCCTCCTTCAAACGTTTCTCTTCCTCGGACAAATACTCATGGGAATCGATTTGTACCATTGTGAAGTTGTGGTGGGGTAAGAGTTGACAATGCCGATCACAGATATGGGCTTCACTCGATTCGCAGATAGCGGAATCTCAATCAACCAACAGTCGGATGCTTGGAGACTGTTGTTGATTTTGAGTGAGTGAGGTTACTTCTTAGGATGAGATGTCAAGAAAAGTGAAATAGTTTAGCGTCGGCGCATATGGCAAAGACAAAAGGGACGGGGAGAGTTAAGGAAGTTAAAGGCTGGTGTGAAAAAGGTGTGCGTGCTACTTGAGATATGCAGGTAGATAGGAAAAATCGATCTTTTTCTTACACGAGTAAGAAAGCAATAGGGTGAAGCAAGGTTCAGAGCATGCAAGCCATCGACGATGTCAGAGGTTGGTTAGTTTCTTCTTCTTAGTTTATCTGGTCGTTCTAGATGTATTTGTTGGTCTTGGTGGGTGAATCTTCATATTAAAAATACCTCCCTGGGTGAGCAAGGGTGGAGTGAAGGACCCTCAGGTAGCTACTAAAGCTTCGGTGTGCAGCGTGCATTGTGCAAGCGGCTATCTGGAGTGACGTATTGAGTGAAGTTTGACTTTGCGTTTTGAGTTGGCGTGGTGTGGTGGGATGAAATCCGTTTCCGAGTTGGCGCCACCACTTTCATTCACATCTCCGCGTGTGTACGGATTGTGTTCCTGGTGGATTGGCGGTTCGAAGAATATCTCTCAGTAGCAGCACACTTTATCTTCTCTCTAGCAAATTCATTCTAATGAAATCAAGACTAGCGACCATTATGCTTTGACGACCCTTCAAGATCTAAACCATATATATATACATACGTATATATACATAGATACGATAAGTTCTAACAATATAATGAGGACGGTCACGACTTGTTATGTGGTGGTATGTATCCCAAATACACATGGTACATCCTCGGCAGGCCTGAGTTCACACGGGACGGACCTCACTTTGTTAACGTTCTCACTCATCCCAAGCCATCTCCACTCATCCAGGTTAGGAACATTGGAGAAGTTGGAGGAGTTGGAGGAGTTGGATGTCGGATATTGGATATTTGGAGATATCTGAGGGAAAGTGGAGTGAACCAGGTTTAAAAAAAGGTCTTTTCGATCTACTCCATACGACTCCGTGTTACTTGAAAAGTAGTCTACCCCACTAGATTTGTTGGATTGCAAAGCCTCAACAACAAATAACGACAACAACGACAACAACGACAACACCCGACGCTAAAGGATGAACAATTCATCGTGAATACGAAATGACGAAATGATTCAAATGGTGCTGCGTTGGGCTTCATTGCATCTTAATAAGGCAGAGAAACGTTCTTTCCGTAGTCGCCATTTTCCATTTTCCATCTTCCATCTTCCATTTTCCATTTTCCATTTTCCTTTTTTCTTTTTTCCCTTTACCCCTCCATCTTTCCTTTGGTCAAACGAACTCGAAGCATTGACTCACCTTAGGTAAGCAGCTTGGTTGACAAGGAGAGGGGCGTGAGGGGCTGCATAGAACTTTTCATCTCTTTCTCAAATCCATTTCAAATGTATTCCTGGTCAGGATCACGTGCACCGTCAACAGCATCAATTACCCATCGAGACTTATATCACTCAGGCAAGCTGCCTCCACGGTTTGCACTGGGTGAATATGATGTTGGTCTCTAGATCAAATCAAATACAGACCTCGAGTCTCATCGTGGGTCTTCAACGCTAAACATATTTCACACCTTCTATCTCTCTTGTTTAAAAATCACCAAATCAGAACAGTATCGGATTTACTTAAGAGAAAAACGAAGACAGCAATCTCCTTATAGAATGGCTACTTCCAGTGAAGAGCGATCGAGTCCATGGAAGTGCACGTGAAGTGTTGATTAATCAGCCTCAAATCTTCAATCTGTGTCCTCTTACCTTTGATTTGGTATTGCCTGCAGAAATTTCGAGACAGGACATCATCATTAACATATAAACATTGCTACATCCGAAAAGTCGGTTCTTTGACTCCGATGTCCGATAGAAAGCAACAGATGAATACTTGGCTCATACTGCTACCGCTCAGCAGCGCTGAGGTTGGAATTTTTGTATACATGCCAAAAATTTCCAATTATCCGAAAGCCACTGCAGTCCCTCGTTCAACTATTTACATGCCTCATACAAATGAGAACGTCAGCGCTTGGTACTTCATGCAAATATCTATACGCAACAATTGATGAAAACTGATGCCGATTTGACTCCCACGGCTCATCATGACAAGACAGCACTGCGGAGGCGGAATACCATATCAATGGATCAACGGGTTGTCAAATCAATGAATGCTTATCTACTTCATCAAAATTGACGATCTATCAAACTGTCTTGTATCTTTTTATCTTCTTTCCATCTATAATTGAGGTTCGTTCTAAGAGATCATATTCATCATGTACTCGCAACATTTCCCTGGAAGCTCTCAGGACCTGTTTCCTTTCTCGAGCCTGTTCACAAGTGGACAAAGCCATCGCAGTGCCGAGGATCGAATAACGTTCTTTTTGTTCTCGTGGACTACTTCTGCCCCTTTGTCCAATCTAGGTCAACCTTTGTCGGCTGCTCGATATCAAAGAGGTACTCTAGATATCAGAAGTTGAAACTATTTCTCAACTGTGCAAAAACAAAGAAGCTTTGCGCAGTTAAAATGCGTTTGAATCTCATGCTTGGAATCTATATCCTCGAATCATTTAGCTATATCTCTCAAACATCAGTACTTTATAACAATTTACAAAATGTCGGGTAGAAAGACTCTTAAGGAACAGTTTGCAGCCATTCGCGCTCGTGAAACAGGCAAAAGTGGCAGGCCCACTACTTCCAATGAACAAGAACAAGATATAACTGAAGCTCCCGTCGCCCAGCCCGAAGCTGCGAAGCTCAATCCCCATGGAGGTGCGGGCAAGCAGAGCGGGGAACAGATGAGAACTTCGTTGACAATAGCTCGGACAGAGCAGCGAAACAATGAGAATGAACTGCAAGGCATCACAAGAAGAGCCACAGTGACACACATCCAACGAAACCGGTCTCTCCTCTCGAGACTAGGAAGACCAACGACGACACCTAAGGCTGAAATCCGGGCAGACCTTGCGCCAGAAATCGAACAACTAAGCTACAAGTTGAACAGCCAAAACGAGATTCTCAGGACTTTGGGTGAAAACACCGATAAACACACCGAGGACAATAAAGTTCTAAGCAGAGCGGTCGACGAAAGCATTGCCAGAGCCAAAGAATATCAAGCCAAAGTTCACGAACAAAATTTGCTAATTGCCCAATTAGAAAGCGAACTTGCAGCTGTTAAAGCCAAAGCTGGTGCATTGCAGACAAGCAATGAAAAGTGTTCTGTCGATAAGATATCCAAAGACGAGATGATCTCAAAACTTTTCAGAGAATTGACGGAAAGCAATCGACAACTGCGAGAATCAGAGGAAGCCAGAGCAGCAGCACCAACGTCTCCAAGCCCCTCCATCGATGCAGCACATATCGAGAGTATCAGAATCAAAGATAGCGCAGCCGACAAAGAAGAGATCACCATCTTGAATTCGAAAGTCTCGGCACTTGAAGAAGAGTTACATGCGGCAAAGGTGCAACTCAAAGAATTAACTCTCAAAGCAAGACAGATGTCTGAAAATCACGCAAAAGAGATGGCAGAGCTCACAGAGGTGAAAGATGATCTTACAATCGAAATGGCTTGCATGAAGCAAAGTCTGATATCCCAGAAGGAAGCTGCAGAGAAGCAGCTAGAAGAGATGGGAATTCTTATGAAGAAGCTCAAGCTGGATCTAATCGAAAGCAAGGGTAATTTCCGATCTTGGTTGCGGATCAGACCTTCACAGGGCACTCTCGGAAAGCAAACTATCTCTATCATGGGCGGCGATTCTGTCGAAGTCCTTGATCGACATGGCACTGCCAAAACTTTCAAATTCGATCGTGTCTTTGCCCCTGAATCCAACAACGCCGTTGTTTTCGGTGACCTAAGCGAAATTCTTGAAGCTGCTCTCCAAGGCTACGGCATTACTATCCTTGCATACGGACAAACTGGCTCTGGGAAAACATACACCATGAGTGCCATGCTCGACATGGCAATGGAACAAATTTTCACTCAGCTTGCCAAATCCTACGGATCAGACTACAGCGTCCAGGGCCGTTGCATTGAAGTATACGAACAAAAGGTCTACGATCTTTTCAAGCCAGCACGAGAACAACTAAAGGTGTCAACCGACTGCAGCGGCATATGGCCCATCCGCGACCAGTTGCTTCAAGTACACACCGCTCCTCTCTCCAGCCTCGAATCCGTTCAAGAAATGGTCCAGGAAGTAAACAAGAATCGTACCTCAGGTCGAACTGCAAAGAACGACACTTCATCCCGATCCCACATGTTTTTATCCTTCCAGGTAAAAGCATCCAAGACCGAGCAATCGGGCGCCATCACTACCACCCGCTCTGGAATCACATTCATCGATCTCGCCGGCTCCGAATCCTTAAAGAATGTCACTGATCGCGTTACAGAAACTCAGGCTATCAACGCCGAACTTTCTGCTCTGAGATCGGTTCTCACATCAATGGGAACAAACCAACCACGGATCCCCTTCCGCAACACCCAACTCACCAGATTACTCGAAGACGGCTTCACAAACGGCAAAGTCCTCTTCATTCAAGCAGCTAGTCTGGGCGAATTAGAGGAATCGATCCACACGATGGATTTCGGAGGCCTGGTCAGTAAAGTGACGCAGAAGAAACCGGCGAAGAATGTGATCACCATGTTTGCGGGAACGGATCCGGCGGCGACGGGAGAAGGAAGAACGACCCCGACCCCAACCCCGACGACGCCTACGAAACCTGCCGGTACCCCTAGTACGCCGAGTACGAGAGGTAGTGCTAGGGGCGGCGCGAGAGGCGGCGCTTCGGGGAGAAGTACGCCGACTCCGAGAGAGGGCGCGAAGAAACAAGGGGTTTGAGATGATGAGGGGGTTTGAGTTGGAGTTTGAGTTGAGGATTTGGTTCTTTGCGATGGACGGACGGACTTGCTTTTCATTTCATCTCATTTCAGTTCATTTCATTGGCATTCATTAGTATTCATTTTCCTTGGAAATTGGTTACGTAGATACAATAAAGATTGTAAGGTTTCTTATATAAATATAAACATAAACATAAAAATCAAATAGAATACAAAATAAATCGATTGATAATAAATGCACTTGGGATGATGTGGAAAGGTATGTAATTAGTGACTGCGACTATAATAGTAATAATGACTGTGATAGCAACAGCATCGAAAAATGAAATGAAATGAAATTTACTACTTACTACTTACTACTTACTACCACAAGCCCTTGGCGATTTGAAATTCGATGTACTGCATATGAAATCTGAAATCTCCCGATCTGAGAGTATGTAAGAAGTTGATTTAAAGTGTAACATGATAATATGATGACTAATTGATTAATTAATTACAATAGGATAAGATTGTTGAATTTCTAGAGTAGGTAATAGTAAAGTAAGTTAAAGTATATTGAAAAAAAAAATTGAAGGTGAAGGTGAGATATTAAATGATGTATGTGTGTGGATTTGAGGAAAAGGTTAAAGTGGAAGTTGACGTTGACTTTGAGGAGAACACTGAAGTGAAATTTTCCAAATCTTTGATTATTTCTTCCAGAACACCAAATTGATGCTTCGGAATGAATTTTCTCATTCCTTAATTGATACGTTTTTGTCAAATTCGTTGATTTCGCTACATCATTTCTTCTCATGTCACACTTTCACTTTGGGAAGGTTGGTTGTTGATCGTAGACTCAGACATACAATACATACATGCCCCCTTCCCTTCAAAGCTCGCGCGTAGGCTTTACGAACCATCAATCAATCACCGCGAAAAAAAATAGCTACAGCTACAGCTACCCAGCAAGCCAGCCGCCCACCACCTCCTCTCCTCTCCTCAACCCCCCATTTCCATCTCTCCAGCCTCCATACTCACGCCTATAATCCCATAACAAGGTATTTCCCCCAATCTCTCAACTATGTTCTGTATGATCTCTCTTTCCTTTTTTTCTCTCTCTCTTTCATCATCATCTTGATCAAGATCGAGCTGACGGGGTGTAAATTCCGGACAAGAGGAGAAGTGCCTCGTTTCGTACGGGTTCTCGTGCGTATGTTTATCTTGGCTGATGTTGAAGGATGAGAGTGGAGATGTGGAGGTTGATACGGAGGAGAGCGATGAAGAGGAGAGAGGAGCGGGAGAGGGTATGTAGTGGATTTTTCCATGGGGAGGAGATGGATTTGGAGTTGTGGGCTTGAGATTTGCAGGAGAAAGAGAAAAGTCTTCCTCGTATCTCCATGATAGGAAACCTTTTTCTTCTTTTTCATGATCATCATCCTGCTGTTCTCTCGACACACCAACCAGATTTTGCAGCGTAAAATTCACGATTCTCTGGCCCGTCTCGTGACTAAAAACCCGGAGTTCGTGCGTACTTATTTCCGTATCCTGTTCTTCCTCACCATCGCTCTTGATGATTTGCGAAGTAGATCTATACATAGAAGTAGTCTCAAAGACCATGGGTACAAATGTTCCTCGGAGAGTTTTCCCTTCGTCGGTAGTGTACTCCACATCCTCGATGCAAAGCCATAGTTGCTCGTATGTCTCTGGAGAGGCGTTTGAATTCTCGTTCTCATTCTCGGATCTTTCGGGGGTATTGGAAACCCAGCGAGTCCAGCCCCATGAAGCGGTTGAGATAGACCCAGGGCGGATGATCCGAAATTTGTTGGAATCGATGGGGAAGAAATTTTGGAGAAGTGTGCGTGAGGTGGTGAAGGTTAATGTTGCGGTGGTTTTTTGGAAGGTTGAATTGAGGTGGGAATTTGAAATTGATAGGGCTCCGGATTCTGAAGAGCTGTGTTTGGTTGTATATTGACGAGGAAGACCCGGAGAGGGGAGGGGTCCTAAAAGATGGGGTGTGATTAATATGGGTTAGAGATCAGAGTGATAACTTGATTAGTGAAGACGTACCGAAACTAGCGGGTCTTAAATAGTAAGCAGAAAGATGAGGATTGCGTTTCAACATCCATTTTCTGAGTTCATGGGTTGAATTATCCCATTCGTCATGCTGCAAGTTGTGGTTGACGAATTGGCGAACTGGACCGAGATATTAGTGTGACGTGAAGGCATACCAAAAAAGAATGATGGAGTAAAATAATAATAAAGAAAGATGACCCACTATCAACGATAACATCATCTCCCTCCACAGGATCTCTCCCTAAAACTCTCGAAAATTCCTGAATCCGATGAGCTCTCCCCATTCTAATTTCCTCATATAATTTTAACCGTTCCTTAATCTCTTCTCTGCTCACATCGCCCGGGAGAACAACAGCTAAAGCAGCAGCATCTTCAATAGCGCTGCCGGCCCCTTGGCCTTGATGAGGCAGATACGGATGTGCTGCGTCGCCCAGCAATACAAGATTTTCCTTTGTAAAAGTAGGAAGTGGATGCATGTCAAGGAGACGCCAGACTTTGAGGGTGCCGGTCGTATTTGTATCAGAGCTATCCGACAAAGGAGCCATTCTCAAAAGTTCTAACATATCTTCATCCCAACCCTGATAAATCTTCAACAAATTCTCTCTATCACCCCCCTCTCCCCATCCTTCTGCATTATCCGTATTTCAGACAATGCATCAGGATGTATACAAACGAAATTAAGTAAAGAATTTGAAGAAGTTGGATAAACTATCACGCGCCGATCCGTCCCAAACCACATGATCAATTCCCCATCTTTCTGCATGAATTTTGCGGTTTGGGGGTTAGACAGAACAGAGGAACGGGAGAGAAGAAAACGATAGGCGCTTTTTCCACACGCGAAGGGGGAGATTTTGCATTCTGGGGTTTGGACAAAGGAACGAGTGAAGCTGTGGACGCCGTCTGCGCCGATGATCAAATCACCGGTGCAAGATGTACCGTCCGAGAAATACACCGTAGATGTGGTGGGATCGAGGGTGGTTACTTTGTGGGAGGTGAGGAGGGTAATGGGAGGCCGGGGGGGGGAGATAACGTGAGGGCTTTGGATTTAAGATGGGAGTGAAGTTGCACGCGGTGGGCTAGAAACCAGGTCTAATGAGGAATTAGTTTGGGGTTTCAAGGAATGGAAGTTAAGGGGAAATACATGATGCCATTGCTTGTCTGCCTCGACTAGATCCATAGTTCGGTTCAACGAACCGGATGATGTGTACTCTGTCATCTAGATTTAACAATTCAATATCAGTGTGTGACCAGTATAAATAAGCATGATCTTCAAAAAAATGATGAGAAGATTATCAGACAAAAGCTGACGGGAAGGAATCTCTTAGCTCACCCAATCCAAGGAATTCGCGCCACTCTCCTCCAGAAATACACCCAATCTTTTTAGTATTCAATTTGCATTTGGTTGAATATGAATCGCAGCCCCATACTCCGAGGCAAATTGGGATTGTTCGAAAATCTGTAATATCATCGTGAGCTTCAAACCCATTGATCAAGCTTAGCTTTTTGTAACGAAGCATGGCTAATAAGGGTGGAAAATGGGTTGGTCAGATGTACAGTAACTTCATGACCCTGTTCTCTCAAAGCAATTGCCGCAGTTAAGCCACCGATGCCAGCACCGACGATGATGATCTTGAGGGACATGTCAGGGATTCTGGCAAGAAATACTCAAGTCTATTGCTTTTTCTTTGAATTGAATTCGCTTTGCAAGCTTTCGTAGATTATATAAAACTTGAGTTCAAGGTGATGAGACAGTGAAGAAGGATTGCCGTTTCTGTGATGTCGTACTGGCAATTCTTGAGACCAATGACAACGCGGCTGAACCAACAATCTCGCTTATTGTGTAACAAGCAGCTCCAGCTGTTTATGCATTCATTCTTTAGTGCTGCATGGAGTGGAACCAATCCGATGTATACAGGAACCTAGTTTCAATCATTACTTTGATTGTGATTCGATTCATTCTCCCAATAATAAGTAATTAAGGTTTTTCCATCTATAATTAGTATGTGAGAAAATCAAATATTTTCGTCCCATCTCGAGCACACCCACTCAACATTCAAAAAGGCTACAACTTGTGATTGCAATTTTCAATCACAAATTTTCATGGATATTGAGGCTCCTATGGCGCTTGGCTTCACATTCTAAAATCTAGAACCAATTGAAGCCTTCAAGTACTCTAAGCTCGAATTAATATTGCGCGAGCCTACCGCCCTCAATCGTATACAATTTGTATGAAAATTCCAGCTAGAGTTCATCGCAATTATCAAGCTCAAAGATTTCGGTGAACTATGATCTTTCACCATTTTGTCCTCTTTCAAGCTTCCATCTTACTTCTGTGGCAAATTGCGAATCTGGTAGAATTGCTAGTATATGAACCATTTGCCTTTAGCATGCTGATCTTGGCAAACGTCCTGTATAGGGAAATTACCAGGCACGGACAGCAAGAATTTGGTGTCAGTAAGATCTGAACCATATGAACTTCTCTCGGACGATAGAATTTGGATCCTTTTCGACCTCTATCTATTTACGTCACTCCTGTCCGGTCCCTCACCAGTGCTCACTATCTCCAACGGCCATGCCACTAATTCTTGCAACTCAGCCTCGTACCCCGCTAGTGTCAAAGTCTTCTTTACGTCCAAGATGAGGTTTCGTCCCCATTCTCCAATGAACCAGTCATCCCGAGACATATGAAGTGCCACTCCATAATGAGCTAAAATTACTAACGCGAGCGGTCGCATCTCCTTCAGCAGCGTTGCAAAGCCCCGTTCTGCATCAAGTAAAAAGGGCCATATTAAAACAACTCCATTGTCGGCTTCGCTTGAGTCAAGAAGCATGAAGACGTCTCGTAGGGTGCTGATAGCGTTGTTATACGCACTAAATTCTTCAGAGGAGAGTGGGGAAGGAGATGTGTGCGGAGATGATGTTGATGACGATAGGTTTGACCGCGATAACATTGACTCGATGCGTGCCATGAGGAGCCTGAGGGCCGAGTCCGAAGAATGGAGGCGAATTTTGGCGTTCGAATCGGCTTCGCAAAACTGGAAGCGATTTGTGACGAGGGCAGAGATGGCACTATCTTCTAACCACTGCCAGGACATGCGAACTAGTGTAAAGGCACCTTGGAGAAGAGTGAAGAGACTGGAAGCTAGTTGAATGGGACTATCGAATTGCTGCTGTTGTAGACGGTAGGAGTGGCTAGAGGGTATTGATGAAGAGGGGTTGTTGCTGCAGATAGGAAACGCTAGTGTACATACAGAGATCAATGAAGAACAGACGAACATCGCAGAGCAGTTATCTGGTGTAATATCATGCAATTGAGATCGATAAAGCGAGAGAAAAATGTCATGATGTCGGATTGCCGGGGCAAGATATGAGTCTCTTTTTGCGGGATTGAGAAACGCGAGATGAAGAGCAGAGAGATTCAGAAGACAGTGCATCAAGAACGGGTGAGCAGAAGCCATTTTCGGGATCGTGATCCGCCACATATCCCGGATTGAATCGATGCGGGAGAAGGTCAGGTATGTCTTGGTAACGAAGTGACGCATGAGTTCTAGATCTTCCCAAAGGATTGAAGCACCAGTCTCTGCACGTGAGAGATGCGGAGGAGTAGAAATTTGACTTGGAGAAGGAAGTTCCTGGTCAAAAGCTTCGCTGTAGGTTGTAGAATTGTCAGAGACTCCGCTTTCTTGCTCGGAGACGGTCGGGGTAGTGGGTGGAAGGAGGAAAGGCGTAGATGTTTGACTTGTATCCTTCCGCCGCACTACATAAGTACAATCCTTTGCTTTCCTCCTACATGACCCACACGTAGGATGATCTTGATCGCACTATGATGATGTCAAGATCTTACAGAAAAGTTCCTAAAACCACGGATTTACCTTGATGTGAGAGGCTTTGCACTGTGTGCAACCATAACGACTCTTTGTGTGAGGTCGCCTTGGCGGCATTTTGAGCAAGGTTACAGCAGGTAGCCGAGTATGGGGTAGAAACTAAGGTTTTTTGTGTTGTGGGCGTGACACATTAAATGATATAAGTGGACAGATTCGCTGAGAACAAATGTAGGTCTGTATGTCAGGAATGGGATGGAAGTTAATCTTGTAAAGTTATAGCGCAGTGCAAGTCCCGAAGGGGCTCGAGGGTGTATCAGGGATTCTGCCGAGTGATTAGTAAGCCAAAATATATCAAATTTTGTTTTGGTCGGTGCAGGAAACAAAGGCGGTGAGACAAATTCTAGCCCGTCTCGAGCCCATGTACGTCTTACATCGTATCTGCTTAGGTAACCAATCCAACATCAGTGGGTCGTGTCGGACACTTCTTCAATCAAGCTCTTAAGCTCTTTTTAACCAAACGAGAATCTCACGATCCTACCAACAATTCGAGCATTCTTTTTAGATCCTAGTTGAGATATCGATATCATCGATCATGGTATAAGACCACTGCGCAACAAACGAACCTTGGTCAGTTGCAAGACAATCCATTACAACTCAGGGCTGGACTCTAACTCAAACAATCGACCACTTCTCTACCCTCGAATGAGCTACTATTTCACGCAGGCAAAATGACAATTCTACGGATACTCGGAAATGAAGCTACTATGGAACAGGTAACAATTGAGGCTCTTGGAACGCTTGAGGGAGAGGGGAGGTGGAATGGGAGGGGATGTATCTAAGGATAGTAATTGCATTTGCTACTTTTGAGGAAAGTGCATGTTCAAAGTGGTTTCTACAAATACAAGATGGTAAAAAGGAAGATAAGCGCAGGAAATGCAGATTCTACAATATCGAATGCGAAATGTTTGACTCCTCAAGAGTCCACGAATATAGGCATGGGCTCTTGAGGTTTACATGGACATGTTGACGCTTGCTACACCTTTCAATACATTGCAATTGTAACAACATCAGATATTTCATAGATCTTAGATGTAGATGCGTCAAACACTTTCAGATGCCAAGTCTGATTTCAACACTTTCATCGCATGGCTACAATCACAAAATGTGCGAATTGCTAATGGCATTGTGATTGTTGCTATATAGCTTATAGAATAAATTTGTTTCGACGAAATGCACTTCAAAGTTCTGTTCTTGAACCGATGTTGTTAAACAAAGTACTCGGGTATTTCTTTTACTGTTTACTTCCATACGCATGAGTCATCCAGCCTACCAATCCTGAACAGTTTTCAATGGTATGGCAATTGAGTTTAAGACTCTGTTACAGGAAAGTGAAGAAGGAACAGAATCCTAGAGTGCCTGCCACAACAGTTAGGGCTGAGCAAAGACTTGAAGCGAGTGACTTTCACGGGGCATGTTTTCTAATTGATATCTTCTAACTCTCTGGTTTGAGCAGGTAGTTGTGAAAACGTGGCATACAAGCGATCCCACAGAAGAAAGGATGGGATTTCAACTGTATACATAGATTCAGAGTTTGATTCTTTCTGTAAATACAGCGTTCTTATCCAGAGTTGTGTCCAGTGAGCAACCCGCACCGACTGACAGTAATACCAATACATCAATCATCTATTTATTTCTTCTTAAGCTCAAACTGTTCGAGCACACGTCCAATCTCTGCCTCCTGCGGGGGCGTCTTTTCATTCATATACGCGCTTAACATTTGCCTCCCTTTCAAGACCCGTTTTTGAGCCGTTGAAAGCCCCATCTCACTAATGCTCTTGTACAGGCCCATGGCGGGGTAGGCCATCAAACCGAACATTGCTGTCCTCAAAGTCAGCTCAAAGTTCTGCTTCAGAGTTGTATCAAGAAGTAAAAGGAAGAGAACGGAGAACATTCGGATGAGATTCGAAACACGTACCAGCTCCAGGTTTAGTTATGAGACCAACGGTCCCCTTAGCAAGACCTTTTGCGAATCCAAGGGCGCCGTCCTTCTTAGCTCCTTGCATTGGTTGCGTGACTATGCCAGTAATACCATCATAGAACCCGTACCCGAAGCTCTACGAGATGATTAGTCACATATCAAGGCATAAAAGAGGCAATGGAGTAACCGTACCTTTCCTGCGATAACGCCCCCACTCTTCCAATCTGTGACAGCTCCATGGTCCCGCACCTTCTCACCATATAATGTTGGCACTGCATGAAATCCATCTGCCATAGCCATGGGAACGGAAACCAATGTTGCTTTGGTTAAACTACCCCCTAGCGCGACCATACTGTGACCAATAGCCCCGCTAGTAGAGCTGATCTTATCTGCTCTACTATCCGGCGCCGTGTTGAAGGCTCTATATGGGTCAGCGACGGTGTTCCATAGAGCGTTTGAAAAATCGACCATAGTGCCAAGTAGCGCAGAGGAGGTAGCGGTAAGAGGGTCCCAACGAGGATTTTCGATTACGAAGGGCCGCGTCTTTAACCTTGTCAGAATCAGTAATTGCAAACTATATCTATCACTTTTTGTTTTAATACTTACATTGTAAGATCCTTTGCAACGATTTTCTTGTTTTTCAGCAATATATATGCAGCTCTATCGGACAACTTGACCTGGTAAGTCTTCCTGCTCCAAAGCCATACAGCATTTTGACTTCCTATTAAATCACAACTCATAGCGTCAAGCGGTAGGTTACGGTGGAACGAGTTTGCAGCCTCCTTGACTCCGCATTCATCTTTCATTCGAGCAGCGATTGAAGCGGCTGCCCTGCCAGTTTCGGGCGCTTGACAGATGCGAATTGCGGCAATCAATTTGGCACTGTCGAGAGTTCTAAAGTGTATAGGCCGAGGCCCAGCGCCAGCGGCTGCCACCATATTCGCCCAGAAAGGTTGACTGAATCTGTCAGTGATCAGAAGCCCCCAAAGATGCTCCAATAGCGGGAGGAAATCACGAACTCGCCGAAGAAGGGTATAATTGAGGTTGGACGGCCGTTCAACAGCCCACATGCCGTAGTTCCTGCTCCACCATGGTGAATGACGGCTGAGACGTTCTTGAAAAGCCATTCTGTGGCATAATTAGCGAAAAGCCACACGCCAGTGCAGAAATACTATTACCATGCGGACAGTCACCAATAAAAAGAACATTGGGGTCTGAGCGATTCGTTCCGAGCTTACTCCAGCCCTTAGAGACAATAGCCCTTACGCCACACGCCCTAGTGGCCTCAAGTATTATCTCGGTCATTTTTGCAGCATCTTCCATGACAATGCTTCCGAAGCCAATGTAAATTGGTATTGTTCCTGATTTCAGGAACTCTGCTAGCTCTCTATCTGGTGTATATGGAGTCTCCTCACGGAAGAAGAAGCCGCACACATCTGCCAATCGATTTAGCTTCTGCTTAACATCAATCTTGGTAGCTTACCAATGTATGATGGCCAGTCTACAGGCTTCGGTATCAGCGCTGGAGACCAGCAGTATGTAAATGGAATTTTCAGTGCCTCCGCAAGTCCCATACCAGCCATAGCAGGAACAGGATCTAGGTTTAGTGTCTTCTTTCTCCACAAATTAATCACATCAGATAAGCTACATGGCGATTAGTACATTCATTTGATTCCCTTGAGACACACTCACCCTTGCCAAGTCATCATGTCGACTAGGCCATACGACAGATAGTTGGCCGTCCTTGGATCTGCATCTCCATTCTGTATGTTCGCTAAGGGGTGAGGGAATGCTCGTGTCGGACTCCATGGCATAGTAAACATAAGATGCAATGGTACACTGAGTGCTTGGGCACAGTGAATGTGCGCAAAGCTTGGTGGGTTCGCAATAATCGCATCAGCGACGAAAGGTATGCCTGTTGTGGGATCTGGCATGATGCATGATTCCCAGCAACCGTCGAGCATTGTGTAAATCATCTTGCGCTTGCGTCCAATGTCTCCTGATCGCAGCGTATCAAAAGTAGGTATGATACTCGGATTTTTTACCATGTACTGCGGAGGTGAGATACGTTAAGTCATAGAAAGGAATTGAGAAACATACGGCCATAAGACCAGCGGGATCGCCGCCGATGGGGAAGAATTCTAGTTTTGACGATTCGACGAAGTCTTTGAAATTTCCATGTGTTGCTATGCGGATGCGGTGGCCACTAGCCTTGAGCTCTTGTCCTAACGCAATGAAAGGCTGTACATCGCCTGTGGAGAGTAAGTATGTAGCTAATACACTGCTTACCTCTATGTTCCCGACAACATACCTCTACTACCGACGATTTGGATGACGATGTTGAGCGGGGGGTGGGCAGAATATGTCGCTACCAATGCCGCATGGGGGGAGCTGTTATCCGGAAGTATTGGTGGAAGTATACCTGAGCTTGCTGCTTTTGCCTTTACGCAAACATCAATCCGACCGTCATCTGTCGTGAAATTGGTCAAAGGAAACAGTCATGCTGGGGAAGAAAAGTACCTGTGATCGTCGCTGAAATATTTCCTGAACTTCCATGCAAAACCGCGTCATAAGGCGGTGGTTGGTCCCAATTTATATTGTCGTCGTCAGATAACTCCTGAATCTCGAAGTCACCGCCCCGAGTTTTGACTTTGTCACTCATTTTGCAAGACAACAAATGTGGTATTGTTGCTGCTTTGGAATTGCAATGAAATACGGAGTCTGGAAGGAGATCTTGAATGCCAAACGAAGCTGGAGGGTCGTTGTTAGAGAAATGGGGTGCATCAGCTTATGAAGTGCTACTTAATGGATTGGCATGAATCCTTCAGGTTCGTTACTAAGATCTCTTGCCACTAAGTCGCCCGATCACGGATACTTCGAGCTAGTACGGTGATCAGACTAGCGGCGGATATTAAGCGAGTACGATGATCAGATCAACGGCAGATCTTAAGCGAGTACGATAAATTACGTGAATACGTAGGTACCGGTACCAGTGTAATCTTAGCGTGCTTTAAAGTTCTCGACATGCATCATCTGTTGTCATTCTTGAATTAAAATCCACTAAAATTCCAGTAATGATATTACTTATATAGTAATGCTTCATTTCATTTGATCATTGCTTATAGTAGAAGTTTATCAAATTATGTAAATACTATACAAATGTAATGGGATCTATTCAAGGAGACCTATTACCTCTGGAGGTTGGAGGTTTTGGGTGGGCCGGTGGATTGGGGCTGTGATAGGGGGCTAGTGGGCCTAGGGTTTCCCCTAATGAATAATTGAACCTTGATTTATCATATGCTCTGTCAAAATTGAAACTTAAGTTAACTCATAGTATTATTACCCGTCAGTCAAGGCCTATATAATCCAGAAGTACTCACTGTAACATGTAGAAATTTTCTTTTTAACCTTCTTTGAACCTTGGAAGTCTATACTTTAATCATTTTCATGTAATACATCTCTTGCATTTAAATAATGTTCGCAGCCACAGGTCTTGTACAGGCCATCATGCTTCTAGGAAGCGGATGGCCTGTTGCAGCCATCGAGCCTTCATCGACTTGTCAAGCCCAAATTGCAGCGGCTACACTTACTCCGCGACAGCTTGGTGTGAGGAACAACACTCCCACAAGAGGAGCAGGAAGTTTTTGTGAAGGCAGAATTACTATTCAATCTGATGGCAAAACCCCAGGCATCGTTATTATCGACCATGGCATGAATGTTGGAGGCCTTCCAACCTTTCAAGTCGTTTCACATTCTGGTAATACATCTATCTTTGAGATGACGTACAGCGAGAGTCGAACATTGTTGGATGACTATATGGTACGCTTGTCTTGATGCCTAACTTCTCAGATTGTTTACTACTTTTCATATTGTTGATAAACGTGCTCATTAAAATCATCTAGGGCGACGGACCTTTGACGCTGGCAGCATCACTTGACACATACAGAGTGAATCGGTACAATATTACCGAAGATACCGCATTTACCAACCGTTTAATTCAGGGAGGTGAACGCTACCAGAAGCTTAATCTTTCCACAGCTGGCGAACTTGTTCTTGAAAATGTTGGCATTATCTCAATGACATCCACCACCCCGATAGACCAGCTACCTGGATCTTTCAAGTGTTCAGACGATCGATTGAATCAAATTTGGCAGACGGGGGCGCGAACTTTACAATTAACTGGGATTCCAGCAGAAACTATACCTGACTATTATCTGGTCTCGGACCAGGGTCTTTTTGCCGAAAATCAATCCCCACAGCCTTACTCCAATGATACTACATCGTTACTGATGCAGTATCAACTTGATTTCTCAGTTATGCCAACAAAAGGAGGATTTGGCTACACAGTACTCGGCGATACGCTGGGCTCGGGCATCTATATGTCCGTAAATTTAGCAAATTCTTCGATATCAGCGCACGTTGGAAGCACTGAAAGAGACTCGCCTGCTTTAGCTTCAGCTACTCTAGATCAAAACTTCGCCTTTGACGAGTGGTACAAAGTCTCAACATTTGTCAACATGACGCAGATCGAAGTTAGCATTGATGGTCGCTCATTAATGAACTTTACACAGACTTCAGCATTTGCTGGGTCGTTCGGACTTGGGGCATCGTTTGGACAATCAGCATATTTCCAAAATGTGACATTGCAAAGTCTTCAGGGAGAACTCATATACACTGCTAGTCTCACACAATCGTCTGTACTGAAAGACTTCCTCTCGGGAACAAATCCGGAATCCGTGAGTGTTGACGGCGCACGGCGGGATCGTATTTCATACGCTGGTAAGAAATCAATTTCTACATATTTAGATTGATGCTAACCAGACGCAGGAGATGTAGATATTACTGTTGGTCCAATGTTCGCGTCAATCAATGGTATTGACTTTATCAACGGAACTTTGAATCTATTAGGTGCCTCTCAACTACTTCCTGGCTTCTTTGTTCCCACTGTGAAGATACAACAATCTCCTCGCACTTCAATAATTCCTTTCAACCAGACAGGTCTTATCGGCTACTCATTCAATCTGCTCACTGCCATGGCTGAATTCTATCTTATGACTGGCGATGTGAATTTCGCAAAACGCTGGGCGCCAACAATAGTCAGAATGCTGGATTGGTCAGATACGCAACTAGATTCATCGGGCTTATTCAATGTATCTACAACTCTCGGCGGAGGTTGGGACTATTACGATCCTGCGCAATCTGGTGCAGTAGCAAAGTTTAATACTGTATACGCATTTGCTCTGCAGCAAGTTCTACCCTTGCTCAATGCCGCAAATGTCACTACAAAAACTTATGCAGATCGACTTGCGGCATTAAAATCCGCAATTAACGAAAGATTATGGAATCCCACGTTGAACGCGTATCAGCTTTCCGATTCCGTTCAAGACACGCTTGCGCAGGACGCAAATGCCTTTGCAATCTTAGCAAATGTACCTCAGGGCAACATCACTCCTTCCACGATCCTTTCAACCATGTCAAAGGAACTGTTCTTACCTGCAGGTGCCTTAGCATTCTCTAATGGCAGTCTCGCACGTGGCTTCAAGCAAACTATCAGTCCCTATTCGTCAGGATATCATCTGCGCGCTGCATTTGCTGCCAACGACGAGGAGAGCGTCAAACATCTCCTGTATACAATTTGGGGATCTATGGCCAACGCATCCAATGCCAACTACACCGGCTGCTTCTGGGAGACTCTAACTGCAACTGGTGAACCCGGCTTGGGAGCAAGTACATCTCTGTGCCATGCTTGGTCTTCCGCTCCAACGAGTGAACTGAGCAGAAACGTCCTTGGAATTCAGACCGTTACACCTGGATTTGCGCAGTGGAAAGTTGCGCCGCAAACTCTAGGGCTCGGTTGGGCCAATGGTACACACCCCACACCACATGGAGATTTAGCAGTGTCTTGGGCAGTGGGTGCAGAGGGAAAATTCAATATGAATGTCACTAGTCCCAGCGGAACAAACGGAACTGTGAATATTCCTATGCTTTCGGGTGGTCAAAACGCGAACACTACATGGGTGCTGAGTGGGAAGGTGGTGCATGGTTTGAGCTTTTTTGTTAACGGCGGCGAGGTATTCAAGTTGAGTCAAACTTAGCCAAAAGTAGTTATTGTCCTCGAAAGTTCCCCATTGTCATGGATCAGCCCGTTCCCTCGATTCCATATCACGTAACCATCATCAAGCCTCATTGTCCAATCTACATCCTGTATAATATCATGACTTAGAATCTCTTATAATCTCTTCAACTTAGTATTCTAAGCATGTCTACATCTTGCTTGTTGTTTTTAAAGAATGTCAATTAAATCACCTCGTATTAATATAATATTACTAAGACTGACAAAAGATATGGTTCATGTGGTGCAAGAGCAGGAATAGCTAGTCCCAATCCGTGCCGAGTAAGAGCTCTAACATATATTAGAGCTCTCGTCCTCGTGGTTAAGCAGTCACTTGATTCTATCAATCTCCGAATGCTTCCATATTGCAGCCTGTGCTTCCCGCCTCGCCCCGTAGAGAGTCATGCTTGAAACAAAAACTCATTGTAGTAATAAATTATGTTGTTAATATAGACACTAACATGCATCACTAATCACGATTTTAGCAATCAAGTGAGACAGGTAATCAAATTTGCTTGAGAGATGTTATTATTCCTTGAAGGCTTGGATATCATGCACATATCAACCGCTTATCACTTACACATAAAAATATCGTAGAAGAATTGACATTCATCAAGGAAAATCGCTTCTGTGAAGCTCACCAATGTATCGAGTATTATGGAATCCACATCTATCTGGAAAGAACAGTGCACGAAAAGGGGGGGGGGCGGAACTTTTAATTAAGCTACTAGGTATTCTATCTTAGTAAAGCTATCCTAGTATGTCCAACGAAGAGAAAAGCCCCGTTTTTCATCCATCTATCTATCCATCCATCATGAAGCTGTAAGTAATGACCTCAGTCAGCAAAGTTACCATTCAAAATACGAAACTTATGAAGGACATTGCGTGGTATGGGTATCATTGTTATCAAGATTAATTAGCAATTATTAATACTGCATCCTAATAACCCATTCTTAGAACAAGAAATAAGAAAGGAGAAGCTCGCAATGAAGAACGAATGAAAGTTAAATGAGACAGAGAAAATTGGAAAGAAAACGTATCAAAGTAGGAGGCCTGTATGTCAGATCCTGGGTATGGTAGTCGAATGAACGAGTGAGAGCAACGGCGGTGCGAATTGGGTCCCTAATGCATCAATCTCGAAAATATTCTGAAACTCCAATAGCGTAGGATCATAAACCGAGATGAGAGACACCGTTGTCTGCCCAAATACTTGCTGGAAAGACTTAAAGGTGGAAATCTGTAGAAGTAGAAGCAGCGAACAATCCGTATTTGCGCGTCAAAGAATGATCTTAAAGCGGGGTTGTTGTAGCTAGATCGTAAAGCAAGATTATCGCAAGCATTTTTGAAGAGCAATAGATGCATGGAAGTCGGTCTGCAAAAAGTGAAAGCAAAGAAGCAATTTCTGAAAACGCAAATATTGTGGTTCTTTGTGTGTCTGTAATGAAAAGGCAGCTACTGATCAAGATATTGATTGAAAATGCTGGGCAAATGAATCTTGAAAAGCGAGATGTACAGCTCGTGGTATCGAGATTGGATGGTAGCGACAGAGCGTAATAAGCAACCAAGATATGCTTGAGCCAGGCATCCCACTAGAAGTTGACTCGAGGAGTTCTAGGAGCACTGACAGGAATGAGACTCTCAATGAACTCGTTATTCATACCAGAGGCTGCCATGATTCGCTCGCGTAAGAAATAGTATTCGCCAATCTTGATCTCAATCTCGGCTTTGGTAGCAGCCCAGACCATGACTTGATTTTGAAGATGAAGAGTGAGGTTATGAGTGTCTTGGTAGATATCATTGATCAAACGCACATAGGTACGGTCTTCGCGACTGAGTCCGAGATATGGATCAGCGGTCGTCTTGGGAGCAGGATCATCGTTGCTGATCATGGTGCGTTCAACGCGTCTGAATGGTGTCTCCAAAGAAATGGAATCCACCAATCTGCGGGTTTCTGCATTGGCAAATGAAGGATTTCTGTCCAAGAATTGCTTGATGAAGTAGTGCTCCCTCATACATCCTGCCAGACCGCTGAAAGCAATCATCTTCTCTGCTTTGAGCTCGTCTCTGTTTCGTGCCATCACTTGACTATGTTGGAAATGTGCTTCTCCCCTTAATGTCATATCGGCCAAGCCTCGTTCGCGTTGCTCATCAGTCAGACCAGGAATGTCCCAGGTGATAGCTTTAGCAGCTGCTTTCTGTCCATTTGTCAGTTTCTAGAAGATACAGACAGACGAAGACGAATCAAACTCACTGAATTGAAAACAGGAAGCGTTGTTGCGTCAGACCATCCACCGTCATCTTTGAAAGCATTGGGGCTGCCATATGCCTCAGCAAGGATTTTCATGTCAGTTTGGGGGTCCATGCGATTGAAGTGTTCGGGTCTTTGAAGGATGTCAACACCTACGAAGCGTCATGTTAGTCAGATGTTGCCAATAATCACAAGAATTTACAATTACTGACCAGCTGCCGAGATGAGGAGGCTGGCCGTATCCGAATTATCACCACCAAAGCCAGAGTAATAACTGCCAGTATCTCTGTCAATTTGTGGTGGCAACATATCGTTCCCATGTTGTGTTTTAGGTTTACGTGGCACGCGCGGTCTATCTGTGAATTTTTCCTGATTCGGACAATATCAGTTACTGACATTTATATTCTTAAGAGATTCTTACTTGTGGAGCGATAATTGCTCTAGCCCATGTATCACCTTTGCCCTCACTAGCTGTGCCACGAACCATCTTTGCAAACTCTTCCGGCGACATTCGATTATCTCGAGGATCTCCTTCATCGTCGGAGACGTATTCGTTGAAGAAATCATAAAATTTATCAGCCTCAGCTGGACTCATGATTCGCGCATCTTTAGCTCTAGCACCTTGGAGTTCTTCTGGTGATAGAACTGGATAGCCCTTGAATGCATGTGCCAAGTCCTTCTCGCTATCAGGATCTACCCACACTCCGTTGACTTTGATATAACCAAAATTTTCCCAGACCTCTTTCCCCTTGTAGTGGTTGGTGGTTTCTCCTTCGTCACCTTTCAAATCAAGAACAATCTCGCATCTTGAAGGCTCTTTAATTGCCAGTCGATTGATGCCTTGCGCAAGGTCTTCGGGAGCTGTAGCGTTCTTGAAATCGGAGTCGGGTCGAATCTTATAGTACTTGTAGCCAGATTGTAGATTACTAGAAGATACACGTCAGAAATGTTGACAAATGATCGAGAGAATGACTTACTCCTCAACATCTGCAGTAGGTCTGTAATCCTCAAAATCTCCAGGAGTATCTCGTGGGGGAGGGAATACAGGCCGTGTACCGACACCCTTGCCACGCATCATATTGTATGCGAATTCTTGACTTGGCTGCATTTTGAAGATTTTCTCCTGTGCGACCAGTTCAAGAAAATCTGAATAGTATATTAACTACGAGGAATTTTCGAGCCCACGCGACTTGAAACATACCTTTATGCTCTTTTTCAACTCTGATTCGAATATCAGACAATCCTGATTGTTGTCAGAAAAAAGATAATTGAATGTTGGTCTTATCCCAGAGACTTTGAGAACAAGGTCAAAACATACCAGCAGCCAAATCAATCTTTAGCGTGCCGAGACATCTGCCATCCGAATTGTTTGCTGTTGATTGGACAAATATTAGGAATTTTTGTGAGGCATAGTCTGCACATAGAGTTCACTCACAAGCCAGGAAACCTTCTTGGTTCTCATGAATTTGAGTTACTGAGTTGTCTAAAAGGTTTGCTATTATTGTACAGTGTTAGTATCTCTATAAGAGAATGTGCATAAAGAACTTACACTTTAAGCCACTCCCTTCACATCTGGCATCTTTAGGTGATTGATTCATCTTGTCAAAAATTTTGCAAATGTTAAGATAAAAAGAACATATCTCAAGTGAGAACCAAAACTTGTTGCAAATACATTATTGTCAATATCTTCGCTTCGAGCAAGTGGCCCGATACCTAATTGGGAACTACACAAACATTCGACCATAATTGGTGAGCAGAAGGTGAATAATCTTCGACATGTTGAAACAAGTGGCTTGACATCATAATTCTTACTTGAAAGTAATGATCCCTTTTTGAAATTCTTCGAGTCTTGACCTGCAATTGAGAAGGTTTTTGGAGGTAGTGAGTGCAATTCCTCACATGCTTTATCTTACCATGCATGCCATGTGGAATTGGAAAGCAAACGTAAGGTTTTATCTCAGTTCCAAAATTTTGGATGAGGTTCCACGAAGTGGCAACACTCTTGGCTTGAAGAAAGGTGCAAAAGCAATTCATAATCTAGAGTCAGGATGAGGATGATTATGACAGACCAAACTTCATCACAATTAGGCACATTATCTATGTATAGCACCATCTTGATTGCTGGAATCTTATGAAGTTTGGACGCTGAGGATCCTAGCACATACAGTATTCAAGTGTTCAACGATCATTATCTCCGATAGTGATCATAATTTGTATTGGAAATCTGGCTATAGTTCGAGTGTTGAATACTAGCGTTGTTCGAAAAGAAAGGAGAGAGCTGGCCCGCCTGTTGCCATGAGCTAATCCCAAGCTTTACCAATGCCAGAAACTTTACTGGTAGGGTCAAGCGCCGATAATCTTGTGAGGTGACTTCACAGTACTATGGAGTTAAAATAGCCACTTGATGATCTTC
This sequence comes from Botrytis aclada, assembly GCA_014898285.1. Lineage (NCBI taxonomy): Eukaryota > Fungi > Ascomycota > Leotiomycetes > Helotiales > Sclerotiniaceae > Botrytis > Botrytis aclada. The sequence goes on from RCSV01000007.1 coordinate 1,063,432, forward strand.
GCTGCAAACGCGATAGGTGGTAATTAAAAGGGATGCCAGATCCCACATATAGGACTACCCAAGTAGTAGGATGAAGTATGGGAAAGCAAAGATCGCCACAGAGCATCGATTTACTTCTGCTGAGGCATGAGCTTTGTGGAGTTCCCAATGATTTCCTGACCAAGAGCAGATATAAAAAGAACGAAAGAAGGCAGAAGACTGAGCAGCAGCCAGTAGGAGCATCTCAATCAAAACTGTATGCAATTCACAAGTACATCCATATATGCTTGAACAAAGTTTTGGTGAAGTAGATACCATTCCTTCATCTGCTGTAGTCCATCCCGGTTCACCAAAATTTCTGGAAAGCTCAGTACCAATTTGACTTGCACGAATATCATCATGTTTTTGCTTCGTTTAAAATCTGGCTTTTTCTCCACTAATTACATCATCGTCATGAGATTGTCATCGAACATTGCCGTTGCACAAAGAGATGTCGTCTGATTACGGTCAACATTAAAGCGCTATTATGACAATGCAAGCTTAGTAATTTCCGCGCCATACCCACCATAGTGTAGCGCATAGTCCTGGCACACCCTGTTAACATCACCCCACCTCCTCAATCCCAAATCATTATCAACCCAGAAACTTTCAAGAAACGTGATATACAATTCATGAGTAAGACCTTTCACCTCCAACTTTTCTCTCACAGCTGCGGCTTTATTCATATAAACCTGCTCCATATTTGTTGTTCCCTTAATCTACCCACCATGGACTCCCCATTTAGTCTCTCCACCAATACTCCCTCTCGCTCCACATCTTCCTCCAGGCCTAATAGCGCAAATAAGAACGCTCGCGCTTCCGTTCCGAAATCCAAATCCTCCAGTTACACACTTTTAAAACAAGATCAGCAAGCCAGGAATAAAGAACCCGATGATGACAACTACGATGGTGGATCTTCAGATGAGGATTTGACAGGAGCAAGTTATGATCTGTATGTGAATTTTCATATTCAAGAACAGAAACTTTGGATGCAGGAGACACGGATATTACATGGAACGCGAACGATATATTGACTAGTGCTAACATGAAAACCGCATTTCAGATTCGGGAACGAATCGTATATCAGTGTACAAATACGAAGAGAAGCCGTAGCCGTACTCGATAACCCAGAATTACTGATGATGCATGCAGCAGCTCGCAACGATGTGCGTACTCCGTCTCCAATCCGTAACGTCTCTCTAATTCTTAACCCATCTAGTCCATCCCCTCCACACGTCTGTACTTTCTTCAGCGCTTGTCTGGTCGACCAGAAACCCCAGCCCAAGAAAAGGAAGCTGCGGAACATCGCCTAGCTCAACTTAAGAAACTAGCCAGAAAACGTGACCTGGCTGATGCTGAAACAAGTTCGGGCTCAAGTTCAAAGGGTGGGGCTACTGCGAGTGTAATTCATGGCTAAAGATATTCGCACAATATCAGTCGAAGCTATCATTGTTATATAAAGCTGACTTCACATGATTTAGGACAAAAAAATCAAAGTGTATGAATGAGAATCTCAATTGGTACTTCGCCTGTAAGAATTCACATCTCGATATCAAGTCGAACTCGTATCTTGTCTTCCGGGACGGGCTTCTCGCAGATTAGCTAGGACGTAATGGGAGCTGGAAAATGTAGCTGGGAAAACGGTTGGACACATCACGAGACCGTGGAGTAGCTAGTATGAATGGAAGTATCTTTCTCGGCGTTTGGCCCCAAAGTCAGAGGCAATATTGGCTCACAGGAGTGATGCCGGAATAGTTCTGATGGGCATGTTTATTTTATAGAAGGACTAATCATTCAATATCAATTGAGGAATGCTTCATACCCATCACCAGTATGAACACCAGAGGTTTCACATGAATTATTACTTTCTGTGTGATGAACAACATTATGAACAACACTCTTCACTCTTGAAAAGTTTCAAAAACTTTCAGACATTCGCATTTGACCTAGGGTCTTTTGTCAGACTTTCCCATCTTCTGGAGCAAATTCCGCACTGCAATCGAGGGGGTGATAGTATTCCCTCCCCACTATGCCAAACCAAACTTCTCAACAAGTACAATCATTAATTCTCGTCGTCCCTCCCACATTGAGCTCTCTATTCCATTTTCCTCTCTACCCATCTCCACCCAGCCATCCAGCCATCCTCCTCTATCCCCAAATCAATAAAACATGCACCACAGTCCTCACCCCTAAACCGCATCCATCTCACCCGCACCCGAAGGCCAATCTTCACTTCAAACATTACCCTCCCTAAACCCTCCAACGGCTTTCCAACGAATCAAACATCAACCAACCAGCCACCAATTCCCCTGACCAGGTAGCCACAAACCTCGCGATCCCCATCACCTCGTTCATTCATCAGAACTTGAACTTAGCTCTATGGTATCATCCATATTCCATTCTATTCACTGATGAGATGCTCAAAGACTCTAATATACAGAATTCCTACTGTCCTGCCACCACATTCATTGGCGAGGTTTCTGGTCTCCTTTCACTATGAATTTTATCAGATCTTTTACTTTTAGAAGGGCTGGCTGAATGGGGTGCGCGGTTGAGGTTCTGTAGTGATTGAGAATGCGATTCTCTACATTGTAAACTGTTATTATTGAGGATACGGAGGATATTCTCATTTATATGGTCACAATACAATGTGTGCAGATCAATCAGTGTGGTTTAAACTATTCAGTATTCCCAACAGAAATCATACTGCAACTTCAATCTCTGCTTCCTCTTCGATTCTACATTTCTTTATAAACCGTACACGTAAAGATATCTACATTTTCAATAGACCGAAAGCAGAACGGGAAGAAAAGATGAGACGTCATTCATTAAGTATGCAAGTGTGCATTAAATCTAGAATCTATTCTATGAGGAGCCATGCGTCTATTGTATCCAACCCGATCTATAAAGCAGTCTATGTGTACGCATATTGCTCTCCACCAACGCCGTAAAGGTTGTCCGTGAGAGTCTATGTCTAGGTGGGTATATGTACTGAGGAAGGTATGTAGGTTCGGTGGATATGTATAAAGGTGCTGAAGAAAAAATAGAAGTTTGTCTATCTAGGGATTTCGTGATGTGAGATTGTGAGGATTAGGTTGATTCTCAAGCCATATTTCCAGGGTAAGTGAGTTAGTGAGACAAGCCCATATTCAAGAGCTTGAAAAGAGTCCCTTAATCACCGCTGCTGTACAGGTCAACGTCCAACATTGGACTAGGTAGATTTGTGGTGGTTCTTCCAGGAAAATCCTCCTAGGGAAGGTTCGTTTAGACAATCGCGGCTTCGGGCTCTGCGATTCCTTTTAGAGATCGATATATCTTCTTATGTTGTTCGAGGAAGAGAAATGTTGCGATTGTTTGTGGTCCTATAATTTCTTGATTAGCGCCCACAACTCGTTCCTGTTCCTGAAGTCTTTTTCCTTTTTTTGAAATAAAGTTTTGGAAGGGAGTAGCAAGTAGAACTCACCCAAACGAATAAAACTCGGTACCCAACCCCTGAACATCCACCCGACACCTTCTACCTTATATACATCCGTCAAGAGTCTTGCCAATCCCTTACTTTCATGGCTACTCATAATTCTTGTCTTAATAACATCTACTGGACTGCAAACTGTGGTGGCCACAAAACCTGCCATTAAAGAAGCAGTAAAATGTGTTGAGAGCCCATCTTCCATTGGCGTATGCTTAGTAAGTAGCTGTTTAAAGCTATCATAGGAGGCCAATTGAGAAGCAGTCATTAAGACAGCTCGCATACTATTCGGCCATACTCCGCGATACAAACTTTTCCAACCTTCTTCTTTTGTCATGCGTATCAACCCATCCACAGCATTTTTATAGTTTCTTCTCTGCTCGACTGGCAATGCAGCGTCGTGCTGCATGCGCACATTCAAAACGTCTGCTGGGTTTCCTACGATTCCACCAATGAAACCTGAAGTGGAGGCCATAGCGATAAGAATGGGAAAGGAGGGGGGTTTGTTTCCCGACGTGAGATTCGTCTTGAGTTTTTCGTAAATGCCAAATCGAGTAGTACTATATGTTATCTGGCGCAGAAGGGAAGCGCTAAGTCCCGAATAAAGTCCAACAACACCATTGTGCTTTAAGACATGCACGAATGTGCCAACCATAGTATTGGGCGCATTGCCAGATCGAGTCTGTAATCGGACCTAGTAATGGCAGTGTTTAGTATTGGCAAAGGGGGAAAGATTGGCTTTTGCGCATTCATGCGATAGGAGTTATACCTTAACTATATCATAATTAGAACATGTTCGCACATACAGTACGACTTCCCATGCCGAGAATAGACTTCACATAACAAGATCCAATGGATGAGTAACACAAGCTGCAAAACAACTTGCACTACCTCCAAACCAAAACGGGTACCTTACAGCATTTACTTTAACCTCCGCTTTCACTACCTCTCCCACACTTTTCTTTCCGCTCGACATTGTTCCACTTGTTCCGGATCTTTCTTCTCGAGGTTCATTCCGATTCCGCAGAGGAAAACAGGGGAATTGAAGATTGAAAGATGAGATTGAACGAAATATATGCAATTGGCCCAGGAACCAACGGAAGAAAGAGACCGTAAGGAAAAGTGGATAGACAAAAAAAGGTAACCAGAAAGAAAAATGGGGAAGATTAAGGCTGATTGCTAATGTTAGGTTAGGTGTAAAGTTAGGAAGGAAAAAAAAGTTTTTGGCTTGTGAATAAAGCTTAGTAGTTGATGCGACTGGCTGTCTTCACCCGTCACTGTTGATGTTAATTGAAGGTATTTCCTGTATTTCTGCGCTTCTGTATTCCTGCAATTTTGTATGTACAAATTGATATGCAGGAGATAAGAGAGAGGGGCATCCAAAGATCTGTATCCTATCTGATCTATGGATACTGAAGTTCCAAGATTCTCCAGATCAAGAAGGTCGTGCGCATGGGCTTTTCTCAATCAGCCCTTTCGTCACATCTTCGGGTCGGGACAGGCGGCCGCCTCTTGGTAGGTTCGTCAGGGATATTCCGGAAGTTCAGCATTTCATAGCCCTTTTCCCATAAGGAAAATTATTAGATTCGAAGCTCATAACCATGAGACTTCTCACGGCAAACAAGACCTCATTCTCGAGGGGCAATGAGGTCTTGAAGGCATTCGTTGGGCTGAGGAATAATGCTACAAGGAATGTGAGAATCTGTGGACAATGTCGATATAATTCTTCAGTGGCAGGTTCGTTTACACACAACCCCTCAATTTACGAAGCATCACTAATATATTTCACATAGACCTTTCGTCTAAGGCTACGAACGTTTCGGGTCCCATTACCTCCAAAGAATATAAGAAAGATGAGTGGTACAATGTGCCGCAATCGATTACTGATTCCCTCTCTCGAAGTCTACATACAACATTAGATCATCCTATATCCATAACTCGCTCAATAATCGAATCAAGGTTCCCCTCACCTACCTACAAGTACCATAATACATTCTTCCCCGTCGTATCTACGCATCAAAATTTTGATTCTTTAGGTTTCCCATCCGATCATCCTGGGCGAAGTAAGACGGATACATACTATATCAATAAGGAAACGGTATTACGAACCCATACAAGTGCGCACCAAGCAGATGTATTTCGCAGTAACCAGAGTGAAGGGTTCCTTATTAGTGCAGACGTATACCGCAGAGATGCAATTGATCGAAGCCATTATCCTATTTTCCACCAAATGGAAGGAGCAAGGATGTGGGACAGAACCAAGGTTCCAAATGGGGACATCGCAGCCGCTGTTTGGAAAGACATCGATGCCCTTCCTAAGCATGATATGAAAGTAGAAGACCCGAACCCACCTTTTCACGCGGAGAGAAATCCATTACAAGGAGAGCATACCGAAGCGGAAGCTGAAGCTATTGCGGCACATCTCAAGAAGAGCTTGGAGTTAATGGTGGTAGAGATATTTTCTCGCGCAAAGCAAGCAGCCATAAAAGCAGATCCAAATTTCATCGATGAGCCACTTAAAGTAAGGTGGATAGAAGCTTATTTCCCGTTCACAAGTCCATCCTGGGAGCTGGAAATCTTTTGGCAGGGGGATTGGTTAGAAGTGCTTGGATGTGGTGTTGTTAAACAGGATATCATGCAGAATGCAGGTGTGCCAGATCAATTGGGATGGGCGTTCGGTATAGGTTTGGAAAGAATTGCCATGTTACTTTTTGAAATTCCAGATATCAGATTGTTTTGGTCCAAAGATGAGAGGTTCCTAAGTCAGTTCAAAGGAGTTTCGGAGAACCTAGAGAATCTGAGGAGATATATCCCATTCTCGAAACATCCTGCATGCTACAAAGATGTTTCCTTTTGGTTACGATCATCCTCTTCAGCAGGAGGTGGTAATGCGGCCAATGCGCATGATTTTCATGAGAATGATTTCATGGAGATAGTTAGGGATATAGGAGGAGACAGGGTGGAGGATGTCAAAAAGGTAGATGAATTTACACATCCGAAAACTGGCCGCAAGAGCATGTGCTATAGGATTAATTATAGGAGTTTGTTGAGAACTCTCACGAACGAAGAGACAAATAAAATGCATGAAGAGGTCAAAAAGGAATTGGCTGGGAAGCTAGGTGTAGAGTTAAGATGACCGATGATAGAGAAGGAAATCTAAAAGATGTATAGCTGTTCTTTGTGTAATAAGTCTACTACGATACCCAAAACAAACCTCCTCGTTTTACATTTAACACATAGACCTGCGCAATCAATGAAGTTCGTGCTTCAATCTTTACATATCTGAAGTTTGTCCGATGGAAAAACACTGTACATACTCATACTCCAGGAGCTTTGGTATGATACCTTACCTTTTCCGGTAAGTGCAAAACTTGGGGCTCACCAGGAATAGCTCAATATCAAATAAAGCGCACCGGGACCTTCCAAAACACCCAAGTCAGATCGCAGATGGTACTCACCGGGCGCGATTTTTACTTTTTGTGAAGGCCAGAGCTCCCATACCCAAGCTTCACCCCCCGCATACGTCATCATTGTTGATCTGCATCGATTAATGGACTAGCTAGCAAACAAGCAAATAAGTAACACAACATCTATATATTTGCTTCGAGTCAATTCAGTTTGTTAAGAGAGATTCGATAATATACTCATCCACACGAAGAATCAGAATCCCTTAAAACAGAAGAAAGCAAGCAAGCAAACAGATAATCAAAATGACGGAAGCTACGCATACGAAATTGATGGATACGGAGAGAGGAGGGGAGAATACTCAGTAAGTTGTTTTCCGAATCTCGACTATGCGATATAATTGGACTATTGAGAGATATTCGACGTGATGATATAAATACTGATGAGATATGTGCAGATATGAATCCCAGAATATATTTACGCAGTCGCCTGCTAAAGAACAGGGGACCTTTGGAGGTATTTTTTTCTTTTTTCTTTTTTCTTTCCCCTTTTTTTCACATTCTTGCATGCTCACATTCACACCTTTTCTCCTTGTGCTTCTATCTACCTTCCGAGTCTCGAATAGTATTTAACTAACACTGAGGAATAGAATCGACAGGACCCTCTGAAGCTACCCTCCAAAAAGCCGCAGAACACAAGGCGCGTGGCGAGCGGACGGCAGAGAATATTAGGTATGGAGAGGCGATTAGTGAGCATGGATTTGGAGGGGAGACGGTGGGGGATAGTATGGGGGTTGGGGGCGGAGAGAATAAGGAGGAGACGGAGGATTCGAGGAGAAAGATGGGTTATGGAGGGGGGAATGAGATTGGTGGTTGATGGGGGGAGAATGCTGTGAAAGAGAAGAAGGATGGGCAGGGAGAAGGTTTTTACTACAAGTATCTATCTATTGGGGTTTCGTTTAGGGTTTTTTGGTGTTTAGTTGAAATTAGATGGATGAGAATAGATATCAATGATTCATTTTATATATGTGCTTGTAAGATGTACCAATCATCTACCTGTTACTCACCACTTAACGACATCGATCAGGCATCCTCTCCGAATCTCCATTCGCGGACCTCTAACTCCGTTTCCTACAGCAGAATAGTGTCGGGAGAGTGGCGAAAAAGCGAGAATGCAATTCCATCGCTAGATGGCATTTACGATAGAACAAAGACGAACAAAGGTATCGCTCAAGCCGAAGGATGCGCAGACATACCTGGTAGTTTAGTATATGAACATGGAAGAATTTCCTAGTTACCCACGTGTTATGGTGCTAGGATAGACGAGGGAATGAAGGGTCAGGCCCCCATGTTGTGTAATTGTGGTGAAGGAGGCAGACGGTTGAGGGGTGCTTACCTGCCCAGCGTAAGAAAAGTGACTGAATTCGATTTAATATCCAGAAAGTCTTCGATGTGTTGTGAAAACTCTTGGGGTTCTTGGGTTAACGTAAGATTGTCTTAGCAAGATGAATTTTAGTTTCCGTGGAACTAGTCGATCCGTTGATCACGGCGCACTTGCCGTCGTGATTGCGGCATTGGTGAGGTAGCATGTAAGCTATTTCATTTGAATGTTCCTATAATTATAACCTCAACGAATTGTAGGATAGCAGAGTAGTATTGGAAAAGACCATATTTGATAAAGCAAGTTGATTCTGAATAGAGAAGCTGTCGTGTATCACAGTAAGGGATCATATTTCGAGGTTCCTAAAAGGATGCTCGAGCCGTTGGTTCTGGAACAGGCTTCTTGGTAAGATTGGTTAAATTAGGTACCAAGAGTTTGGTAATTCGTGATACAGCATATGTTAGGATACTACAGTGGACGGTACTATGCAGAAAGCGTATGATAGTACAGTAAATGCATGTAGGTCGGTGATGTTGTATCCTTGGATTCGAATCAGGATGCTGACCTTCGAAACCCCCCTGTCGGAACATATGTCTTGGCATTGCGTGGTTGAAGTCGATAGAGGGGGACTATTTGTATGTGATATCTGATTTGTGTTGTAGGAGCAGTTGCCAGACATTTAAATGAGCAGACTTTAGTTGGACCGAAGTGACTCTTTTGACTACCTAGGTAATAGACTGGATAAACTCGGTTGTGAGAAGTCATGGAATATACTAATTGTGCTACTCAACCGAAGCCGACGCCGGCATCGCAACTCAGCGAGTTTAGACCACCCTTTAAGTTTTGGAGGGACCAAGGGGAATATATCTCTCAATATTGTTCCACTTTTCCAACCCCACTACAAAGCTTGAGAGCTTCCAGTTGGAGACCGCTGAGATTCTCTCCTTTACTAAGCTGGTGACAAGTGGAAATTCCTTTCCGTTGGGAATTGCGGCAACACGGATATCGTTTTCAATCCATTCTGATTGGATACGGGGGACATGAGACCGATAGAATAGACCTGAGTAAGAAGGATTATGTGGGGATGATGTTCGATGTTCGATATTTGATGGCACCAGGAACAACGAAGTTATATCGTACATACTCGAACGCAGATGAGTCCCCTCGGGGTTGAGAGAGCGGGAGATTCCAAATAAGATAACACATTGTATGAGGAGCACTCTAGATGCATCAATTCCTTCTCGTCTACAACCCCGAGCGATGAAGATAGACCTTGAGCAGCCATGAATGTCACAAGATCTGCAATTATTTGAATTCTTTCCCTACAACAAATGCGAAGCTTATGCACCTAACCCCACACACATCCCTAGCAACCCATGCCTTGCAAAGGGTAGGGAATCCCGAAAAATGTTATATGAATTAGTTCGAAATTGGTATTTGGAGCCGCCGGAGTGCATTCGCTTCGCACATAGTAGGCTAGCGACTCGGTGGAAAGGAGTTGTAACTTGTCAAGAAACAATGAGGATTAAGTAGATTGTAATCAGCAGTCATAAATAGCGTCAAGAAACCAATCACAAAGAAGGGAAAAGGGAAACGGATGCTAGGACATAAAATCATTAACCGGGGTAAATCAACACAAACTACCTTGGGTGTTGCATGTTGGAGCGACACAAGTCCATTGCTCCGAATTCTACTACAGCTAAAGACCCAGCCGATTCCTTTCCCATTATCTTACTTTTTCATTTGCATTCTCTTCTTTACACTTCTTCTTCTTCATGATTGTGACCTCACTTGATTGAATCTTCTCCTCATTCACTCTCCCCAAGCATTAAACTTTACGCATTCCGACTGATATCACGTATTTGAGTTTCGTCACCGACTATTGGCGCACAAAGAAAGGAGAGACACTATACTTCCACGACCCCGCATTGCGGTGACACTAAGTAAATACCAAGCTCGCCGCGCAGACCTTCACTCCATCTTTCACATCTCATTCAATTCACAATATCACAATATCAGAAATATAGCAATGTCTGAAGGAAAGGTAAAGCCGTTTACTCCGGTAGTAGCAGAAGCTCATGATGTCGACACTTTCCGTGAGTCAAGAACCCACGCTTTCCGTGCAGAGTATGCAGTTGCTGACCCATCATCCTACAGATCCCCCGCAAAAGATGTTTGACAGTAAGCTCTCAATCCTCAGACCCACGAGAGGTCGCATCCGGTTACCAGTTGCGGAATGCTAACAAATTTATGTAGAGCATCCAAGCAAACCCCATTTGAGCGGTAAGATTCATAATCCCCTCCCTTTTGGCAGAAATCATGGAAACTGATAGTAACAGGACTCGACGAATACAAGAAACTCTACGATGAATCGATTAAAGAGCCTAACAAGTTCTGGGGAAGAATGGCCCGTGAACTTCTTACTTGGCAGAAGGATTTCGAGACTGTACACAGCGGATCGTTCGTTGGCGGCGATAATGCTTGGTTCTTGGAGGGTCAATTAAATGCTTCATACAATTGTGTTGATCGTCATGCGATCAAGAACCCAGACAAGCCAGCTATCATCTACGAAGCTGATGAGGCTAGCGATGGTCGCACTCTTACATATGCTGAACTCCTGCGAGAAGTTTGCAGAACCGCATATGTTCTCAAACAAATGGGTGTCAAGAAGGGAGATACTGTTGCGATTTATTTGCCTATGATTCCAGAAGCTGTTATTGCATTCTTGGCTTGTTCGCGTATTGGTGCAGTTCACTCTGTAGTCTTTGCCGGATTCTCATCCGATTCTCTCCGGGATCGAGTTATTGATGCTCAATCGAAAGTTGTCATTACGTCGGATGAAGGCAAGCGTGGTGGAAAACTCATTGGCACGAAGAAGATTGTGGATGATGCACTGAAACAATGCCCTGATGTCACACACTGCCTGGTTTACAGACGCACTGGCGCGGATGTTCCAATGACCAAAGGACGTGATTGGTGGTGGCACGAGGAGGTCGAGAAATGGCCATCTTACATTGCTCCAGAGCCAATGAACTCTGAGGATCCATTGTTCTTACTTTACACTTCTGGATCAACTGGAAAACCAAAGGGTGTTATGCACTCAACAGCGGGATATCTTTTAGGTGCGGCAGCTACTGGAAAGTATGTTTTCGATATTCACGACTCAGATAAATTCTTCTGTGGTGGTGATGTCGGATGGATTACTGGTCATACATATGTAGTTTACGCCCCTCTTCTTCTCGGTGTTGCAACTGTTGTGTTCGAAGGAACCCCAGCGTATCCAAATTTCTCCAGATATTGGGATGTCATTGAAAAACATGAGGTCACACAATTCTATGTTGCGCCTACGGCACTCAGATTGTTGAAGCGTGCCGGTGATCAACATGTCAAGGCACAAATGAAGCATCTGAGAGTATTGGGATCAGTTGGTGAACCAATTGCTGCTGAGGTCTGGAAATGGTATTTCGAGATTGTTGGAAAGGAAGAAGCACACGTTGTTGACGTAAGACCATCTTGATCTGGTCGTTGAAATTAATACTGACATAAGTGTAGACCTACTGGCAAACCGAGACTGGTTCCCATGTTATTACTCCTCTCGCAGGTGTCACTCCTACCAAGCCTGGTAGTGCATCACTTCCATTTTTTGGTATTGAGCCTGCGATTATCGACCCTGTTTCTGGAGAAGAAATTCACGGAAATGATGTCGAGGGTGTATTGGCTTTCAAGCAACCATGGCCCAGTATGGCTCGTACCGTTTGGGGTGCACACAAGAGATATATGGACACCTATTTGAACGTCTACAAGGGATATTACGTATGTTTTACTTCTCAATTCTGTTTTTTTATGGCTTACTGACATGATACAGTTCACCGGTGATGGAGCAGGACGTGATCACGAAGGTTACTACTGGATTCGCGGCCGTGTTGACGATGTTGTCAATGTCAGCGGTCATCGTCTCTCTACTGCCGAAATCGAAGCTGCTTTGATTGAGCATCATGCTGTTGCCGAAGCTGCAGTCGTTGGTATCAACGATGAGCTTACCGGACAAGCTGTCAACGCTTTCGTCGCTATCAAGGACGGACATGAGGTCAACGATCAATTGAAGAAGGATCTCATCTTACAAGTCCGAAAGAGCATCGGTCCATTCGCAGCTCCAAAGGCAGTATTTGTTGTTCCAGATTTGCCAAAGACTAGAAGTGGTAAGATTATGCGTAGAATTTTGAGAAAGATTCTAGCGGGTGAAGAGGATCAATTGGGTGATATTTCTACGGTATGTTTGACACTTTTCCCCTCGATGAAAATCATTAGTGCTAACATCGATTTGTAGCTCTCCGATCCAAGTGTAGTCGAGAAAATCATCGATACAGTTCACAGCGCAAGAAAGAAGTAGAGTAATGAAAAGAGATACATTGGATATTCTAATGATGGGAGAGAGGAGTTCTATATTGTTTATTGCTTTTAATGCATGCAGATCATGTCATGCTAGTTCATCTTTTCCTTACAGTCATTGGACTTGACTCGAAGAAGTCTGTTAGCAATATTGGAGGACTGGTGATGAACTTCGGTTTCGGTTGGTCTTGAGGGAATATCAGGGGGTTAGGTTGCTTTTATTTGGTTGGTATTTAGCTGAGTACGATGAATCAAGAATCTTTTACATGATAGTTCCATTACAGCTCTTCTATGCTTTGCTTACTCGAAGTGCTTGTCTATATATATAATCAGTAAGATGCATGGCATGAAACCCGAATCGGCTTTTGAAATTCAAGATTCGAGATTAGGTGAGATGGATTGGTAAGACTTGATCAACGCAGGCCGGAACACATATGCCGAAACGGACGGGGACTTGGCATGGTGAACTTGGCGTGTCCACTCTGAGGGGCTTGGCTGGCCGATGATTTGATGGGTTGGGATGTGAACCTCCTATCTCCTTTGTTAAGGTGTTGCACAGCCTCGTTGGAGAAGCTGAAGATGATGAATGTGTTGTGGATGGATTGTGGATTGTGGATGAGAGAGAGGTAGGACTCCAGGAGGGCTGGTGTCTTGGTATCATGGTTGGTGGGGAATGAGGGGGGAGGGTCTGTTTGTAATGGGTATGTACCGCTTGAGAGGGCGATGGCGCGATGGTGCGAGAGGTTTCTTATCTCGGTATCGTTTGGTTGGGGTGGGAGGGTAATGGACTCGTCACTTATTGTGGCTGTTTGGGTGAGATGGAGATGTGTGTTGTGGACTCCGGGATCGTCGAGAATCGGGATAGGCTCGGAGGGAGGGGATTGAGAGTATCGAGGATAGTATAAGTTAGCATGCCATGGCATGGCATAGCCTCAAACTGGTGGTGGTGGTGGTTAATGTGGCGGAGGGGATTGCGTAGATGCGGATGGGTTTGGGGGTGAGGTTTGGATGGTGCGGTCGAGGGAGTAGGGGACGGGGATGGGAGATAGGGAATGAGAGTTTAGATGGGTAGATAGTTTGATGATTTGATGATGGTGGGTTTGGGGGAGATGTTAGCTAAGGATTTGGTTTTCTCATCATCGGCTGGTATGTGTGTGTATGTGTACTGGCTTGCGATTCGAAAGCTTAAATCTAATGTTCAATTCGTATTCGCTATCCTCGACAGATCTATTGTAGGAGATACATTCCGGGCTCAATGAGGAGTGGCACGTGATTATGATCGTCAGGAATGTCATATTGATATTGATCGTAAGGGGTATAGTTCTATGTAGTTTTGACAGCTGGCAAATCGGTATCGATACCTTTGCAGGACTAGGTACAGAGTAGAAGAATGATGTTTGAGTTGATCCCTTTGGAAAATCTCATGTATGGATCTTCAATAGTCCCGGTTTGTTTGTTTCATGTCATCTCATCTTCTTCCGAGTCCTACCTTATGAAGATATGCACGAACTTTATTGGTGGGGAGGAAGACGGAGATGGATGGATTGGGATGGTGTTGCTGGGATTATTGGTGATGGAGCGTTGTTATAGGTTACCCCAGGTTCGTTTGAATCCTTCTGAAAGAGTGTAGGAGAGGGGAGGGGCAACGAATTACTATACAATAGAACGGTTTTCTTTGATTCGAGTCAAGGCCAAGATCAAGGCCAGAACGAGGTCAGAAGAGGTGCATTGCTCCGCCACATGGTTGGTATGTATTGCCACCATCTAGAATCCCCAGATAGAAAAGATAAAGTTCATCCATCGGTCGAAGATTTCGGGTTTAAAGAAGAAACCTTAGGGAAGACGCGCTGAAGGGCCAAAGGAAGAAGAAGAAGCAGAAGATTGTAATGGATGAACTGGTTGATTGATGATGGATTGATAATAACGATATTAAGCCAAGAGAAATTAGTTTCAAATTTGGCTGCATCCCAAGACATTTTATTTCCTTAATTCATTCTTCTTTTCTTCTGCACCTGCTCGTATCGTCGTATCAGTCTGCCGGTCTTCCAGTATCCCAAATATATGTAAACAACCGCTCAGCCACGGTTTGATGCCATTCATTGTATTTTCCCCCAACGACAGGACGTACAACCAGTAATTACCTATCACCAACAATCACTTTCGCTCAAACACTTGCAGAGTCGAATTGGATACCAGAAACTCTAGTTGCGATATCTTTATAATTAAAGCACATATCATCACATAGAAAGAGCGGCAACGATAGAAGGAAACACGAGAAGGAAAAGTCTTTGTGTTCGTGTCTTTCGAGTATTTGAGGGGGCTGAAACGATATTTGAATAGTCCTTTCGTCTCAATCAATCGATTCATCAATACAGTCAACAATACGAAAGGGAAGGAGGGTATTGATTGCAATTTACAATTTCCTACCAGGAGGATTGTATCAAACACTACCAACCTACCAATTTTATGACAGTCTGACAGAGTAGATCAGTACATACTTCCGTCTACTAGCTCAATTGCGGAAAAGGTTACTAGGCACTCATTAATCTTTTCTACTTACAAACATTCACATTCACATTGACACTCACATTTACATCCACGCGATTCCCTACGAAAACCTTCTCACATCATCACCACCACCTCGTTCTTTAAAAAGTATCATACGATCATAATTCGAGTCGCTCTTTTCTGTTTAAATCTTGTTCGAGATAAAGAAGATTATAATACTTGGGACATTTCCGAGATTTCCACAACTACGCAGTTACGCATGAGATAATCAAGGGTACAACATTCTTCTATTCCTCCGGTGCTTTGCGATACGAGAGGAGCTGGCGGTGCTCTCATCAGGCTGTGCCCCAGTCCATTGCAACGAAAGATTGTGAGGACAACAGGTCAACAATTGTACACAACTATAGATGATGTACATATTGAAGAGTATCGTCGTACTGACGGCTCTGTTTTCAAATTCAATAAATGGTATGTCGAATCTCTCACATATGAATATCAGTTCAAATCATAAGTAAAAACAAAGATATGGCAATTCTCCCGACTAGCCAACAGCCTTAAAATATGGAGATAATCAAAAGCTAATGAATTAACCTTAAAGCACACTCTAATGAAAGGAACCCTTTAACATATATTTCATATGTCGAGACTCCAGTAATTAGAACTCCGTCGCATCGAGTACATGCCTTGTCGAGTTTTGATGTCGAGTTTGGATTACATGGGGGACAACAACGAGTGAAGCTGTCGCTGCAACCTAATCATGATGTTATTGCGGATGGAGCCACGATTACACATCTAGCTGCCGATGGAACTATAAGGACTTCGGAAACTATCGACAGGTCGGCGCATCGGGTATTCAAAGGGTCGACATGGCTACAGCATTATGATGGTGCCGATTGGACGAATGTGGGATGGGCGAGGATAATAGTGAAAAAGGACGGCGATGACCCTCTATTCGAAGGCGCATTTAGATTGGATGGAGATCATCACCATATCCAGACGAAAACGAGCTTCATGTCTACGAGGCATGCATTGGATCCATCGTTACCGGAAGAAGGGAAGGAATATATGGTCGTGTGGAGGGACTCTGATATTGGAACTGGTTACACCGAAGATAATGAAGGACTCATGCACCCGGATTTAAGAAGAAGCGCTCGGGAGGGCCCTTCATGTTCAGCAGATGGACTTAACTTCAACACGATGAACAATCCGATCAACAACTACGAGCCGATGGCGAAAAGGGACGAGGGATTCTGGGGGTCAATCTCGACTCGAGCCATATTTGGAAGGCAGCTCGATACACAATCAGGTGGAAATTCCGCAGGAGTTAACCTTGCTACCACTATTGGATCAACAGCTGGATGTCCTACTACTCGAAAAGTTGCCCTCGTGGGAATAGCTACGGATTGTACATACACAGCCGCTTTCAACTCTACCGAAACGGCTCGTGAGAACGTCATCCAGGTTCTTAACTCTGCCTCGGTACAATATGAGGATAGTTTCAACATCACTCTAGGTTTACAAAATCTTACCATCAGTGATGCTGCTTGTCCCGCTACTGCATCCTCTTCGGCTCCTTGGAATGTGGGATGTAGTGATAGTGTTACGATTCAAGATCGATTGAATTTATTCTCTGCGTGGAGAGGTGAACGCCAGGATACTAATGCTTATTGGACTTTGCTTAGTACTTGTGGTACCGGAAGTGTAAGTTTTCATTCTTTTCCCGTCACTAGACCGTTATTTGATGACAGAATATTTACGGAAAAGATGGATGAGACACATTGATCATTTACTAATCTTCTTTTAGGCTGTCGGTTTAGCTTGGCTTGGTCAAGCCTGTGTCACGGACGCACAGGTCGCCTCAACATCATCTGGTAATGAAACTGTCAGTGGTGCCAATGTAGTGGTTAGAACGAGTACCGAATGGCAGGTTCTTGCCCATGAGACTGGACATACATTCGGAGCTGTCCATGATTGTACATCATCAACTTGTAATGATGGTCAAACAGTCGCAGCACAACAATGTTGTCCCCTCAGTAGCTCAACTTGTGATGCTGCAGGAGCATACATCATGAACCCCAGCACGTCAAGTGGCATCACCCAATTTTCACCTTGTAGTATTGGAAATATTTGTTCGGCTATTGGCAGAAATGGTGTCAAAACCAGTTGTTTGACTGCAAATAGAGATATCACTATTATTACCGCAAGTCAATGTGGCAACGGAATTGTGGAATCAGGCGAAGATTGTGATTGTGGTGGAACCAGTGGGTGTGGGAGCAATAGTTGCTGTGACCCAACTACTTGCAAATTTACGACAAATTCGGTTTGTGATCCTAGTAATGAGGATTGTTGTACTTCGACTTGTCAGTTTGCATCCAATGGTACAGTATGTCGCTCGAGTACCGGCGTCTGTGATCCACAAGAAGTGTGCAACGGAACTGCTGCTACTTGTCCTGAAGATGCTACTGCCCCTGATGGTAAGATCACGTGATGTTCTCGTTTTCCAATATAATACTAACTTGTGACAGGTTCTTCTTGTGGCAATTCTTCCTCTTTGTCCTGTGCTTCAGGTCAATGTACTTCGCGTGATCTTCAGTGCAAAACCATTATGGGATCATACACCACAGGTAACGATACATATGCCTGTTCCTCCTCTGGTTGTCAAATCTCCTGTGCTTCCCCTGAATTTGGCTCCAACGTCTGCTACTCCATGCAACAAAATTTTCTCGACGGAACATCTTGTCAGGGTGGTGGCAAATGTTCCAACGGTGATTGCAAGGGTGCATCAGTCGGCAAAGAAATCACTTCCTGGATTGATGAACATAAAAATCTCGTGATAGGTATCGCTTCTGCAGTCGGCGCTCTGGTCATCTTTGCAATACTCAGTTGCTGTATTGGCAGGATGAGAAGGAGAAAGCAAATTAGATTAGCAAAGGAAAGAGCGGCTACTTACCCGCAAGCTTGGCCGCAAGGACCAAACATGTGGCAGGCTCCGTTGAATGGTGCCAGAGGAGGGAGAGGAGCGGCGGCTCCTAGTGGAGGTACTTGGGTAGATGGAAGGTGGATACAAGAACCACCTGGATGGCAACCAAGTGTTAGGTATGCTTGATTTGAGAGAGTTTGTAGCTTAACTTTGGGTATGGGAAAGTGCATGGCATACATTCATTATGCATTATATACATCACATGGTGTTTTGGATTGATTCTATGGGGTCTTGATATAGGTTCGATGGAACGAAATCAGACATGGCGTTTTCGGGTCCTGGGATTCTTGGGTATAAAGACGGCAGTGAGTTATGGCTCGGTATCAATATTAAATACCAGCATATAGCGTTACCTTGTTCATTTGTTATGTTTACTTCTCTACTTATTTTTTTAGTCATTCTATTTTTTTCATCTATTAGATCGCGGTGGCAAAAGAAGAGAGTGGGAAGGGGAGTGGATGAATGAATGAATTGATTTGATTTGTTGGGATCAAATCAGATTTTTATCCTCGTGCAATGTGAATGTGAAGTTTGATATCTAGAATCTGGAATTGTGATTTCTGTTGAGGCGAATACTGGGTTCTGAGGTCTGGGATTTGGGAGGAGAGTGGTTGTTTGGTTGCTGGTTGCTTGGTTACTGGTTGCTGGTCAATGATGGATAGGAGTGTGAGCTTGGGTATGAAGACGTGAAAATAAATTTGGGATTGGGGATTGGGGATTGGGTGGAATGGAGATGTGGATGTTTGTAGGTTTGTAGGTGAGTAGGTGGGTGGATGGGTAGGTGACTAGGTGGGTAGGTGGATATGGATATGGATCTGGATATGGATATATTTGGGTTTATGTCTATGGCATAAGGGATAGATGGTATTACTCTACTCGGATACTGGGACTTGTGGTTCTTCCTTGGACTTGACTCTGTCATTCTTACTTGTGATTCTCACTTGGACTCGGACTTGGACTTGTAATGGTGATGACGATGCTAATGCTGGTACTGATCAATGCTACCTACCTATGTATCGTATGAGTACGAAGTATAGCACGGTATAGTAGCACGGCATAGCATGTCCCATTGATACAGATAGACAGATACATCCTTAACCTGCATGGATGATGATGAGTCCCCTTGTCTTTCTTTCGTTTCCTTCTTCTCTTTCATTCCCCCCTTTTTTCTTCTTTTTCTTCTGTCTTTTGTGCTTTGCTCTGGTTTGCTCTTCCATTCTGTTCTGTTATGTTCTGCTCTGCCCTGCCCTGCCCTGCTATGCTCTCCTATTCTACTCTCCTGCGCTACTCTTCTATTCCTGTTCCTGTGTTATTCTGTTTTCTTCCTTCTGGAAGAGCTTGTAAATGGAGAGAGGAATAGAGAGAAGAAGGAGAAGAAGGAGAAGAAGGAGAAGAGATATAGACAGACAACTAAGTATCTAGCTAACCATCCACTCCAAGACCGAAAACAAAACCCTTCAACCACAAACAGAAACCCCCATATAACCCAATCACCCAATAAGACAGCTAGCCAGCAGAGCAAACAGACCCCCTAGAAGTGAAAAGTGAAAAGTGAAAAGCTAAAAGCGCGAAGAAAGGGGAGGAATAAACAAAACGAAACGAAACGAAACGAGACAAATTGGACAAACATTCCCAAGAACCAAAATCAGAGAGGGTAAAGATATGATTAATGGAAGAGAAAGGGAGAGGGAGAGAGTATGTGTATATGTCTGTCTATATATATGAAAAAGAAACCCCCTACCTCCCTACCTCCCTACCTAGTAAATTAGTAAATACATATAATGATTATAATATGATACAATATCATTTACCTTACCTACACTACACTACACTGCTCTACTCTATTCTCGATAAGAATAAAATTAGGAATGTTTATTCAAACTAGTAGTGCAATGCTATCATCTATTCAAGCATCACTTCACTCACATACAGAAAGAAAGAAACAATACATTACCTACTATTCATTCATTCATTCATTCATTTATTCGTTCACCCAAAGACCATAAAGATGTACTCATCTATCCATCTACCCAGCTGTAAAGAGAAGAGTATCTATCTATCCATCTCTTCATCCATCCATCCATACATACAAGTCATACGCACCAGAACCAAGAAGGAAAAAGAAGAGGACAAGAAATCAAGCTCGTGGAATTCATTCATTGATACGGGTCTAAATAGTGTGTACGTATGTACGTATTGATCATTGCAATCCTTTCCTATCCATTTAGATACTGAATAATCTTAGGAAAAGGTCCTGTAAACGCCAATCCTACCCAGATAATGCCCATCTACCTCCACGGTATGCAATTATTGATTGTACATTTTATGTTATTTTGTGTGCATTTCTTTCGTTTTTGCTTTTATTTTTGCATTGGCATTCCCATGATCGTTGCCCATTTAGTGTAAGGAACGATTTTCTTTGATCTCCCCTGGGACAAACTGGGTCAAATAACGTTGATATATGTCGCTGATTCGAGGATCAAGAGACATGCCATTAAAAAACGGAGAAGATGCAGAGAACCCAATCATGTCCACCATGATGTAAAGTAAACCAGAAACCCAATTCTTCATGACAAACTTTTGATGCACTTTAATCAGCCATGAACAGATACTCTCTACCATCCACTTTGACCATTTTGGCCATATGGAGTAGCACCATAAGGAGTAGCTGCACCACCGGCACCACCCCAAGCATTCCCCCCACCAAATGGCGTAGCATAGCCCGGGTCTTGCCAACCATGACCGTTCATACCAACGTCTGGACTCTGAGGCGCATCATATCCACCACCATTAGCCTGGCCATCTCCCTCGGTAAGATCCTGAAGGACTGCAGCCAATTTCTGTTGCATGACTTTGATGCCTTGCTGGATTATCGCATCGGGCTCTAGGTTGCCAATTGATTCGACTTCGAAGTAAAAGTTATTTGGAACGGCATCGTAATCAAAGGGGGCGCCTTCTTGAGCTGGCTCTTCCCAATCCGCATATTTACTCTTGGGCCTGTGGTGGCTAAGTAAGCATAATTTCTTGGTCCCACTAAAGGATCATTTACATACCATTCCTTTGCAGCATCATGTTCATACCACAAATCGATATGCTTCAACTTGTTGTGTGGATCATATTCAAAGCCGACAGCAGCTGTAGGTGCCCATTTCGCATGTTCCTTTGCAATACCCTTCAAGGCTATGCATTTCATGCGCAACTCTTGTCCCTTTCTCAATTTGGCAATGACTGGTCCAAGTCCATCTGGATCAGTGATAACAGGATTTCCAACCCATTTGTTAGCACGTTGAGGATCAACTACCAAATCGCGAGCATAAACTTTCATGATTTCATCCCCCGTACATCTTGCGTGGAGAGTAAGTGTAACACTGCAAAGTTCGCAGTTTCCTTCGCAATCGCAATCTCTGGTATAGATAACATCATCACAATTCTTCGAGTTTAGCGGGATGAGACCAAGTCGATGCGCGATGAATTCATCTGCTAGGACTGACGTGTTGGCTTCTATCTGGACTCGATCGATAGCGATTGTTGGGACTTCTGAGAGGATTGTTCGACGGAGCGAGTTTGCAAAGGAGAGGTCTACGTTGGATAATTCAAAGTCGACGTGATGTGAACCAGCCTGTGATACAATGCGCATGAGCTTCCAACACATTCAATTCGGCGATAGCAATGTGGACTATACCTCTGTGATCTTGACTTGAGGTCCTGAGGACTCTTGGTCCATTACCATAGGATCGTAATCCATAGTGGGCGACTTGACAAAGAAATTTGCTGATGGGCGAATTGCTTGGGCTGGCCTTGCGGTGGACTGAAATCCGGAGAACGCGAGGATAGACAACCTCACCCCTTAGGCTGAACTCAACTCTAACTCCAAATAATTTCCTGGACAGTCTGAGCCACGGGTGGTAATGAATTTGAAATGACTGTGGGTATTCTGCAAGGCTGAAGTATCTGGTGATGAAATTTAGGTTCTGCAATGACAATACAAAAGATACTGCGGTTGATAGAGGCTGAAGGAATGTCCATCCCTTGTCTCGGAGAATTGACAGAAGAGTTTACCCGAGCCTTGTTGAATGTTGATTATATAATCTTACAAACAAGCGGTAGTGCCGCCAAAATGTGGATAGGAGGCTGTGTAGAAGGTAGAAGGGCCAGACCATGAGATCAACTCGGACAAGACCTTGTGGCAATGGTACAAAGGAAAAGACTGACTATTGAGGACATTGTACGATGAGGCGTAATTACTCACTACGCCTCGAGAGACCTGCTGAAATATTGAAAACGGTCTTACAGTCTTGCAAATTTCCCATGACGGCTCTGTGATTCTTGGTCATTTCTCGTCTGCAAGCGGGTGCGTAGGAAGAAGGCTGAGCATTATCTAGAGGGGATGTTGGGGGATGTTTGTTGCAAAGAGGCCTACGTGATTCTGACCTTCAAATCATTTTGTACTTGATTGGAGTAGACAGGTGAAACTTTCTACATTTGTAACCTTAATGATTCACAACCCGCCGTGTCGTTGTTTTTCAGATTGCCATGATGATATGAGTGGACCAATAAACTAAAGCTTATATTATGGAGGAAGTATCGCTGCGCCCTCAACAAGAGATATGAAGACGAAACTCTAGAAAAAGACGCATGCTGGGCGAGCTGGGCAAATGAGGACCAATCTCACAAGTCGCGATCTCGTACATGCTTCATTCCACCCCCCGTCGCCAATCTGGGCTTTGTCGTTGGGCCATCTACAAGATGATGAATTGGATCGAGGCGGTTAAGTTTTTGGGCGACCAAGTGGAACCGTTTTCAATTGAAGATTTGAATCTCGTGTACAGAGTACGCAAGAGCCACTAGATAGAAGATGCGAAGGCAGTGTTCCAATGAAGTCCTTCGTACTCGAAGATCCCAAGAAGGACACGACCAAGACCCACAATACAAAAATCAAAACAATCTTAAGACATGGACAACAAGTAGATCTAAGCTTGCCATGAGGGCTGTAAGTCGTAACGTGTTTGGTGGTTTCAGTGGGTTTGGTATCTCCTCTCCTGGCATTGATGGCATGGATGGGGATGGAAGGGTTACTTCTTTTGGCAAATCATTCCCCATTCCCATTGAAGCATTTGCGCAATGTTGAGGCTCAGCATCTGAGAATCTGAGCAATGATCCATCCTCCCATCCTCCCCCATCCATCGTCCATCGTGCAGCAAATCATTGAAGAGGATGATCGATATCCGGCACTGTAGTCTGCAGCTTACTCTGTAGGTAATTTCTGAATCACTATCACTATCAAGTAGCATTACATAGCCGTGACATCCAAGCGACCTAGACATTTCCTAGAATGCTCGTATGTAAGCACACATACATTGCACAACCATGAACATAACACATTGTAATAAGTCTTGGAATTATTTGACAATCTCTCTGCCGTGCATTCCGCTTTCTCAAGGGTCTTTTCTTCACCTCCTTCTCCCTCCCCCATTCCCCTTGAAAACGAAGGAAGAAACACGGATGAAATTCTGGAGACTTGGCTAAATGGGCCATGATGTTTCGCAGTTGCGTCGGACGCGTTGACGGAAGCGCTTAATGAGTATTCCGTGTGAGATATCAAAATCAGACTCGGATCAAGTGGCTGGGAACACTGGAGTAAGAAAGTCTTGACTAATAGCATCGTGATTGAAGTAATGAAGGTTATTGGTTTGTTCAGGTCGATTGAACCGCTTATTCTATTTTCTCTTGTATGTATCAGAGACAGCGAACGACAAGACAAGTTGACAAGAAACATCGTTACATCGTGTGCATCGTACCAAGATGGACAAGCTTGACAAGACATTGCTCATGGCTTTCTCGTGTGAATTTCGTACCTTCGTACCTTCGTACCTTCGTCCGCAACTCCGTATCTACCCAGCCAGCCAGACAGTACTGCCGTACGCAAGTAAAAACCTGCCAATCCACACTAAAACTTTGTTTTGTTGCTGCGCCGCTGCGCCATCATTCGCCTCCACGCAAACAAGTCCATATGACCCTGGTCAGGCCGGGACCACCACTTTTTAATGTCCGGAAACTACTAGATGCAGATTACACATTATCAAGCTCCAGTTCTTTTGCACCCAAGTACAAAGACAATTAAAAGCCCTCCTCGTTTTCTGGGAAATCCCTCTTCTTTATCAAGCCTTCGATCAAGAAACAAATACATCTAGATACCTTCCTCTCTCTTCCCAAGAAACCCCGAATCCTTCTTGAATACTACAACATATAAGAAACTCGTCTATCAAAACGCTCTTCTTCCTTCACCGAAACTCACATATCTACACTTATTTTACTACAACTACTACAACTACTACAACTACAACTACCACCACAACATCACAGCCCCATCACAGCTTATAACCATGTCATCTCCAACTTCCCCAACTGGAAGTACTCTTTCTTCGCGCAGAGGATCCCACAAATCGCTTTCCCTCGATCTCTCCAATCTCCCCCCTCTCTCACAACCCACACCTCCATCCAACACCCTCCTCATCACAAATCTCAAAGACAGCGAGATCTTCCGCGCAGACAACCTCCAATCCATCAAAGAACTGATCAACACCTCCGCCCCCATCCACTCCTGGGCCCCCTTAAAATCCTTCTCCCGCATCATCGTCTCCTTCTTCTCTGAAGAATCCGCCATCCGCATCCGGCAAATCCTCGACGGCGAAGAAATCATGGGCGAGCGCATGCGCGTCTACTTCGGCCAACCGACATCCATCTCCCCAAAAGACACGCATCTCAACCTCCCCGACGCCGGAAAACTCTTCTTCATCTCTCCCCCTCCCTCGCCTCCGCACGGCTGGGAAATGAAAATGGAAGACGCCCCCAATAAGCAAGTGCACGCCGAGGATCTCGCCGAAGCCCTCGCAAAATTGCATCACCGCCCCACCACCGATCTGCCTGCGAGCCCCATGAGCGATAATGGCGAGTCCCTGAAAAATGGTCGCGGGAGAAGTGCAAGCACGACTACCATCTATGATCCCCAGGCTCATGGACACAGTCCCAATTTGCCGGCGATAGCAGTCGAGGATACTACGGGCGAGGATTGGGGCGTGTCGCCGTTGGAGATGGAGAAGCCGATTTTGGCGCATACCGCCAGACCGCCGGTTGAGTTGATGGAGTTTTAGATGCGAGTGTGGAAGGGAAGGGAAGGGAAGATGTGTATATGATATGATGGTAGTGTGATTTGGAGAATTTTGGAGAGGCATTTTTTTAATCGGTCGGCTTTGGGCATTTCATTGGCGTTCGCTTTGGGGGATGAAGCAAAAAGAGTATTCTCATTGCGTTTTGATTGTTTTCTTAGGTGCATTGCGAGGAGTTGAGAAGCCGGGTGTGGCGTTACATGAGATAGTAAATGCTACGGCATACGGCGCGCTTGTATGATACATGAGAGGAGCAAAGATTAGTTCAGGATCTAGAGAAGATCCATGATGATAGTCATGCGAAATTACAAAAATATTCTTCTAAATAAAGTTTTCAAGAGTGCTGTTGATTCAATTGCTAGAATGTGATGCGAAGTTGTAATGCAATGCAATGCTTCCCGCTACTGTATACAAAACGAAAGCAATGATACACAAAACATTACAAAAATGCAGTCCCTGATTTCCCTCCTATACTCCTCATCCCCACAACCAAAGCACCCCCCTTCCCAATCCCAACACGCCCGTCACCAAGCCCCTCACCATCTTCCACAGCACCCAACTCCCCACCCCCACCCCCACAACCGCCAACCCGACCGCCTTTAAATTTCTCACCTCCACGCTGCTCTTCTTCTCCTCACCTTGGACATAGTCTCCCAGCTCCGTTTTCGTGCTAAACTCCGGCACGTATTGCATTTCAAAGCCCGTTTCCCCTGCAATTCCCACCGTCGGACTGTGTATTACCATTGGCAAGACCTTTCTCAGAAACACGATTTGTTTGCGATCGAGGTGGTTGATGCTGCGGTAGAGGTAGCTAATTGTCATGTGGAAGATGCATTGGCCGGCGACGAGGATGTAGTAGTAGAGGGGAGGGTTACCGAGGCCGAGGGCATCGGAGAGTAAATGACCGTTTAGCCAGCGAGCGTTGGCTTCGAGGAAGGCGCGGGAGGGGTAGGCGGGGGCTTGGTTTTGGAGAGAGAGGATGATGTTTTGGGCGAGGATTTGGGAGGTAGGGGAGGGGTTGATTTCGGTTAGGAGGAGAGATTCCATGATGTTTTTTGCGGAGGTGGGATTTTCGAAGAAGGAAGTTGGGGTGCCGAGATAGTGGGCGACGAGACGCCAGAGAGCGACGTAGTCGGTTATTTCTTGGGGACGGAGAAAGATGCCTTGACGGGGAAGGGAGAGCCAGACTAGGGTGGTGGAGAAGGTGCCGATGGTTGCTATGCTATCGAGGTCGTTGATGGGGATGCCGTGGTCTGTGACGGAATAGTAGGCGGGCCTTTCTTTGGCTAGGGCTAGAATGCGACGACGGACGGTGGCGTGGAGCAGACGGACTTTTATGGAGGATATATGGCCTTTGCCGCCAGGTTTGATGGCTTCAAGAGATTGAGTTACCTGAAGGAGGAGCTGGGTCGTTTCGAACATCCTTCTCCTGGCTGACTATTTCTGGATTAGATGTGAAGATAAACACATGATGAACATAGTTGATGTTTAAAATTTGGGACCAAAGTGGGAAGTATGCCTGTGAAAGGACTTCTACCAATGACAATTCCCTGAAAGTTTTTGATAGAATATGTAAAAGTCCAAGCTATACAACGTATTTCACTGGGTTATTTTTACCTTTGCAGAAAAGCCACCAGTCCTGGCCAAAACCTCTGTAACTCTAGCTGCGCCCATTCCACCGAGTAATGATTGATATGCCAGCTGTGGAATATTGAATCAGTATTTGCATTACATTGATGAGTGCAGGCAACATACTCCAGTCAATACAGCTCCTCCATATCTGTAGAATACTTCTTGACCTCTTTCGATTTGTTCCCAATCCTAAATCTATTTGAGCAAAGTCACTAGGATCAAGGTCACTAAACCACTTACAACCCAATCCGGTATTGTATTAACTTCATTCCATAATTCTCCGAGTTTTTCATCCTCAGAAGCATGATCTTTCAACAAGACATACAAGTCTCTCTTGGGTTTTTCCTCGCCTTCCTTTCCCTTCGGAAGTGTACTTTGATTTCTGGGAAGTTCTCCAGATGTAGGTGGCGATATTTTGCCCAAACGATTTAAGCATTCTTCGGCCAGAACATCATATGAGAACTTCATAGGATGCATTTGCTCTTCTGTAAAATGCTCAGGAGTCCATTGAAAGGTATATCCCCAGGCGTGGCGAGTATTTTCATCATTTCGACGAAAAGGATTAGGTAACGCCATTGAAATGTAAATACAAGAAAGAATGGAACACTAAAAATTTATTGAACAATGAGAAAGAGATTGAAGCTTTCCTTTCAAAAAAACACTTGTTAAAAAGTAGGAAAGTCTTTTGGATTTACCGGAAGCATAAATGAGAGTTAGATCCACATACGCCTCACTCTCATCCATTCACCTACGGGTAAAGACGACATCGACATCATAGATATTTTGACAAGTACGCTATTTGCGTTTCTAGAAGCTTAATAATGTAGCGGAGTCTAAAAAGCAGGAAACCATCCCCTGACTGGTGAATATAGAAGAAGATGAGATGAAACAGATATACGACGTATATTGACAGATTGTATGTCAACAGCCAAGATGCATCAAAATTCGTTGATGATCAATCTTGACGCAAATCAATGATCAGACTCACTTGAGTCGACGAAAGAAGTGAATGCGCAAATATACCGTAGTTGATGTTCGGATCAAGTGATGGCTGGACGGACATGACTGGCAGATTGATCGACTCGGATAAGCACCTCGATAAGAAATCCCAGTCAAATTCCTAGGCGAAGATTTTCTTTTGCATCAATTTCAATGTTTCCTATTGCCAGTCTATAACTCTCATTCTTTTCCAACGGAGAATATAAATAGCAATGTCTTGTTCTTGTACAACAAAACCTCTTCGATTATTTATTCGTCATGTAGCTCAACTTGATTTGGCTGCATCAAGCACCTCCACTCATCACCGCCCGCGAAATATTAGCATTCGAAGGTTCAATGCCCCCTCAGTCCCATATTCATCTCCTTCATACTCGAGAGCATATTCATCGGCATATTCACCGGCATATTCCCCCCAGCTTGTCAGAAATAGCCATGGGGATGCCAATATCGAAAATCAGGAAGAAATCTCATCTGCGACGGCAGGGCACAAGAATGCTACCCAAAATGAAATTGATTATCTAGATGACCTGTTCATGGAAATTACGCCAGAATCGATAGATGCCCTTGCTGCGGAGACACGATCTGAGTTGGCAGATATTCAATCAAGAGAATCAAACGAATCAATAGTACCATGGAAAGCGGAGGGAGCAGAGGAATCATTTCAACCAACAGAAACAATGGAGGAGTCGTGGGTCCAGAGAGAACCGATAGACATATTCTCAAAACCGTTGAAGAAGGCAAGGTGGATTACAGACGAGGAAAAAACCAGGTTTCGAAGCATCAAAATCGACAACGCAGTATCACATTCCCCACAAGCCAGCACATCGAATAAAAACATGGTGGATGATGGTTGGGTACCTCCGAAGCGTAAAACTTGGATGGAACAAAAAGCAGCATTGAAGGAAAAATTCCCTGAAGGTTGGAAGCCGATGAAGAGATTGTCGCCAGAAGCGCAGGCAGGGATTCGAGCACTGCATGCTCAATACCCTGAGCAATATTCAACGGCTGCATTGGCCGATCATTTTCAAGTATCTGCAGAAGCAATCCGGAGAATTCTGAAGACTGCTTGGGTACCGAAGCCAGAAGAGGAAGCCGACCGCGAGAGAAGATGGTTTCAAAGAGGGAAGAACATATGGGGTAAATATGCTGAATTGGGAGTGAAACCACCCCGGAAATGGAGAGAGGAGGGTATAGGTAGGGGTAAGCCAGAGTGGAAAAAGAAAGCAGCTCCTGTCCTTACAACTAGTCGACCTGGGAACTCGGAACCTCGAAGGCCAGCGACTCTTAGTCTCGATGATGAAATGGAGGATAGGATCTTTTGAGCATTAATTGTTCTCGAATGTGTATGTATAATGACAATGTAAGAATATGAACGAACCCACTTGTCGGAATGGGGCGATATATTGATCGACAGTTTTTAATTGCCCTGCTACCATCTAACAGATGTTGCATTCGACGTATATGTAGACTAATATTACTCAATCTTAAAGGTCACGAGGGTCTTTGGTAGACTAATATTATCTGATAGAATGGCCGTTGCTTCTTGTCAGATGTGCTCACTCCTCTCTCTTGTCTATCATCGGTAGGCCATCTGTGTGCCATGTAGGATGTATTGAACACATAGTCGACACTGCTTGGTGATCTTTAGATGTGAAGACCGACTCGAGCACGAACAGCTGGAGGCCGTCTAGCCATCTAGCTACATTGATAGCTTGATAGTTTGATAGTTTGATAGCTATCAAATTAGCCATCAAATTATGAATGTCTATGGAGATATGGTTCACTCAATTTGTTGGCAAATAAAGCTAAAATGGACCAATAACCTTCTGGAAGGATCCCAATCGGTGGTGGAGCGCCTCGAGTCGATCCATTCCCGAGCCTTCCCCTGATTAACACGACCCTGTACACCAGGGCCAGGGTGGAACACAGACCTCTACTTTCTGCTTTTGGTCGAATTCCAGTGCATCAAGGCCGTAGACACCGTATATTAAGATTCCCCAGCAAATGATTCGGTGCATGTCACGATAGGATAGGGCACAAGAAGAAAAGATAGGGAAACCTGCTGCTTTGGGCTGCCACACTTTGTTTCTGACATTGACATTCTACTCGTAACTAGTTTACTGCTTGCTCGTCTTCGTCTTCGTCTTCGTCTTCGTCGTCCTCATTGTCGTACGAAAAACACCGTAACAAGCTGATCAATGTTTTGAGGCCTTCTTAAAAAAAAGGTCCTTCTTTCTTCCCCTCCCTTCCCCTCCCACTCTCACGCTTTTTCCAGATCTGATCTAATCGGTGTGTAAAGAAAATCACGATAGGAAAATCTAACAAGCTAATCAGCGTCATAATCCTTAGGTACTTTTTGTTTTTCTCTTCTTCATGATACCCAACTTTTCTTTCGAGGCGTGCAAAACTCAACTCAATTCATTTCCTCCTTCTGAGAAGACTTGAAGCAACAAATCAACATCCACAAACACTGGACGGAGAAGAGAGCTTCGACCACTGCGTTTCTATTCTCCCGTGGTTTGGTTTCATGAACCGTCGATGATGGCTTCGACACCCATCAATCCCAGGACCTTCGCTGCGAACACAAAACCTGGTTTAAAAGCTAGTCCTTCTCCATTTCCACGAACCCCGCGACCCTCGAATAAAAACAGGAATCCCTACGAGTTAGGATTATCGCTGAAGAAAATAATTGGAACTACAGTGACTTCTCCACCATGTTTCGACTGTCTTGCTACATCGCGGGTATTTGCATATACAGCTGGGGCCGCCGTAGTGGTTGTTGATATTGATGATGAGGGGAAGCACTCACAACGTTTTTTTCGGGCTTCTCCAACAGCAGTCGCCGCCAATACAGGTAATGTAGCTTTAGGTGGACCCTCAACACCTGCCAACAATGCCATTGATGGCAGAATTGGAAAAGGATTTCGAGATGCTGCAATCCCATATGCACCATCTACTGCACACACGAGTTTGGAATCAGGTGACTCTTCATCAAAGACATGGTCAAGCAGGGAAAGAATCAAAGCGGCTACATGTGTTTCTCTTAGTTCTGATGGTCGCTTTTTAGCTGTGGGCGAGGTAAGCAGGTCTCTACAAATATTTGTGTATTGACTGATAAGGATATAGACAGGATACGCCCCTAGAGTTTTAATATTCTCTTTGCAAGACAGTTCTTCAGATACACCGCTCGCCATTCTGACCGAGCATACATACGGCGTCGCCGCCATATCATTCAGTCCCGATGGTAAATATCTTGCCAGCTTAGGTAATGTCAACGATGGATTTCTTCACGTTTGGTCCATAAATCCAAAGAATGGAACAGCAAAGCTACATTCGAGCAACAAATGTACTAGTTTTATCAAGCAAATGTTGTGGTTGGGAGGGAACGTAGTTACTGTGGGAACCCGCCATATAAAAGTATGGAGAGTCGAAGATGGCCGATGTCCCTCACCAAAACAAAAATTTGCACTTGACGGTACACCATTACCAATGCCAGTACAACAAGCACTCAAAACTCTCACTGGCCGGAACTGTTTACTCGGACCATTAGTAGATGCGACTTTCACATGCGTGGCTTCTTTGTCTGACCACAGGGCTATTGTTTGCTCGGAAAAAGGAGACGTTTGCCTCCTGGACAGCACAGAAGGTCAAAAACTGATCAAAGTTTTGACCACTGGATTTCCCGTCACATGTCTAGCTATTGAGATGGAAACTCGGCAGGTAAGAATAGGAGGTCGTAATGGTAAAGTCAAAACGGTATCCTTGGACACACTTTTAGCTCCATCTACTCCTCCATTATCACCCATCCCATCAGATGAATCTAATGACGAGGTTGACCCTGGCCATTTGTGTGCTATGGGCTACGCTGGAGGTAATTTCGTTACGATTGATTCTAGACATACGATTGAGATATGGGGGAAAGATGACGAGGACGCTGATCATGGCTTCCAAAACACACTGCAACCCGCGCATGGTGACGCAGTAATGGGTGTTCAACTCTTACCCGAAAAAAATCAGATGGGAGCAGCATTCCTTACCTGGTCGGTCAATGGCAGCCTTGCCTTTTGGGACTTGCACGGCAACAGCAAAGGATCGATTACAGTCGGCATAGATCAAGTGTCTATAGAAGAGGAAGCTGCCAACTCGTGTCAGGTCGTGAGAATATCAAAGGAGGCTTTGTTCCTGGTTTCTGGAGACAAGTGCGGAGTTTTGAAAATATTAGACCCATCTACGGGTGCATGCACTTTTGAGACACGTGCTCATTCTACTGAGATCCAAGATATCACCATTTATGAGGATGATACATCAACGATGATAGCTTCATGTAGTCGAGACCGGACTATTCAGTTGTTCCGTCTCGTCTCAGGTAAATGGGAACTGGTACAAACTCTAGACGAACATACTGCTGGCGTATGTGGTTTGTTCTTCGCCGAGAATGGCGAGAAACTTATATCTTGTGGAATGGATAGAACAATCCATATCCGGCAACTTGTAAAAAAGGAAGTAGCAGAAGGGAGCGCACTGGCTGCTGTCCCAGTCCGTATCATCACCTTGAAAGCCGCGCCCGTCTCGATGACGCCCTGTCTCGGTCCTCAAGTAGGTAATATTGTGGTGTCTTTATTGGATCGCACTGTAGCTACGTACGAAATAGCCACTGGACGCCTTGTCAACTCATTTCGAGCAACAGACTTTGATGGAGCAGACGCTGTCGCTCTAGACTCGCTTGTGATGGGTACACCTAGTGTACTTTCTGGAAAACCTAGTACAATCCTCGCTGGTGTCTCGACTACTGACAAGTCTGTTCGTATCTATGACTGGAGTACTGGATCTTTCCTAGACCGAGAATGGGGGCATACTACTTCCGTATCAGGCGTAGCACTTCTGGAGAACATCGATTCGTCGTCTAGAGTGTTGATAAGCACAGGGCTGGATGGCACAATCATGATGTGGGACATTGCTTCTAATGCCACCCCCTACTCACAGAATCAGCCAGAGTCAAACGACGGTACTCAAGACGAGACACCACCAAAGGATCCAGCAACTTCGCGCCAGCCATTGAGAAGGGTGTTATCGAAAGCTGAACTTGCTGAGTTTCAACGAGCATCACCAACAGCTACTCCTCCTGGTTCGTCTTCGCCACCTAGGGTAGTCAAACGTAAGACCTCAAAATACGGCTTGACGAATCAAAATCCTACCTTATCAATCCCATCTGTGCAAGCTGTGCCATCTAAACATTTCGCATCTGCATCAGACGAAACAGGACGTAGATCGTATCCAAGGAACAGATCTCGGAGTCCAAACAGTCCTCAAACAAGAGAGGTCAGACGTCCTTCGACGGCGACGGTAGACTTACGCGGCCGGGGCAAAAGTTCAAGCAGTGGCGGCATAACTGAATCTGGATCACTTAACATGGCGACAGAGCAAGCTTGTCGGACACTCAGAGCGTACCGAAGAAAGCTCTTGTCTACTGAAACTATAGATGAAGAATGTCTAAAGGAGCTAGACCAGGAGCTGCGGCTAACCTCGGTGGCACTGGGGGACAGAAGCCAAAAGTCTAGAACTATTAGTGAGACAGTCTTAGCAGGAATACTTGACCAATATTCCGACAGACTGGTTTCCATGTTCGACGAGAAGTTAAGATTAAGTCAATTGGGCCCAAACAGACTGGTAGAATCTCCTACTGAGATGGTCGAACGCCCAAGAACGGCCGACAGATCCAGTGAAGATGGAGAGTTTCTTGATTGTCATTGATTGTGTATTTCGTTTGTTCTACTGCATCGATTTTGAAGGCGTTTGGAATACCTTACTCTTTTGGGAAGTGTTGCAGGCGTTTGAAAGGAAATACTCATTGCATTGGGGGTCATCGTTTGCATGGCACAAGGTTCTATTCTACTTTAGGGCGTCTGCATAAGCTTAGGGTGGGATAGATATTAAGCTGCCACTTATTCCATGACGCATATGGCTGAGGAGTTTTCAAAAAGAAGGGATAGTATAGGCATGAGGATTAGGGAGGAATGGAAAATGGCCTGTTTGGAGCAATTGACTTCTTGAGAAACAATATAAAAGGGACTAGGAATCAGTCATTTTGCCCATCATGAACTTTTCACTGAGATTCAATTATCATACTGTACACTCTAAGCTTGACCGATTACTAAATCCATCAATCAAATGCGACACGAACGGATAACCTCATATAATTCTGCAAATAACCGGAGTTCACCGAACACCTGCAGACTTCAAACTCTAGGAGAGGCTGCAGATGGATGATCAATCAATCATCAGCCTTATGTACCTTCACGTGATTTGATTGATTCGGACCCACCGCTTAACTAGTAATTCCCAGTCGCGTTTACATGTGCAGCCAGCCTTCCGCGAAATTATTCTCAGAAATTCATCTTCATTTTGTGCCAATCACCATCGATTTATTTTCACCTTGTGATAATTGAGAAGCAGATTAATATTTACATTTGATCGAATATTTTACATATTTGATACCAATAATTATTACCTATATCTGACTGCATACAAATCGCGAATATGGTAAACCTCAGCGATGTTAAGGGAAACTCCCGCGACAATCGAACTTCTACACATACACATATCAAAGGTCTTGGACTCCGAAATGATGGATCTGCTGAGAAACAAGCCGGTGGATTTGTTGGCCAAACTTCAGCTCGAGAGGTGGGTTGGTATGCATGATGGATGATAGGACTTTAACTAATATATTTTGGTTACAGGCTTGTGGTGTGGTCGTCGACTTAATTCGTTCCAAAAAAATGGCTGGCCGAGCTATTTTACTTGCAGGAGGACCTGGAACAGGAAAGACAGCTCTCGCCCTAGCTATCAGTCAAGAACTTGGAACAAAAGTACCATTCTGCCCCATCGTCGCAAGCGAAGTATACTCGACGGAAGTCAAGAAAACAGAAGCGCTCATGGAAAACTTTCGACGAGCCATTGGTCTGAAAGTTCGCGAGACGAAGGAGGTTTACGAGGGCGAAGTCACAGAATTAACACCAGAAGAAGCTGAAAACCCATTGGGAAGCTATGGAAAGACTATCAGCACATTGTTGATTGGATTGAAGAGCGCCAAGGGCCAAAAGAAGTTAAGATTGGATCCAAGCATCTACGAAGCTATACAGAAAGAAAAGGTTACAGTTGGCGATGTCATTTATATCGAAGCGAATACTGGAGCTTGTAAGCGTGTTGGCAGGTCGGATGCGTATGCGACTGAATTCGACCTGGAGGCGGAGGAGTATGTGCCAATACCAAAGGGAGAAGTCAACAAGAAGAAGGAAATAGTACAGGACGTTACTTTACATGATCTTGATATCGCGAACTCCAGACCTCAAGGTGGACAAGACATAATGAGTATGATGGGCCAGTTGATGAAACCAAAGATGACAGAAATTACGGAGAAATTAAGAGCGGAGATTAATAAAGTGGTCAACAAATACATTGATCAAGGAGTGGCAGAACTTGTTCCAGGTGTGCTTTTTATTGATGAGGTATGTGTCAAAGCCTTCAATACGCCTTCCGGTTCTTAATCATTAACAAATTACAGGTTCACATGCTCGATCTCGAATGCTTCACCTATCTGAATCGTGCTCTCGAATCAACGATTTCTCCAATCGTAATTCTCGCTTCCAACCGTGGCATGTGTACCATTCGCGGTAGTGAAGATTTGATCTCGGCACATGGAATTCCTTCCGATCTTTTGGCTCGTCTTTTAATCATTCCCACAAATGCTTACGAGGCGGATGAAATCAAGAGAATTCTTCGTATTCGAGTTACAGTTGAAGGTCTAGCCATAACTGAAGCTGCATTAGACAAACTCACAGAACATGGTTCAAGAATTAGTTTGAGATATGCATTGCAGCTTCTAACACCATCCAGTATTTTAGCGCGAGTAAGCGGACGCAATCAAATTGATGTCCAGGATGTAGGGGAGTGCGAAGATTTATTCATTGATGCACGGAGGAGTGCAGCTATTATGAACGGTGAAGCTGGTAATGGGTTCATTTCATAAACAACATCCGCTGCGGCTGATGCAGTTCATCGACTGGTGTGAGCAGTTGATTGGTGTGGCCACATCATTAGTGCATTTGCGGGAGTAGTTCACTGGTGTAACTATCAGTGTAACCTGAGAACAGGGGTTTATCTAGAGCTCGTCGCTTGCTTTTGGCGTCTAAAGGGGGTGTCCAAGGTTTCATGGTTCTGTTTGCGGATATTATGTAGTATCTACCAACACAAATTCTAATTGGGATTACATTCCTCACACCTCTCCAAAATTGGTTAAAAAAAGCATTCCAATTAAGTCTTATTTAGTAAGCATGAAATTATTCTACCCGTTACCAAGCATTTTCTTAATTTTGATTTTCGATTTCTGGGGATTTACTGGGAGTGAACATTGGTAACGGAGCTCACTAAAGACAAAGGAAAACGCATGCGAAACTGCACCTGTGCAGTCTTCCCGAGACAACAAAGACACCAACACTTTGCCATAATGCCTAGAATGCCTAGAATGGACAGAATGTCACAACTGGAAGTTGATTATGGATGAATTGAGTTATGATAGAATTGTCCTTTTCTTTATCCAGTCGCAATGCATACAAAGCATTTCGTCACTATCAAGAAGGGCATTCTACCCTTCTATTCTTTCCTCTTTATTTTCCTTTCTATCTATTATACTCTGAAGTTCCCATTTGATCACCACTTCCAAACCTTGAGCTTTTTTCCTCATCTCGTTTGAAATCAAACACCATGTCAATTATGGCAGAAGTACGCAGAATCAACGGCAACGTTGATAGAGACGCTCCTCGATCTCCCGTTAGCATCTCCACAGATTCTAGTCGGAGGAATTCGTTGAGACCCATTCTCCCAGAGAAACATTCGGAGCCTCCCACTCCAGTTTCACCTCCACCCTCCGACCGTTTGTCAAGAAAACGAGCAGCATCACTCGATACCGAAAGTGCGAGTGCGAGCCAACCGCGAATCGGAGATCTTGCATTGAATAGTGCGAGCACAAGCAATAGCATTGGAGGCCCCTCCCCCATTTCTGACACGCCAGTCACAGAACAAGTGTGTCTTTGTCAACCAGACCCAAAGATACCACGACCTAGAAACGGTGCGTGACCTCAAACTTTTCTTTGACAATGATGATTGACAATAATCGTATGATTGGTTATTGAGAATGGCTGCGAGAGACCCTATGTTGACCCTAGCCTTTGTTTATTGAGACGAGATTCTTTGTCGCCGCTACAGAATCAAGAAGCTAACAATTTCCCTTTGTAGCATTTATCCTTTACCGTCAACATTATCAGGCACAGGTCGTCGCCCAGCATCCCGGTCTTGCAAATCCCGAAATATCAAAGATTATTGGAGAACAGTGGCGCGAGCAGGCACCCAATGTAAAAGAGGAATGGAAAAGACTCGCTGAAGTAAATAACATAGTAGTAGCCCGTGATACATAGACCATGCTAATTTGGTGGTCCCTAGGAAGAAAAACAACGTCATCAAAGACAATATCCTAATTATCGTTACCAGCCGCGCAGAGCAGGGAAAACGGTCGGTAATCGTCCACTAACTTCAACATCGGACGATCCCATTCGGTGTCCGAGATGTAACGGACGCTACATCTCAACGCCAAGTACACCGTTGACACCCTTCACGCCGGCCTTTGGAGCTGCCGTTCCTCGTAACGATAGACTTCTCCCGCCATTCAGCTCAAACAATCAGGCCCAGAAGTCTCAACAGGCTCAGTATCAACCCCAGCTCGGCGAGCTTGAGAGACCCCGCTATCTAGCTCAAATGCCCGGCAGCGGTAGAGTAGACTCTCCACGTATA
This sequence comes from Botrytis aclada, assembly GCA_014898285.1. Lineage (NCBI taxonomy): Eukaryota > Fungi > Ascomycota > Leotiomycetes > Helotiales > Sclerotiniaceae > Botrytis > Botrytis aclada. The sequence continues at coordinate 1,101,218 of RCSV01000007.1, forward strand.
GGTCCACCTCCACAACAAATGGTTAGGCGACACCCTTACCCTCAACCCCTCCACACCCATCATGAACATGATCAAGATATCGAGATGCAATCTGCCTCCCCAGATTTCAAGCGTCGACGTTTCACCAACGATCCGAGGGTCTATCCACAGCCATCTCCGATGGTCTATTCCAACCCTCAACAAGGTTTCACCCGCAACCAACAAATCCCAATGTCAGCGGGTCCCTTCCGGAATCCTCCTCAACCTCTTCCGGGTTCAAGATCGGGCGTCATGGGTCCGCCTCAGTCGGCTCCAATGCGTAGCACACATATGCAACAGAGCATGACACCCACATACCGCAATCGGACCCCCACATTCGACGAATCTCTCCGTCTGCCTCCTCTACAAACCCAACTTCCCCCCACCGCCACTACATCCGCTCATCGTCCTACCGACCGCGAACTCCGGAGCGAAAGTAGAGACTCCCAAGCTCGTAGTATTGGGGCTATGGTCATGACAATCCCCTTCTGGAACAAGTTAACTATTCTTTCTAAGATTTCGCCGCCGCTGGCGGCACCAGGCCCAACGAGTCCTGCGCAGGAAATCAGGGGCGCAGTGATTGCGGTTGAGGGCATGGAAAAGGGATTGATTAGGGAAGTGGGAGATTTCATCCGTGGACATCTGGAAAAAGATGCGAATTGTATGGTTCGGACTTGGATGACGGGATCCGATGTTCGTCAAGAATCGGGAGATACAGCCGCGGATGAAGATGCGGATACTGAGATGCGGGACGTCTCGGGTGTGCGAATGACAAGAGAGAAGGGAAAGGAGAGAATAAAAGGCAAAGAGGAGAATAAACATGAGATGGTGATGGATATGAAAGATCTCCAGGAAAAAGAAGAGTCTTCTGATCCTTTCGTCGAATATCTCTTGACAATTTGTCAATGGCATCGGAATTCATTACAGATTACGAAGTTCATTACGACGGTTCCGCCTTCTTCTCCTCGTAGAGACGCCTCTACTGCTTCCTCGACTCCTCAATCGTCAGAAGCGTCACAGTCGTCTACGCCGCATAAAAGAACACCGATTGCTCTTATACCGCATGGATATTCTCTCACGTTGTCGGATGCGTATTCGTTGAAATTACCAATCAATGATAGTTATGCGCCGATCGATCATTGGCAGTGGATGGCTACGCTCTGGCGAGGAATCGTGGGAGCGGATCTTACGGTGTTTGTGAAGGGAGTGGGGAGGGAGGAGATGGAACGGTCTGGGGGGGTGGAGTGGTTGGTTGGAAGAGGAATTGTGGTTCGAGTGTTGGTTGCGGAGAAGGTGGGCAGAGAGGGGAGTTTGCCGGGGGATCGAGAAGGTTTGCGGAAAGGCAGTACGAGTACGGTGGGTAGTGGAGGCGGAGAGAGAGAAAAAGAAGGAAGTGGAGGAAAGGAGAGGGAAAAGGAAAAAGAGAAAATTAAAGGGAAGATGGATGAAAAGACACGTCGGCGTTTGGGGTTCGAAGTCGGCGAGTGGGTCAGAGGAATTGATGGGGGTTGGGGTCGGAGTTGATACTTTGGATCCTTGCGCGTTGGGGGGCAGTTATACCCATTGATTCTTAGAAAGAGAGGTTTGGAATTCAGTCAGCGAGTGGATTAAGGGTCGATGTCGTCGTGTGTACAATCAATTCTTCTCTTTGCATAATTTTCTCTTCTCTTTCTCTTTCGCATCAATCGGTATGGGTATCGACTGGGCATTTAGTTTTATCTTCTTCTTCTTCTTCTTCTTCTTCTTCTTCTTCTTCTTCTTCTTCTTCTTCTTCTTCTTCTTCTTCTTCTTCTTCTTCTTCTTCTTCTTCTTCTTCTTCTTCTTTCTTATTACTTTACTTCTATTGTATGTTCTTTTTTTCCATTCAAAATTCGGGGCGTGGGTTTAAAAGATGGATCTCGAGAAATCATGTAACCAGTATTGCTTCTTTGTGTCTGTGGATTGAAGGGTTAGGATTAGATAGATGTCAATAGTCGACTGCAATGAAGAACGCTATTGTTGATTCGTATTCTTGATTGTGTTGTGATGTTTAAGTGGAAAGTTCTTTGTTGTATTGTTGCTTGTTGGCAGTTGTGGACGGTATTATGTGAGGATACTTGGGTGCTAACTCATCGGCTTCTTTTTTGTTTGATCTGTTCTTCATGGCCTTGCTTCCTATCTTTGAGTTTGTTCTCGAATGCGGCGGCTACGAGATAGTTCTCTTGTACTACTAGGTCCTGTGATGATACAGAAATAGTACTACATATATACCCAACTAGCTGTCCAACTGATGGCAATATTGCTTCTTCTTCACAGGTATCTAATAGATAGATATTGAATGAGCTCTACAATTTTTTTCTTGACGATATCATCCCATCGAAGATCCCAACCTTTTCGTTCCTTCTCCATTCTGATACTGTTTTCAAGTGATCCGTCACTTCCTTCCCTAGACATTCCTCTTCATCAAAATGAAATCATTTCCAGCTCATGCCGTACTACATCCGTAAAGTTTGGACTTCAATGGCTAGTAGCAACTTCCCAATCGAGGTGATTTCGGAAAGCAGATATGCATTATAAATTTCATCGCTCAACTGCAGATACTTTGCAATTCTCCTCTTTTGAATCATACACACTTGAAAAATCATTCGACTGTATTGCTTATACAGATATTTTGGTATCCTTAGACAAACATTTGTACATCAAATTAGTGCGATACACCGAGTTCCAATCATTGTCTGTCTCGGTTCATTCAATCTTCATTTATTTTCCCCACAAACATGGCATCCTCCTCCATCATACAAGATTCCTGGGTTGATTCCAACTTCACCACTCCAACCCCAGTTCCCTTCAACGATCACGAGATCCCGCGTTCTATCTCTCCTCTCTCGTTATCTCATAGCTTTTATTCTCCAGCTGCCCCGCAAAGATCTCCTCCCTACCAAAGCCCCAGGCTAGCTTCAGATCTCAAGAGAACAAGATCTAAAGAAAGCAAATACAGCAAAAAAGAAATGGTATATCGAGCCATCGATGACAAGATCGACTTGGTCAGATTCTTGCAGGCGTATGAGAGTATACTTGCTGCTTTTGGAGTGGAGACGAGTGAACTGAATGACGAAAGAGAGAAAGTGAAGTTGGATGTGGCGGAACGGGTTGTTTATAAGTTGTTTTGTGAGTTCTTCACATGAGACAGAGTCCCTCTTGACATGGGAAGAAATATTCAAGATGCTAATTTGCTGGTCTTGGTAGGGAATGATAGGAATTACGCGGGAGATAGAGGAAGTGAAAGTGTGCCACTAACGCATGTCAAGGCGAAAAATCAGGTAGTGGATACGGGTGCCAATACCTCGCGACTACTGAGGGTTACACCATCGGAAATGGATGCTATAAATGCGATTGTGGATGAAGCATACGAAGGTCTTCGTATGGCCACTGGACCGGCGATTGATAATATAACTGACAAGGGTAAAGTTACTTCAACTGTTACAGAGGTGAGAGAAGCGGCTGATGAAACTGATCCATTGGTGAATGCAAAGGCGAATTCTACGAATGGAATTGTCGAGGATGATCATTGCATTTCTGCAGGATCACAAACTAATGTCAGTGCTGAGAAAGGCCAGATCATTTCTAGAGTCACAGAAATAGTTGAGGCACCTGATGAGATTGATATACCGTTGGTGGGATCTCTCAAAGACGGAGGTTTGGATGAAGAACCTACCGTTTTCGCAAACCATGTAACCAATATCATCGATGAAAAAAATCAAATCTTCTCCACAATTGCAGAAGTCACAGAAGCGCCAAGAAGTTTTCGCCTGGCTATACGGTCTAAGTCGACTAGTGAAACTACAGATTCTCCTACAGTTATTTCTATCAAATCAGAAGCCAGTACATCTGTAGAAACTCTTCATGAACAACGCATGAAAAGTCCGGAGATCCTACTCCTCGGAAGATGGGGTCGCGAGAGATACAATCAATGGAAACGAGATAATGCTGAAGCTCAGAACGAAATCGCAAAGCAAGAAATATTTCGTCTGATGGAATTGAAATATCGGCTCTTGCCTCTTGAATCGGGAAAACAGCCTTACACTCATGAGTTCACATCATTCACTCAAAACCATAGGGATTCTTCAGCTCTTCAGCTTTGGAGCTTCAATCCGGTTAAGAGAACTGAAGAACTTCTTGGTGTCAAATTGCTGTGGAACTATGAAGCATTCAATCTCAAGAGTATTACCGTGGAACCGCTAAGTCTTGATGAATTTGCTGCGGATGAGACTAAAGGCCGCCAAGCACTGGAGAACGCATACAAATTCCTTGGATTTTGGGACTGGTCGGTTCGATCTCCTTGCAAGGGAGATGCGAAAGTAAAGCCTATGCATCAAATTTGCTCGCAATGGATTATTAATGATGTGGTTCATAAAGCTTATTCTCAAAAGAGATCGGTTTCTAATACGTCGGAAAAGATCAAAAGACATCGTGAGGTTAGTGGTAGTGGGCATGTTGGAAGTTGGAGGGAGAAACGCACGGTTAGTGGTGCGAGCTATATTGGGGGGAAAAAGAGGTGTGTGAGTGGGAGTTGGTATGGAGGGAAGAAGAGAAAAATTAGTGGGAATAGTGATATTGAGAGGAAATGTGGGAGGAGAGAAAACGTGTGTCAAGGACGACGAATAAGTAGAACAAAGACGGCGATAGAGATGTGGGATGCTAGAGAGAATTGATGTTGAAGTAAAAGGGAGATGGAGGATTGGGTGTTTTTCATGGTAAAGTGGAATACAAATAAAAGTGTCGTTGGAAATAGACTGGATTATTGATAAGGAGGTTATTAGCACTGTTTCTATAGATATTATCAAAGCATCATAGAATTGAAAGAAATTGGGATGTTGTTAGCGTCATCGAATTTTTGCTACAACAATGTGTTACTGATCAATGTTAAGAAGTGTCGAGACGACACACACTGAAACTCTAGATTCTCTATTTCATTACCTAGGTGTGGATACATAGCTCTATGTTGAATTTGGAAGAATGAAAGGCAATTTGCATTACTGTGTACAAAGACAAAGGAGGGAATGACCCGAACGGGAGAGCAGCAAACTGGTAAATGTTAATATATCTACGAATTAACGAGTTGATAATACATATCAGCCTACCATTATCCAATAGGGAAACTTAAAATCCTAGTACAATCTTGAAGTTTGATGGGATTGAGATGTGAAGGCTAGGTTTGGCGAGGAGGAGGAGGAGGAGGAGGAGGAGGAAAGAGTGTGGTTCAGGTGGCAATGTTATATTTGAGGGGTTTCTCATGTCATGTGTATGGCTGGAGCGGGGTTGGGGAGTGTGTGGTGGTTAGGGTTAGGGTTAGGGATATGATGGCTGGGCATTGGGGTGGAGAAGGGGGGATTGTTTGTTGAGGGGATGTGAGGTGAGGTGAGGTGAGATGGGATGGGATGGGATGGGTGAAATGGGGTAGGGTGAAGTGAAATGGGATAGGGTGAAGTGAAGTGGAGTGAAGTGAGGTAACGAATAATGTGATGTGTGTATTTGTACAGCTATAATGAGTTACTGAGATCGTATTATCGGCTTGGATATATGTGATAGGAAAGATATAAGCTTGTGTCTTGCACATGCTAGTTGTGATGTGTGATGGTTGGAAGGAGGAAAACTTAGAGAAGGAGAGGGAGCTTGTAGAGGTGTCGACATCAGAATAGTTAGGAGGTGAGTTTGAGAATTGGAGGCGGGAAATTTGGAATGAGAGGTGTGGTTGTGGGAGGAGGTGGATTGTTTGATGAGAGAAAGGAAGGAAAAAAAGGAAAAAAGAAAGAAAGAAAGGATGGGAAAATCGATATGCATTGTGGATTTGTGAGAGATGTACAGACGGATAAGAGGCATGGCGTAGAGAGTCAAGTAGAGGTGCTGTGTCAACTTTTCAATCAGTCATTGTCGGATTACATGTGGGTACCGATACCAGCGACGCAGCCGGGGAGTTACGTATCTATAGATACTTATTCGGGTTTCTTTATCCTCGTATATTTATTCGGATGAAAGCTCTTGGGGATGTAGAGTAGGAGTGACGATCGAAGAGGTTGACTTCCATTGAATGGTGAGATATCTGTGTGTTAGAATCTGCAAAACCGGCCAACTAGGTGTGAAAGGGGTCAGGTGGCGATTCAATGGAGAGGCATTTCTTGGTGTATTCTGTAAGCAGGAGAGTTATATTTAGTTTCAGGAAGGTTGTCTGTAGTATAATTCTGAGCTTGTTGACTAGACTTGAATGTTGAGAAGAGCTCTTTTCTAAACATAGTCCACACTGTCAAGCCAAGATAGAACCTCGTTTGAGATATCATCTGATGTGCTGCTGATGCTCAAAATAGATGATCATAAGGACCAAGATCGTTTAATGGTGTGAATAAACTATTTCAATGTGCATAGGTTATCAAGATCTAGGGCCTGGCGAAAATTAATGGAATCTTGGGCTAGTGAAAGCAGAGTAAAATCTTCAATTAATAGATCAATACCCCCTGCTCGAGCTCTCGAGTCTTAACCATTATGCCGAGCAAAGAAAACGCTAGTCTCTCTAAATAGTGGATAATGTTTATTCGGCCAATTTGTTCACGATGACAGCAACAAGGTAGACATACACTATGGCACCTGCATTGTCACCATCCACGCCCATTTTAGTCTCTTCATAGCTGAGTACTCTATCCAAAATGGGTGCTAAAATGCAAAGAAATGTTACGTGCGAAGCTTGAAAACCCATTTGATGGCTTGGGAAGCATTGCATGCTAAGAGTCGGAAGACGAGCTTGGTGGATGATGAGGGGAAGGTTATTAATGGTCCGATTGCGGGTCTTCTGAACTAACTTGCAATGCGGAGCATACTGTTCTGTGGACCCAAGCCATCAAGCGCCCGGGTAGCGGGGAGCCGCTTGGAACAAAGTCGGAGAGACTGGTATCTGACGAGACCCAACGAAGTCAAAAAAACGCGTCTAGTTGGAATCTATCCAACATTTGTTCTCACAAGCGACAAATAGTTACCGGGAAATCCACTTCCAACAGCGGCTCATTCAATGCTGTATGCCAATCAAATGGAATTATGAGCATCTGAGATCGCGGATATCATGCGAAAGAATACCTAAATGCGGGTCCGGTACAAATCTATCATTCTTATCAGTACAGTCAATTCAATTTGTGGTAAAAGTTTCCAAGCTGAACCATACTTAATGTTGAGCGACTCCGAATTTGTGGATATGTGACGAGATACCTTGGGCGATTGTAACTGGTTAAAGGAACTAAATGCTCTATTTCTGAATGGATTCGAACTTTTCCATGGCGTGGAAATTTCGAGCCTCTATTAACAAGGTCGCGATCACTGTAGACGAATAGCTTGTTGAGTCGTGTTCTAGCCGATTATCCGGCACTCGGCAAAAAGATCTGGAATCGAAAGACAGTAATAAACGGCCGACAAGGGACATGTGGAATGAGTGGACAGGAAGACAGCATGGTTAAAAGACCGAAACTTTACAAGGTCGTTGAATGATATACGGGGAGCCTTCTACCGCTTCGAGTGTTGAATGTCACATGAAGAGGGTTGAAATGTAAGTTACTCGGCAGAGATGCATATAATTTTCTATTTCGAGAGCAATTAGCTGGCATTCCGGTGGTATTACGGCAACTGACCAATTCGAATGAACAAAATCTGCATCAATTAGCGATTATTTGTTGCTATCAAGGCGAGAACGAGATCTTACCAGGTAAAAAGGTAGGGATACAATAGTGGCTGGTAAAAGACCCGAATAAGATATTAACTCTCAACTCATCCACAGATGTCCAAAATATCGCATATAAAACTGATTAGAAAAATGGTACGGAACGGCTCGGGTATTGGATAATTTCTGATCGTCACGAGAGTAGAGATAGATGCGGGATGTTTGAAGGTGGCGTTTCTGCATTCGAGGGAATGGACCTGTAAACAAGGGATTTCAATAATTGCGAGGATACCTAGAAAGTACAATTTGAAGGTTGCCAGATGCTACAATCAGATTAGAGAGAGATGTTGCGAGACTTCGGGCAATCAACTAACTTCATCGTCGGATGGATCCACTGCGATAGCAAAGTGAAGAACTCCCCAGATTCAGATGATGATTATCTTTAGCCTTGTCTCCTATTTTGAACGTAAGAATTGGCGAAACAATGGGGGAGTTCGAAAGATAATTTTTCCAGAGAAGGAAGGAGCTCAAACTGCTGTCAGCGCACCCCGACAGAACATGGAAGTGCGCAGCCAAAAATCTGAAGCATTCAAACAACTCCTCGAAACAATGCGAATACACTTCCACGTTTCTAACACATGGCAAATTGTCAATCCTCAAGAGCAATTCAAATGTATAACAAGGAAACTAAATTGGAGGATGAAAAGGAGTTTGCCTTTTTTGTTTCTTGTTTCTTTTGGCTAATTGTGGTGTTTGTGATAAATGTTTCGTCTGAATCCTACAACCGTCACAGTTTGATGTTCGTTAGCCCTGTGTTAACTTCCATCTTTTCCCTCCAAATTCCACCCGTTCGTCTCATCTAGCGATCAAAAATGAGGTTGCTTTTGACTTGAATTAGCAATAGCTTACCGTACCAAACAGATTGGTTAGTAGTTATTGGACCCTTCTTCCCCTCACTTTATGAGCATCGATCAGAAGATCCTTGGTCCATAGCAATTCTGCCACAAGGAAGATGTAGGCCAACAGGGAAAACGGTTCTTGTCAACCCGGTATTTATCAATGCCATGCTGGTAAAATTTTCATATTCACAGGGCTACCCAGTAAAATATATAACCTTAGATGCTTGCAACTTTACAAGCCCGACCAAGATTGTCAGCAGCGAGCATCTAACAAGGAAACTTAGCGATTATCTCCGAGAAGGCCGTATCTGTGCAACAATTCAAGCATTGAAGCAAATACAATAGCTCATTTAGGTTTAAATGAATTAACCGCTCGGGGATTTCTATTCGTGAACAATTACGGTACATGATTACACCAAGAAACGGTGAAATAAGGTCTGATAAGGTTGCAGGAAAATGGAAGATGCATGCTTACGACGACAGCCAAGATTTGTGAATCCCGATATTGGATTGAAGATTGTTTTCGAGAAGAGGTTTCTCGAATACTAGGTACATAGATGCCGTATGATACCTGCCTTGTCAGGTAGGGTAGGGTAGTGTGGCATCGTAGCAGTGTCGCAGTGTCGCAGTGTCGCAGTGTAGCAATTCGATAAATGAGGTTATTTCCTTTTGTGCGATCTTACCGTGGTACAAGTAAAAGGATACATGGAACTTCTCATCTCGTGCATATTATCGTGATGGCGAGACCAACGAAGAAGAGGAGAATGGTATCTATCGACAACTAAAAAAAGATACACGGTAGGCTCCCGGCACGAACAACGAATTTGTGCAACTCAGATGCTGAAGTAGGAGGGTGGGGAATAGATCGTGTGGTTAAAATGGAAACTTTTAGATGAAGACATCAAGGATTGTGAGAAAGTGACAAGCATCCATCTTGGTAAGAGGCGAGAAAGGCACGAGAGGCACGAGAGGTAAGGTCGAGGCAAGAGATGGATTGAGGGCACGTACGCCATTCGGCAACACTAGACTGGATTCTGCCTAGTTTTGCATTCAAGCTTCTTCAGTCCCTAGCACGTGCCTGGCTAGCTCCAATTCCATTTCTATTCTTGACTTCTTCTTTTTCTTCAACATTCACTGAGTGACATGCCAGTACCGAGACGCGAGTATACGAGCATACCAGTTTACCAGTTTACCAGGCCCAGGTGCTTTCACTTCAAACACAAACGACAAATGACCCTTGTTCTTGGCTCCCTACCTCCTACCTGGCTTCCCATCTTCCCACACACTTGCAAGCTATCATCTGAATCTCTATGCACCCCTGGGTATCCATGGGGAGGGAAGTGAAAAACAGGACAGACTACGGACGGAGTAAGATGTAAAGATAGAGGCTCGAGGGTTTGAGTCTTGGCTTCTAGAGACGCAAGGTATCGTACATACCAAGAAAGCCAGAGAAGCGCCCTTGTCTGCAAGTCTGCAATGCAAGTCTGCAAGCCAAAAAGTGGAAAAAGGTGCAGATGCCAGCATGAAAGCGATCCACATCTATTTCTATTGTACCACTCTACTTCTACAAGGTTCATGATGATTTTTCTCTTCTCTTGTTTGATAACCACATTACTACGTACCATGTACTACCTACTAGCTCATCCTCCGCATTGAACTAGTATGATATCTTCAGGGTTCAGCTCAACTCACTAGGGCTTGTTTATTGCTCCCATGCGCATTTATCTGATTCTCAATCGAGTCAATTCACCTCGATTTCTATAAGTTCACTTTTTCTCTCCCTCACCTTTGGCAATTGATCAACAGCTTCCACTTGATCTTGATATCTGAGAATATTCACTTAATACACCTATATACAACCTTAGTAGCTGTATTCCCATTGGACTTCTTCAATCGGTGCTTCCCATACTTCTACGACAGCTTCAAACTTGGAAATTACATATAAAATAGAACCTTTCCCGCTTTCAACTTGATCTCAACTTCGTCTTCACCAACTTCCTCGACAACCTCAATCCATACCTCGAGTTAACAAAAGTGATATTGACCACTACTTTATTCTCGAATCAATACCCAACCTTCAATCTATAATACAATCTTTCACGCCAACGACATTATGCGCTCTATCAGCAGTCTCGTTCTCCTCTTGGTCTCGGCCGTTGCAGCTGTCCCAATCGGCAGCGTTTCAGCCCTTGCTTCAGGTAAACATACTTGTGCAACACCATTATTACCTACTACTGGAGGTGCGTTTCCACATTATCAAGTTCACCATTTCTGTTTGTCGGGATATACAAGCTAACAATCTTTGTTTGCAGCTGTTTCTGCTCTCCCAGCACCAACTGGCACCCTCGCCTATGTTGCTCTCGGTCGTGGCATCCAAAACTATACCTGCTCTGCCGTTGGTGCTACCCCAGTGGCTCTTGGTGCCGTCGCTAGCCTTTACGATGCAACCGAATACGCCAAGTGTGCCAGCACCGCATTGAACAATCTCCCAGCTATCGCTGTCTATACCGATCTTCCCTCTACTAGTAGCGCTAGCTTCATGAGTCTTAAGCCTCTGGGCAAGCACTTCTTCGATGCTAGTGGAACTCCAACATTTGACCTCTCATCTGTCAGCAAGATCTTGTACTCTGCCAAGACTGGCGACATTGCCCCTCCCATCAATTCCAGTCCAGGACCTGCTGATACCGGCGCTGTTGATTGGTTATCCTTAACTGCCAAATCCACCTACGTATCCATTGGTCTCGCATCAGTCTATCGCGTCAAAACCGCCGGTGGTAACGCCATTAACCCTTGCACAACAGCGGGAGTTCAGAGTGTCCAGTACGCCGCTCAATACTGGTTTTACAGTTGACTCCCTGACCAGACCGCCAACCCTTCTGACGATGATGACGTATGTGATAATTCCGATGAGTAATGGGTCGAATTCTCAGGGAAGAATATCATTTTCTTTATGGTTTTCGATGATGCATAGCTGGATGAATGGATGGATGGGTAAAGGCAAACGTTACAGAACAAATGCATATATAGAATATGCTTTTGAAGTGGTAAACGGTCATCAGCTGAAGGGCACACAAAATGCAATATCTCGGTAGGACATGCATTAATACGTACATACATTTCTTTTCTTCACAGAGCACAGGAGTACTTTTTCGCTCGCAGCACTCTCGTTTATAATTCAAACAAGCTTATATTACCTTGAAATATTTTTGTGAAACCTCTTTTCTGCTTTCTTCCTAGGCAATTTGAGTAATAACACTGGTCTAATTACTTCCCCCGTTCAACCAAATCATCAAGCTTGTATATCCCTCTTCTTCGATTTTCTAGGAGCTCTTATGAACCACTGGATTCAAACATTCACTTCCTGTGTATAATTGGATGTGAGAATGACTCTTTCTTTCCAAAGCCAAGTGCTTTGCGGGGATATTTCATCTTATGATAACAGAATTGCCTGCGTTCTTGACTTTCACTTTTATGCATAATTGAGAAAAAGATCAATACTCAACATAAATTATTTCCCTTTAACCCCCTCCAGGTTGAAAGACTGCACACTCCCGTTTAGTGGTGGAGAGACAAAGAAGAGAAAGGTGGGGTTCTAATACGTTGAAACATGCACGACCTCCTCATTTTCGTATGTACTGTATAACTCCTCATTCCCATACACCTCGAACCCCCCATCAACAAAAATCCCCGTCAATGAGAAAGTTCGAACTTCAAATCTGGTCGAAATGGAATGCTATTGTATCGACATGATTGCATCAGCGGAAACGTATGTCAGAACCATGAAACGTTAGCAAAATCCTTCTTTGCCATTACCTAATTTTCGAGGGTGATCTATGGTGCCAGAGCTGATCCTCTTACAATCCTTTGAGTAAAGAAGATCGCTCAACGATATTTGCTGGATTATCATACACTATCAATTCCTTTTTTAGTCAAACAATACTATGCGATCGAAATGCGAAATCGTATGTGACCGGTTTGCCACGGCTATGATTATGCACCGTGAAATACATCTCGAATGATGGATTACATCAACGCGTCGAATTCGTGATTCACACTGCACATCGTGTGTTGCAATAACATAAATATACTAACAAATCCATTCAACACTTCGTACGGATCGAGATTTCCGCGCAATTTACTTTGCAAGAAAAAAGGCTCTAGGGGAAGGATGGCGTTCAGATGCGAGCATACCGATTCGCGGGAACGGAGAGTGATGTTGATGTTATTGATGGAGATGCTGCCATGCGATAGATCAAGCATGCAGAATAATATGAGGGCTAAATAACTTTTACCGCTATTGATTGTTAGGTGAGTATAGAGGAGACAATGAATGATGAGGTAGAGGGGGGATTTAGCTGCTGCTCTTTCCACAGGTTCCTATTCTTCTCCTGCCTCGATGGTAGGATCGATGTGTTTTTATATCGAGCTACGATTTTCGTTATAGATTGTAAGTTGACTCGATATTACATTGTTTATGGAGTTTCACTGACTTGTATATGCAAGCGATTGGTTGATTCATGATATTCCCATCTAAACACTACGAAAACTTTTGATAATCTGTTAGCTTAGAAAAAGGCTCAAGGCCAAGTCCGCTAGAAATGAATAGGGGTTGCGGGGAACATTTGCAGAATTTAATAATGGACATCTAATGTCTACTAGTCTAAGAGAAGTTAATACAACATAGGATGGCATTGAGAACCAGAATTAACAATCTACACACTTTTCAGTAGAACAATGACTTCTTGATTTGTCATCGAATTTATACTCGAGTACGGAGTACCTTCAACACTCCGTACTATCTTGGAGTTCGGCTTCTTATCCGGTTACCTATCCGGAGCTCAACCGCTCTCCAGAATACGGAATACAATTCTTATCATCATCTCCAATATTTCTGGCCAAGTTAAAGATGTCATTGGCCGATCGCCTAAGATGACAGGTGAGACGAATTTCACATAGCCGAATTAGGTAGGTGCGCGGACAAACCTAGAGATTACTGTCAGGTACAGGGAATGGAGCCTCATCATTGTTCCCGAGAAGCCAATCAAAGGTGCTTCATCAACAAGAAGCCGCGACAATACTCTTACCACTTCCATGAGCCAACAAACGCTATGTTTAGTGATGTCTCTTGATTCGGATATATTTGTGCATCAAACTGTTGCAATACTCCGTGGTCATCAAAGTTGGTTGGCCACGCTGAGGGTTCAAACCCCACTCGCTCTGTTAAATTCCTTCTTTCTTCTCTCTTTTTTTGTCAAGTGCTAAGTGAAATTGTCAAAAATATCCTTCTCAAGTGAACTCGCGATGCCAGCTCAAGATTCGCTTCTCGGTGAGGAGACACCTCTCTTGTCCTCACCTCCACAGCGATCCACCTTCTCTTCGTTTTCTCAACTGTTTCGATCAATCTTCTCCCAGGCACGATCGCCATCTTCAATAACGGCGATCGTACTTGCAAATTTATTATGGTTTGAGTTTGGGGGTTACTTGATGGCTGTACCCTCGTTGAGAGTCTACGAAGATATTGTTTGTCACCATTACTATGATCGCTTACAGGGAGAGGGTCATATCGTTCTGGGAGGGCATATCGATGGGAGCATGTGTAAGAAAGATGATATTCAGAATGAATTGAGTATCATAATTGCCGGAACACACTTTCTTGGGGCTATTCCAGGTAAGCAAGTGATATAGAAACATAATGGCTGAAATGGAGCTAATAATTTATAGGTCTTTTTCTAACAATACCGTATGGTATGCTTATGGATAGGTATATATTGATTTCAATTCTATCAGCAAAAGCCCAAAGACCAGAAATGCCCAGGATTATCACCAGAGGCAATCTCTCTTGAACAAATACCGTACTGACGGACTACAGAATTGGAAGGAAGCCAATCTTTATCTTGGCGATCACCGGCGTCATCCTTAGCTATCTATGGAATATCGTGGTAATGTGGTTCTGGCATACGCTACCCCTTCGCCTTATTTGGCTTAGTCCCATCTTCACAGTGATAGGGGGAGGACAGAGTGTAGGGAGTATGGCATATTTTGCCATCGCAAGCGACATCACTCCCGAAGCGAAGAGGTATGTTTACATTCGTCTCCCAAGAACAATGATCTTAGCTTATGCTGACCAATTAAGAACTAATATTTTTTTTCTGGCGGCTGCTACGGACCTTGTCGCACAGTTGGTCGCTCCGTCTCTAGCTGCTGTGTTGATGGCCAAGTCTCCATGGATTCCAGTTTTACTGGGAATATCTTTCTTAATTTTCGGGGGTCTCCTCATATTATTCGTTCCAGAAACTCTACACATGCAAAACCAGAGAACTAACATATCGCATGAGACTCTTGCTACCTCAACTAACGACTTCCCTCATAACTGCAAACTGCAAAACTCCTTCTTCGCCACGATGAAACACCAATTTTCACATACGCTCAGAACATTCTCATCATCTCTCTCGATTCTCAACTCTGCGCCTCTAGTTCTTCTCCTTATCACTTTCATCATCAGTCCTCTTAGTAGTCAGTCAGTCGATATATCGCTTCGCTACATAAGTAACCGCTTCCACTTTCCCCTTCGTCTAAGCTCCTTCCTCTGGTCCCTCCGCGCTGCTGTACAAATCATCTTATTTCTCCTCATCCTTCCATTCCTATCAAAAACCATGATCACCCATTTCAAAATTCCCTCGTCAAAGAAAGATCTTCACTTAGCTCGTGCCTCTATTCTTATCCTCACACTCGGTTCACTCTTGATCGCCCTAGCCCCAACTCTTCCATTAGTTATCCTGGGGATGGCTGTCTTTACTTTGGGCGCAGGATATATCTCCATAACGCGCTCTCTGATAACGACGCTGGTTGATCGGCAACACAAGGGACAGCTGTATGCGGCAGTGGCTGTGGTCGAGACAACCGGAAGGCTCATCGCGGGACCGGGCTTTGCGAAACTATATATTGTAGGATTGAGATTGAAAGGTGTTTGGATGGGGCTACCATTCTTTGGACTGAGTCTCATATGTGGCTTAGCAGCGGTGACCGTCTGGACCGCTGGCTGGGTCATGAGCAGGAGGAAATGGGTGTGGGAAAATGGCGAAAATGAGATTTTGGAAAATTCCGATAGTAACGAGGTGGGAGTAGAGGAATGAAGGTGAATCATATGACTTGTTTTACCAGAATAGACATAGAAAGCTTCGGCCTTCTACAAGATGCATCCCCAGCGGGTTTATGTGTACTAAGAAGCTGTTCATACATTCACAAATGACTTTTTCCACATTCAAATCCTGTTATCGCTTTAATACTGACTTAGTGGTAACAAGATGTGCTGTTACATATATGACAACCTCAGTTGATCTATTCTGTATAGCGTGGGTATACTTTTACACGAAATCATCAGAACATGATCTCCAAATCCAATATACTAGCCATATCTCACTTACATATGTTACCCTTCACATCAATCATGCGTGGAGGATCGGCCAAATTTTATCACTCTTTATTGAGCATTAGTATCTCCATGTCCGAAACAACCCGTGTGATTCACTGAATATAAAGCCGCTTTCTCCTTCCAAAGCAAAATAGTCAGCGACTCCGAAGAACTTACCGAAGCGGACGACATCGACGACTCCCTCATCGAAGACCTAAACCCAGACCTCCGCTTCCCCACCATTCGCCACAATTTTCACTGGCTCACCGTGCGCTACAAGTACCACCAATTCGCCAGCGATACCTGTGCAATGAACCAAGCCAACTTCGCCGTCAAGCGTGCTCCCGTGGAGCGACGTTGGTTTTGGCTCGTCGAACAAAGATTGAAGCAGTGGGAGCAGGCGCCGGAATCGCTAGACGAGCAGAAAGCCCTGTTGACGCTCGCATTTGAACAGGTGAGTAAGTATCTAACCTTCTGTATGTTTGTTCTAACACTTTTTTAGTGCAAAACCCCGCGGGCAGAAGAGTTTTGGCGCGAACGCGCCAAAATGGCGGGTGATGATACTGTTGCGCTAAGTGTAGGATATACTTATCTTATCGTCCTCTCTCATAAACTCGTAGCTAAGAATAGGATCTTATCTTTAGGCAATCGATGCAGACATGACTATTTCCACTTGTGTGGAGCAATATGGCATTACTCAAGAGGATTTTGTCGATACAGATGGTTCGATTTTAGCTGTCCTTCCAAATCAGCCAAGTACAGAGTACATCTCTGCCGAAGAAGAGGCTGCTATTGCGGCCGCGCAAGCTCGTTTGTTTGGCGAGAGTCGGAAGCGAACTGGTTTTGGTGGCGTTGGCGGTGGCGGTGGCGGTGTTGAATCTGGTGACGAAGAGGTTGATGCCGATGGAGATGTCGAAATGGGATAAAGATGTTGAATTGGGATATAGGTGTTATAATGGGATAGATTTGGGCTGATAGTTGGGGAAAGTGGGATACAATAATACAAATCAATACCTCGGGAGTACTTCAAGTACTTTAAATACTTCAAACTCCTCAAACTCCTTGAATTCTTCAAACACTTCTAATACTTCAATTATTTCATGTGCTTGAAATACTTTAAACACTTTGAAAACTTTATACACTTTAGATTCTTCAAATATTTCAAATACTGCAAATACTTTAGATCTTATGGATGCTTTGAATACTCCAAATACCTTGAATACCTTGAATACCTTGAATACTTTAGAGACTTTGAATACTTTATAAACTTGAGATTCTTCAAATATTCTAATAAATACCTCAAATATTTCAAACTACTTAAATGTTTCAAACACTCCAAATATTTTAAACTCTTTAAACACTTCAAATATTTCGAATACTTCGAACTCCTTAATGTCTTTAAATACTTCTAATATTTCCAGTGCTTCCAATACTTCCAGTGATCCAAACACCCTGGAGTCTTTAAATTCTTCAATACTTTGACTTTTCAATTTTAATCTTTCCTTTTCTATCTTTTTTTTCCGAAAAAAAAAGAACCAACTAGGTTAACATTTTTAGGCCTAGATTAACACCTTTTCTCGTCTGGATTAAAAGGACACTTTCCTATCAAGTAGTTAGAATTGAAATGTCAAGTGTTATTATTTTTCTTGAGAAAAAATCACATATCATTTTGATTTATTACCAGTAGGTATGAATACATAAAAAAGTGCTGTTTCAGGTGTTTGCTGTTCAATAACTAATATCGAACGCAATTGGGTATTCTTTAATAGATGAATATGTATATCAGAAAATGATACTAATCGCACACAAATGCCAGTATTGAAGAATTCGATTCCATATTCTAGTTCCTTTGACAGTCGGCTGAATCAACGAGAATCGATGATCATCATACTATGCGAACTTCTATCAGACAAGAATACTTTTTGTTGATCGTCTATCTACCCAGGATACACGGCCCCATCTCCCCTGGGATCACTACCTCCGCTGAAAACCAAAACTCCATCCTCCTCTCCGTGTACCCTTATCAATTGCCCTCTGCCAAAGACACCTCTTTGGTGCCCCTCAACCATTTTGACCTGGTGACCCATTTCCCTCAATTTCTCGAATGCATCTTTGCTGATCCCTTCTTCCAAAAACACTCTTCTCTCCTTGTTTGATTCTCCCGGAACTCCATCTGCACTGATGCAAAATCTCGGCGCATCAAGTGCCGCTTGAGGGTTCAGTTTGAACGCTAACATATTGAGTAGTACTTGAACATGTCCTTGTGGTTGCATAAAACCGCCCATGACGCCGTACACACTATGTAGCGAATCATCGTGGACATTCGTGACCATAGCAGGAATGATGGTATGATAAGGTCTTTTTCCAGGCGCAATGGCATTAGCATGGCCCTTCACAAGTGAGAAATTGCCACCTCGGTTTTGAAGAACAAACCCGCAGCCTTTAGGAATGATACCGCTGCCAAAACCTTCGAAGTTGGAGTTTATGAAGGAAATTCCATTGCCCCATTTGTCGGTTACGGCGAAGTATACAGTGTCACTATGATTATGAGCTGGTGAACCATGATCATATATCTCAGGATTAGAACGCTGAGGGTCGAATAGTTTAGCGCGTTCGGCGAGATAAGGTTGAGAGATTAGTTCTTCTACGGGTACTTTGGTGAGATTTGGGTCGGCGATAAACCAACTAGCATCTGCGAAAGCGATACGCAAAGATTCAATAACAGCATGAAGGTACTCGGCAGAATTATGATTTTTCTCTTGGAAATGCGGGATTTTTCCCGTGTTTTCGAGTTCTTCGAGGATGCCAAGGGTCATGAGTGCTACTAGTCCTTGGCCGTTGGGCGGATGTTCCCAGATTTTGACACCGTGATTATCTTCGCTGATGCCTTGACCGGATATTCCATCGACATAATGATGGGTTTTGTTGTATCCTTGACCTTTGAAAACTTTGGAGATGGGTGTGGATTTCTCACTACCAATGTCCAAATGATTTTTCAAATCATCTAGTTCAAGGAATCCGCCCAGATTTCGAGTGACTCTGATGATTTCTTCGGCAATTTTTCCGGTATAAAAGCCTTTCTTACCTTCAGTTGCGAGTGCTCTGAAAGTCTTAGCAAGATTTGGGTTTTTGAATATCTCTCCTGGTCTTGGTGCCCGCCAGCCATTTGGAGCACTTGAATCCTCCTTTAGCATTTCGGAAAAGTTAGGGGATGCCCTTTGAAGTAGACCTTCACTGTTTCTCCACTATTGATTGCATTAGACCTGGTGATATTGGGGAGAGTTTAGTTGCAATACCATAGTTGCGGCTAATTCGGAGACAGGGAACCCCTTTTCACCCATTTCAATCGCCGGAGCTAAGATTTGCTCCAAAGTAAGATTTCCACTACCGAATCTCTCAACAGTATCAACCCAACCTGCAGCTGCACCTGGCACAGTAACAGCATGTGGACTTTTGAGTGGGATTCTTGCAGGTTCATCATCCTTCAATCCGAGATCTTGTCGGATCTTTTCGAGAGTACATTTGTTGCCTGCCCGACCAGAGCCATTCAAGGAACTAACTTCCTTTGTCTTGGCATCATAGAAAAGACAGAACATATCACCACCGATACCGGTGGAGGTTGGCTCTGTCAGGTTAAGACCGGCAGCTAGATTTTTGTTAGATTGGATGATAATATATTGAAGCGATTTAACATACCAACTGCAACCGCTGCGTCCTAAGACTGGTTAGCTTGCATATCGCTAGAAAAAGGACAACTTACAGCTGCATTTCCACCTGCCTCCAAAACCTTTAGACCACATCTAGCAGCTAAAGGCTGGGTACAAGCGATCAAACCATCAGTGCTATGAACAACACTTCTTCTGCTGGGAAACGTAACAAACTCCGGGTCGGAGGCCGGAAATACTGAATTCAGGTTGACAGGCATTTTCGAAGCAGATCTCTAGAGTGGGCAGCTGAAGGAAATGGTTTCTAAATCCTCGGCTAGGACTGTTTATAACGAAATGTATGTTTAGATAAGTTTCTGTACAAAGGTGGAAGTCTTATATAAGGTTATTAGACAGTTGTAAAAGAGAAAAGCTGTAGAAACAATCTTCCAAAAGATTTGATTCACACCTCACTTATCTAGCATCTGAATGGCGAAAGAGGAAGGTTAGTCCCGCTTTCGGCAATTACGATATAAAATGTAAACGTGGGGTCAAAAGATTCAGCGGACTCTACCAAGGTGAGCAGTATGTAAGCGAGTTAGATATCCGGATATTTGTACTGGCTCACTGGGTATTTATCGCCCAACTTTTACCTCTCAATAAGGAAATAGAAGCTAAGTTTCTGCTTTGAATTTCCAAATTCCAAAACTTCATTTGTGGTTGATTTGAGTTTGAATTAATCAGTTGAATAAAAATATGTGCTCAATTCTGGCAACTTATGCCGCTCACATGGAGAGCGGGGAAATCGCTCGCTCACGTCACTATGGAAGCGGCCGCTTGAAGCTAGTTTTCCCGAGTATAGTCCGTGCTTCAAAAATGTTGATGGATAAGATTAAAGTTACGATGGAATAGATGTTGATAAACTTTCAAGAAACCCTTTCCAACGAGAATGTTTAGAGCTCCTTGGATATGTCGACGATGTATAGATTTATCATTGAAGCCTGGTAAAAGGCGATCTTTGGCATTCACACGATTCTCAAGCACCGTCCGTTAGTCTTCAAATCTACCCTTCCATTCACATCCTCTTACACGAAGAACAGCAAACAATGGCGATACCTTTTCCCCAGCACTACTTGCGCGAGCTCGTAATTTGGCAGCGGAACATGATCGATTGAGTAACGAGACTTCCGAGACTTTCAATGCGAAAATTGCGAAACGGATTGGAGAACTACAAAATGTAGCGATAGCCTTGAAGAAATGGGAAGAAACGAAGGAATCACTATCAGAGCTCAATGATCTACTGAAAGATTCATCTACCGATGTAGAATTGAGAGAACTGGCAGTGGAAGACATTACTACGACGACTGCCCACCTCGAAGAATTATCCCGAAATCTCACAACCAGTTTGACTCCCAAACATCCTTTCGCCGAACTACCATGCCTCCTTGAAATAAGACCTGGAGCCGGAGGAGGCGAAGCTGCTATTTTTGCCGCGGATCTCCTACGCATGTACCAGGCATATTGCGCGCGCAAACGATTCCGCTCTACAATTATCAAATACGAGACCACCGACGGCGAAGGCGCTGGGTCCGATGCGCCCATCTCTGAAGTTGTGCTCGAAATTGAAACGTCTGGATCGTACGATTCCTTACGCGGCGAAGCGGGTGTTCATCGAGTCCAGCGAGTTCCTGCAACGGAAAAACAGGGAAGAACACATACTAGTGCAGTAAGTGTAATGGTTTTACCTAGTTTCCCCACGACGGGGCAGGAAGGACAGGAGTATTGGGAAGCGGATCTGAATGATCCGAATAGTGATTATTATGTCAATCCAGCGGATGTACGAACGGATGTCATGAGAGCAAGAGGAGCGGGTGGTCAACACGTCAACACAACTGATTCGGCTGTGCGGTTGACGCATGTACCGACTAATACAGTGGTCAGTATGCAGGAAGGACGGAGTCAGCTGCAGAATCGACAGAAAGCATGGCAAGTACTACGGTCCAGATTAGCGGCCGCAAAAAGAGAAGCCAGAGAAGAACAGTTGATGAGTTTGAGGAGAAGTGTGATTGGAGTTGCGAAGATGGGAAGAGGCGATAAAATTAGGACGTATAATTGGGGGCAACAGAGAGTCACGGATCATAGGAGTGGATTGAGTGTGCACAACTTGGATGATGTTATGGAGGGTGGTGATGAACTTGAGAAGGTTATTGATAGTGTAAAAGCGTGGTTTTCCGAGCAGGAAATCCTAGGATTGCTTGCTGATGAGGATGCTGCAAGCAAGGCGAAGTAGATGGCAGAATGAAGCAATTTTCATGAGTAGAGATGCTCTCTTCAATATTCCTCCAGACGTTCGTTTCTTTTGTCCAATCGTTTATTTGCTCAATTGCTCAGGTATTCATTCAACCCAGGTGGCAAATTCTATATTCAATTCAATCCAGCAATCCCACTCGAGGCCACGTACTTGGGGCATCGCGCTGACATCCAGAGGATTTGATATCATGACGTCTACAATTCATCAAATCACATTCATAATGCACATCGCATGGATAAGAAATTAAGAGGTAAAGATAATGAGTTCTAATCAGAAGTCATCAAGCGCAAAGAAACAACGCATTCAACAACTAGATGTGCCCCTGCCGCCTATAATCCAAACATTCCCAACCAAACCATAGCCCAACAGTTCCTCCCAAATAAACAAAAGTTCCAAAACCATACTCCATGCCTGAAAATCATTTAAGCTGGGGGAGCGGTGGTGTTCTGTGTAGCTTCGGTTCTTTGAACGGCTCCAAATCGGGTGTTACCTTGGTCAAAGATCTAGAGAAAATGTCAGTGCCTGGTGCAATCAGAACTGGGTGGGGGATGGAGCTTACAGCATAGATTCCCTTGAGGAAAGTATCGCCAAGAATGTCAAAAGTCATAGAACCTCTGGATTGGATACCACCATAAACCATACCATTACCTGCATCCGCAAATCCCAAATCTTCCTTTTGAACTGCGAATTGCTTGCCGCCAACAGCAAAAGTCACGACGGGAAGATCGTCGGCGCTGGTGTTACTTGGGAATGTGTATCCTTGCTGTTCTGAATCATAAGTAGATCCCGGGATTGCATCGTAGATGGCTTGACAAGTTTCATCAGAAACCAATGCAAGAGTGGTTCCAGTATCGGCGATTGCTTGGTTACCAGTCTGTGCAACAGTCTTACCATTGACAGTAGCAGATGTGGAGTCAAACATCCAGAATCCTTGAGAGTTGTCGACGGGAGTGTAGTAGATTTCTTTGCTTCCAACAACGTCTTGGTCGATGTAGCCAAATGTGTAAAAACTGGCACCTTTGTCGGCTTCGTCGGCATCGCGCCAGCTACCGAGATTTACAGTGAAAAGTTCGGCGTCTGATGGGATATCTTCTTGGCTGATCATGTTCTCGACAGGTGTAGCAACTGGTTTGGGTGTGACGGTGTTGATGCTACCCCATGCGAGACCAAGCAATCCATCGCCGGCACCCTGTTCAAATTGAGCAGACAATTTGGTTGCAAGCTCAACTGCCTGATTTTTGATGGCCAGTCCACCAAGAGAAACAGTATCTGTTCCAACGGTACCTGAAGCAGAAGAGGAATCGCCATATGAGATTTGCCACTTGGAACTCTTAGCGGCTTTGAAGGTAGAAGACTTCGATGGGTCGAAGATCGTGTGCCCGGTTGCCTTGGAAGTTGTGGCTTTGGGAAGTTCTGTGGACCAGACCTGTTTTGCGATGTTAGCTTTTGCCGTAGGAATCCGACGATTGTGTGCTCACCCATAAATCAGACGATCCAGTATCAAAGTCTAACATTAGAGTTTGTGCTGGTGTACCAATCTGTACAGGGCAGAGATACTCGGAGTCATTTTGTTGGTCTTCGGCTGGGACTTCGCCATTCTCTCCAGTAGATGTCTTTTTTGCCAAGACGCGTTGAGTTTGTGCTTTGTGTCCAAACTTATGGAAGCTAGCTGAGGTTGCGGTGGCCTTGTTCATCTGGAAGTATGGTCCAGGTTTAGTGGGCTCGAAGCCCCATTTATTGAGTAGATAAACATAGGATTTGGTGCCGGATCTCTTGTAGTTCTTGTTAGGAACCAGTCTGATCTTTGACAAGCCTTGGAGAGTAGCCATATTGGGTAATTTGATCAAGGTGGATGGGGAATTTAGTTAATGATAATCCTGTTGCAGGTAGATGCGATGTAAAGATGGATGGTATGAGGAGAGAAAAAGTTGATGAAGGGAAACGCTGTCTTTAAATGCTGTTGAGCATCGTAACCTTTTCACCTTTAGAGCTTCCTTCCCCCGCTAAGATACCTAGCTTCCAGATGATCTAGCCAAGGCGTCATAAATTTAAGTTCCGTAGTTTCAGGGCAGCTTCCATGCTATGCACGACCGGGGAAGGCGCATAGTGGGTATTGATAAGGAATCATTTGGTGAGGCATACCCCTCTAAGCACGCAGCTGTTGGAAAATGCCAAGATCATATGATTTGAGTATCAAAAAGTCAAACTTTTTCCTGATACTATTCATGTACATTTGGACATGAGTGAAGGTCTAAATTTGACCGAATCTTTAACATACTGTATCTCGTGAACGGGTTGAGACGAAATCCCCCAAACACTGAATTCGCCCTTTAGTCAAGATAGTGACACACTGCGAGAGGGGGCAGTGAAGATGATGTTGTTCAGGGTACACAGGGTTTATTTTTCGGCACTTCCTTCAAAGTGGATCGATTCGAGACAACAACCCCCCTCATCGTACATGATCTGAAGAAGTAACAATTGAGAGAAAAGAGAGGCTGTGCCAATAAACATGAGATACTACGCGTAAGCTAACAACTCCACAATAAACAAGAAATAAGCATCCGCTAAGTCGAATTAGATGAAGTAGGAACCACCCGTGCCGTTGTATAGTGCCATTCGTCGTTGTCAAGCTCATGCTATCCAAACATTGGCCCTCGACAACATTATCTGGAACATCAAAACGAACAGTATCAAGCTGAAAATTTATTGATTTGCGCTGACAATTTCTTCAAGGGTGTTAACAAAGAAGTAAGAAAGATGTTTGACGTCATTGTCACCGATAATAGCTGGCTACAGTGCTTCATAGAGTAGCGTTAATCGATTACCAACTGCTGCAAACAAGTTGCGTTGTACCTGAGATACCAACGAGATATTGTACACTCACTGGGAAATGTTCAATCCCTGATATGGTAAATGAGCCGATCGAATTTGGAAAAACACACAAGACACAACGCACACCACACCAATACCAAATAAGCTGACCAAGGTAGCATTTGCCATCATAAAGCCGACAGTATAAAATCGATAGATTGTTCGCACGAATTCGAGATACGGACACGGCGATGTCTATCGTGCGAATCTAGTGGAGTTACACATGGGATACAGCTTCATGACCTTCCGAGCTTCCTTATCAGGAGAAGCCAAACCAAAAGCTTGAATCCACTTGGCACCATTGATGGTGGCGGGTATCGGGAATCCCCCACCATTGAACTATCCTTGCTCCTTCATACAATTCATCCGTCTGTTCCAATGTCTTTTTCTGAATGCTTGTTTCTTCTTCCTTCGTGAAGCCAGAAGTTCGCATAAATTCGTATCAATTCGTCGTCGTGCTGCTGATCCCATTTTAAGATCAAGAATCGGAATTTTATTTTTAGCTCCTGGCTCATCATTCTCTATTTCGAGACATCGCCCCTAGAAATGACGTCCCTTCATTTGGCTTCCATGTTGATTTGTTGATATGATCACCTTCACGGGATATGCAAGACATGTATCGTTTGCAAAATGTCTACCGGTCCTGTGCTGTTGCGCGGCTGACAGCTATGAGTATGGCGATCCAGGACATAACACCAAGAAGCTTGCCCAAACAAACTTCCTGCTGTTATCTCGTGGCTCCTCCAATCTAAGGGCAAGAAAGGGCCTGAGAGGTCTTTTGATGCATGGGAGGTGCGCGAGTAGCGGATTTGGGTAGACGTAGAAGTATTTCACCACGTGTTTCAGCAATTGGTCTTTTGGTACCCTGTATGGGCTGTTTCTTTAGATTTCTTTGCACTCTACCTACCTTTTGACAATAGAAACGGCTCCTATCCATAACTTTGATCGCTGAGTGGGTGACAATCTGCGAAAACGACGGATAGGTACGAAACGATACATCCTGCTGCAACTCTGCGGACAAGACCGAACTTTGAGAAAAAAAGATGGTGTCGTCGTAACGCCTCCAGTATCAATGAGGTTGATATTGTGCATATATTGCAACGTTGTTGGCGCTTATCATGCTGTGCTGACGGCTTACATCCCTATGCTACACACAGTTGAAAACAAGCTTCTCGCGCATGCACAGCTGTGTGGGTCAGTGAGACATCCGAAAATGAAGATGGGATTTGATCATCATGCATGATGAAAAGTGAGTATCCCGCCACGAACAATATCGACATTTCGCGTCTCTCAAAGAAGCTTTTGAAATTCCATTGTTAAATTTGCAATTCAGGATTGAAAAGATGCATTCATTGTATCGTTTTCGAATATTTCATCATTGGAATGCATGTACAGGATCATCACAATTCCCAGTGCTTGAATGCTTGAACGATGGATGGGGATTTGAAGCCCCTTGATCTAGGCTGGGCACAGAAGACACCAAGAACATACTTCCAGTAGCTTTTTAATACAAGAATATCAACCCTCTCGTTTCATTTAGCATCTTTATTTCCCGTTTCATTCTCCAAGTTCGATTCCCATTTCTTTGGACGATGTTCTCCCATGTTCATATCAGTGGCCACCCGCACATCAAATCCTCTCCTTAACAACCCTCTCCACCTCCTTCTCCGCTCCCTCAACCTTGATGTTTTTTCCCACTCCCACCTCAGACAATCCACTATCCCCTTCCTCATTATTCCTCTTCTGTCGTTCCCAAGCACTTATTATCGTCTGTACAAAAACGCAACTCCAAAATGCTAACAAAGCAAACCAAAGTACCAAAATACAGAGGGATTCCATCCATCCCAGGAATCCAATCACGAAAATGACCCAGGCCCATGGAACCAAGGGTTGTATGATTTGGAAGAACTTCTTGAGTGAGCTGGCGGGAAGAGAGATGAATTGGATGTAGATATAACGAATCCGGTAGGAGTAGCCGCAGCACCAGAAGACGAGAGTTGTGAAGATGAGTACTACGATGGAAAGAATCAGGTTATCCGACATGATGAGGAGTGGATGGTGATGCCAGTGATACAGCCAGATTCTATGTTCCTTTCAGCCGAGTGGTCTAATTTGTACTTGCTGCAGCGCCTTCAATCGTAAATTATATTCGTTCAAGAGAAACAAAGATCCAGAGGGGAAGGAAGCATATATTCCTCAGATTTGAAACATCTCTAGGCACGTTGTAGTTCCCAGTTTCCACAAACAAAGGTTGACTAGGAAGTTTGTTTCGTGAGCTGTAGAATGGCAGAGTGCTACCGGATTGTTCCCCGGTTGTTTGTTATTCTGTCCAACACGTAGGATATCAAGCAAAGGCAACCAAGCTTCTGTCATCTAGCGATGAGAAAGATGGATTACCTAAAGTACTGGACGCGTTTGTTTCTTGCTCACTGCTAAGATGTGACACTTACCTAATTCAATGCATCTTGAATCACTAACTCTCTCCGAGTAAAAGGCTAATAATTCAAGTCTACCTGGTTTAAATAGGCTTCCTATAAATGAGTATACCAAGCGTCCTCGATAATGTTGGATTTGACGAAATTGAACCGCTTGAAAAAGTGTATATTCAAGCATAACATCAATCAGCGCCCTCTCTCGAATTGTTATTCTAGACAGCAAGCCAGCTCGACATTTTTCTGCTCATAAAAGAACCACAGGGTTAAAAGATATATAGCTACGTAGTTCAAATGCGATAGGACAAGATAAAATATATTACAACCAGTTGATTGTAAACCTTCACATGCATTAGATATACATCACATGACCGTGTACCATTTCTCCTGCACTTTATGCGGTGGTATTGTGACAAATGCACCGTAGGTTCTTGTTGAGTTCTTGATGCTAAAGAGCCCGTAACTAATTTTTGAGATAGAATATCTTGAAATAAAAGAGATTCCAAGAAACGCAGATGTCAAACTACAGCTAAGAAACCCCTCGACAAACTTGGCGTGATGGGCTTGGATCCCCGTACCCTGGATAAAATGCACGAGTCAAAATTAAGTAGACAGAACATCATTAGTATTATATAATTATATTTTTCAGATACACCTGTCGAGGGAAAGGGAAGGTCTCTCTTGTGTGTATGTACCAAGCTGTCGTGCCACGGCTAAATGCCGGCCTTTTCGCAACACGTGATATTAATGCACCGAACCTCGACAAAAAAATCTGCTTCGGTTCTCTTAGGCTCTGGCACCCTTCACTTCAAATGAACCTCAAGATTCAAAGTAATTATATGAAGGGGACCTTTCTGATAGCATCTGTGGCATAGAATATTAGTATATGGTATACATGTATGATGTAAAGTATCTGGCCACTTTCTTTCAGATTTATGAGTAAATGGCTGCTTCGCTAATCCAAACCACACCTCACATCTTAACGACTGTACGTCTATGGATCTGGGGCCGAACTTATCTTCGAGTAGAACCTTCATAAATGAATGACTCAAAAGCTAGAGGATGCGAGATGGACGACGTTCTTCTTTTGACTGTTACTTCGTAGTTGATCGCAGCTCTTATCGAACAGACGTACTACATGCATACGGCCGAAACACGCGAAGAGAATACTGAAGCTGTGGTCCAAAAGCTAAATAAACTTTGCAATACTTATGCAAATTGATAAAAGCTATCTTGACCTGTCGATATTACGTCGAGTTTCCAAGCAGGGACAAGTGTCTCGGTGGAGCTTGTCGGAAAATGGGGAAAAAGGACCAATCTAGCACCTTGTTCTAGGAGGCAAGGTTCTTCATCCCTTCCAGTGAAGCCGAACTCCCAGCATTTGGTGCGGTAATATTGATGAACTGTATTGAGGCATTGAGTGTTCTCTCAAACCTCTTCAAATGACCTACTTCAACCCATTTCTTTAACTGGACCAAACGTATGTGCACCTCTTTCCACAAGAGATTTTCGCCATGTGATAGTTATGAGTACATTGAGGACTCGTATCGAAACTTGTGCTTCATTTCTACCAAATAATGTTTCGACTTTTGAACGTTTGAAACCGAGCAAGCGCCGGTGCCACTTTGTTTCATGAAAAAGGTAGTCACTCTGCAATGTCTCTGGTACTTTAGATATTATCTATCAAGAATATCAGTAATCGTAGACTGACTAAGGAAGCCTCAAAGCAAGATTGCATATCAAGGATTATCAACAATTTGCCCTCTAGCGAAGATCATATCACCCCCGTGTTGCAGCTTACATCTATTTTAATCCACGAGCCTTCTTCTCTTGGGAGGATAACATGCAATGCAGAGCCCAAAATCCGAGTCTCGGTCTATGCCGGCCAAGTTCTTCTCCTTGAAGACACACAAAAGCCTGTAGTATTTCATACAAACTGCGATATATAAACCTAATAAGATCGTTGTTCTTGGACGAAAGTGGTCTACCTGCCAGCTAGGCTACAGTGTCAACCTTATTCTTTCCTTTTTGCAAGAGCCAGCAGCGCTGTATACTGATCTTTTGGGTAACTTCTAACATCCAGTCATCAAGTCGTCATCTGATGACCAGGTGGCTCAACTCCCAGTCTGTCAGAACGATGGATCTTTCTGTCTCCTATCTAGGAAGCGTGATAGTATGGCACTGTGCGACACGAATTATTAGTATTTCTGTTTATCATTTGATGCGTAATCCGATGCGCGATATTCATTTTCTTGTCAACTGAAACAAGAAAGAAAGAAAAACATGAGAGGAAGCTTCGTACCTCGATATCCTTGCGCGACGTAGTTGCGAGTAGTAACTGTTAAGTAGTGTCGACGGTATTCTTTAAAATACCTGAGTCTCAGTATTCGATTGTTCTTGATGAAGCCGGAGTACAAGCACGTGTAAGCAAACGGTTTGGCGGGTCAATGCTGGTCGGTCTTTGCATGCTCCGTTCTATTCACCATTTCACACAAAGAGGATGCATATAATCTATTCCGATGTCAATTTCGCAACCAATCATGCCAACATGGTTGTGCACTTGATGGCGCAGTGGATAAATCACCATCCTTTGACGGAAACTAGGCGCGGCTCGCTTCGCAGTCCTGGTTCTTGAAAGTCCTTCGGGATAATTCGTTATGTGTGGGGACCTTGGCTTTACTGTGGGTTTCGGGGCTCATTTAAATATTCTATGTTGTAGATTTGACTTCTACCCGCTATCATGGCGGTATCTCAGTCCTTGACGGCTAAACTCTGAGAACAGAATTTTTGGCTCTTCTTTTGCCTTTTTTTGCCCGTCCAAATTCGAGCCGATATGTTAATTGTTTTTAAGTGGGTCTCTTTGAATCGTTCAATAGCGACAACCATAACCAATAAAAAATACATCTTCATTTTACGTATGAATTTGACTCCACATGGTATCTCCTTGGTAAATTCAACTGTCTGGAAAGGTTTGCATTTAACGAGCAATGGCACAGGTACGGAGAGTATATGTTTGTCGCATTGGTCAAACCATAGCTACGGCGCAACAGCAGTGCGACAACAAACAGTACAAGTTTGTATATTCATTTTAATATTTTTATTATTCTTTCCAAATCCTCCTGTAATATACAGTATATAAAATCAAAATGCGCGCAAGTCACGCCACCAGAAGGACATCTTTACGAGCCAATTCCACCCAACCCAAATTCTCCCCACCTCTCGTATCTCGTGATTCATCTCACCCGGGCAAGACCCGACGCCATCGTCGACCCCGTCACATTTGACATTGCCTGAGTCTGCGCCCCACTAACTCCCACATTACAATTCATCATTCCACACTGGGCTTCCAGATTCGGAGGCGGGCTCTCTTGCACCTTACTCGCATTTGTGGCGGCGGCCCAGAGACTCCCGATGTTTGGGAGCACGGTGCAGCATCGATTGAAATTTACAGCCATGGTCGCGTCTTCGGTGGTCATGACTCCCGTTTGCACGTTTTGCAGATTGGAGACGATGGAGGGAAAATTGGCCATGAGAACTTTGGCGGATTTGATACCGTCGGGTGAGAGATTGGGAGTTTTCATCAGGGTGGCCAGTTGGACGGGCTCGTCTTTGGCAAATGCGATGGCGGTCTTGAGTTTGGTTGAGTTGTTGGGGTCGTCGACTGTGAGTGTGGTTAGATGGAGTGACTAGGATTCTAGTGTGAGTGTGAGAAGAAGAGACATACGATATTCATTGACAGTATTGACGGATGTGGCCCAGTTGTTAAGTGAGTTTTTTACATCGTTTGCGGTAGGTGGGGTTGCAGGTTTGAGGACTTTGGGTGTAGCAATTTTTACAGCTGGTGAAGCGGCCTTTGCTGCTGATGTAGTCGTGGTGGTTGCGGCGAAAGACGTGCTTGCAAAAAGCAAGACCAAGAGAGTAAGTGGCTGCATCTTAGAGGATTCTAGCGCACGAAGTGATGAAGAGATAAATTTATTAAGTATATATCATATGAAGTAGTATACAAGCCCGCAGCAACCAGGCTGAACAAACCGATTAAAATTATTAAATGAGAAATAGGAGAGAGATAGGAAAAGGGGCCTTCTGCCAGAGAATGTAGAAGCAAAATCGTGGCCAAAGCATGATGGGTATTACTTTCATAAATCATATTGATCTTTCCGCAAGCGTCTAGTCCCATTCCGAAATAGAAGTCTTGGAGTTGTGCAAAATGACGCCCAAACCGATGCCAAGTTCATTGCTGATCGATGGATCTTCAAAACTAACATCTGTACGACGAAGAACGTCGCACTGTACCAACGGTATGGTCGAGGCCGTTGACAATTGGCTGTCGCCAAGAAATATCACGAGGACCATGCACGCGAAAAACGAGTTGACAGTTTCAGGGGAGTTGGGGAACCGTTTCGAAACGGCCTCAAAGCGCAAATGAGAGGGAAACCCTCTAGTTCATTGATTCGTTAGCCTATTGCAATTCATCATGAACTCGCCTGTCAATTCTGTCAAACCGGTCGGGATCTTGCTCCGCGCTCTTTAAGCTCCGTATCGCATGAGCTGTGGAACAGCGCTTGTGGTGAGACTACTAGTCTTTTTGTATCCTTCGCATCGCATAGTAATAAGATTGCCAGCCGAGGCTCCTCTTTCAATACGGGTATTTTTATTATGCTTAATACTTAAGCATTAATACCTCGAAGGTCCAACCTAGCTTTTTGTCAACAGTTGAGCGGGAACTAAAAGTTTCATTTGCTGATACATCAATACGACAAGTTCGTTCTCTATAACGCTTGCACGTGCATTTACAATTGATTTGGAAGTGATGATTCTCTCTGAATTTGATATTCTCCATGGTTCAAGGGGAAGAATGCAGTACTTGAATCTGTACGACAGAAAATAAAAGGAGAAGTATCATGTCGAAAGGAATTAATAGGTGCGAACATACTAAAAAAGAAGATCACTTGTTCTATTCATAAGAGACTAAACAAAAGAAGAAACAGGACGTCAATCTTAACACAGGTAGTAAGTTTTGTAAGATCAGAAGGGAGGGGCGGAGACCGAAAATTTGAACATGACATGACAGTCTAACCATAACTTCAGATCATCATACTTTTCTCCGCAAATGAATCATGCGATTAGGTCAGTTCGTTTCTCCTCCTATCAAGGAAGACGAGGAAAAACAAACAGGTCATGTTTCGAAAGTAGTAAGAGGGTAAAGTTTTCCAGTCCATGCAAAAGGAAAGAGAAGCCGGTATCAAAATAGATTGTCGATATGTTGGAAAAGGATTTCACATTGAGCAAGAGATGAAACGGGATGTTGAAAAGCAGGAAAAGAGATAAGGGAAAACTCAAATTTCACATGACAATATCGGATTGACTACAAGTTGTAGGATCGATTCTTCTGTCCTCCAACTGAAGGGAATGAATAGGCTATATTCTGAAGCAGGAGCGAGTCAAGAAGCATCCGTGAGTAGAGAGGATCGAGTACCTATGTCCTTCCCTAACCTAGGACAAGATTAGGAGGGCAGTGTAAATGCGTTGTCTGATAACATCATTGAACACCCAATTCTCTAGTGTCTGCCATCGTGCTTGAAATCCAATATCATTGACACATCTAAGCCACCGTTATGGAAGGAACACCTGTTCGAGTAGCACAATCGATGAAACATTTTAACGCGCACATGATAATTCATCATCAAAGACAGTAACGTCAAGTCATGATCTGTTTTATTGCTACAAAATTATGTGTAACATAGCATTTACCTTCCCAGCCACATATTATACAATGACCGTGACGCCCTATCATGCAATTCGTGATATGATATGCACGCCACCGATGCAAAGCCCCAAATGCGAGCAATATGTACCTTTAGTTGTACTTATATATATGCCCTTGTATCTACGCCGCCACAGGTGATTTCCTGACTCTGCCCGCGTCGGAATCCTTTTCGGGAACTGTCGTACCACCGAAGCCCAATCCAGCACTCTTCTTCCTTCTTCCCTTCCTATCGCCGTATTTTTCGTCAAACTTGCGAATTGCAGAGAGCGTGCTCATATCCTCGCTGATACTTGCACTAATTTCCTCCATCGCCTTGTCGAAATGTTGCTTTGTGAGGATACGTTTCTCAGGATATGTGTAAGGCGTATCACCTTCGTGCTTAGTGGCAAGTTCATTTTCTTCCCTGATACATGCCAATGCAGCTGCAACCGAAAGATTCTTCAAATCCGATCCAGAGTAAAAGGGTGTGTTTTTCGCAAGTTCGGTGAGAGAGACTGATGAATCGATAATCTCATCTTTGAGGTGGATCTTGAGAATAGACTCGCGATCCTTCTCAACGGGCAAGTCAACCAGAAGCCTTCGAGGAAGTCGGCGCAGTACGGCTTCATCGAGATCGAATGGTCGATTGGTAGCTACCATGATGAAGGCAGATAAATCGTTCATGCCATCCCATTCTCGTAAAAATTGATTAATCATCTCTCTATGGGCAGTCGAGCGTTTGGTATCACCACGGGCAGCGAATATAGCATCTGCCTCATCGATAAATACAACACAGGGTGATAGTTTCTTGGCCAGTGAAAAGATCGCTCGGACATTCTTCTCGCCTTCACCAACATACATATCGTTCACTTCAGCACCACTAATCTCAAGAACTGTTGCGCCACTCTCTTTCGCTACTGCTTTAGCCAATAACGTCTTACCGGTTCCAGGAGGTCCATACAGGAGCAAGCCAGGCATTTTATCAGTAGCTAGAACACCGTAAGTGAAAGCCTCTGGGCGTATCAATGACAAGCTGGTCAATGTTTTTAGTGCCTCTACAGTTTCCTTTGGAGCGTGAACATCTTCGAACTTGGTATGAATATCCGACGGTATAACGACACCCCCGAGCAGCTTTTTCTCATGAGGAGTACACGTTTTTCGAATTTGCTTGAGTTTTTCTTTGATATCTGTCTTTTTCGGTGAAGCATTGATCTCATCAAGCATTTTGTTCACATCATTATCTTCCTCTTTCAACTCTGCCGCGCCCCATGAAAATTTTGCATTGTCACTTTCGGAGAGCAGCTGTTGAGCTTTCCAAAATGTTGGCCCATCTATGATCTCTGGGCTGTTTTCTAACCCTAGAATGGTCGTTGCAAGCCTTTGCACACGGGCATAATGCCAAACTGCATCGTCTAAACCAGCAGATACTACCCAAGCGACGTCGAGATCTTTTTCTATATCCACATTTACGGGCGTATCCCCCGAGAGTTTCGTAATCATATCCTCAACATGCCGTATGTTCAAAGCTCGGATACGTAACTTGTCGTCAGATTCGAATATTGTATCCTGTTCCGCTCTCCGGTCGGGTGGGACAAAGATAGTTCGTTTCTCGCCCTCAACTATGTCTGATTGAAGATGTTGAATACCTGCCGATGAGAGCTCGGATTCTCCTTGTTCTAAGGAGCTTGTTCCAACCATGATTATATTTCGTCCAGACTGCCAGCGTTTGGTGACCACCGTCCGCAGTTTATCAATAATATTGTAACCATCGTATGTTCTAGTCAGATCCTTATAATCACGAACTTGTATGATGAGATCTTTGGTATTGGTTGCATCCGCACCTGAAGACTCCGAAGAACGTTTTGAATCGGCGGCAGCAACTAATGACTCAAGTAAAGCCGTAGTCTTCAAATCGTTCCACTGCTCAGCGTTAGATTTCACGTTACCAAAGGATGAATTGCCATTGCTAGCAGCCGAAAAGTTGGGGTCGGCGAAAGTAGCAAATGGCATCACAACATCTGATGAACGCCTGTTATTCTCCGCTGCCGGGGTAAGGGCCCCCTTTAACCGGCTAAAAATTGCCGAGAGCTTTTTCTGTGCTTCGGAAGAATTTGACGCGGTGAAAGCAATTGCGGGACCAGCCTTTTTACTCATGCCCGTCAATTCCTCCTCCTCTACCCCCTCTATGTCTTCAGGGACCGCGCTCGAATCTTTCTCATAATCCTCCAGCCTCCCCGCCATTCTTGAAGTTTCGTAGCCCAAAAGAGATGCTTTTGACCCCGTCCAAGCTAGGTTCTCGTCGATATATGGCCCTAAAATCTGGGCTATATCGACTGGATCCAAGCGTATAAGGTCAGCTCCTAGTTTGGTCGAAATGGTCTCCACGACAGAGTCTAGATATAACGTTCCTCCGTCTTTAGGGCAAAGCAAATGGAGAATAGGCCTCATGACGTTTTTCCCATCCAAGACAGCTTGTGAAGGGCGCAACTTTAGTCCCGCTCTGATGGATGCCAATATTTCTTTGTAAACATCAACATGCATGCTATATTTTGCTTTCTCGGTAGGAGGGAGGTCGCATTCAACGATAGATTTGATTGCTTGACTCATCTTCTCTGTCGCTTCAGGACCTGGTGTACTTTCAACAAATTCTGGGACGTTACCGCCATAGTAAACAGCAAGTGAGCCTGTCTGCGGTAGCTCCTCGACCAGTTTGACATTATTCCAAAACCAATCCGGCAGTATTATCGGTGGCAGACCCTCCGGTTGTTTTTGGCGATTTGCTCGCAAGGTTCTCCCCGATACTCTCCCTCGAGACCTTTGCTCGGGGTCTATATTTTCGACTGGCTGTATAGAATCTTCTGCCACTGGATTCTCTAACTCTGCTTCCGCGGAGTTTTGCGGGACATCTGCTGAGGCTTCTTGCTCTCCATCCTCAGGTATCCGTGGAATATCCTCTATGCCTGCTCTTGCCTCTTTATCATTTTCCGGAGTTGCTGGGTCATCGGGTGTACTATAAGAAATTGCTGAACGGTGGAAGTTGCGCCGGGGAGGGGGAAACCTGCAGCCTGCAATGATTCGGCATGTCTGTCGCGAGAGAGGGTTTCTATGTGTGCGAAGAGCTCGCAATGCTACGGCGTGCATCCGGTAGGTTTTCGTGCTCTTTATCGAGCGAATACTTCAAGGGGAAAAATTGGAAATCGTTCGTAGAAGCGTTTGAAATATTTCTTTGAAGCACGTCGAATTTGATGATAGGTAATCCTTCCTGATCAGGCATTCACAAAGATAAATTCAGGCATAAACTTTTGTCAACGCTGCGACAACATCCAATTCAAATAATTTATTCGCAAAGAATCAGGGGACTATGATTATTACGAAGAAGGTCTATAGACCATTCATCTCTAGAGTGCCTTTCTGCATTGATATTGATGATATTCGTTTAGATATTCGTAAAGATATCTAATCTTAAACATATCTACGCATCAACAACATCTCAGCAGCCATTCAGCATAACTTCAAACATCACATCTACAACATCATATTGTCATGGCACGGTGCTAGCGAATATTACCTTGCTGTATCTCGGCATGCAGAATCAGCTCTAAGAAGTCACTTACCAGAGCTTTTCGAGACTCATTCAGCAGATTATCTTAGCTATTCAATCTTGGTTGGAGAGAGATTGACTTGGAACTCCTCTCTTGAAGTATTTAATTCGCCGGGCTGGCAATTTCACATGACACCAAACACCAAACATATTAGTTGCTTTTCATGGATTCATTGGCTTGATGATTGATTGTTGATCCATCGGTCTTTGTTGCTAGTTGATTCTGCTACGACGTGAACCAGTTGAAAGGTTGTTGGGCCAAAGAAACCATCTAGCATTAGCTGATGCGCCTCCAAAAATCTTCAGGTTCAGCAACACAACTCCATCCACTTTGACTTCATAGAAATACTTTTCTTGTTTCATTTTATTCAGCAAGCCTGTTCTTATCCAAGAGCCACCAGCATCCTTCTTGCTTCCGATTTTTTCCAAACATCTTCTGGTATTTCTGCATTGTTGACCCTATACATAACTCCATCCTTCCTCTCAACTTGCAATACAATTTTGGAAGGTTTAGATTCAGGATCTGGTGGGTTGTTGTTGGCAATTAGGACAAAATCGTAAGTGCCGCCACCAGCTTCAGGCTCCTCTATACATGATGTTCCATCTTCCCGGTTATTTCCTTCTTCAAAATCACAATATGCTGTTTGCGCAATCACATTTCCATTCCCATCCCTGATAACACGGTGCTTGTAGGTATATCGAGGTTCCCATGGTGTATTTTTTGGACTCTCGGGTGTCACCGTCAAGATTTCCGAGATCTCGAACTGAGCGACTTCAGCCCAGAAGAATATGAGTTGGTCATCTGGAGTGTCATCAAGTTTGTCCATTCCCAGGTCTGGATAGTGCTTTGGAATGTCCTCCAATGAAATAGCATTCGGGCTAGATTGTTGTGATTGCAACGGATGAAAACGAGTTTGTCCCCCAGGGACGTCTGAAGAAACTCTTGGTACCCGGACTAATCGGAGTGGTGAATTTCGAAGTACATAGCATATAATCTCGGGATCCATACTGTATCCGTCCACGGCGTTATTAATTTTTCTATTGCATTGTTCGCGTAAGAGAAACCGAAGGGACTCACCCAAGATCTCGATACCTTTCCTCTACGCGTACACTAATTGCATTGTGCCAGCCCAACCAAGACCAGGATGGAAATGGCACTCTTCTATTCAAAGATGTAGTTTTCAACACCGTCAAGTCCTTCCTTCTCCTAACCCCGAGTAATGAGCCAGGTTCCCAACAAAGCCCCATCTCAAAATTAGTGGTAGGTAATCCCCAGAGGAAAGTATCGCCGGTTAGTTGCTTGACTTGTTCTAGAATGGCATGGAAAGCGTCATGCGCATCCCCAGGTTGAGTAAGCTGCCTTTTAGTAAAATCAAGAACTAGAAGTCTAAATCGATACCAAGTTTGTTCAATAACATCCTCAGAAGCGAAGAAGCTCCGGAGGGAGGTATCGAGAAAGTATTCTGTTTCTTGGAGCCTAAACCAGCTTGTGTGTGCCAACGAAGTTTCGCAGTACGTCTCTTCAGTTCTATGGCACTTTTTGCAGGCCCATATAAGCTGTTCATCAGTGAAAATAATACTGCGTCTTGACAGTGCTCTTTCTTGTAGAGTCCATCCTCTCCGACTCCATTCAGCACCATCAAGCTGGTGTGAGAATGAGAAGCCATTATTATGAGGGTTCAATGTTCTCATTAGCTTCATAGAAAATTGAGTATCGGCCCTAGAAATGATAACTTGTGTCTGTTTTCCTGTTCGAGGAGCCTGAAATCCTGGTAATCCAGCTTCGGAATTTATCCCAGAAGCAGCGATAAGAGTGACTTTTGAATGGGCATATATGCTTCCCATTTTACCAATTTGTATAGCTTTGTCATATTCTTTGTCTTGAATTATACACAGGGCATCGACCCACAGATATTGAATTCCTAATTGTTGTGAAAATCCCATCGCGTCCTGGACAGTCTTTGAAACGCATCCATCAAGAGAGCCTGGTTCTTGGAGCGCCTTCCAGTTATCTGTTAGAAGAACTGTATTTTGAGGGCCACCCCATATATAGCTCAATGCTGCATATTCAAAATATGCAATGTTGACATTACGAAACTCCAAAATCTTGTTTTCCTGCACGTCAATCAGACGAAATATTGGAGTTTCACTGTTCAAAAGATTAGCACATTGCCTATGTCCGACAATTCAAGGACTTTCCTTGTCTGCGCTTGATCTGGGAGCTTTGAATGGGAACACTCCGCATGGTTCTCTTGACATTCTTGAAGCCATTGAGCTGGAAGTTTGTTATCAATGATCTGCGGTCTTAACCTTCCAGAAAAGACAGTCGCCTTCTGGTTGATATCTCCATTCTTGGTACTGTTATCACATAATTCTGCATAGTAGGTTTGAAAAGCATCATTGATAAAGTACCACGGGAACGTTTCGGTATCTGTACGAAGTCCTGGTCCATCAGTTTTCTCCCCTTTTCCTATCGGGTACCAAATCAAGTCAATTCTATACAAATGCATGAATTCGCACTCAGATCCCCACGCCATCGACTTGACGGGTACTACACGAGCACATGCTACTATGGAAGCAACACATTCGAAGGAGTCCAGGTCACGCATACGATTGTCTTTCTGATCAGACAAAACATCGCAAATTGCCGAACAAAAAGGACATTCAGATGAGGATTGGCGTACGCGATGATGAAGGCCAAGACTAAACTTGGGTCTGTCTCTTTTATGAGAAGACGACTTGAAGGGATAAGAATCTGGAACCCCCGATTTGACATTCAGAGATATTAATTCCTCGATAGTTGGACAGCGAAGCATCTCAAATTCAATAGCGCCGCAGTACTCACAGAGAGGCATTTTGACTCGGAGAATTGTTGTATGTTAATCTAATGAGCAGTAGGCTCTGGTGTAATAGATGAAAGTGGAAGGGAATGCTTCTGCTTACTGCACCGCTCTCCCACTTTCGTCGCCCCACGCGTCATACTTGATCTTGTGTCGAGCCCAAACAGTACCTGTTACAAGCAATGGGGCTGCTTACTTACCGTTTGGCGTTGTGCCAGATCGCACTAATACAAAGCTACCCATTTTGATGAATATCATAATTCATAATGATTGTTGAAAAGCTATTATTGTACCATTTTTGAATGACTACTGCGTGAATATCCAAGATTGAAAATCATCAGGTTTCAAGTATCATTTCGAATTAAAGAACCGACGCTCTCTAGGCCCTTATTTTGAAAAAGAAAAAAGCACGAGGTACTCGCGCGTTCAAGATATATCCCAACAATGATGATGACCATTGGTAAATTTGTTATGCAAAGCTAATATAGTCTTTACATTTTCATCACCAATTTAAATTTCTTGTCATCTGCTACCAGCACTACCCACCCGCTGGGAAGCTCGTAATCTTTTTGAGATACACTTGTATTGAGATGAGTAGAAATTACACCATCTGTTCCAATGCCTATATAGCTACAATCTGTTTCAGCCTTTTATGACATTAATCTAGGTTGATTAATATCCTCGAATGTATGCTATTCAATGTTTTCATAATCATTGCCAATTGTTTGTCTGCCCTAAAATGTTTGAGTTAGAAACAGAACACAACCGTGATGAGGGACAGCTGCACATCAGGCATTATGATAAGCTGAATTCCAACGAGTTTTTATTACCAGGTATGCGGTAGTGTGAGATACTCGGGTTTCAACTATTGTACTAATTATTAGTAATTAAAATGGAAATTCAGTAGCTATACACACCAGATCTGACAATAAATCCTATCATGGAATGAGGTTAAACCGACGAATCAGTTTTGGATGGTGGCGCAAACGAGTTCTTTATTCTCGTCTTATATATATATATATACATGGAGAAACTTTTACCGCCAACGAAGCTGACCCTTCAAACGATTGGTGGTCAAGTAATGACATGTGATAGTGAGGGCCACGTGTGATATAGAGCCAGGTAGTAAGCGCTTTATGTTACAGTAAATACCAGACTAACATCCAACCGGAGTCGAACCCAAAAAAAACACCCTCTGCAATTTTTCTTCTCGAGATCAGCACTAATGACATGGTAGACATGCAAGACAAATCATGACAGGCTCATGATTTCTTCGCCTCAGCATTCGGTTCTTTCGATTCTGATTCCGATTTACCATTGGATTTTGGCTGAGGACTTGCCCAGAATCTAGCAGACTGCCACCAAGAAGCCTCTGGAGTCTCAGATGGATTCAATAAAGTTTTCGTAGCAGCAGCGCGACTTGCTTCTACTTGTGCCACCCTAGCCACTTCGCTTTCCTCGGTTTGAATTGGGTGTTCAAAGGCTGCCCTATACCAATTTAGTCAATCGGAATACAAACATGAAGCAAATCGATCTTTCAAATCTCAACCTCCACTGTACCTACTTTGCCTGCAAGTTGTTTTCTTGTTGCTCTTTCAACGCTGGTCCAAAGACCCAGATGCCTAGAGTTTTCTCAGTAAATTATTACCGATATAATGTAATGTCACTTACCATTACCAATGCCAAAGGCTGTGGCTAAGAATAAAGGGAATATTCCTTTAACTTTACTCATGGTGCCTCTGATAACAGAAATTTGAACTGATGAGATTCCTTTTTGAGCAGTGAAGGTCCTCACATGAGCGAATCATAGGTTACAAAAGATGACTAAGAACTGCACTAGTAGTTCCTTCGATTGCCGTAAAAAGGTTGGTCGCGTAAAGTGGTTCAGTCGCGTCAACCTCAAAAAGCAATAGGTAACCAACCATCCCTTCAGACTCGCGCTTCGAAAAGGACTTATACTTTTCGACTATAACATGTTATTCGACATAAATGGCAAATTGGAAGGAGAAAGGAGTGGTTCCGGATTCTGAGGATGAAGAAGAATTTGATTCCCAAAATACTATCAATCATGAGATACGAGACAATGCCGCAGACGACGAGTTTCATGATATCGACGATGTTCTCGAAAAAATTAATAATGTCAGAAGAGAGGATGAAGAAGCATGTCCCAAGACGAGAGGCATGGTTGAGGAGACCGGAATGTCTCAAGCTTCATCTGTTGACATGATCCAATCTTTTGAGATAGTCAATGACAAATTGGTTGACAGTCCGGTAGAAGTCATTATGAGAGACTCTTCAGGCAGTGTGAAACAAAATCAAGAGCAACCTATCGAAACTGGAGCGACTACATTCTTACGTGAAACCACTCCAGAAGCAGAGGCCGATGAGGTTTCCAGAAGCTGGATTAAAGCTCTATCCCCGGCATCCAGCATCCTGTCATCGCCTCCAACAAGCCCTATTCGATCGCCTCCAGTGGCACAACCTCTTTTATCTCCTGTCCAACAACCTATACTTTCAAGGCCTACAGAGCAGATACGTGAGGAGTCTCCGGCACAATCACAACCAGTTTTTGATAACCAAGAATACCTTCCGAGGAGGCAATTTAGGGAAAGGAAGCCTGTGCAAATACACCCATTTCTCTTGGAACAACAGCGGTACGAGCGGAGGATGAAGGCTTCTCACATTAAACCTATCCGAATTCCACAAAGTCAAGATCAACCTGGTCGAAGGAAAAGAGTCACACATAACCAAGAATCGTGG
This sequence comes from Botrytis aclada, assembly GCA_014898285.1. Classification (NCBI taxonomy): domain Eukaryota; kingdom Fungi; phylum Ascomycota; class Leotiomycetes; order Helotiales; family Sclerotiniaceae; genus Botrytis; species Botrytis aclada. Next base: position 1,143,426 of record RCSV01000007.1, read on the forward strand.
GATAAGGATTTTCAAGATCCAGAAGAGGCAGAAGCGGGTGACATGGAAGAAAGCCAGCCCATTACGCTCACCGGAGGCTCTTCATCACAGTCGCTGTTAGCAGATAGCGTACGCGAAACTATCAAGGAGCCAAATGATCTTACATTGGGGGAAGATGAAGAGGATAGCGATCATGAATTTCCAGACCTTCCAGATTTGTTTAGACAGAATTCAAATTTAGTAAAGCCCAAGCAGAAGAGACCGTCGAAGAAATACTCAACTATAAATCGACCGAAATTGCCAAATCAAGCCCAAAGCGTGAATAAAGAACCTAGATTAGACATCTACGATTTTCCCAGCTCATCTTCGACTGGTTCTTCCCCCATTCGTTCAAGAACTGTACGAAGGCATACGTCTCGTGTAATTTCTGTTACATCCTCACCTGCTTCAGCTCCTGTTTGGTTAGATCAGAGCTCTCCACAATCTCGACGAATCACAGAAGTGCCCACTCCAATTACGAGTGCTATCAAAGCCTCTTCACATACATCTCCTTCGAAAATGATGTTGGACAGAGAGGATCCGTTTGCTGATCCGATAGAAATTCCTTCTTCGATATCTGGTTCGTCCTCGTCGTCATCATCTTCGGAAGAAGAGGATGAAATGGTATTCCTGAAGAAAAAGATGAAACACGTACTACCTGCATCCCATCTAAGACTTGATCAAAAAAGGGAAGAGGCACGAGAACTAAAACTTCAAGCAAGAAATTATCAAAAGGGTAATGAAAAGCGTGCTGGAGTTGGAGTTGCTCTTCCTGTTGTGCGAGGGTCTAATCAAGCAGCTTCCACGCAACCTGCCAACCAGCTTGCATTTTTAGAATCTGACGAGAGTGATGAGCCCGATGAGAACAGTTTCGAAGGATTTTTCATGGAAGATGATGAACGAACTGGAGCTCCTAGCCTTTTTCAAGAATCGACCGGGTTTGCTATTGAAGATGATCGTGTTGATGGTATGCTGCCAACTCCAAGTCGCAAGCGTGTAGCCAAGAGTTCATTAAAGCAGCCCAACGCTAAACGTCTAATGAAGTCTTCGTCTCATATTTGGAATCAACAATCACAATCATACCAACCGAGGATGGCTTCGCACCTCACGTCTACAGCTCCAGCTATCCGCAAGGCCAGCAAACCAAAACGGAGGCGGCTCAGGAAGACACCGCCAAAGCTTAGTATAATAGATGTTGCTGAGAATTCCGGTTATTTCGAGCCACATGCACCGGCATTCCTCAAGGTAGCGGCTCGAAGCGCAAGATCACGGAAGGAACTTGGACGTCAAAGTCCAACGCGAAAGTTTATCAGGCTTGCGACTCGCGAAGATACTGCTGATGCCCAATCAGTCTTGCGAGATTGGACGGACCGCAGAATTCGGCCCATGAACGTTTCATTCATACCTCGACCTGAAAATGACAACGCGTATGCGCTTACTGAAATCTCTACCAATCATCAAAGGAGGCTTCCGCCACCCATTATGAAGCTTCAGAAGAGTCTACGAAAGTCTCAGCCGAGTACCGAATATACCAATACAAGGAAGATTCGCGTACTCAGAGCAAGGCAGCTCTCGATGAACGACTTTGTGGCGAATAGAGACGAGGAACCAGAAATGCCTCCATCGAAAAACGCTTCAACAGTCATTATCAAGGCCAAACAGAGAGCACGCCCAAATCCTTATTTTGCAGCACCGCCCGCACGATCAGCGCAACTTGAAGCAAAACAGTTCCCTACTAAAACCTTGGAACCGAGGAAGAAGACTCTCGATGCCATTTTTCGTATGAGTCACCAGCAGCCTTTACAGCGAGGAAATCTCCAACTCAACCGTTTCTTGGCTGATGAAGATGCTGTACATCCTTCAATAGAAGCCAATGTTCCCAGTGGGGACGATGATTTAAAGTCAACCAGTCTCATAGAGAAGGTGGTGAAGCAGGCTCGACGTCGGAAGCGACTGCCTCAACGATTAGATGCTGGTGCAGCTATCTATCGTCAACCGAGTGAGCCACTCATATCTTCTTTTTTGGTGTCTGCACAGAGCGAAGTAGGCACCGACCAAGGGAAACTCCTTGGTCTAGGAAAATTTGGCACAAGGTATCCTCAACATTTTGACGTTTTTCCACTGCAGGCGGGAATATATTTCCACGGGACTACCTTCCTTGGCAGTGGATGCCTTGCAAATACTCTCAACAATACAGACCTCGTCTCATTTGATGATAACAGGCCTACGACGTCGATTGAAGTAGGAGACAACGTTTTTATATGGGGAGCCTGGAATGCCATTGTCTCCGAGCAAATGGGCGTTTGCATTGACTGGCTAGCAGAACAATTTACTGATACATCTGAGGTGCTGGATAAGTCTGACTCGATCGCTACTACCAACCTTATTTTGGATTATGTACAGCATGGTGTAAATTTCTCAAGTTCTGAGTCGATGTCTGAATTCTTGCTACGAATGTTAGATATACTAGAAGACTTTACATCTCGCCTCAATACATATCATGTGTCTAGTGTGAACAATCAGCAAGCAATTCAGGTCACTACTAGACTTTTGGTGCTCTCACTTCGATTACTACGTTTTTCACAAAATGGTGCACATGTGTCAACTCTCCGCCTCGAAGAATTATTGCAGAAATTGGCAAGTTCTTGCATCGGTCTCTTGATATCGGAAGGCCTAGAATCTGTAAGAAAGTTGTACGACGACCTGCAATATCTGTCTGTAAGAGAGCGTGGCATAAGAAACGATCGCTACGTCGCTGAATCTTGGGTCATCATTATCCATGTTTTGAAGGCTGCAAAGATTCCGCGAGTTTCGTTTTGGGATGTTGCAAACGTACAATTGGGCATCAAAGGTATAAGTTCGTTGCAGGATGCCAATTCGATGGAAAATCTGTGGCTCTCCATGTTCTCTCTTCTGCCGCTTTTCGGGTTTGATGAATATGGTTACATTTCGTCCGTTTCGTTGCAGGAAAATGGATTCGATAATTGGTCACTTCCGCAGCAATTGATCAAAAGGGTATTTGCACTTTATGCGTCGAATGCTAGGCAATCACCAAGCTTCAACGATTACTGCAGAGCAATTGTGAGTCGATGCCATTATCTGATGTCAAAATGGAGTTGGTGGAAGTGTAGCGGGATAATTGGCACTCTGTTTGATTGCTTTGCCTTACAGAAGCTCGCAAATTTGCGAAATGAAGAGGTTTATAAGTCACCTCAATTTCTAGAAGATTTGACTATAGAATCTCCACTAGAGGTTGAATCAGAAGACCGCTGCTTTCATATTTTTCTCAAATTGGTGGCCATTGCAATTAGGCATCAACGCGCAATAGGCGATACTAAAAGCATTAGGAATTTGGTTGCGCGGATCTTGCCAAACCATGATCGACAATTTCCAAAAGAAGAGGCGGTTTTTCATCGTGATCTTGCCTCATTACGCAACCATCATGACCTTCTGTGCACAGTATACTGGGCTGCCCCACCGGGTTACGGGCCGTCCATTACTTTGCTGCAGAAGCTTGTTTCTGCTGCTCACTCACATAACGAAGCCTTTTTAATAAATTTAAGGGCTTGGGAACGGCTTGCTCGGTTCACCTTGTCTAACATTCCTACCAGTTTCACTGTTGACTCATATGGACCATTTGTCACTTGGCAGGACTCCTTCTTCAACAGTCTGCTCGAAGAATATGTAGAATTAACCCAAGTTCGGCAGCAACTACACATTCAATCCGACGGAACTTTCCAAACTGACGTTGACTGTAATCGAGAAAGCACCATGTCCTGTATACAAGCTGTGGCGAGATCGACCATAGACTCATTAAAATGCACAAATACAACAACATTGAAGCATGCCATAAACCTAGGTAAGGGTCTTTGTTGTGGGACTTGTTATTGACAGAGTTGTGTGCTGATTTGTTCTTAGACATGCTTGCGAAGATGTTATCTATAGGCTCTTCCAAAGATAAAATTGACCAAGAATTAACCTCATCTGCTATTGAAATCCTCAACTGCCATCTGCATCAACTCAATGACGCAGAGCCAAAGAGCAAGCCCGAAGCAAGTACAGATGGTGATGAAGAATTTGACAGCCAGGGCTTGGAATGCGATCCTGACTGGGCAAAAGAAATGCAGTTCATGGACGATTATCTTCACGTATGTACCACTCCCTCTCGTATCTATTGTCTCGCAAAGCTAATTTTGTCAGCCGCTTGATCGTAAACTCACTTCAACCTTCCGAGATTTAGTTCAAAGGATGCTGCATGATGGCCCGTTTCCACTAGACCATACAGCGAATTACTTCTTTATAGGACGCTTGATCAAGTGCTGGGCTCACTTCAACTCCGCTTTCATAAAGTTCGGCATCTATGTATGATCTTTCAAAAACCGCTGCTCTAATATTCTGCTAACGGCAACAATAGTCTCTGAAGGTCTTCCTGACTGTCGGTGTAAATGCAGTCTTCGAACATCGAGAGAAATCACATTGCATGCTTGTAGCTTGGCCGCTGTATCTCAGCGAGCTATTTGAGCACACAAATTCATTACATTCTAATGTAAGCATTTCCAGGTGTCTTTGAATAGCTTCAATTTTACTAACAGCCTTGTAGGTTTATGGCTTCGATGTTGGATCAGAATGGATGATAGCTGTTTCCAAGCCACAACACGAACTCCGCTGGGAGAATGCTTTGACTTATCAACTATGGAAGCAAGGACATTTCCTCCTCGCGGGCGAGATTATAAATGACTCATCTTCCAAATCTCTCATTGAGGAAGCACCTTCTGTGAAGAGGAATCAACATTTCATTAAAGGTAAGCTTTCAATATATATGATCTGAACTTGTGTTAACCTGTATAGGCGCTATTATCAGAATCCAGAAGATTTTCTCGGACCAAGCATTACTTGTCTCCACTTTTGGCACTGTGACTAGAGAGACTGTCAAGACTAAATTCTCGACCTTGTTGAATTCTATCATGCTTTCAATGCAGCAGCGCTTGCAAAAGCTCCAAACTACCAATGCCATTGCTCATGAAGATTATGTGAGCTTTGTACAAGAAATTGTCTCGCAGATTCGTTCCCATTGCAGCAATATTTGTCCTCCCTTGGAATTCTTTTTCCGTCATTCTCCTGCATACTGGCCTCCAGAGACGGATCCTACTCTTTACTTGGCGGGCTTAACATCATATACACTTCAGCTGTCTTCAGAACGGGAAAAAACACGGAATGGATTGATATACTATCTTTGGAATGGATTCAGAAGTTCACTGTCGGGTACCGATTCACTTTATAGCTACATCAGCCAGATTTCGAAGGGTGCACGGCATAGGGACATGTTGGAATTTTTGCTGGCTGATATCGTACCTTCCACACTGGAAGTAGCATTCGAAAATGAAGCAGGCTGGCTCGCATGCGAAGTCTACATGGTAGCAGTATCAAAAGCTTTTGAAAGCCTCGTCCTGAGCGGGCAGCAAGTCGGGCAAGTCATGATTCACATGGAAATACTACTACAATATATTTTCAACAGCCTTGGTAGTCACTATGGAAGATTTGGCCATGCTGTTGAAGCCGTGCATCCCAGTCACCGAGGTATTATTGCTATCATCTTTCGATTCTGGCGTGCCTGCAGGCCGCACCTGTACAACCTAAATACCGGGTCTGAAAGTGGTCTGGGTGACATATTTGAATGCTTCGATGGCTTTGTGAAGACATCAATGCTATGTTTTACAAACGACCAAGACATCGGCTTCCAATTCAGGCACTTTGACGTTGGGAAGGTGGGCAACGATATTGCTATAGAAGAGATGGCGCGCGAAGTTCAAAGCAATTGGAGAGTCAACATGACAGACGGAGGAGTAGATGTGCGGATGAACGATGGTACAATCGTGAACCATTGTTGCAACAGTGGTCCTCGAGATCTTCGTGAGGTGCTTCAAGGAATACTTCCGGAATATGATATGCAAAAGGCTGTAGCTTCGTTGGATTGCTACTTTTGAATAGCTAGATAGGGTAGTAGACATGTTTATTGATACCATGATTTTGCTTTTGTGCCTTTGAGCATTTCTCAAAAACCGCCAGAGAGGAAAATCAATACTACAATAGAGTACTCGCCAGCAATATCTTTCACTTCACAGTGAAGAAGTCGATGCTATACTTTCGATATACTGAGAATCTCTCTCGCAATCCAGAACACACTCGATCAATCGTAGTGTTTACACACAATAAGCAGAGACGAACGAATCTGAGAATAACAGTTCTAGTACATCTAGCAATGGTAGCGATCTTCTAGTGATCTGAATATATCTTGGACACCCCACAAATCACAAACTTTGACTACAATCTATTACCAGTACTAACAACAATGATTCATGGTGATAATGACTACAGTCGTTGACACTCAAGTACAACAAAATAAAGGTTTTCAACCAATCATATTTTTCTTTCTTTTTTTCATCCGACCAGGCCATTCTTCTCTATATCAAAACTAATCATCGATTGTACCAGTAAATTTTACACTTAACAGTAATTTATTTTTTTATTATCTTGTCGTGTTTGAGCATCAACCTCTGTAAGACATCCCAGCTCTTGGATTATAAAAATCCTCTTGGTCGTTGTAGGCAGTTCCTCTGTAAGACATCCCAGCTCTTGGATTATAAAAACCCTCTTGGTCGTTGTAGGCAGTTCTCGGGTGTGCACTACGACTGGCCTTTGGCGTTGTGAGCGGAGGAGCATATCGGGGTTCAGGGTCTTTATGTCGAGCACTTCCACCTGTCCTCGTCTTTGAGGGAGCTGGTCTTTCGCGTACATAGCCGTCTTCATGGTGTGGATCCCAATCCCTTTCCCCTCCGTCTCTGCGTACTTTTTCAGGTCTGGGTCTCTGAGCATGCTTGTTTCTGTATTCCTCTTCGGCTATTCTTCTATGAGCCTCTCGGTTTTGGGCCTTCCAAGCGCTCTCTAATGGATGTTCTATTCCTTGTTTGTAATACTCTTCTTCTTCTTCTCTTCTCTCTTGTTCTCGCTTATCCCTTCTTCTTCTTCGCCTCTCCTCTTCCTCTTCTTCCTCCCTTTGGCTTCTTTCACGATCCCTACTCTTACTCCTACTTCTATGTCTGGTCTCCCGAACCCTTTCCCTTTCATCTCTACGTACTTCTTTAGGTTTTGATCGCCGATTATGCTCATCTCTTTCTTTCTTTTCAGCTTCTCTACTACTGTCTTCTTGGTTCCTGACCTGCCAAGCAAGTTTTGCTGGGTCATTTTTATCTCGCTCGTGAATTTCGTTCTCTTCTTCTAAATCTTTCCTTTCTCGTTCATCCCTTCTCCTTCGCTTATCTTCTTTTCGGCGTCTTTCAAGATCTTTCTCTTCTCTCTCACTTCGGAGTCCTTCTGCTCTCTGGCTATCTAAATGATTAGATTGAAAAGCCTCTGCTGGGAGTGGATCCCTACGTTCCTTGCGAGCACGCTCAGGAATAGGCTCTTGATGTTTGCGCTCTTTCCTCTTTCCTTGTTTTTTGACGTCTTCATCTTCATTCTGTACCTGGGATGTTTCGCGAGCCCCTCGGTCTGTCGGGATTTCCTTCTCATTTTTCCGGGGTGTTGCATACTCTTGAAAGTCTTCCTTCGGTCTCTGTGATCGTGTAGCTTTTTTGGAATGTTCTCTAGGTGGAGATTCTTCCCTGTCGATATCGCTTGGATGTCTACGTGGAGAAGGATTTCTTCCATGTCTTCCTCTATTTCCAGGTCTTTTTGACTGCTCTTCGTCGAATTTCGCCTGTCTGTCTCTTTCCTCCCCCGCTTCCTTTTCGAGTTTCAATTTAGCGGCAGCGGCAGCCGCTGCATCTTTTTTCTTTTTTTCAGGATCGGTGGGGGGTTTCACCCTCAAACGATCCAACATAGACTCAACCATTGTGGTGGCACGTTGCTAGGGTACACAGCAATTCCAGGAAGTTTTGTTTGAAAACAAAATTAGAAGATTTCACGTTGATATATCAGGTCAAAAAGGTGAATTTGACTTTGAATAATTTACGACACACTAAAATAAATATTGAGCCGTCAGCGCTGTTGATTTATAGATGAACGGTTACAACACCAACATAAGTAGACCAGGTCACTTTACGTTAACATTTCAGCATTTTGACATAATAACATGGATACATGCCTTTCAACAAGTACCAACTTGTGGTGGAGATAGTGGAGATGTATTTTTTACAGTAACAAGTATGTATGCTGCCTGCTCAGGGCCACGGCCCTTTGCCGTGTACATTGCTAGCCAAAAAAAACATGTATATATCCATCTCGACGTAAGACTTGCTTAGCAATTGAACATCCTTTCAATTGCCGAAATTTGATTCAAGGATTTTTTTTTGTCATGACTGATATTCCAAAGTTCAGAATTAGGAACGCTCTTCTACTGTTTCTCTAGGGAGTCCCATATATATTCGAGGATTGGCTTGAATTTGGTCGTCGTTCCTTCAGAAAATCAGCCTCAGACAGGATCCAGGCCTGCATCGCAAGTTCCGGAACAGAATTTGCAGTTTGATGATTCAACAGGATCAATTGGAAGACCAACTAATAAATCAATTTCGAAACTATCTGGATGTGTTTTTCGATAATATCACTTCTGACTAACTTCATGAATTGGAAACCGCACAAAAGCATATCATTTCCAAAATTATTATGAGCAGAGCATAATGATCAAGATAAATACACCTTGAAAGTTCGGGAAGGACTAGAAATATTATCACCCGATATTTTGAAGGCTTTTGAGTCAGGATCTTCTTATTAGAGAACTGTTACCTTTCTTTTCCTTATCAATAACTCCCTAAGATCACTCGATGATTAAAAACGCTCTTGATGAAAATGAAAAGTCATTATGTTTCGAAAGTCTAATCAAATGTCTAGGTAAATACTATTATTCCGCGTGAGCCCAAAGATTCCCCAAGCTTGAGCCAGCTTCTTCGACCATTTTGGCAGTGCGTTAAAATCTCCATGCTTCTCAATTTCCATGTCTTTTCCTTCCACTGTGCACAATACTTTCGTGTCCATCGAATTGTGTGTAGGTCTTTAGAATCTGGATTTACCATAGATACTTGACCCTCACATCTTGAATGGTATGAATCAAGATTCATCGAGCATTTATAATTGCATACCTCATTTTTGGAAGCGTACTAGTATCGCGCTAGCTCCTCGGTAATTTCTAAAACCACGCTAGCGTATATTTCGAGTGCGTTTCAAAGGGATCACCAATCCGACACACACTGACATGGTACAGCGAGCTCGACATCAGATTTTTTAATATAAAAAATCGCGATTTCTGTAACCCAGCCGTCTGCTTCTTAGAACCTCTCAACATCCCTTCAAGTGATCTAATTACGCCCCGACGAGTTTCCATCCCTCTCAAGACCCAGTCTCCTTTCTATTCTTTCTCCTCTCCTCCTTGAGCAACTCAGCCAATTGACCTCTTTCGTTTTCATTCTTGGTCTTCCCGGTCTTCTTCTCCTTTCCCTCTCCTTTCCCGCTCTCCACATCCGGCTCTTCTCTCCGTTTTCCCGATATGGCGGCCATCAGAGCCCGTCCTTTGGAATTACCATTGCTTCGCTTGTGATCATATACTTTAGACTCTTCTGTTTTGTTATCGCTGCTACTTGTAGCACTGGGCATGGAAACACGGGGGATTTAATTTCCAAGCTGGTTGAGTTTGCTACGTCGGGAATTCATGATAAATATATTAAAATTGTGAATTATAAATTCGGGGTTGTAGTGGAATACCTTGAATGGTACGATGAGGAAGTGAAGAAGTAAGTTTGTGTTGTGATTTTTGAGCCGCCGAACTCTAAGATATACGTTTGTAAACAGGTCTCCATAGATTGGACTTGAGCTTCTGCCTTGAAGCGATCTTTTCAATGACCGGAAGTCTCTCCTGTGAAGGGATAAAGCGGTTCCTTTAAGGGTCATTTCGTTAGTGTTTAAGTATTCTACCTTGTGAGTAGGCAGCGATTTGTTTGATTTTGCCGCTCAATAAGGCTAATTAGGCCTCAGGTTATTGAGTGCCACATTCTTTTTCACTTCATCAATTTCAATACCTGAATAAGCAGAACTATGTAACTCAAACACTCACAATCGGCGCAGATAATTATATATGCATGTGCCGTCGTCAATTTTCGCAATGGCACTCAGGAGGTAACACAAAGCAGTCAAAGAGACAGTGATCTGCAATTTGAACAGTTCAACATCTTATGATTTCTATCATAATCACTGATCCTTTTCAATTAGCCAGTTTGTAGTAATACATCAACTATGTCCAAAGCAACTCAACAGACGCTATAAAATGAACATTGTACACAGCCTAAAACCGAAGCTTTTTTATCAATCTCTCGTTATCCTCGACTTAAAACTAGAAATAGCACCACCAATTCTAGAGCCCTTCCTCTTCCCCGCTGAATTGTCTCCTTCCTTGTCGGTCTGCTTCTTACCCTTTTTCGCTGGCTTGTTCGGGGTAACGACATCGCCATTTCGAGGGCTTCTATTAACATGCGCGCCGTTTGTCTTTGTAACTTTCTTGTTGTATACTGCATGATTTATACGATCAATACCATCTTTATCCCGAGAGCTGCCACCAAGATTCGCGTCACTTGTTTTAGGAGCTTTCTACTTATTTGCATCATCTTTACAATCACTTGCATCTCCAGGTCTCTGTTTTTCTCTTGCCCGTTTGAAAAGAGGTGCTGGCTCACCCGTGTAGTTCAACGGGAAGGAAAAGGATTTTTAATCTCTCAGATTCGGAGCTTTGAAAGTGGCATCATGATAGCTAGCATTTGATCTTTCTCTCATAGTTAGAGATTATGATAATTAGAGCTTTGCTCGCTTGGCTCGAGTGGTCAAATAATATTTCCCGAAATCGTTCTATGAGTTTAATGGGTTGCGTAAATGGGGAATTAATGCATTGAGGTTGTGTGAGCCTATGGAAAGAAAACGCGAGAGTCGTCTCTTGGTAGAAGTGAGGAAGATATACAAACAAAACATATCTATCAGCTTCAGAACCCTTTTTTCACCCAACACACATGTTGATCATCGCAATGAATTGGGCGGCTTCACGGACAACATAACTTTCCAGCTATGGATGATACTCTCAACCAACTACTCCTACGATTCTCAAATGCAAGCAGTCAATTGTTTGCCATGCCGCCGTAAAAAAACCCATAACGTCCACATTTACTAAACCACCCAATTTCTGGGAAAAGCAACATCCTACAGGAAACTGAAAAATTCTATCAAAGTCTATCAGGTCATTCAACTGAGATGATCTGACCAGAGGCAGCAATAAAGAATGCATCAAGTCTATGTTTTTGAACCTTAAAACGAGCCATTGGCAATGCAGCAAAACATCTACAAATCCACCTAAGGGAAGAGAACTGACAGACCCACGATCATGTGAACTTCGAAGAGTACACTGGCAAAGAAACCTTGCCTCTGGATTTGTACCAGGAAATTACATGAAAAAAAAAGCAATCAACTTGAGATTATCAGACCTGTTGCATCAGGAATCAGAGTCCACTAGCGATTGGGAAAATTAGAAGAAAATGTATTGCTGACACCGATGCACCTCTTGAACTCCCCGAGATGCTAGTGAGTAGGCAATGCTGGGGTTTCATATATCCGAAGACTGACATTGGAAAATGCTAACAGAGGCCTCTCGAGAAAAGCGAAAGCCATCGTATCATGAAAAATCCAGATTCTGGGCCCATATTCCTAAAGAGATTGACTGAGAAAGGATATTGACTGCTGTTGAAGAAGTTCTCCAAGTGTGACATAGTCCCATACCTAGTAGTCGATCATCGGTACAATCATCGATCATTGAACAGTGACAGATTGATATCGTCGAGCAGAAGTTGTAAGGGTCATGGCATGCATATGAGAATAAATCAGGTGAGACTTATGACGATCTGAACCTCAACTAAACCATCCACGTGGACCTGCTTGTGCAGCGTAGGCTGAGCGGTATAACCGTATAATAGCATTGAGTGGTGATGATATCCGAATCTTCAAATCGCATTACACGAAACCCCGGCCGATCAACACGCGACTTGATGATCGGGGTAAGATATATGTCGCGATATACCATTCGGGATAGCTTGGTAAACTGCAGCGGTGGTAGAAATCATCAGATTCGTATTCATGTTGGAGCTGGGAACATTCATTATCTTGTCGATAACGAATGATAGACTCTATTCCTTCCTTTTCCCTTTCCCTTTTCTTGCTCTTTTCTTGCCCTTGCCATTGCTCTTATTGTTGGATACTCATAACAATTCATCTCTCGTCTTCTAAATTCGTCCAAAGGATGATGCGCTGAACATTACTGACATTGTTTGTTGTTGATGGGTCCACTTAGCGCCTAACAAAGAATCCGGGGTAGCTATATTTTAGTGCTGCAACCTGCGCCACCGATAATCTCAGATCGCCAACTCCAACTTCAAGCAAATCCAATTGTTTTTTAATAACAACAAGCTATGAAAGAAAGGAAATAGCTATTATGAGTTCCTCGCCGTCGGCTTCAGAAGGTTCCAGCGCGTCGCCTGTAAATAGAGATGCTCAACGAGATAGAAGGTTTGGAAAGAATGGAGCAAAGCGAGGGGTATGTTGCTATCAGGTTTCGCACAAGAAAATAGGCTGAGGACTAATCTTGTGTCACATCGCAATAGAAATTACGGAATGGCACATTCGTATTACCTAGTACAGGAGAACGAGTTCGCAGACAAATTACACTTCGAAGTCCTTCCGGATTTGACGGACCGGTGCGATCAAATCCGCATGGCGAAGGTTTGGGTTTGGGTCTAAATCTGACGGGAGAGGAGACAAACATATTCCAAAGAAGTTGGAAAAATTGTATTGAATCCTCGAAGGAATTTGCACAATGGATAAAAACACCTACTGGAAAGGGAATTTTGAAATGCTCGTTAGCATACACACTTGGGAGTCTGGCGACTTTCTCACCGCACTTGGCCAACTTTTTAGGGCAACAAGATGGAAAACATATGGTTGCTACGATCACGGTATATTTTCACCCTGAAAGATCATCGGGTTCCATGATTGAAGCCGCAATACTGGGTATATCGGCATTTCTATACGCGGTCTTCATATCAGTATCGAGCATGGCGGTCTCGGTGTACTGCGAAACTCAATTAGGCCTTATAGAACTTGGTTATACCCTCATTCTCATAGTGTTCTGTGGGGGAGGTCTAGGATTCATCGGCTGGTTTAAACAGGCCTATAATGCTCCATTGGTTAGTGTGGCTTGTAGTCTGGCAAGTTTGGCGATCATTACGGTTCTCACAAAAGAGAATGCGGTGCAAGTGGGTGTTTTCTCGAATGATAAAATTGTGCAGGTCATGAAAATGGTTATTATGGGGATGACTTCAACGTCAATTGTCAGTTTGTTGGTACGTCATTGTCTTCCTTACAACTGTTTAGGCCAATTACTGATTTCTATAAGGTATGGCCAATATCCGCTCGAGCAGAGCTTCGAGAAAGCATGATCAAGACTACAGACTCATTTGGGGATATGCTTACTATGATTACTCGAGGATTTCTTAGTGGTTCGGAAACTGATCTGCGCTCGACTTCCTTTGATCGAGCTCAAAAGCAATACAAATCGGTTTTCACTCAGCTCACAAAGAATTTAAAGGAGGCAAAACTGGAACATTACATCCTAGGCACTGAAAAGGAATATGCAATTGAAGCGAGACTTGTTGGTTGCATGCAAACACTTGCCCAATCCATTGGAGGATTACGGAGTGCTGCATTGACACAATTTTCGTTGCTTCAAGAACCTCCATTAGGCAGCGCAACACCAACGGGCTCACATGGCTTCCCTCCTGCTCAAATAAATCCTATCAGCCGACCCATTAGCAGCAAATCAGATCGGTTTGCAGTTCTTGGAGCCATTGAAGAAGCATCGGAAGAGGGCAGTGATCTCGATGCTATTTCAGAGCGACCCAAGTTTCTCACTCGCCAAGGGACCGAAACCACTTTATCGAGTATAGTTATGCCTACGGTTCGATCTCCTTCAGAAATTTTTGGACGATTTATCCTTCATCTTGGCCCATCAATGAAGTCGCTCGCATATACGCTCTCGCAAATCCTAGAAGAGTTACCATTTGCCGAAGGGCCCGAATACCGCATTACTATAAATGAACATTTTCGATCAAGTCTGACAGAAGCATTGTAAGGATATTGAACTTACCTCTGAGGCTAGAAACTAATAATGTATTTTTAGAAAACTTTACAGCAACGCAAGAGCTCAAGCACTTAGGGAACTTTATAAATCCAAAGAACTTGATAGAACCCGTCCCGAAAGTATTGAAGCTGATTTCGAAGAAGTGGCTGCAAGTTGCGGTCATTTCAGTTTCAATCTACAAGATTTTGCAAGCGAGATGCAAAACTATTTAGCAATCCTAGAAGAATTGAAAGAAGAAGTAGAATGTTCGAAACATCGTTCGTGGAAATGGCTCATGTTTTGGCGGAAGTCTAATCGTCAATTCAAATTAGATGCTATCGATGATGAAGAGCAGGAACAACTTATTGCGAGGGATGTAGACAATGAATTGCCCAAAGATATTCCTGATCCTTTAAGTACCAGGCTTGGATATAGAAAAGTTGAAATTACTTCTAGAGTCAACTCAGAGACTAAGGGAGGTGTTATACGACGGAAGGCAGTGTGCATGGTACGATTCCTGGATCGTGATGATAGTAAGTGTAGTCCAAAGTAAGCCTGCTTTACACCTCTCACCAATTTCTAGTTCGATTTGCCGTGAAGGTTGGCCTCGGAGCTGCTCTGTATGCTCTATTTGCTTTCATACCCGGCACAAGACCGACATATCAGCATTACAGAGGAGAATGGGGACTTTTGTCTTACATGTTAGTGTGTAGTATGACCATTGGAGCATCTAACACCACTGGCTGGGCTCGTTTCATTGGTACTTTCATCGGCGCCGTGATCGCATGTGTGGTTTGGGTCATTTGTGCCGGTAATCCTTACGCATTAGCTTTCTGCGGATGGCTTGTCAGTTTGCCGTGTTTCTATATTATTATTGCAAAAGGTAATGGCCCCTTCGGTCGCTTTATTATGCTTACCTACAATCTTTCTTGCTTGTACGCGTATTCTTTGTCAGTTAAGGACTCCGATCACGATGATGACGAAGGTGGTGTCAGACCAATCATCACCGAAATCGCATTTCATAGAGTTGTTGCGGTTCTTGCAGGTTGTATTTGGGGTTTGATTATCACAAGAGTCGTATGGCCGATTTCAGCAAGACAAAAGTTCAAAGAAGGTTTGTCGCTTTTGTGGTTACGAATGGGTCTTGTCTGGAAAAGGGATCCTCTATCAACGATTGTGGAAGGCGAGTCTCAATTTGCGTACATGAATTTGAGAGAAGAATTCGAATTTCAGAGGTATATATTTGTACTAGACAAACTTCGAAGCTCGGCCACAAGCGAGTTCGAACTTCGAGGCCCATTCCCATCTGCTACGTATGGGCGGATAATCGAAGCTACGACTAAAATGCTGGATGCTTTTCATGCTATGAACGTAGTTATTCAAAAGAACGCTGAAGCCAGTGAGGGTGAAGCTTTATTGTTGAAATTTACGGAAGACGAAAGAGCGCAGCTTTGTGCGAGAATTAGTCATTTGTTTCAAGGTTCGTACTTTTCGCCAACTCAAAACCACAAATGGTCAAGACACTAATATTGAACAGTCATGGCTTCCTCGATGAAACTCGAGTACCCCCTCCTAACAGACGGTCTTCCCAGCACAGCTCATTCCCGCGATCGCCTTTTAGCAAAGATTTTCCAATATAGGAAAAACATGTCGATTAGTAACCGTCGCAGTAACGAGGACGAACCCACGCAAGTAAATGATGATGATGATGGATTGTCAAACTCTGGCGGATTGGAGTTGCAAGGGCCTGGGGTGCAAAGAAGGTCAAGTCAGGGAATCGCAGTGAAAGACGAGGATTACGAAATCTTGTATGCTTTCATTCTGGTAACGGGACAGCTGGCAGAGGAAATTGGAAAGGTCCAGAGGGAAGTAGAGGTGTTGTTTGGAGTGTTGGATGAGGGGGTATTAGAGTTGAGGTAGAGGTGAAAGTGATGAGAACGAGAGACAGTAATCTTCGGAACTAATTTCTGGAGTCAGATGAGATGCGAGAAAGGATGAAAAGATTTGCATTCATTTGAATACAACCGAGCAGACGAAGCTCAGCATCAGGTAGTAGTATTATCGCTGTTATCTTCTAGGTTGTTACATAGTAATATCAGGTATAGCATGGAGTTTGGCGATGAATTTTTGGGGGATCTCGATGGCTGGGAATGAAAAGGAATGGAAAGGAATGGAACGGATGGAATGAACAAAAATACGAAGGATTGGGAAACAAAAAATAAGTACTCGTATCATGGATCGTGGGTTCTCTTAATAGGTGGTATATGAATAGTTAGTTACAGTACATATAGTATTTATTGATTATCTATCATACGAACCTCCAACCCAAGTCACAACATCGTTACTTTGTATGTGTACACGTGACTGTAAGGTCTTGAAATATTTTTGTTGCACATCTTAAAAATTGAAAAGTTCATGGTTGATTTTAGCTCCCAAATTTGTAAAAATTACATCGACTGGGAATAAGAGCACTCTTGGGAACTTATTTCCGGAACGGGTTTGAATCTTTCGACTGTTGATAATAAAGTTTACTTACTGGAGAGAATCGTGTACTTCATGTTCTCGAAGTGCATTAATTGCTGGTGCGTTCCCGGTGAGCTTCTACATAAAGTAGAAGCTCACCGGGAGTGCTAAAAGATTGTGTGGAAGAGGCCTCTATATTGACTATATTACTTCACATGTAAGCATATTGTTCATCCCATAGTATTATATAGGGGTGACCAATATGCCTGTCTATGGTTCGTCTAATCTAGCCCGTTTAGGTAACCGTATTACTAATCACTACACGTGTTTAGCACCGGTAACTTCTATTCCTTTTAACAGATCTGTCAATTTTGATTTCCTTTAATATTTGATTCACAATCTCTGCAGTAGTTATTTCTCTCACTTTTTGTTCAAAAACGAAGAGGTTTGAAATTTCGGTTCAGATTCTCGACCTCATTCCTATGTCGTAATTGAAGCCATATTTATCATTTGTGACGAACTTAAAGCTCTCTTCTTTACCGTTAGGCCACAACCCCAAAAAGGGACAATTTAAGAGTGAAAGCTCTTAAAGAAGAGAGTCTATATACTAGAATAATGTGACTCGTCACATCATTCATCGTACATACGCAGTGAATCGAAATGATCACTTGAAATAATCCATAGTATCCTATGTGATTTCATATAGACGCCTGCCTAGCACCAGTCATTTTATTACAAACTCGTCTTGCTTCCGCTGTTAAATCCAATTTTTCCCCTGTCGTTAAATATCCCTTTTTGTTTTCATCCCAACCCGAACTTACTCGGAAAGACTAACTAAGCAGCCTCCTTAACAGTTTCCTCTACACTAGCAACCTTAGCCTTCTTCTCTTTTCCCCCATCACTGCTTTCGCCCTCAACTTCTGGCTCTTCTTCTGCCTTTCTCTTCGAACCTGACTGTATTGGTAAATCTTTGGTTTCCTTTTTCTTGTGTCTAACTAAACCTGTTAGATCCGTAGCTGTCTTTTTGGCTTCTTCAACACGTGCAGCGGTATCAGATGCAGATTCTCCGAGGACGCTTCCTAGAATGCCACTCATAGCATTGGATTGGGTTGCACCAGCTGGACCGAGGGCTGAAGCCAAAGCCTGGTTGATGTCCACAGGTGGAGCGCGGAGTTCTTTGAGCTGTGGGATAAGGATGTTAGTATGTTGCGCCTGATGTGGAAGTTCGGGGGGAAATGTTTGCGAAGGGAGGGGTATAACGTACACGAAGTTCCATATCCGCAACGATACTTTTAACATCGGCGATTCTGTGTCTTGTAACATCATTATCTTCTGAGACGGCTGACTCTGCCAATTCGACTTCTTGGTTGTGTAGCTTGAGTTTGGTACTCTTAATTGCTAGTTCCAATTCCTTGACAGCTTCTGCTCTCATTTCTTCGTCAACGTTGTCGGCTCCTGTATTCGGCTTCTTATCATCGGTTTCAGTTTGTGTAATTGATGCAAATTCGAGGGCGAGTGATAATTTATAATGTGCTTCGGCAATTTGTTCATCCTCTTCAGGGAAAAGACTTTGTTTCAAGGCGAGGGATTCCTTGAAATCTGCAACTGCAGCTGGAAATCTATGTAAATGTTAGCAATTGATGGAAAATTTATAGCATAGACCTCATGCACCTTTCATTCTCAAGAGAAATCTCTCCCAAGAGATCACGTGTATCCGCGAGCCTCTCTTTGATATGGGTAGTCATAGGATTATCGCCAGTTTCTTTTCCCTTGCCTTCTCCCTCATCCGCCTGCAATCTCTTCTCGAACAATACACGGGTCAAGTCCAGGATGTCGAAAGCAATGTTGAGGGGATCATCTTCTTCATCTTCTTCCTCTGCTTCCTCTTCATCTGAATCTTCGAAATTCTCATCTCCCGTGAACGTAAATAGAGGCTTATTTGGGTTTGTGCTAGAACTCTCCTCTTTCTTGGCGGCGCCTCCATTTGCAATTATCGCAACCTCTTCCTCGGCCACTTTGTCTGCCTTTTCTTCTGCTTCTGTCTTTCCAGACTCATCCATTTTCTCATCTTCCGTCTTAACGGTCTCATCTTCTTCTGCAATGGTATCTACTTTCTTTGCGCCATTCTTCTTCTTAGGCTTCTGTTTCTCACCTCCAGCTCTACCACCCAATACATCGCTTTGTTGCTGCGCAACCTTGAAGAGTGCTCTTCCATACAAGAACAGAATCTCTGCATTCTCCGGGGACATTTCTCCGTTGATTTCAGCCTGCAATTCGGCGGCTTGCGCATAATGATCTACGGCATCGTCGTAACGCTTTTGTGCATATTCAGCAGTTCCTTTTGCACAGTATTCAGCGAGCGATACTTTGGCCGAATTGTATGCTTCCAAATCTGCGGATGCTTGCGTTGATATGGTGACGGGTGGCTCGATTGGTTCTGCCATTATAGCTTTATGGACGAGCAAGTGGGAGTTTAAGGTGTGCGAATGAGGTAATTGGTAGAGCTTTGAGAAAGGTCAATTTTGTTGTTCAATTGTAACTGTAGAACATTAACAATTGAAAAATGGTGAAGTCAGGAAGTGGTATAGAATTGAATTTGTGATAAGTGAATAAATTAATAACTTGTTTTTGAAGCTCAGAGTCGCAAGTTGCAGAGGTACTAGATTTGCAGGGATTAGCTGAGCTGTGCGCGAAACTCGAAAGCACTTAAACTTTTACGCGTCAATAACGCGTCTCACAAGCCTTGATCAAAATATTGAACAAATGTATGAAGCATGTATTAATTTACGAAATGCATGATTGAAAACGATTCAAACGACAATATATAGGGAAGCTTGGAATTGTATCTGAAAACATGGCTCGCCTAAATCCTACAACGAAACCAAAAGCCCATCCGCTCTTCAGACCTCCTGCTACCCCCGCTACGAATTCGAATCCCATCCCCTCATCATCGCCAACATTTGCAACTCCAGTACATCCTATACGTCCCTTCAACCCCACCGCAGCTGCTATACCAAAAGCGAGTATCTTACCAATTCTCCTCCCACCTGCGACTTTAAGACCATTGGCTTTTCGCACTTTCACAAAGAAGCATAGTTTAACATTGACATCGTCGGCATTACAAGTATTAGCTACTTTTATTGGAAAGCATTGTGGGTCAGGATGGAGGGAAGAAGGGCTGGCAGAAAGAGTTCTAGAGGAGGTTGCAAAGAGTTGGAAGGGTAGGAGTGGCGGTGTTATCGTCGAGGGAGAGGGGACGGAATTGAAGGAGATTCTGAAGGCTTTGGAAGGGAATATGAGTGGTGGGAGGATAGTCGTTGGAAGAGAGTTAAGCCGGCAGAACAGTTTGGTATTGGGATCGTCACAATATGGAGAGGTCAATCATACCAGACTTGGACTACGGCCAGGGAATATACCTAGAGAGGATAGTCAGTCAAGTTTGGGAATGTCAACGTTGGAGGTCAACGACGAGGAAGATGAGGATGGTCTAATGGATCCGAGGAAGTGGTTAAAGGTCATTGATGCTTTTGAACAACCTCGGCTAGTTTATAATGTTGCTAAGAAGCACTTTGATAGGTATGTTTCAATGATCAACTTTTATTTGAATCAACTAATAAAGTACAGAGATACCTCCAAACCTTCATTATTCCCACCAGCGTCCCATAAAACACTCCTCTTCCAAAACCGCTATAATGTTATACACCAACGCCTACTTCGCAATGAATCTTTCCAAACGCCCGCTTTTCAAGGTGGCAAAGCTTCCCTTCAACGTAGCACATCCGCCATTACCACCCAACAACAATCATACAAATTAACGCCGATAGCTAATCTTCTCGGCCGCAATCGCAGCACCCATATGCTTCTCGGCCTCCTCAGCATCTCACCCACCGGTACCCTTGCCATTAATGACTTGACGGGCAGCATCGCTCTCGATCTTACACACGCAACAGCCATCCCCGAAGATAGCGCCTGGTTCGCGCCTGGGATGATGGTACTCGTAGACGGCACATACGAGGAAGATGAAACTGGGATATCATCTCGTCTTGGTGGAAATGGAGGCGTAGGAGGTACTATTTCCGGAAAATTCGTTGGCTTCTTCATCGGCCATCCTCCTCCCGAGCGTCGTCATGTGGCTCTAGGCACAGCTGGCGAGGGAGATACCACAGCCGGCGGTGGTTTCGGCTGGGTAGATTTTCTGGGCGTGGGTAGTTCTCGTGCCCTAGGCACTAAAATGCAACGACTGGAACAAAAGCTTCTCCGGCCTCCTCCCCCTGACACAGCTACGGATGATCCCCCGCCGCCATCCAGAGGCCGTGTAATCATACTTGGTGATGTACATCTCGATATCCCTCAAACTCTTCAAGCGCTTAAGAAGATCCTCTCTTTATATTCATCTGAGCCAGAAGGCTGCACGCCTATGACCTTCATCCTACTCGGTTCTTTCGTCTCTCATGCCGTATTGGCTCGGGGCGGTTCGGGAGGCTCTATAGAATATAAAGAATATTTTGATTCCCTCGCCGCCGTTCTCTCTGAATACCCCACCCTCCTAAGTACAGCAACATTCATATTTATCCCTGGCCCCAACGACGCATGGGTTTCAGCCTTCTCATCCGGGTCTACTGTTCCTCTGCCCAGGAAACCTGTACCGGAAATGTTCACTTCTCGCATTAAACGTGCCTTTGCAAACGCAAATACCGAAATGGAAAAAGAGAACGGGAAAAAGGGGGATGGAGAGGCCATTTGGACGAGTAACCCAGCAAGAGTTAGTTTATTTGGCATGAGTTGTGAACTGGTAGTATTCCGCGACGATGTCAGCGGACGATTACGTCGTACAGCCGTTACTCTTAAATCATCTCATAAATCAAACCCTGAAAACGACGAAGACGAAGATATAGATATGTCGCCACCTCCCTCCTCAATCCCCTCTTCCACACCTCCTCCAGAAGTCGATCCCGATATCCACACAGCGCGTCGTCTTACCAGGACACTCCTCGATCAGGGACATCTTTCACCCTTCCCTCTCAATATCGCACCTCAACATTGGGATTTCTCAAATGCGTTGAGCATTTATCCTTTACCTACAGCAATTGTTTTGTGTGATGTAGATAGTCCGGCATTTTGCTTGACGTACGAAGGGTGTCATGTTATGAATCCGGCAGGTGTGGTAGCAAAGGGAAGAAGGGGCGTAGCGAGGTGGATAGAGTATGATGTTTGGGGACGGGCTGGGAAGGTTAGGGAGGTTGGATTTTAGGGTCATGATGGAAAGAAATGATGTGGGTTCAACGGTATTTGGATCTAATATGCTACTACTATATTCTCCTCCAATCATTATTGTATATCTTCTTGAATAGAGCTCTTGTCCGATAGGCAAACTCAGAGTTAAAAAGGTCATTTTCTACATTGTTCAGAGTTAGGCGTTGGGAGTTTAATACGAAAGAGATGGGGTTCAATGAGCAGCATTATAGAATCATGTACAATATTCAATCGACATAAATATGTCTACAGATAGTATCGAGGGCATGCTGCTAGACACAACTTTCAGTAGAATATAATTTCGAATGTTTTCAAAACTCGGACAATGATGCAATGATCAGCAAAGTCACATTTTGTGCAGGGCGAATTCAGAGATGCAGAAGATAACCTCTTGACTTTCCAGTGGGGATATCGTCAAGTATCATAGCTGTTATCAACAAATGGCTACATTCCTTTATCATATTAGAGAGATGTAATTAAGTTTCCTACCATATCATTCACAGGTATCTCATTCACATGATTAAACACAACCTAACACGTGGGCATGAATCAAGCCACGTTTATCTCAAACCTCTGTCTTTTATTAATCTGACTAGTTTGAGAATCGCATGTAAATGCAACCCTAGCAGCTTAGCCGACGGACGTTGAAATTCAAGGTCTCCATCCAAAAGATGAATGACTTGGCTTAATCCGAGCCCTAGTCCTAAATCCCGTGATATCAAAAGCTCAGCACGCATGATCATTCCCCTGCCAATCCACACATCTTTGTGGCTCTGCTCTGTCGCTATATACACTTGACTTATGAGTCTGTCATGTCCCACTCGCCGATAACGCCATGACCTATAACCTGAATCCCTGTCATTCGTTCACAATATTGAATGGTGTTGATATTTGGTATAATGCTTCTACCCAAAGTTTATTTAATAAGGGGCACTCGAAGGTGTAGTACTACTGCTGCCCCGTAAATGTGATGAGGAGCCCTTGAAAAGGGATTGCCATACAAATGCTTCTCCTAGAAGCATATTGATATCAATCTCCGTCCAGTTACGAGTTGGAAGCGCCTGAAGAAACATCATGATCTCTTGGAAGTCCATCTTTAGTAATTTAGAGGACCATTTTACAAGAAATGCGAGGCACACATATAAGTGAAACTCTGAGAAGCCCTGCTCTTCGGCCTAATTCTTCGTGTTAGCAGTGGAGAAGAAAGGAGGCATTTATTACTAACCAAGTAAGTGTCCCACATTCTAATAGTATTCTGAACACTAATCTCCCGCATCAAAAGACAGTTCATCCATCGGAAACTAAATTGTATAAATTCGACGCCTTCTGCTTGGAGATGCTTGGCCAATGGCTCATCGATCCTTGCGGTTAGATCCCGGAGTGACGCCACTTGACGTTGAATCCCTGGCTGCGCAAAAATATAGTTATCCTGAATGCCATCCAAAAGCTTTGTTAAACACCAAAATGAATCTGCTTCAACTGCATCTAACACTGGTTTTGGGAGCTGCCCTGGATCCATACCACTTTCTACATCTGAATCTGCGATATAGGTAGCGAGGAAAACCTGCCAGAATGGCGTGACAAGGTCATTAATGCCTTGAACATAACCACTTGCAGGATGGCGAATCGCCCAAACGTATAGTATCCTTTCTAAAGATCGTTGTGTAGCTTCGTAACTGTAAAGCTCCAAATGAGGATTAGTTCGTGGAACGTCGATGCTGATCTGGTGCCAAATTGCTTCATCAAGTCCTCTGGCTTTGCCAGTGGGAGCCGAACTAGTGCCACCTTTTTCGAAAGCTTGTCGTACCCCATCAAGATATTCCTTTCGTTTACGTTCCAGTGTGCCTACGCGTCTTTCGCTGCTGGTCGGGAGATAACCAAGTAGGAGTTGCCATGACATCGCACGAACTTCTTCTGGTATTCCATTCCAAGAGGCATCTCTGAGTTCGGTCAAAGGTATCGAGGTAGCTTGTAATATCTTTTTAAATTTATTTATTCTCGTTATCCGGGCTCCATGTGCTTCAACTTCTTTCGAAGTGGCATTAGGTGGTACTGGAGGGTGATCTATTAGATGTAGAGAATTTGCCGGATCCCGGAGTATTTCCTTATATTGTGGCCGGAGTATCTTCCCTTCGCTCTTTTTTGCAACTGGGTAACTTGGCGCTGGTCTTTCGATCGCAATATCTGCACTGTTTGACATTCTTCGCGACCCTAAGCCCATTGCACTCGCCCCAAAACTAGATCGCCACGGAGTGGCACTGTCCTCTTCAACTGCGGTACCAGCCGACGCACCTTTCAGACGGCTCTGGTTCTTGCGCTTCTTGCTGGAGATACTTGGAAGGCCAAAATCATCCCCGTCATCGTCCTCATATCCATACTCGTCTTCTTCTTCCTCTTCATCATTTGCAGCCCAGTCATTATTGGTATGTGATATGAAATCTGTATAGGATCTACGAGGTGGCGGAGATAATGTTGCCGGACCTCGTTGCGGTGGAGTATTGCTTCGATGCTTGTGCGAGGGATTGGATGGAGGCGTTCTAGGGCGTGAATTGTTAGATAATGATCTAGAATCTGAGTTAGTTGGTATTCTATAACACGACGACATTGTGAAACGTGCAGGTTATCAAACTTCAGTATGTCGGCATGAGAGTATCCAGCTCCCACAACAAGTCCGGGTCCTGAATCGCTACTTTGCTTTTTAGGCGATGCATCACGGCGGCCGCTTGCTGTTCTAGCACGCCAAAAAGGAGATGATGATCTGTTCATGTCAGTCCCTGGGATTTATATCTCAAAACTGCAACTCAAAGCTTCTGCCAAGCGGGGCGCAAAGAGATCTCGATTGGAAACGTACTCAGCACGCTCTATAATATAAAGTCAGCTATCAGTTAGATATGGAGAACAGATTGCGCATAGTTTAACATGCAGATATCTGCGCATTCTTCAAGACAGAAGGTAGGGGGAGGGGGTAAACTGACCAACCTGAACCATCTCCTACAATAGTGGCTCGAGTCAGCTGGATGATACAGGCAACTTGGGCAATGGCATTGCATACCTGTTGTACTGGTTTTTTGCTACCATTGGAAGAAGAAAACATCTTTACAACCACTCATAGAACGGACGACCTAGTTGCAATGCTTTATCTTTCATTCCTTTAGTAGTCTTTGTATATTTCGAAGTTCATTACTGTTCCTTTTGTTTGAATGTGGTATGTATGGTATGGGTACATTGCGCAGGCTCAGGCGGGGAAAGCCCCGCTAGCTCAAAATTGGTACGCTAAAATCATACTAAGGCGGAACGGACCAGGGCGCGCCATGCTATCGATTCAAATGTTATTATTGGGTTTAGGGCCTTTCCTCCTTAGCAGACCTTCAATTTAGATGTTTACTTTCACTTGAATTGGATTCTCTATATCAATCTTTTTCTCTCTATCTACGCCACTCAGAATTTCCTTTCCTTTCCATCTCAGTCTCAATATCAAGAACTCTCTCAACACACTTCTGGACTCTTCTAAACACTTACAGTAACTTGCGATCAAGACTGCAGCCCTTTCGCAAAGCTTCTTCATCGAGAAGCACACCGAAACGGCAGTCGCGCATCAGTTTACGAGTTTGCACTGAATTGAATTTGATCAACTTATCTCACAGAAAACAGACAGACTCATCATGGCTGAAGCCGAGAATTTCGAGGAAGATCTCTTCGCTGACCTGTATGTACTATTCACCTTACACCTACTTTCCAAAATTTCTCTGGTGGTCGCACCTCTACCAACACGTCGCAAAACATTCAGCTGATACATTGCATTAAGGTACACCGAAGATGATAACGCCGCAAATCCATCAGAGGCAGTGACCGAACCTACTGTCCAACCATCAGCCCCGACTACAGAAAGCAAGGCTGAAATACAAGCCGAACAAGATGTCGAACAAAATCAACAAAATGGAGATGGAGATGGAGATCAACAAATGTACAGTGGTGAACAAGATGTGGATGAGGACATAGATTTCAATCTGGGAAGCGGGAATGGCAATGGGGGTGGTTATGATGCTCCTTCGACCAGGGATGAAGCACAAGGCCCAGGTATTAAGGAAGATGGGTAAGATTACACATTTTTTCCTTTACATTCTATCATTGCTATTCTGCACATTTGCAATATGACTGTAGTCACGGAGCTCCGGGCTCAACTCACGCCAAGCATGGTATATGGAGATCATGGACATGATGGGTAGGGTTTGATGCAGAGGTCAGGATATGAACTGGCAGCATATCTGGAAGCTGGAGTTGTAATCAGGAATGGAATCAAATGAGATGAAGACGGGTGAATTTGGATGGGAGCCTTCGGGGGTTTATGTGGCTATGTGAAGGGGTCTCAGGGCGCTTGATCCAATATTATATCCTGCTTTGGCATTGGGTGTATACTTTGGACTTGGTTCGAGGCTGAGGGAGCATGGAGAGGGAATGGCGTTGGAATAAGCTCAGAGTCATTTGATTTGAGATAATTGGGTATACACACCACATGCATTCGCCATCCACAACGGCAATAGTCAAACCTGCTACTACTACTACTACTACTACTACTACTACTACTACTACTACTACTACATAGCCTATTGTCGATATAATCTTCATAGAGCCACAGACACAGATAGGCCATAGCCCATAGCTTCGACGCCAATACCTAGCATCACGATAGCAAAAAAACGCGATTTTTTTTGGATATCTTATGGTGCCATCTGATCTATCGTTATTGCATGATTTGCAGGAAATGTTAGACAGTTATTGCTTGGGTGTGTACCTGGCGTTCAACGTCATGCTGGATATGTCGAAAGCTCCATCAAATGCCAGATGTGGTCCCTTAAGCCCCAACCCACCCTTGCTCCTTCGCCTGCAGCCCAGTTACAAATTATTTTTCCAGTCAACAATGGAAGAATGGATGTCATCTCGTCCCGGAGATTTGAAACAGCCCAGGACAAAGCACTGTTGCACTGATTGCTTTGAAGATAACTTATACGGAACTACTTCTTTGCCCGTTCTCATTGTCGCCACATGAATTGATAAGTATAGCCAGAATACTAACTTTTTCCTGCTTAGTAAAATGTTCATTGGTGGATTGAATTGGGAAACGACAGATGGTAAGATGGCCAAATTTCAATGTTACGCTTAACCCCTGTATGACCACTAACGTTAGATTATAGAATCATTGAAGGATTACTTCTCACAATTTGGTGAAGTACTTGAATGTACTGTTATGAGAGATGGTGCTTCTGGTCGATCTCGAGGATTTGGGTTCCTGACATTCAAAGATGCCCGGACTGTCAATATTGTCATGGTTAAAGAACATTACCTTGACGGCAAAATAGTAAGACCCGATCTCAAAACTTTTAACAATTCTCTACGCTCTTATCCTTCCAAATTTCTCCCATTGGCTTCAAAAGGCACTCACTCACATTCAACTTTTAAGATTGATCCCAAACGCGCTATTCCCAGAGATGAGCAAGAACGTACAAGCAAGATTTTCGTTGGTGGTGTCAGTCAGGATGCTTCCGAACAAGATTTCAAGGAGTACTTCACACAATTTGGACGAGTCGTGGATGCAACTCTTATGATGGATAAAGACACTGGTAGACCACGAGGATTTGGATTCGTCACATTCGATAGTGAAGCCGCTGTGGAAGCATGCTTGGAGGCTCCACTCGAAATTCATGGAAAGCCAATCGAGGTCAAGAAAGCCCAGCCTCGAGGCAACATACGGGAAGAGGAAGAGACCAGAGGGCCACGAGGCAGTCGATTCAAGAAGGGAGGAAACGCTAATGACGAATTTCAGAATTCTAATCAACAGCAACAAGGTGGCCAGATGAATGTCCCAGGTGGTATGACTCCTCAATTAATGGCTCAATATTGGCAACGCATGCAACAGTATTTTGCATTAATGCAACAGCAAATGGCCATGGGAGGGGGGCGAGGACAAATGCCAGGCGGGATGCCCGGTGGTATGAATCCTGCTATGATGGCCCAAATGCAGCAAATGCAGCAAATGCAACAAATGCAACAGCAAATGCAAGGGGGAGGAGGTGCTGGTGCGCGTAGTCAAAGTCCTCAAAGTCCAACTGCTGGAATGGCGGCTATGGCCAGTATGAATCCAGCTATGATGCAACAAATGCAACAAATGCAACAAATGCAGATGCAACAGGCCATGGGTGGACAAGGAGGTAACTTTCCGGCAGGGGGTGGTAGTAATCCTGGTGGTCGAATGGGCACACCTGGCTATAATGCCTACGAACAAGGTCTCTTCGAGCAACAGAAGTACGAACAACAACAAATGAGACGTGCCCAACGCGAACAATCTCAATATGGAGGCGGTGGTAGTGGTGGTGGATATGGAATGGGTGGAGGTGGTGGTGGACCCACTTCTTGGGAGGGCATGTATGACGATGTTCCTCAGCCAGGTAGTGGTGGTGGTGGTGGCGCTCGTGGTGGATTTGGTGGTGGAAGAGGTGGTCGTGGAGGTGGAGGTGGAGGAAGTGATAGGGGATCTGCTCCTCCTGCGGCTGCACCGAATGCACCTGCCGGTGCTCCGACGGGTCCGAAGAATGCTGGAAAGCCTGGTGCGAACTATAGAGGTGGTGGAAGGGGTGGCAACAGAGGATTTCATCCTTATGCTAGGGGATGAATGTGGCTCTCACTGTTCTGACCGAAGAGCGTTTCTACGAAGAGAGTCGCTTGAATCAATATTCTAATGGACATCTAGCCATCGACGAAACCCTCAGACTCTTCGGCGCAGTCACATTGTCTCACGTACATTCAAAAATCACATCTTTGCTTAGCCTTTCGTATTACTTTCGACGACTGCTTTCTCGTTTACTTCTTTCAATGTCATATTTTGACCTCTCATCCGGGGCCGCGGTGATAAGGCTAAACAACTTATGAAGAGCTTCAGATTCTGATAATCGTTTCACTGCAAAATCATCGGCATGGAAAAAATTGAGATGGGGCCAGTAATCCAATGTCAAACTTCAGTCATTGTATAAAAACCCAGAACATACCTAATGACTGGAAATGGAAATGAAAAAGAGTTGCCATGTAATTGTTGATTCTTCCTTGCATGTGATGACTCTTGATTTATTTTATTTGATCAACAGTAACTCCTCATTATTGTCCTTGAATTTGTTAAACTTTTATTTGTCTGCTCTGGTAAAACTATTTCCCTGCCTTGAAAGGCTACCTATTTAAGCAGGCTACTGTGGACATTCCCATGTTTGTGTTTAGTTCGTGATTTAATTATAGAGCTATTTGTCTAATGTAAAGTTGCAAAATTCACTGTCGAATAAACACTCAGTTCTGCTCAAAAGACCGGAGAATAATCAAAACAGTGTGATGTTAGGTAAAATTCCTACATGGTGAGTCAGAATTTAACTCTTCCTGCTGCGCCTACATAAGCTCTAAAATCGCCTTGATCAATAACAAAAGTAATTCCATCAAAATTTCAGCACAATGTCTATATCTTCAGAAACAGAGATCAAGTCAGCGTTGTTCCCTCAGTTTAACGGTTCTCCCCCGGACATCCGCCTAATTGTATGGAAATACTGTATTCCCCTACCCAGAGTGGTTGATTTAACTCACGAACCCATCGAGACACCTGCAAATTCTGGGGACGACATTTGGGCGTTCAGATCACAAACTCCAGTTCCTGTCATCTTGTTTGTCAATCGAGAATTTCACGATATTGCAGCAAGCTTTTGTGAGCGCACCTTCATAACTGGTATCGCGAAGGCACTCATGCTCTTGGCGAAACTTGGTTTGACTTCAAGAAAGATATTCTATATCTGCCTCAGTAACATATAGCCGCCCAGCTAAGCAATCTTCTCTCTGCCCTTCCACGATCAACTCATAGCAACCGAGATACAGGAGGCTTTAAAAGAGTAGAGAACCTTGCATTACCAATCAGGTGGTTTCCCGATTTTGCACGTACTTCGGACGGCGAAATGCATAAACCCTTGACTAGACTACTAGGCACGTTCGGCGGCGTAAAAACAGTCTACTTTATAGCTGGTCAAGATCCACCACACCCGTGTACAGAGAGTAACGTAGTGTTTCAGGATAAATGGCATCTTCCTTGCAGGTGTATTGAGATGTTTGACTTGTCAAAAGCGCGAGATACACCCCTTCTAGCCCCAGAATCATTTCCACCGTATTCCGTTGCAAGGCACATGATGGAAAGCGAAAGTTTTATCGTGGATGAAAGCCTACTAGATATTGAGAGGGAGAAATGGAATGATGATGTCGCAAGTCGCTCAAAGAGCTTGGCGACTAATACTGTAGATGAACCAGATAGGCCCGATAAAATACATTGGGAAATGCCTAGTTTTGATACCAAGATATTGGTCAGTCGGGACTACCAGGAAGAGTTTGAGATTCAAAGGCTGGAATATCTCAACATGATTGAGGAAGAAGTGAAGAGGCACAAGAATCACAATGAAGGCGATGTAATTGCCAACCTGTTAGCTCCTCAGACAGAATATTCCAGGGACAGTAATATGGATTTAGAGGTTTATATGATTGTTGAGGTCGTGTCTTCGAGTGCTTGCCTCAATCTGCTTTTAGGGTACCATAAGTCCAGCATTTTTATCCTGCATCTGCACTTTCACTCTTGCGAGCTTCTTATTTTTCACATAGCCCACCGTCATATCCTTTACATGTGCGCCTTCCTGTAATGTTGTACTTCGTGCAACCTGGCGACCGCAACATTTATCAAATGAGGAAAGTGGCATAGACAATATGGCCAATAATTACAACGCAAAGACCCGAAGATAATGCACTAGATATCCAGGTATTGAATCTGACCAAATTAGGGTTATAGAATTGGGATATGAAGATTACATCCATCCAATTCAAACAAAAGAGCGCGATGCACATATCTACTATTTAGTCTGGATTAAAAATCAAATTGGCCGGTTGACTACCATCGACCACATCTCTCTAACTACTTCTCATACATGACCATAATCAACATCAAACCTTGTTAAGGCTTTGGGTGACAATGTCGACACAATATGACTCGATTGGTGCCCATTATGACCTTTTTTGTGATCTTCCAATTCAGCAGATAAATCATGCAGCTATGATTGAACATCTCGGCCCCATTGTTCGATCCAAACGAATCCTTGAACTTGCGTGTGGAACAGGTTTCTATACTTTCAAAATGTTGCATATGGGCGCTTCCCATGTGACTGCGGTTGATATCTCATCCGCTATGGTCTCTGCTGCTCAAGACAAGATTCCAGTTGAGATGAAAGATCATGTCACTTTCTGCACTACAGATTGTGCTCAATCATCCATGTGGAATAAGGTTCAGCTTCGTGGTCAAGAAAGAACTTTTGATATGGTTGTCGCAGCTTGGTTTTTGAATTATGCTGAAACACAAGACGAGATGCGGAGAATGTTTGAAAATATATATTTGCCCTTGAAGCCTGGAGGTATCATGATCGCATTGACTGTTAACGCGTCAATTATCGACAAATTTCAACCAAGTGACCCAGTCAACCATAGAGAGGCACATCTTGGTTCAGTTTATGACATTATTGGGAGCGTCGAGGGCGGATACAAGATGCTTCTTTCTAGTGTGGGATTGGGTGAGAAGACATCAAGTTCGAATTTTATTTCTTGCGAGAGGAGGTTTATCGTCAGGCAGCAGCTGAAGCAGGCATGGGTCAGCTCGAATGGAACGTGTTTTCCCCAGGCGAAGAGCATCTTCAAATGCAGGTAAGCAAAGCTTCGTCTTTTATCCACTGAGCTCTTTTGGCTATCAAATGGTTCGGAGGGCCGGAATTTTTGGCAGCCATATTTGGATCGTCCAAGAGGTGCTATTTGCCATTCGAAAAAGCCAGAGGTGGAGGTTTGAGAACATTGTTACGTTGACATTGATTCGGGTTTGAAACTGCTAATAAACACTGAATAATCATCAATCTGTTTGAAGAGCTCTGGCTGTCCCTGTTCAGTAGTTCTCAGATCCCTGGGCAGTGACAGATAGCATCAATATAAAAAGACGACATTTTAGAGAAAACTTGCCTGAACATCATCGTTATTGTTGTATCAAACCATTGTGAGAGTATCATCTCTTTCATAGAAACTTAGTAATGGCATCTCATGAATCGCTTGAAGAAATGGCTAAGCGGTTTCATAGATTTTTAAGCTGTTGAAATTATTTGGTATTTAATAGAGTAATGCAAGTGACTAGAAGACTAGCTAAAAATGAACATACTAAACTCCTAAGTTCAAATTTCCTATATATGTCTCACGCGTCACAAGAAGCATTGTGGGAATAGCTTCAAAGATCAACAATCAGATAAAAGAACTATGCTAAGGAAGAAAGGCCCTCCTACGAGACCAAGACCTGTATGGGGATTTGATCACGTGACTATACATTCGTCATTCACTAGACAGGGGTCCAGGCACGACATATTGACACATAAACGACAACTCCGATTTAATATTTTGAAGAATTTTCAGCTTGAAGAATTAAAATACTTCCTAAAGGAATTTCATAATGAAAATATTACGTACGAAATACCCCAATTCAAAGCTATATAATCATATACTCAAAAGTAAGCTGATAAAAAGTTGAAAGCTTTCTAATACATTTGCTGTGTTTGCTTGTCCTCGTCTACAGTGCCCAATGATCTCATCATCAGGTAAAACGATAGACTACATGTAATTGTTCTGCATACAAAAGAGATGATTAATAAAATATCATGGGCTTGCATATTCTTCGGCATCTTAACTTCAACGACTAGTGGCAGTTAGTTCTCAACGTCGGCACTACGATGATACAACTAGGAACATTCAGAGGATAAATCTTGCACTTTGCAATAACTGCAGACTTTGGACTATATTCAATGCGCTGCTACCCAGTCACCTTTATACAGAGGAAAGACATGATATTTGGGAAGATCGGGCGGTCGCTCCGAGCGAAACAAATATACTATGCGCATAACACGTAGAACAAGTCTGATCGACAGCCTGGTGCTTTGTTTCGACGAGTGTGAAAGTATGCTAGTCACAGGCTAGAAGAAGGGGAGGCTTGCTCCACATTCCTAGTATGTGTATGACTGAACAAAGTTCTGACTTCTAAACGATATGGAAAAACTAGTTGACCTCACAATATGCACTAACTTTTCGTCCTCTGCCCCATTGTATGTATCAGGTTACGCTCGAATATTTCTTTCATCTTCTCCTTTATTTTTCGCTTAACCTAGATGGTGTTTCAACGTGATTCAAACGACATACATAAACTGAATATATTAAGTTCGTTCAAACAGCTTTACCTCTTTTGAAATCTGAAAGAGTCAAAAGATTTCAGTTATCAATCCTTGGACCCAAATATAGATAGATACTTTAATAGAGAAAAGAATCTCTGGAAGACGCAAGAACTAGCTCATCAGGACCTAGCTCCTCTATTTACCCCTCTTGCATGATGTTTTTCGAAGCTCTTTTTCTTTATGAACTCTTGGGATATCTGGCAGCCACACCTCCTGTTCCCGTCAACTACACAAAGATCAAACCCACTCTATCACGCACACCCCTTTCCGTCTTAAGTCACTTCATCATCAACACCCGATATGGTTTATCATTAACCCACGCATATTCTAAAAATGCGTAGGCTAGGTACGCAATTATCTTCCTGCAGCAACTAACTACCCAGCCAGCTAGTACAGCAAATCCTAAATTCATATAATTATCACGAGCTTCACCTCCCCTCCCCTCACCTCCCCTCGCCTCACTTCCTTCCATCCTCATCCTCATCTCCAGTTCCCGAGTTCCCAAATTCCCAAGTTCTCAACTTCTCATCTTCTCAAATTCTCAACTAATCTCGTATCGAAATTGGGAATCCAGATCCTATAACTTATACAATTAGGTACTCCGATAATGATTTAGATACTTTCTACGACTCTGTATTTCTCAATGAAACGAAACGAAACGAAACGAAAATGAAAGAAAATGAAAAAGGAATAGGGGAAATCATCCAATCAGGAGAAATCAAGAGGAATTATGACATGTCATTTATTATTTTGCACGGGTTGGAATTTCAACGGTTTGAATACCCGGTTCTTTGATCCCTTGAACCTTCCTTTCTTCTCATTGCAAACTCCACATCTTGAGGAGAAATTGTTTCGACTTCAAGAATACTTCTCCAATTCACTTCGATTCATCTTTTCGGTCGACCTTTTCTTCAATAACACACAACAGAATTAAGACGCAAAAACACGAATTACAAATAGCGTAGCATAATCTTTCAAATCGTAAATATTTATTAAAAGCTAATTAATTAACCATCGAATGTAAGAAAAGCAAACCAAAGGCTGATGCAAATTATGCTGGTATCATGTTCGTAAAACCCATCCTTCCTTGCTTCCTTGCTTCACTAAAACGCCATGTCATACCCTACTATGCAACTCCAAACTCTCATCATCATCAAGTTCTCTTATCCTTTCAAGATATCTGAAGTACCTTAGACGATATGCGCAGCATCTCCGTTAAAGTGACCCGCACCTGCACCAACAGGTTTGCGTCCAATGCCCGATGTACCAGTTCCATTCTGGTATTCCTTATTTCTGATGTCTCCACCATGACCCACACCATGTCCATGTCCGTATCCACGACCATAAGCACCAAATCCACTATCGCTGTAGCCTTCAGTGCCCCATCCAGCTTTTCTTGTGAAGGTCGCATCCTCAAGGTCTGCTCCGGTACCAGGGAAAGGAGTTGAGCGGTTCAAAGGGATGTGGTTAGTTCTCCAATCCCAAATTGAGGCGTACACCATTCTGTAAGATGAGAACGCCATAACTGTTCCGATGATAGCGCCTGCGACACAATCATACCAATTGTGGTATTCGTCAATGGTGAGTGCACCTGCGATGAGCGTGGCGCCGAGAACAGGTGCGTATGTAACGATGAGTTTCCACATGGCAGGGTGGTAGTTTGACCAAACCTTCAGCTTTGCGTTCAAGTACAAGTACAAGAAGATGAAACCGGCAAAAGCAGCAGTGGAGTGACCAGATGGGAAGGATTCGAGAGAGTCATCGATTTCATCTTCGTCACCTGTACAAATTTTTCGATCGTACATGATGAAGTTGAGACCATTTCCTGTTTCTTGTGCCGTGGTTACTGGAATGTTGGGCTTGCATACGGTGAGGAAGTGAGGACGGAGACCACCAATGAGCCATTTGAGGAAAACTTGGAAGACGGCGGCTGTGATGAGGGAGTAGAGGAGACCAATTACGGCATTGTTCATGTCCCAGAAAGATCGAACGCGGATTTGAACAATCAAGAAGGCAGCGATAGGGACGAGAGATGCGAGGAGTGCAGCTTCCCAAATTGGAACGATTTCGTTACGGAGAGGCTAGATGAGTGTGTTAGATGTTGTTTTGTGTGTGTGTGAAATGATTGATGGGATAGATGGAGGGTATACTCACGTATGCGAATTGAGGATAAACAATCTCTCCATCTTGGAAATAGACTGGGAACGATCGAGAAGGAGCTGGATGAGCTTCATAAACACCCAGTCCAACAGCACCCATAGCAGCCATTGTGAGGATATCGAGCCAAGTGACTTTAAGCCATTGACCGAAACTTGGACGCTTGTTCATGGGAAGAACCAATGGTCCTTTACCATGATGCTTTGTCTCATGAGTAGCTACATTTGCGCCAGGCCCAGCAGTAGCAGGTGCCTGCTGTTTGCGTGAGAAAATGCCCATTTTATAGATGGTACCTTCGCAAGTAGGTAGGTATAAGATGGGATTTCGATCTTTCGATCTTTCTCTTGAAAGGATTTAGAGAGACGAGACGAGAGACAAGAGACGAAGCTGAGTAACAATTAAGTCAACAACTTGAAGAGCAACGAATACTCTGACTAAGTTGAGTCAAGATGACAAGAAGAGAGATTGAAATAAAGATATCACAAGCAATCCAAGGCCTTTAGCAGAAGGAAAGTTCAAACTTTAATACCCTTCTTTTCTTACCTTACCTACCTGCTTTTGGTGGAACGTGTTTGAGACGTCGTACCTTGATTTTTCTCTTTCCCAACGTCAATAAAGGAATGGCCACGAATGCCACCAATACCAACCAGTTACCAGTGTTTACCACAATTGACGTTATTCCTGTGGTTACGCCAGAATATTCCCCTCGTTCCCGCTAGTGGAAATGGCATGGAGAATTCTTTTGATTGGTTCATTGAGCTGCACGGATGATGATGTCAGCTTTCATTAGCCACACCGGGCCACACCTCTCGCAAGAACAGTCTTCTAGGCGCCTCCACGTAATCAAAAATCAAGGAAATAGCAACATTTGAACCTGCTCGAGCCACTTTCGCATAAAAATAAAATGCTATATTACATACGCCAAGATCGTCTGATGAGATTCTAATTTGCGTGTTTCTGATTTTCACCACATTTCGAGATTCCGCAAACTGACGGGACACTACAAGAATAGACTTGTGAATATCTCTTGTTGTATCTATCTTTGAAACTGGTCACAATCATTCATGAGATATAAAACAATCAAATTGTACACTCTGATATCAAACAAGTGAAGAATAAATTTATTGGAATTTTCCAAAAAATTGAAAAGTGTCCCGTCAATCCATGCACCCACTGGTGGTGGTCTCTTGCTTTAACCCCTGGTCTAACATTCTTAACTTCTTGGCGGCGACGGGAGCTTGATTGTGTTGGCAAAAGCTTGTTGTGCTTGCTAAACCTTGTGGTAAAGGTGCGTTTGCTCCGGTCTCATCTAATCCTTATTTGCACGACTGGTTTAAACTGGACATATCAGGCGTAATTCCTGTGGCTAGGATCCACGTCACTGATAAAATTGTTCTGATCGAGATCTTTCAAAATTCATTGACTATCTTCTGTCTGAGTGTTGCTTTTTGGGCAATTGAACAGTCCACCAACATTTCTCAGTTTCTTAATGAACAAATTTCTATTGATATTTAGCGCTCCTAAAACTGTTTTCATGTGATGATGTCCTATTGCTCTAAAATCTGCAACATCGCGAGAGGGAACATGCATAAATACGTCGCTACCACGCGCTCAATAAAATATGTTTCGCTCTAAGCTAACCCGGCAATATCCCAAACCTTCAAAGAAGCATCTCCACCCACAGAAGCGACTTTCTTTCCACCATCAACCCAACGAACACCGGTAACACCATCTTTGTGCGCATTGGGAGCTTTGACTCTTTTTCCTGGTGAAGCGAGACTCCAAACGAAAACGTTGGTATCGAGACTGCCACTCACGGCGTGGGTTCCAGCTTGGTTCCAATCTGCGGAAAAATATTAGTTGTGCGGCATGGGAAAATGGGTTGGAGCTTTGGGTATAAGACGTAAGACATCCTGTGAAAGAGAAGAAGAAAAAGCCTTACCAATGCTGGTTATTCTTGCCGTATGGCCACCCCATCTATCCGTCTTAATCTCCCAATCGGATGTATCGTAAACATGAATCTTGCCTGATGAATTTCCTGCCGCAAGAAGATCTCCACTGGGTGAAAATTCCAATGCGGAGATTACAGCTAGAGATTTTGTAAGTTGTGTTTTGGGAGATAAATTGTTTCCATCAACGCTGTATATATGTACAACATTGCGATCATCTCCTACTGCTACAATATTTCCGTTCGCTGTAACAGATGTTGGTGTGAAGTCCTTGGTTGCCACGGTATTCACGAGGCTACCTCCAGAGAAGATATCGATGCCGTTTGTAGTAGCAACAAACAATTTGTCGCCCCCAGCTGCTACTCCTTTAGGTTGACCATTCAACTTAGCTGCCTCACCAACGAAGGTATTTTGAGGAACGTCAATAGTTCGTAAAGTATCATCCCAAGCAACACTATAGGCTTTATCTCCAGCGCTGGCCCAACTAGATACTTGATTGGTATGCGAAGAACCTTCGGTAGCGGAGCCAACACCTGTGCCGACATCCCAGGAGACGACTCGGCCATCAAAACTACCTGTCCACAATGTTTGACCTTTGTCCGTGTGTGCTGAGCCAATGGCCGTAATAGCTTTGCCATGTCCTTGGACAATCTTTGTTGGTTTATCCGTCCCTTCAGCCAGATAATTTAGATCTCCAGCTAAGTTCAAACTGATGATCATTCCATCGCTTCGCGAAGGCCATACAACACCAACCTGGTGATCTGGAATGCTTACATTTCCTTCTCCGCCGAATCTCCAAGTTTGAACAGCTTTACCAGCTTCGACATCCCATAATTTGACGGTTTGGTCAGCGCTAGCTGTAACCAATCTCTTCGAGTCTTTCGCCCACGAGACACTGAATATACTTCCTGTATGCTCTCCCTCTCCGAAGCTTGCCTTGGTATCACCAGTTTTTCCGTCATATAATTGGATTTTGCGATCAGCCCCGACACTCACGAGGTGGTTTCCGTCCGGCGAAAATCCTACTCCGTAAATGTAACCCTTATGAAGCTCTCCCAACTTTGCATTGAATTTGAAAGGGGCTCCATGGAGGAACACCATGCTCATATCATCAGATCCAGTAGCTGCTCTGAGTGGTCTTTGCTGACGGATTGCAACCGAATTGATAACCGAAGTGTGTCCAACAATTTCTCCTACAGTATTTCCACTATCTGCAGTTATGCAAGCTCCAAATCGTTCTCGACCATCTCCCACTGCAATGATACGTTGAGAATCTCCATCCCAAGCAATATCATTAATTCTGCCATTTATAATATGATAATCTCCCTTGACATTAACTCCTTCTATAGAATCCCAGACCTTGACGCTTCCAGAGACATCACCACTAGCAATATAGTAACCGGAAGGAGAGAATCGAGCAACGGTGGTTTGAGTTGTGTGATTTGTGAATTGTTTACTTAATGAAGGATCATCGATATTACGAACGAAAACTGATTTACCAGACTAGAAACAAAGAGTCAGCACTTGCATATTGGTACTTCGAGATATACACGTACGGCATAAGCAATACGCTCCCCCTTTGGATCACAGCTTAGCTGTGTCGGACGGCCACGTTGAGTGTCTGGGGAAGCAGCAAGGATCTTGTCAATAGTGATGGACATCTTTCGTTAGCTCGACTTCAATGTTGAAAAGATTGGTGAGTTTCTGAAATTGTCAATAGTTTTTGTAAAATCAAGGTATTTTACAAGGGAGGTTATGGTTTATTCAATGGTTTCAAGAACCTTGAGGTCCATGATGAAGTAAGGCTGAGGGGCAGACATTAGTGGGGTTGGCCTTGCCGTTTTAGCTACCGTAGATCTCAGCCACAATTAAATCTGGCAGGCTCCAGCCTTATATACTCGTCTGGGTTTCACTAGTGAATGTCATCAGTAACGTCAAATGTTAGGCAACCGAGAATTGGATGTCTATAAAACGATGATACTATTCGGTTCCCCATCGCAAGTGAATACTCATCATATTCGGCTGAGCTTATTGATGATTATACATTTCAATCATCTCCTGACCTACTTCTCTGACTTAAAAAGAGCTTGTCAAACTCAAGATACAAAAACAGCAATTCGACGTCGTACTCATCAAGATATCACACAAGATGTTTGTGACGTATGATCCAGATGGAGATTTGGTCCTACTTCTTACACGAGCCATAGAGCTGGGAGACACAAACGCAGGAAAGAATCTAGGAGATTCAGCAAGGGCAAAGGCAGAATCACGAGACTACTCGGAGGAGAACGATTCAATGGATGAACCAAGCGTTAGCGGCGAAGGTATACATATGTTAGTCTCATCCAAGCACATGTGTCTTGCTTCTCCTGTATTCAAAGCCATGCTTCAACACAACAATTTCAAATAAGGTCGAGAACTGGCTTCTGCGGGCAAGATTGAGATTTCCTTGCCTGATGATGACCCTGATGCTTTTGCTATCTTGTTATGTATTATTCATGGTCGGACAAGGAATGTTCCTCGTGAAATCGATTTGGATCTCTTATCGAATATTTCTACCCTGGTTGATAAGTATCAATTACATGAGGTAGCTGAAATTATGTCTGATAGATGGATATCTTTGCTTGAAGCCGAGTTACCGGAGGAATTTACCGAAGACTTACTTCCATGGCTTAGTATCTCTTGGGTATTTGAAAAGCCAGGTATCTTCAAAGAAGTCACTCGGATTGCAGAACGACAAAGTAATGGTAAGATTGGTGAAGACAGAGATGATATTCCGATACCAAATCGAGTTCTTGGTAAGACAGATTATGCCCTTTTTCCTGAAGTTCTGAACACATGATATGACTAACACTGTTGAAGATGCAATTCAGGAACGAAGATTGACTGCAATAGCCGATGCCTATTTCACAGTCGAAACAATACTCAACACCGGTAAACATTATTGCACCGCACCCCGCAAAGACTCCTTCGAATGTAGTGGCATGGTCCTTGGAACGCTTTTACAAAGCTCTACAAACCTAGGCATATTTCCCGTGCCAGATCTCACTGACACAGAGCTCACATTTAACTATGTCGTCAACCAAATCCGCAAAGTGGAAGTGGTTGCTCTCTGTGATAAAATATCTCCGTTCAAAGGGTTCGAGTATCATCATTGGTCTACTCATGGTGTCAAACAAGCTATCGATACTGCACTGGCGAATCTTGAGAAAAGGTTATCTGGATTAGATATGGAGGATTTTAAGAAGGGAAAGAGAGTGCGGCCAGAGCTTAAGCTATCAGCAAGAGTGAAGGCGAATAATTTGGACATGACACAGTTGTCGCTTACGCCTTTTTGATATAACAAATTCTACGGGTTCTCTGGGAGAAGCTTCTGGGAACGAGAAGATATACTTAATCACTAATTGTTTACCCACACTTCACTTTCGTTTTCCTATCACTTCATTTCCTATTCTCTCACTTGAAAATAAACCAATTGTCAGCAGCTCGAAGGATAGTTCTCTACTTATTCCTCGACATCGCAATCAATTTCAGTTATCTCGCTCGACCCTTACGAGCAACGATATCATATACACCACAAAATTATCGACTCTAGTTTCCTCCAAACTTATTTCTATTACTTACCGGATCCACAACTTTGCAGTATTCCAGAAATCACAGGAGTTCTTTATCTTATCCATATATACCATACCAGATCAGCGTCAGAGCTCGATTTTCTTCAATCTACAATTTTTCG
The DNA here is from genome assembly GCA_014898285.1 of Botrytis aclada. Lineage (NCBI taxonomy): Eukaryota > Fungi > Ascomycota > Leotiomycetes > Helotiales > Sclerotiniaceae > Botrytis > Botrytis aclada. Next base: position 1,184,511 of record RCSV01000007.1, read on the forward strand.
AATCTCTTATCCTCTTTTCTGTCAACAATATCAGATCCACACCAAACATCAATCCTACTACGATGGCATCAGACACCGCCGAAGTTTCGGAGAAGCTTATCTTTGATTCCAAAGGCGATGTGCTTCTTATCTTTAAACGGCATCCTGAGGACAAAGAGGAAGGCAAAGACTCACCAAATGAGGCAAGTCCGTTGAAGAGAAAGAAGTATATGCTCCTCCGAGCGCTCTCCCGTTGATTCAAAACTGACAGTACCATCAGTCCCGATGATACTTCCAACACCATCAGTATGCTTGTTTCTTCGAAACATTTGATACTTGTATCGCCTGTCTTCGACGCAATGATAGGCAATGCTAGATTTAAAGAAGGCGTCGAGTTACTCGCGTGTGGAAAGGTTGAAATTAAGCTGCCCGATGACGATCCTGACGCATTCGCAATCATAGCCAATGTCATTCACCATCGCAATAAAATAGTTCCCGAAAATATCAGCTTTCATTTGTTCCTAAAAGTAGCAATCCTTACAGAGAAGTATCAAATGTTTGGTGCGATGCGGTGGGTTTCAAAAGAATGGTTCGATAATTTGCCTTGCTCCATTCACAATAAGTTCATTAATATATATGCGCTCATCTTCACGTCGTCGGTCTTTGGCAACGCCCATATGTTTGAGAGGCACACACGGAGGGCAATCTTGCACTCTGAAGGTAATTTTGGTGCTAACATGAAGAATGATTATTATTTTCGCCCCTCAATCATCGGTATGTTTAGCAAGATTGAACTAAAGCACTATCGACTAATTTGACACCAGATGCAATCAAGGCAGCCCGTACGCAAGCTTTGTCTGATGTATATGATGCTCTTAATAGTTTTATCAAGCGAGGAACTGAGCCACTACCATATTGCGACGACCGACACGATATATGCGGAATCATGACTACTGGCTGTTTTCTAAAAAGTCTCAGTAATGAGATAGGTTGGCCGTTTCCTCTTGCTCCATACACCGGAACCAATCTCTCCAATATTCACAAATACGTCACCAAACTCAGTATTCGAACTTTGTGTGCAGAAGGAAGAAAATTCGGTGATCAGGGAGGAACATCAGTGCCTGGTCTAGGGTGCAAAAATCAGCTGATGTTCACAAAGATGATTGGGGTACAGATCAAGGAGCTCGAAAGGAAAATTGCTGGTTTGAATATCGAAAAGTTCCAATAGAAAGTCCCAGCGAAAGGGGATTTGGCCTTTTGTGACTAGCTCTTAACTTCAACAAATTGCGGTAACAAGACGGCGAAGAGAGCATTTGGATGGTGGAAATCGATACGCTATGGGTCTTCCACTCAGTTTAACGAAATCCTGGTACCACATACACAAAATCCACCGCATGCGAAGGGTTGGAGAAAAACATAAAACACTGGTTTACAACAACATCCAGAAGATATGAGCTTGTCCTACAGTGCCATCACACTACTTCACACAGGATCAGCACGTTGAATGGAATGATAGGAGAGTAGGATGCATCACTTCTACCTCACGAATCTTAAATAATTCTACCCTGGGACGACATTGCCAGGAACATGATTACAGATTATTCATTGGGAAGACATTTCAAGCACAGCAGCACATTTCTATCAAAAGTCTCTACTTCGTTCTATTTTTTTTAATACAATTCATACTCCATATCAGCAAACGCAGCATGTCTCTAAACACTGGAAGACCAATCTGAATCAGATTCGTCTCACATGAACTTGTTTCTAAACACTTTCATTATCTTTACAGACTTTCTTCTTATGCACCTGATCATTTCGTTGTGGTGGCTTCGCGATGGTTTTACTCACCAGTTACTAATAAGTATGCGATAGCAATACAATATTTTAATTCTATTTTTCACTTCTCCTGCGTCTTGAGGGCCTGAACCTTTACAACATCCTCGTGCCCGCCTATCTATCATTGTTTTAGCTCACTCATACTAACTCGACTCCTCATTTGGTATTCTAAAATGCATGCACGTGTAACTTCATCAATATTCAGATGTCCAGTCCAAAAGCAGACGCCCACTACAAGACGAAATTAACACACAGATCTTAATCACCATGAAAGCGACATTTCACGCTATTTCGATTTAAATTCCAACTCATACTCTACAGCCTTGTAAACCCGCCCTCAGGGGGTTGCAACCAATTCCTCTCATCATACACATTCTCCCCCTCAATAACATGAAACGTATAAATAATTCTCCCCTTCTCGCTCGTATTCCTCTCACTCTTATGCAACAAATTTCCATGGATAAGCACCAAATCTCCCGCTTTAACTTCGCCCATTACATAACTCCCTTCCTTTTCCCCTCCCTCTTTTTCCCTCTTTTCCAAACCCCTCGGGAAAACCTCCCCCTTATTCTCCACAAACTCCGTCCCCCCACCATCTTTCCTTCTAACAAATCTCTTCCCCACCGCCTCCCACTTATGACTCCCAGGCCAAAAACTCAAACATCCATTTTCCCTCGTCGCATCTTCGAGCGCGTACCAAAATCCTACTGCACTCGGTGGATCGGTATATAAAAATGTGGAATCTTGATGTGGGGGGACTGCGCCGCCAATTTCAGGGTTCTTGCAAATTATCATCGATTGCAAACATTGGGGTTCCTTGAAGCCGAGGGATTGCGCGATGAGGGAGGGAGAGTGAGTGGCGTTTGGGGAGAGAAGCGCGGCGAAGGGGGGCGAGAGTGAATGGAGGGCGTGCCCGATTTTGTTTATGGAGAGATGTTTGGGTTTTAGGAGTTCGCCTTTCGGGGAGAGTGCGTCTATTTTCTTGGGTGTTAGTGATTGATAGATAGTGAATATTCAATTTAATCCAACGGGGTTGTATGAAGTCAAAAAATTATATGAATTGAACGATTCATGATCCAAAACACTCGAAAACATACCTTCTTCGAAGAAAAATCGTATCTTATCACCACTCTCCAAGAAATAGCTATCCCCAACATGTTCAACGTCATCTCCTTCCCCAGTACTAAATTTTGTCATAGGATGATCTTCCAGCGAGAATTTATTCAACATAGAATGAGTTTCGGATAGCAGGGAGGAAACCGTTTCTTGGGAGAGAGCTCCTGGGATTATCAAATAACCATCTTTGTTAAAGGTGTCGAGCTGCTCTTTTGTGAGGCCCTTGGTAGCAGCAGGCGGCGGCGATGTACGAGAGGGAGACATGTTTGCTTTGAATTGAGGAAATTGCTATTTCTGAGAGAGTTGAGGGTTTGATAGGAAAGCAAGATGTGGAGTTTAAGGAGATGGATTCTCTTATCGAATGACCCCTCACTCGATAAGCATGCCTCCTAGCCATGCCACGCTAGCCTAGTACCTGGGCCGAACTATGTCGGAATTGCCCGGACGGCTCGTTTGCTAGAGCATACTTTCCAATTGCATGCTTGAATCGGGAAGCAATTGTTGAGAGCAACAATCTGGTGTGGTATTTACTTCGTGTGAGATCTACAGCAGTGGTAGCTGGTAATATGAGGAGATCTTGTGTAAGTAAGAAGAGAAAACACGCAGGATGCGTCAACAAAGACCCAAAAGATTCACGTTCACAGTGATTGATTACAACACATTCCGACTCGCGTAGGAAATCTGGGAGGGGATCACAGAATACCTTCATGTTCCAAATCATGTACCTGTTTTCTCTTTTGACGACAACAAATACGTTTGCAATGCGAATCCCGATATCTCGAGTGATGTTGGCTTGGATAGTGAGTGGGTGGTAAAACAAGATCCTGAGAAAAATTTATCATTCCCGCCTTTGCATAAAAAGAGTTGCGGAACACAAGCTTTCAAAAATTAACAGCTGGTCGCTGAGGGGTTCGAACCCTCGCATCTCTCGATAATGGTGATTTCAACCTCCTAGAAGGTGTCTTAAAACCATCGCCTTAGACCACTCGGCCAAACGACCACTGTGCTGTTGTGCAGTTTTGTGCGTAATAATCAATTAAAGCAACGCGAAGATATCAATAACATTTTCCCGCTCAATCTCGTTTCAAAAAATAAATAATTTTAATGGCAGTAGTGAGCCCTCTTAAATATTTCTGCTCCCCAAAAATCTACCTTCAATTCACCTGTTCTTTTACAGATTCTCAACCTTTCAAAAAGTTCGAGCGAAACTTTTTGATGCGGGGCAGCACCTGGGCGGGGTAAAAGAAGGACCAGTACTAGAAGCACCACTTCTATATCCCAATCCTCAGGTCGAGGATTTTCCTGTTCTGTCAGACGCAGATACCATCGACATCTAAATTGTTCCTATCCATCCGTCCACTCATGAGCACCTCACTGAGAATACCATTTCTCAAAAGTACATCGTCATGGCTCTCAACTGAACTTCTTGATACTCTGGTGCGTGATTTGGACTATCGAAATGAGTAACACATGTACTTATAACGACCTAGTCTTCAAAGAAGAGCCGTAAATACGTTTACTCAATTTATAGATGATATAGTTATCACTTAGAATTACATCCGTTCTCTGAGGACCAATTCGATTCCCTCAATTGGCAAAGTGGTAATCACCGAACTGGAAAGATATTCTTTCGAAGACCCTAAAATCCATTAGGACAAACCCGCGGGGTAGCCGGGCCCTCAGCCAGTCTTGAAGTTTATCCGGGCCGTGAAAGAAGATTCCTTTAATTAAGCTATCGTCTGGAGTCTCAAAGGACACTTTCTGATCTTCTCGTATGTTTCCTCGTACGCTCACTCTACTTCGTGTCCGGTGTACTTCATCATGAATGACATCATGCCTTTCTCCAATACTCACATCGCTATTTTCGGGTTTGATTCTCCTTTTCGAGCTAAAGCCGTTCATATAGTTATAAATAATTCTTTCTTTGAAGTATCTGAAATTTGGGCTCGCTATATTTCTTTGATCATTGGCGGAACTTTGCACTCTGCACTTAAAGCTAGCATAATCTCGAAGTCGAGGCAGCTCAAGACAAAGAGAAAATTCTTTGAGATGACACGTAGATGAGGAAGGGGAACTGATTTCTAGAAATCCACTAGTCGTTGATATTTTTGAATATAAGTTATGCTTCCGATGGGTTTGCTTTTGGATGGTGTTTGGTATTATCGCAGTGCTATATCCGAGATGAAAGATTGACTCCTCCTCAGCGAGTTAACTTTGGAGTGATCAATACTTGACTGTTGAGTGTATCTTGCTACCTAGTGATCATATTTCCTCGCTATAATGCCCTTAAGAAAGGCCTCTCTCTACCAAGGTCGCTTTGGGATTAGAAAATAAAATCCGTTCTAGATGAGAAATATTACAGATATATACATCGACTTCCGTTGACTTGAGTTGTGGTGTTTACCGGATCATAGTCTCGTAGTCCTGGGTGCATTGTCGCATGATCTTCTCATTTACGCCAAAGCCTTTCCGGATCTCAATTTTCTTAAGTCCGCGTGGCGGATCACATATCCGCGATTGTTCTCACCATGGCGCTAGTCGTGGTGTTTACCATATGGTAGTATTTATTCTTAGAACTCGAGATGGTGACGATATATGCGGTTATGGCTCTATCCGTCGCTTTTTCAAAATGACTGACAGATGCCTGATTTTCTCAAACCCGATTTTGGTGATAGGCCACAGGTATATACATCCTAGACTGACTCCCTACACAGTTTGTGATTATGGTATTCTTTAAATGAATGACTGAGCTGCCCACTTTTCAACTGGAGCTGTTCAAAATTTTGATTTGAATGATGGCTGTTACTCCAATCCAGTCCCTCGTCTCAAGTTTACCCCCAGAGGTTCTTGCAAAGATTCCAGCTATCGCTGCTCCCCTCGGTGTCACTTCAAACTTGGTTAACCCAACAAGTAGAGGTTGGGTACTTGCTACTGTCAGTTCGATATTGGCTGGCCTGATGATAATATGTTACGCCATTCGAGTTTACACAAGATTGGCAATTCAGCGAAAAGTAACATGGTGTGATTGTTAGTTGCTCATTGTCATTCCAGAGGTTCATTCGAACTAACTGCATATTAGTCACTCTACTTATAGGTTTCGTACGTAGCATTGCTTTGGCGATTGGTATCTGGTATTGATTTTCCAGCAGCTTAGCGCGTTGGTGGTCTATATCGATGTTCTGATATGTAAGTACGCCTGCAACTACTACACATGTATCAAGCATAACTGACCTTCCAAAAGCTGTCACTGGAGATGGAGTCGTCGGTATTCATTCATGGGATATCTCCTTATTGCGTCTATTCAGTCGACGGAATTTGATAGTATGCATTCTTCTCCCCTAACCTACCACCTTTGATGCTTTAAGTTCAGTTCTTACATCAACTAGGCTCTTTACATAGGTACTTGGATGGTCTATTTTGCTCTAGGCTTCGTAAAGCTTTCTCTCTTCCTTATCTACCTTGAGATATTTGTAGGATTACAATGGATGAAAGTTTGTGTATACATTGGTGCTACGCTTTCTTCCCTTTTTTATCTCGCTATTACGGTCGTCCAATTTTATCTAGCAACGCCTTTCAATGGCGAAACATGGAGATCACATATAGTCTCAGCCCGCACACTCAAAGGGATCACCTTTTCTGTCCCCACGGCCGCTGTGGGTTTGGCGATCGATGTTTATCTTTTTATCTTGCCGTTCATTGCTGTCATTCGGTTACATCTACCCATGCGGAAGCGAATACCTGCTATGATGATGTTTAGTGTCGGATTACTGTGAGTGTAACCTCTTTACTCTTCTAAATTCGACCTCTGACATATGGGTGATAATAGCGCTTGCATGGGATCTGCTTTAAGTATATATTACCGGGTACAGTTTAATCGAACTGATGATATGGGTTGGAATCTTCTCAATTGCAATTTGGTATTGTGGGTACCTTCTTTCTATCCGAGATATGGCTACAGAAGATGAAGCTGACAGAGAGAAAGTAATGTCGACCTAGATATCGGCATTATGTTATGCTGCTTCCTACCCATGCGTCTATTTTTCCGCACATACCGACACGCGTTTTCAAGCGTAGCTGTCGCTCTCGCATCTTGTCTGCGCTATAGATCAGAACCACCAAAATTAAGCGCTCATACCACACATTACACAGAGGAATCAAAACAAAAATCTGCTATTACTATACCAGCACCGACAAAAGCTCTAGGTCAAAATCTTTATCCAAATCTTGATGTGACGAGGCCATCGGATTTCGAAGGTAGCGGCTTGAGCAGTGAAGGATGTGATGGCATGTCCACGCAAACGGCCGGCAAACATCCTTTTTCCATTGCTACTCATGAGCTTCGCCACTAGGCTTGAATTGATGTTCGAATGAGCAAAGAGGAGAGCAAAGTTAAGGTAGGGTTAACATTCATCAAGAGGGATGTATAGTCAAGCGAAAATTAAGCTCATTTTGAATGACCAGAATGAAATTGTACACGAGAAGAGGAAGAAAACAGACTACATTTTCATTTACAATATGGGTTCTAAAATTTATCCTGCAAGAGCAGATTGTGCTTAGTGGAACGTGAAGTTTTGGCTTTGAAAGAGAACGCTCTTAGCATTTTCGATTTGATATTTAGAAGCACAGAAGTATCATGATCCATAATATCTGTAGAGGATAATAGAAATTGATAAGATGTTTTGTATCAATAAGTAAGAAATGATATTTACTGCCTACTATAACCGTTGCCAACCAAGTTTGAAGTGACTGTCTTTCTACCTAATACCGCCACATAGAAGCTGGTTTTCTCAACAAAAGTCCTTTGCACAACATCAAATATTTTTGAAACTTGTTCCCATACAATCAAAGCCCCTCAATATGACATCAATAGGAAATTGAGACGATAAGGACGACTGAGAAAAATCAAAGGCATCAGCCTTTTTCTCTACTATTCGATTCCCCCGAACCCACTTTCTCTTGACAAAGAAGTACCATCATACCATCATTCGACGAGACAACCAGAAAAATTTACACAAAGCGGATGAATCAAAGAAACCATAGCTGCGAAAGAAAGTGGCGATTTGAAAAAGTACCGGGGTCAAAAGGAGCCGTGTTGTAAAGTGTGATGTAATGAAAGGGCAGAAGTTTTTGAGGGCGACATCGCCGCAATAAGAATGCTGCTATGAGATAGGGGCAGGAACACAGTCTAATGCTTTGACTTGATGCGGGTGGCATGGTGGATTGTGATGTCGCGCTCTTTGTAACAACTTGTTGTTATGCAAGAGATGACATCAGTCTATGGCTCATTCCCAGTAGGATTGAATAGAAAATGAGCAGTAAAAGACCTCCCGCTAGAGAATAACTCAGTCACCCGCTCTTCTCCAAAAATCACTATCATTATCAATGTCATAATTATCGACGCTATAATCAGAATCACCATGCATCCCAAAGATCAAGCCATTGATATTCGTCTTCGCCATATTCATCAGGTTGCGGGGTTTCCGTAGTGTTGATAGTCCATCCGTGGTTCAACATTTCCTTTTTAATATAATCACCCGGACTCTCGTCATACAAGTTGACAGTAATGTTTTGTAGAGATGGAATAGCTCTGAATCCAGAATCGACTAAAGCCAAAGCCTCCGCAACAGCACTGAGATTTTCAAGTCCATCGAGCCTGGTTTGCCAAGCATTGGTGCTTCCTGAATCGGTTTCAAGCGTAATCAAACTGGTACAGTCGTTTTGAATTTTCGACAAGCCCTGAGAGTCGCTGACTTTAAGCTCAATATTAGAAGGTTCCAGACTGTAAAAAGAGGGGAAGGTGATAGCAATATGTCGGATAGAGCTGGCATTGATAGGACCAATCTTATTGAGAAAACCCTGAGCATCCCATAAGACGAATTCGAAGGTATTCTGCGCGTAAAATACTGACGTGGCTTCGCCGTGGATAGTCCTGCATGTGAAAAGTAGGCCCCGAGTCAGGTTTCTGGGTAGGAATCGCAGCTGGAAGTCTATCTCGATAAAGGATTCACACACCAAGAGCTCCTCATAAATCTTGTTGCGAAGTTCCCTGGGAAGGCTGAGAATGTTGGCCGGCATTTCGGTGGCGGTGTGAGCTTGAGGCCTCCTACGCTCACTGCGACAAGCAATCGATGATTGTTTTCTCACAAGCTGTCAATTGCAGGCGGGATGTAAAATCGACCTATACACGATATGTTGTTGGGAAGTTGATTGCCAGGTCAGAGTTGAGAAAAAACCACCCCATTACCTTTCCATCGCTTAGGGAAGTGAAAGAAAACAAGCAGTCAGCGTTTCATCAGCCACAAGCCTCACCTCTTGTACAACCTCACCCTGTACAACCAACTCATTTCCCTGGATTCATTAGCTTCTCTATCCTGATGACTTATCGATCTTTGTATCATCACACAACCTCACGGTTGATATCCATGATACACACTAACAAGTCCTGAGTAACACTTTTCCATGCATTAACCCGTAACCTCGGGATCCCCCGTTCCCTCCTTTCTCTATCTGCCACCCTTTATCGTGATCGCAAGCCCGCAAGCCAGAAAAAGGAAATTTGTATCCCTTTTCGTGGCCGTGAAGTCGTCTAATCTCCCTATGTGCACATTTCTTGGAGATATTTGAAGAAATGCCGAGGAACAAATACTTGTGCTGATTCGTAAAAATATGAAAAGATGCTAATTACTACAAGGAAAGGCAGAAGCTATCTATCCATCAAGTCAAATGTACCAATGGTTGACCTCTAACCTCTTAAACTTCAGTATGGTAACGTTATATGATAAGCGACGAGAAACTGCAAATGTTAGTGAGCCTCTGAATAAGCTTCGGCGCCATCATGGATTCATTGCATGAGCCAATACAAGGGACTGAGATATAATCAAGACGATAAGCATGCTTTCATTGGCCTAAATCCTAATTTTTACCCATCAGTTCATATTAATCCAACCAAATTCAGTCCATCAGTCGTATACGCATAGATTCATACAGCCGCGCTCAGAATGCTCAAATGCAGAAAATGATCCACCCAAATCAAGAGACCTTGGGAAGTCTTTTTACAGAACTTCCATGTTGTTACCCAGTGTATAGATACCAAGGGAAGTAAAATTGAAACGTTATAGCCATGTCAATGTATCACGAGTTTGTTGCAGTGTTGCCAGAAGTAGAATTATGCGGAAATTCCTCCGGAGCGCTCACTTGGTATGAGTTCGTAGCCATCTTCAGGAGCGAGGGCAAAGGCGGAGATAGCAATACCTGCAGCGGATGCAATCGAGAGACACCAACTAATGGTGCAGAAAATCCATCCTTTGTCGAGCTTCCAGCCTGGGAAGAATTGCTCATCATGGTCATATAGATATGTCTGCCAATAGTCAGTATCAACTCGCCTCTCGTCCATTAATTTCCAAAACAAGCACAACATACCACAATACTCATACTAGCTGCTTGGACTATACCCTCCAACACCAGCAAGAAGGCTAGTATTTTCCAGCCCGTCTCTCTTTTCTGCTTGCCACCGAATAAGACAACTACATATGCCACCAATGTAACCAACTCTACCACAGCCGCAAAAGACATGAGAAATCCTACGGATCGCCACATGGAACAGAATCCCCTGTCTGGCCCTGCACAATCTTCCGTTGTAGGGAAATGAGAAGAGTGGCCTGTGAGCGAACTATAGCTGCGATGAAGTCCTATCGATTTCGTTACATGATTACCGTTCGGTGTCGTTACATCCCATGTGATCCAATCAGGTATGAAGATCGATACAAAAGTCAGTGTTGTCGCTATTCGATTTAAATCATCAGCTACTGTACTATAATGCTTTGGCACAAGATGGCGAAATCAACTCAAAGGGCTAGATTCTGGTCAAGAGAACTGCCATACTACTGACAAATACAAATGATGCAGAGAATAACGTACCAGCGATAAACACTGCGAGAGCAACACTGTAAACATAAACCCTCGTCATGTTGCTGTAAATATGCCCAAGGATACTTTCGCAGACTTCCTAAATTCCCACCTCTCCTTCGATCCAAGTGTTTGTTCCCGTCTCGCCTCCAGGTACTTGATATCGAAGGATCAGTTTTTCTCTTGAAGAGATATAAAGATAAGAGACAACGGAGGTCTCTGAAGAACGAAGAAAATAGGAATGAGGGGTTCGAGTCGTTGTGATTGAATCAATATGGGTCTTCGAAGAAAGATTGCGAAGCACAAACCGGTTGGCCTGGCCTGGCCTTCCTTCCTAATCGAGTGATTCGCTGATATTAAATAAAGCTTTCTCCAAGTTATCTATTGCCAAAACATACAACAAATGGCGGTGAAGGTTTGTTTCGCAAAAAGATCCGGTTCCTTCAATTATAATTACCTGTATCACGTCTCAAAATTTCAAGTAGATAGATAGATGATTCTGTGCATGTTTGAAGTGATGGGATTCTTTGAGTTTAGGAAAGGTGGGAGGATCATTAACTTTAGTTAGACTCTAAAGAGTGGAGTGGAGTGTCGAAATGACGTTGGATATTTAACGAGTTCTAATGGGAGGCTTCGGAAAATTCGACAGATTTTAATCACGAGGACTGATTTAGATATGGCTGCATACAATTGCATACAGGGAACAGCAAGTAGTATCACATTATCACTAGGTAGGTACTGATAAGAAGCAATAGTGTATGAGAATTGTTATATTATTGGTGACAAAAGAACATTTGGTATTTGATGCCATGTCTTTTATTTGGGTATCTCAATTAACAATGTCGTGGTTGATTTAGATGTCGGATAAAATGCACCCACTGAACAGCCACCACTATGTATTATCTGCTCAGCCATGCCTTATTGGCCACCCAAAAAGAAATCAGGGAATCGACTTAGGCATTTCCATGATCTTCAACTGAATTATCGAATATGCAATTGATGTTTGTACTTTGTAGGCAAGAAAAATTGAAGCTGATTGTAAGTCTTCAACCCACGTCAGCTCTCAAACTATCCTTCTGAACAACCATCATAATGAGAGGTAACGTGTGATCAATACCACTCACTCAATGTTGGATCCCGTCCTCAATCACTGTCCTCACTTTCGCTGCTGCTCGACCCGTTTTCACTGGAAGAATCCTCATCATCACTACCCGAACTAGATGAGCTGCTTGATGAACTGGAAGATGCATCGCCTTTGTTGTTACCGTCCACCATTGACTCGTCATCGGAGCTGCTATCATCAGAGTCACTACTTGAATCTGAGTCAGAAGAGCTCGAATCATCAGCGGCAAGTGTCCGTTGCTTTCTTTTCCTTCCAATCTTCTGAGGGGTACCATCATTCAATCGCAATCTCTTTTCTCCATCCGTCGCTACAGATTCTGTTTCCGTGGCTTGCGTATCCGTCGTCTCTTCGGAAGACGAAGAGCCCAATTCAGCAAGAATTTGTTCGGCTCTCATTCTTTTGGCCATTCTTGGAGCCATTGCTGCGTCCGACAATCCCATAATGACACCTTCTTCATACCCCATTCGCGACGATGCCCCAGCGGCGGTCATTGATGCAACGTATTCATTCATGGCAAGGTCGTACTCTCTTTGTCTTTTGCTACTGTCTGCCATGGTTGCTGGAAATCCAGAAGCATCAGCCTCTCGATCTTTCACCTTGATAGCTAATGCTTCGTCTCGAAGTCTTTTTCTGACCCCTCCCTGCAAACCTCTGACGTACTCGTAGAGAAGATGGACGTGATCGGAAGGAACGACCTCAACGCTGAAAGCGTGCTTCAATAGGTGATTTTGGTGATTTTTGTTGAACTTCCACGTCTCCCTCGATTCGTGATACTGTCTCAGATACGCTAAGAATGGACGTGGGGCGGCAGTTGGTTTGGAGACTTTTGACTTCTTCACAGACTTTTGGGGATTCGAATCCTTCTCAGTGGTACCATTTTCTGGTTTGGCTTCCGATTTTGACTTCTTGACTCTCTTCACCCTTCGTTCCTTTTCTGGGAGCGTAGTGTCAAACTGTTCCTCGACGATAGGTGGTGCGGGTGTTTCGAATGCTTGACTCGTAGAAGGGCCGTAGAAAAAGTCGTCTTGTGCTTTTTGATCGGCCACCCAACCTAAGTATAACTGTTTTATACTATCGCCATCTTGGGATTTTGTTTCCGGGGTGAATGTCACTGATTTTTTTAGCGCAGATTTTCTGGGTGTAGTTATAATTGAATCGGGAACGACCGATCGTTGTGGTTCAGAAGCAGGAGGATGAGAGTCGAGACTCTTCGGCTTTTTCGCAGACGTTTCGTGTTCGGACTCGGTATCGTCTCTTGGTCTTTTCCTGTTTGCTATCTCAATTTCTTTAAGAGGTTCGGTAATTGAGGCTTGAGTATTTGACTCTGAGGAATCTGGGGACGATTTCAACTTTAAGCCTAATCGTTTCCATGAGGGGATTCGTGGCGCCCCTCCACTCGCGGAAGGTGAAGGTATCATGGCAAAGAGCTTGGGAAATCTAACAATCTATAGACACATGAACTTAAATCTATGCTCCGTAAGATAAGCCTTGATATGCGACAGAAAAAAACAAAAAATTGACGCTCAGATTGATGTTGATGTGAAGGACCGCGAATCAACTTTTTTCTCTTGATAAGAATACCCGCCGCTTTAATACCCGGCGCTAAACTATTTTGAACGATAGTCCAGGCTTCAAGCTTCCGCGTGTAAAGGTTAGATACCAGTAGCTACTGTACATGACAACTTTGAAGCATCATAATTTCTTCCACGTCTTTATTCCTCACCTAAACCACCACGATACCTGTTGATTCTAATTTACAAGTAGCCATCGTCTCTAAATACCCTATCCTTCAAATTTAAATAACAAGCCAACTTCTTCAAAATGTCGGGTATGTTTGTTCTCGCGCGCCCACCTCTTGACAAGCTCCTCAAGAAGCTCGAGAAGCTTGAACTAACAATTCACAATAGGTAGCGCAGGTTACGACAGACATATCACGATCTTTTCTGATCAAGGAAGATTATACCAAGTCGGTACGCAGATCCAGACGCAAATAGAACCGTTAAAGCCATGGGATTCGTAGGATCTCAACTTTATTGATCTATCACGACCCCAATCCAACATAACAGCATGCAATAACATTATACTAACTGCTCTTGCGAGAATAGAGTATGCTTTCAAAGCTATCACCGCTGCGAACATCATGTCTGTAGGCATTCGAGGAAAGGATTGTGCCGTTGTTTTGTCTCAAAAGAAGGTTCCCGTACGACATACTGATCCAGATTCTATTTCAAGTTCAATACTAATACAATGGTGCTCCACATAGGATAAGCTCATTGATCCATCATCCGTCTCCCACATCTTTCAATTGTCGCCATCCGTAGGATGCGTCATGACAGGTTCTATCGCGGATGCCAGAGCCTCTGTTCAAAGAGCTATTGGCGAGGCTGCCGAATTCAGATACAAGTTTGGATACGAGATGCCGTGTGATGCCCTGGCAAAGAGGATCGCCAATATCAGCCAAGTCTATACCCAAAGAGTAAGCTTACTTAATGAAACCTTTGTCGAATTTTTGGATGATACTGTATCTTTGTTCATCTTGCTAATTTGATATTGTTTTTAGGCATACATGAGACCGTATGGTGTTGCAACCACGTTAATATCGTTGGATTCTGAATTTGGTCCTCAACTGTACAAATGTGACCCAGCTGGTTACTACACTGGTTACAAAGGAACAGCTTCGGGTCCAAAACAACAGGAGGCGTTCAATCACCTGGAGAAAAAGCTTAAGAACAAGGATTGTGCAGAAGGTAGCTGGGAAGATGTAGTAGAATTAGGCATCACAACTTTGAGCACAGTTCTCAGCGTCGATTTCAAGAAAGGAGAATTGGAGATTGGTATTGTTGGAGGGCCAAGAAAGGACGGAAAGGAGGGTACAGATCCGGGCTTCAGGGCTTTGACTGAAGAGGAGATCGATGAGAGGTTACAGGCAATCGCAGAAAAAGACTAGTTGCCGATCATGAGTGAAGAGATGAGGCAAGATATCCAGATGAGGCAACTATGAAATACGCTCGGTAATACCGGCGAATGACTGATCAAGAAATACTATTGCTATTAAATTCAATTTATGATGCCAATCTGCATTTGATACTGAGCACTGCTAGGCGAGAAGCCACATATCTTTTGTCGTCTCGTTAATTTTGGTGTAACATGTGTACCCCGAAGGAAGAAAAAAAAGAAACGAAACGGAAACATAGCCATATTGTGGCTTGACCACTGCTGGACTGAATAATAGACGACCCATACCTTCGGTGACAGTGTCATGATAGTCTCGGACGATCTGACTAGATCCAGGACAACACCACTTCACTGCAGCATCAATGATCTAGCATTACGCAGCCCTATCCGGAAATATAGTTTTGGTATTGATCGAATCATCAATCATCTCACATCTCAAACAAAATACTAGACAGGGAATAGGAAATATTGAGTATTGAGGATCCGAAAAGAGTAGTGGGGTGGAGTCCCCAAATGGGTCTATTGGACTTTCCAAGTTACGGATATGGAATATTGAGATGCGGTGATAGGAGTAATCCCCAAAGAAATCACGTCTTGGTACTGGGTCAAGATCGTATGGCTCCCAGATGATCTGCTGTAGTCTGTGTTCAGGAGCTAGGAGATTCACCTGGGTATGTGTGTAGGATAGTATGGTGTGGTATGTAATAACACATGTGCGTCGATATGGTTGGTACCTGGCGCAGTCACCGCTTGTCCAATGTGAGTGAGATGCTTTCTACAACTTCAGCTATAACGATATTATGATCTGGATCCGAAGTCTCCCATTGGCTGAACAACTCGATGGCAATACACATTTGAGCCTTGAACTGACATGGTTTTTGCTCTGATGGCTTTTTTGTAAGATTATTAGTGGATTAGATGATTTGACGGGTCAAAACCTAGTGAAGGCTGAATATTTTATCCTTGTTCCCACGCGAGCGAACAGGTACCGAGGTGTAGCATCAATCTTTTTAGCTTATTTTTTACTTTGCTTCCTTTACCAAGAAAACCCAAAAGGAATCCCAAATCATTATCCACCTACCACGCATACGGGAGTCACATAGATAGATTTGATTGCACATCACACAGGGGACCCATATCAATTACCCACAATCTACCTCTCATCTAATCCTCCCATCATCCTCCACCACTCGTTCCCACGTTTCAATCCCTACGCGCTTCCTCTAAGAATCTAAGATACACCCATTACACAACACTATTCCAAACCTATCTCGAACCATCTAATCTGAACCCTTGGACATATCGCAAATCGCTGCCGTCATGCATATCCTGAGAAATGCCACAATAGCTAAGTACCCTTGCATCCTTACAGCTCTGTAGGGTTTAAGCTAGCTTTGAACTCGTCACTCCCGTATCATTAGCATCGGACTTACTTGTGGAGCACAAATGGCTTTCTATACAGTGAGAGTGACTCAATGGTATCTAATGTTTCCAATGGAATCAAAGAATTGGCTTTGCCTGGCTGAGGTATCCTCCCGTTAGCCAGCCACGTTGAGACTCAAAGTGGATGATCAATTTTCAGAGTCAACGTCTTATCTAGTCAACTATGATTTGAAAAGCTTCATAAACGGCCGAGATGGCTTCATCTTTCCAAGACATCAACGGCACAGTCTTTCATTCAGTTCCTCATTGTCTCCACGTCTCCACTTCATACCAGTTAGCAAGTCATTCTAGTGACCATTTCCCCGTTATTTGAAGTTGCAGCAGTTTCAAATACTCAAAACTACATACACAATGGCCGATGGATGTAAGTCATTTATGTTCCTACCACACAAGACCGTTACTTGTCGTCGTTCCTACAGTGCATTCGGGACGGATGAGACTCAATTAAGTTCAATGACTTACACATTCACTAGTGAACGATCAAAGAACTGCTCGGGTAGCAGATCTTCTCTCCGACTTCCGCACTCTTCAATACTACATCGCTGCTGCCCCTACCGACCCGTCAAACATGGATGATTACTACACTGAAGGATATGCCGCTCTTCGTCAATGCTCCTTAGATGGCCAGCATATCCTAAACTGTGCTGCTGAAACTCGCGTCCCACGAGTTCGCGGTGGTGCAGATGAGCAATCCAAAGCAGAGTTGCAACAGTATGTCTCTCCCTACCATCGGGTGGCACGATTGTGTCTTTCATGATTTTCCATACTAACAGCGAGAAGGGTACTCCTTGATGCGTTTTCTCGCCGTCACGAGGCTCAAAAGATCTACCTTCGCCAAGGTGCGGCACAGCGTTGGATCAGTTACAGAGATCAAGTGTTACAGGGCCAGAGACCTCATACCGGGCACACGGATCAATTGAACGCATGCGATGTGCAGCTCCGAGCAGTAAGTCAAAGGAGGTTTTTTTTTCTCTTTCAATTCTCCACTCCGAGCCTCCGAGCCGCTCCCCACTTCCGGTTCTTGTGCGGACGAGCAAGGATACTGCCAACTTTTGATCATTTGGTATTATTGATTTTTAGGCATGCTGATTTGGGAAATAGGAATTGGTATCTATCACAGATGAGGCCATCTACTCGGATCTAAGGTCGTCCGATTATGGGATGGGGCGCTGGACGCAAGAAGATCCGAGCTTGAGACATGTACAGAGATGGGTTAGGGCTAGACGTTAAGCTGTCAGTGTCCGGAATCGAAGCACGTGGGCGGGAAGAGGAGATGTGACTGCCGAGGTTGAGTCGGGAGAAGAGGGACGGGGTGAATCGGACGAAAGGAGGGCTGTAACACTATTGTACTGGAAGATGGATTTGGTAATGTTTGATGGCTCTTATCGAATTGGGATTGTTTGGGCGATTGGATTGGATTGGCATGGCATGACTTGGAATTTCCTTACACTTAAAATGGTTGGCGTGGGGCATGGAATGGCGCACACATCAGTTTTCCCCTGGCCCTGGCGGTTAGGCTTTCTTTGGCTACTTTCTTACTCATTATACGGGATTAGACGAGACGTAGTTCGATTTTAGAGCATAGAGCTGTGCTAGTGTGTCTAAAGTTAACTCATAATTTTTGAATCAAGAAATTGAGACATGTCAAATGTTTTATGTGACATTAGTGGCATCTGCCTAATCAAACTTGCTAGTATCTAATACGATGGATCCCACTACGCTCTTTACATCAGTCTGTAAGCAAAGAGTATATATATATACCAGCCTCGTACGGCGGCAAAATCAAATATGTACACAATTTCCAGTAACCTCACATGATCGATTCCTTCTTCCATATAACCCCTCCTCAAATATCAATTATCGAATATCAAATCCCCCACTTCTGAGAATGTGATCCAAAAATAACTCCCAAGGAAGGCTCATCCTGTCTTACTATGGACACAGAGCGCAATACCACATAACGACAAGATCATACCAATCCAGGTATCTATCGATATGTTAGCTTTCGTACTCGGGGTCCAAGCCACATTTCTTGACTATGTACTCCGATCAACAGTAGTGATGGGGAAGGGATGTGAGAGAAAGAAATGAGGGGAATTACCGCGACTGATTACTTTTCTTTCCACCCACCACTCTCCTAATACTGTGAAGAGAAAAGCCAGAGAATTTGTAATGGGGACTGTTAAGGAGAGTTCTACAAATACCATTAGCATCATCTACGTCATTACTATAGATACTCATATCACGCTTCTCCCCATCTTCCTTTCTTAAGGATCGACATGAAAGGGAAAAAAGGAAAGACAAAACTCACCAGCCTGACCGATTAACAAGAAAAACCAAATACTCCCCGTCAAATTGATCACCAATGGAATCGCATATCTAGGATTCCTCAGAAGATCCACCACGCCAAAGAAGGCGCCATATAGCTTAGATTTGACGAAAGATTTGGTAACCGAGGGTGATGAGAGAATAGGGTGAGACGGCGGTTGGTGAGTTCGCGCGGCGGCTCGGATGAATGGGGTTGTGAAGCCCCAGGCGACACCGATGAGGAGGAAGCCGATGATGTAGCGGAAGATTGATGGAGCGGAAGTGTCTGGTGGGGTGGAGGTCACAGGGTCTGATAGAAGTGTGGGGGTGGGAGAGGGTGCGATGGAATACATGGTGTGCTGATGTGTGATGGATTGAGGTAAGAGTGGAGGTGGGCGATTGGTAGAGAGTGAAGAGTGGAGAGGTTGGTTGGGGGATTTTAGGTTGAGAGTGTGATGAAAGAGAGTTGTACAGATCTGTAGTACATTTAATGTTTCGTGATGATGTATGTATGGAGAGGATCAGATAAGAAAGGTAACATGTAAGGTAAGCTTGGTTTCAATAGCTAGGCACGTGCTAGGTACCTAGATGGGTAACACCCTGGTCTGGTCTGGTCGGTATTCGGGAATAAACGAAGAAGAATCCAAAGCGGCGGTTAATTACCAATTATGTACGAGCAACAGCCTTGCCGCAAGTGGCCGTATTATTGATACGACGAAAATTGTTCGACCTCATCATCTCATAATTAAGACGACACCATTATTGGGTGTTATAGATCTGAGAATAGAGCTAGAATCTCGGTACCTGCATCACCAGACTCCACCATCTCCAATGATTTTCCGATCGATAACACCATCCTTTCGCCATCATCGGACATTTTGGCAGAGTTTGAGTGATGGTCACTCCAGCCACTCGCATTAGCCACTTGAGAATGTTCGTGACGCCGTCAACAAATGAAGGATGCGGATGATTTCTATTTTTATTCCTTTTTTCTCGGCCGATGAATTGGATACCTGGGGCGTCAGGGAGGGAAACCTTAGGACAAGGATTAAATTTTATACATCGTACAAAGAAAGGCATACTCCGTAGGAGGTGATTCTCAACAGGGATTGAATTATGTACATACAAACATTGTTAACCCTAGGTAAGGAAAGTCCCGATTTTCGTCATCAGTGCAAAATCTACGATAATACGATTTGATATCTATATCTGGTTCCTGGGTAGATGGGAGCAGAGGGAGGATTGCAGAGTGTGATATCAAAGCGACGATAATAGCTGAGCAACCAATGTAAACAAAAACAAGTCAACTGTCATTCATGAGATGAGCTCACGATCCTACTCACATGTATATCTCCATTGAATAGATTCGAAACGCGTAATTCAGTACATCATCTGTATTCAATTATATTCAACGATTCAATGAGTGAATTCCAATCTCTTTCTTTCTTTCTTTCTTTCTTTCTTCCTTAAAAAAACAATCCCTTGGCACACAAAGTAACGAGGGTATTGCAAGGATAACACCAGCCTTCACCATTCTTTCTCCACGATTTCAGCCACTCCCTTTAACACTTTCTTACGCCTTGCACGCAGATGAAAGGTAACATTTTGAACAGCTTTCGAATTAATCCACCGGAGACCCGCTTCATTCCAATCAAAACGGATCCCATTTCTCTTTTCTCAAATCAATTCTTTAACATTTCTGGAGTGTCAGCTTTTTTATGATTTATGCTGCATGGAACGGTCTGAGATGCGAGGGTTCTAACGCGATTTCGTACCTACTCGGCGTTCGACTTTGGAATATCAGTCGAGGAATTCCCAAATACAATGCTCAGCTAGAGCTGGTGAGGGAAGAAAGAAAGAAAGAAAGAAAGAGCGAACGAAAGAAAGGACTTGGAAGTTATCATACACACTCGAGACCCGAGATCAACTTTACAACTAGGAGAACACAACCTCAACCACAACCTCGACCTCGAGAATCATCATATAATAAATCACCATTGGATTATAATATAGTCTTACTCTCTTTGAAGCATTAATAATACCTCACTCTCTTTATTCATCATGGCGACGAAACTCAAAATGGCGGGCATGCATACCGCTGGAATCTTCTCGGATATGACGGTTGATGGCCCAGTAATTGGTACTCTGGTTGTTATCGTTGATCGAGCCAAGAATTTACCAAATAGAAAGACAATTGGAAAACAAGATCCTTATTGTGCAGCTCGTCTGGGAAAGGAAGCAAAAAAAACGGAGACAGATAAGAGAGGTGGACAAACCCCTCGATGGTAAGTGCTCAATGAGGAGTTTGTGTCTACTTCATTACTGACGAGGCTATCTAGGGATCAAGAGCTGCGATTTACTGTTCACGATTCGCCGGATTACTATCAATTGAAGGTCTCAGTATTTAATGACGACAAGAGAACAGATTTGATAGGAGAGACTTGGGTAAACTTACAAGATGTCATTGTTGCAGGAGGGGGACAAAGTGATATATGGCATAACTTGAACTTCAAGGGGAAATATGCGGGAGAGATTAGGGTCGAGATCACATATTATGATAAAAGACCCAAACCAGAGAAACCAGAGAAGAAGGAAACCAAACAGAATCCATCGACAATCACTCCATCTACATCTGTGCAATCGATAACGGAGTTTGGAAGTGTGAGTGGAAGCGCAAGTGGAAGTGGGAGTTTGAGAGAAGGAGTTGGTGGGCCAAGACAATTAGGGGTGAAACCAATTGTTAAGAGGCGGCCTTTACCGACCGATCCAATTACTGGAGCTCCAGCACAACCTCCTATGGCAGCACCCGCGCCAGCCCCGATCTCTGCTGCGGTACCACATCCTGCTGAACTTGTCCATACTCCTCCACGAGGATACCAGGCCCCATCTACAGTAGACCATATACAAATGACCCCTACTCGTGGATATAGAGACTCTCCTTCTGCGATACCAGATCATGTCCAAACCCCACCTCGAGGCTACCAAAACCCACCGACTGGAATACCAGATCACATTCAGACACTGCCGCAAGGATATAAGATATCTCCGAATGGTATGCCAGATCACGTCCCTCGAGGATATGCAAATCCACCGGTAATTCAGGATCAACCTTCGCCTCGTGGGTATCCAAGTTCTGCTGCCATGTCTGATCCAATGCAAGGACAGCGTGGTTATCATTCTCCTATTGTTGGTCAGGAGCACGCGCAAACGTCACCGCGTGGATACCAGAACGGATTTGCTCAGGATCAATCGCCTGTACAAAGAGTGGAATATAACGCACCTTCAACGCGATATAACCAACCTCAAGGATATGATATTAGTCCAGGGTCGAGCCCATACGGAGCACCCCAAGACATGATGGTTGCAGCACCACCAAGTTCCCAACCAATGCGGAATAACGATAGATATGAGTTACACGATACAATGTCGAGAAACGATTACGAACACGGTCATGATATGAATCAATACGCCGTCCATGAAGCCGATCCTCGCGATAGATATGGAGGCTCTCGCATGCTAACATACGAGCCTCAGCAGCAGCCAGGTCCATATGAACTTCCGATGAGCCCTGGTCCTCCGCCACCTCCTCCAGCTCATGCAAGCAGACACGTGAGCTCGGTGCCAACTCTCGCGCAACCTAAGGCTCTCCATGGCCGTCCAGTCAGTCGGGAAAATTCCAATCCATATAACACTTCCATGGATGATATGCACCGTCACTCAATGTCTGCTCATACACAACCCACCTCAGCTTACCAGGCCTATAGCCCATCAAAGACTGATGACCAGTTCCGAAGGTCCGGAAATGGAAACCCTTACCCACCCCGAAAGAACTCTTATGATTCGAGAGATTTGGGGTATAATTCCAGTTATGAAGACATGCAGCCAACTGTCGAGGATGCCCCACCCACACCAGCTCCAGGACCCGGACCAGGACCAAAAAACTATCAGACTGCTATACCGCATAGAGGTAGTGCACCAGGTGCCATGCAACACCCAGCTGAAGGGATGTATGACCAAGTACCGGCACCATTAAATTTACGGCATCGACCTAGTCGCAATAGTATTGCAACAACTGCCCCGAGTCATCAACATTCGAATAGCTCAGGTGGCTATCCTACATCCAGTTCTATGTCTTCTGTCAGAGATGGCGCTTCTGTAACCTCAAGAAACTCTTATGGCCAACTCCCATCAACCCGTCAAGACAGAAGTCAGTCTGTGGGTGTGCAGAATACTAATGGAGACTATGGTTTGCCCGAGATGCCACCAACTTTGGTACCGGGAATGGATCCAATCATTGCGAAAGAAATCTCGGATCGGATTTATCACGAAAAACGAGCAAGTTATAGCCAAAACCCTGCGTCTTCGCAGCGAGGAAGATATCAAGAGATCCCAAGACATCAGCCACAACAGATTCAACAGCCAATACCCCTTCCCTATCACGATAATTCGGCTGTTGTCCCATACTCACCACAAGCAGCATATGACGATCGCCAAAGTCGATACGCTGCGTCTACGGCTATGGTGCCAGTGAAACCTAGGGGTACGTCGCCTAATCCTGCAATGGATAGACGAGGAAATTCACCTAACCCTATGGATCGAAGAGGCGTATCTCCCAATCCAATGGATAGAAGAGGTGCATCTCCCAACCCACCTATGGACAGAAGAGGCGCTTCACCTAATCCTATGAACAGAAGAGGTGCCTCTCCTAATCCAACAGTCATGCGAAAACCGGTTAGTCCTGCTCCGGAGCCTCGAAGATTATCAGGTATTGCATTCGGGCCAGATTCATATGATGTTTTCAATCCAAGTCTGGCAGGATCGAAATCTGCAACATCCCTAAGCGCTGCTTATGATTCTAAAGATGATCCTGATGCTAAAATCATTACCTATGATGGTAGGGAAATTGATCCAAGTGATCACATCCCTGAATCTAATTATGCGCCACTCCTTGAACAAAAAGGACCAAAATACGCTTCACAAATGCCAGATCGCAATTATCGACCTCCACCAGCAGAATATACAATACCGTTGAATGGCCGTAAGCAATTACGTCAAGCAGGAAGGCCTCAGTCAATGGCTGTCTCTTCACCAATTTACTTCAGCAGCGGCATTCCTGATAACCCTCCAGCTACCGCTCATAGGAAACTTCAAAAGAAGTCAAACCGCATGTCGGCACAGCCTGCATACCATTCATCCCCAAATGTACCGATCTACAAAAAACAAACTTACGCAACTAGTAGAACGTCAATGCAGAGACCCTCAACGGCTGAATATTCTCATGACAGTTATCAGTCAAATGGTTATCAGTATGGAAGTAGCCCTGGAGGTGGGTATAGAGGGGCGGTTGGGCCAGTCGTACCAGCGAAAATTCCAATGGCATTACCGGCTCCGGCTAGTAGTGGCGCAGGGAGAGGAGGTGGAGGTGGAGATGCATGGGCGTTGTTAGAGGAAATGAAGAACATTGACTTGGGGGCCCCAAGTTCTAGAAGGAGAAGACATTGATAAACAAATTTAAGCTCGAGACGAGTGTAGGCGGCAGCACGGTGGTGCGAGCAGGAAAGGGAGAAAACATAATGTGTTATATTTTTTGTACGATTGGGATAGGATATATCTGGTGGTTGCTTGATTTCAAATACCTTTTGCATGTTCTTGCATTCTTGATTCTTGCACTCATCTTCTGCGTTGGATTTAGACTCTAGTATCTCGAGGGTCTCATACAAAGGCTTTTATGGGTATATAGTAGGCATGGCGTTTTTCTTTGGGCAATTGTGCTCTGGTAACATAGGTAAAGGGAAAGATGAGAGGTAGAGAGCAGTGAACGGGATAACCGGGGATTCAAAAGGCTTGATTGGGAGGGATGAAAGAATGGGAACGGACGAGCCCTGTCTGGATTTGGTTGGATAGGATGAATTGAGAAGGAACGGAAATTGGGAGATTATATCAAAATTGGGAGGTTAGCAAGGAAATGGGTGGAGGGTTAGAGAAAGGAAGGCAAGGATGAATGAGAATGCAAATGAAAATGATATCAGGTTAATACACAACATCCATCCGTGAATAATGTACGTGTGATGAGTGAGCAAGTGTAGGAGTACATACATAAAATGGATCAGAGGATAGACATATTAACGCTGGAAAGCTCTCATTCACTAGGTACGTACCCACCTTCCTCCGTTCCTTCGGCCTATCATATTCCCCAATACCCACAAGTTAATTGGGCATTTCTGAAGTGTACCTAGGTAGCTAGCTATTCTTCTCCCCGATAGTAGAGAGTAAAAACAAATCTCATCCACACTCTTCCTAGTAACTTCATGATGGATGCATAATTCCCTATCCAACGCTAGTCCGTGTTATATCATCTTGTGGATATAATATGGCAAATCTGGATGCTGGACGTTTGGGGCGATGGGGTTTTGGGTGTTTTTGAACAGCTTGAGTATCGGTTGCTGGTTGGAGGGGAGAGGGGAGCAGACGAGATAGATAGTGTGGGGTAGAAATGAGACGGAGAGAATAAGAGCCAATATTGAAAATCTTATGATGAAATGTATGCATGCACATTGAGAGTGGGGAGTGGGAAAAGAGGCAAACATCAGTCATGTGTAGAAAAGAACTGTATATTCATCATTCTATATCAACAGACCAACGCCACAAGCAGCCAATCTGCATTCCACCCATCCATCATTCATTGGTATCCTTATCGAACTGTCCTAATATGTCATACCATGCTACGCGAAAAGAGTCCATGGAAATACAATACGCCCCTTTTCTCCACGCATCTCTACTCATTCTTCTAATGCCGAGTACTGAACACAACGCAATTATCTTTCCTTGGCGCTCGACTCGCCAGATCTTCCTTCTCTCGCCTTGCCCTTCCCCTTTTCTCTTTCTCGCTCCCTTTCTCGGGCACTCTTCCGCCTAACCCCCGTATACACATCATTAAAATTCATTACCACACCCAAGAACCTCATGTCTGTGTCTGGCTGATATGCCAGATCGCCGAGCAACAGTGAAATTCTCGTTTTAAATTGCGATCCCAGTCCACTCAATCTCTCTGCCAATAAGGGGAATTCTTCTTCT
Organism: Botrytis aclada; assembly: GCA_014898285.1. NCBI lineage: Eukaryota > Fungi > Ascomycota > Leotiomycetes > Helotiales > Sclerotiniaceae > Botrytis > Botrytis aclada. The sequence goes on from RCSV01000007.1 coordinate 1,210,249, forward strand.
TCGCCCTGAATATTCGAAAGATTGAGATTCAAGAGTGCAGGGTTAGGATTCTCGAATGGAGATCTAGATGGAGGATAATCATCGAAGCGAGTTCCAGGTCGAGAGGAGGTAGATGTGCCTGGGCGCGGGATGGATGGAATATTGGCGTTTTGACGTTTTGAGTATTCAGTTACGCTGAAGGAATAAAGACCATCAACTGCGTCGCGGTATGAGAGCATTAATCTAAGGATCTCGCCTAATTGAACCATGAACGTATTATCATCAAGATCATTTGAATGCTTTTTCTTGGCGCCTAGCAGACCTTTGTGTGTGATGGCGTTGAGATATTTGGTATGCGCTTTGATAAGGTCGTCAAGTGTGCAACCATCTTTGTGGATAGCGGACTGGAGCTCATCCCAAGAAGACTCGATAACTTCAAAGAGGATATAGTATTGTAATTGCGCGATAAAATGAATCATCTCCGCAAGGACACCGCGAGTTTGTTTCCATGATTGATGGAAGGCGGGATCAGGAGATCCCAGTAAGACGCCGCGGGCGCCAGTCATGCATTTACGCCAGGTAGTCGACAAGGCAAACTCAACACGCTTGATGCGCCATAAGAAATTGAACACTTTAAGGTATTGTCGGTTACCCCATTCCGTCACAACGACATCGACAGGAGCATCGATTTTGTATTCAAGGGTGAAACAGTCCCAACCTATATCACCGTGTGAAAGTTGCAACATACGGGCGTCGAGACGTCGTAGAACCTCAGGTGAATCGTATTGCGCATTAGAGCCACGGATAGCGTGCTCAAGTTGAGCGGTGAGAGTGTGCCGATATTGAGCGCCTGCCGGACGATCAAGATTTGATGCAAGAGATTCCATGAGTAGAGCAATAAAATCTCCTTGCCCTAGGAGGATATAATTTTTAAGCGCCTTGAGATGTTCGAACAGATGGAACTTCTCTGACATCAAGTGGATTAGTCGGGCCATAGTCGTCTTATAAGCCTCATCGATCCATGTCTCTAAAGTCGCAGTATCACCGTACCGTAGTTCTTTCGAAGCATCTTTCGAATACTCTTCCACCCATTG